>CM046447.1:27985441-28648531 GCA_025506515.1 Flaveria trinervia
TTTCAAAGTATATGTGGCTTCGGAACAACTCGTTCTTCCAAAGCCAATTAACCTTCGGAAGAACTTACTATGAACCATTGGACATAATATACTACTTCTGATAGATCCGCTACAACCTCTAAGATACTGCATGGTACTTTACCAAGCCCATATAGTTAACCAAACTTTATTCCACTGATCATTCCTTTTAGTTAGTATAGTTACCAACTTTAGTTAGTGACAAAAGTAAGTCATGGACATGTCATGACTATCAAATCTTAGATAGTATTTTATCTAATTACATTACCTTTAGCATTGTAGTATTTGATTTAGTCATAGATTTCCAGCTAGTATTAAAGTATAACTGGCTGTAGATAGTAGTATATATAGTTTCTTATTGTTACTCTGTAACATGCTTGTAAGAGTCTTGTAATACTTTGAGTTGAGAAGTAATATATACAATAAAAACTTATCTATGTTTTGTTACTTATTATATTATTATCAACTCTTAAGGGATTCTGCATCATCAAACCAAGTGTGACTTAGTGGTTTGAGAGATAATATTTGTCTTGAGTGACAAACCTAGTCATGCACTTAGCTTGAATGTATTGTTGGACAACATACTTTGAGGTTTATTAAATTCCTAGATTTATTTTGTACTGGATTATTACTATTATCACTCAGGCTTGACTTTTATAGCCCGGATATTGTTATTTAAATGTATTGCCATGTTATTTCTCTCCATGTGTGCTCTTATGATGGTTAGTTTCTATTACCATGTATTTGCCCATCTGTGACGTTCAACCCTTGGGGCCCAGGGTGTGACAGATTGGTATCAGAGCCAAAGGTTGTAGAGAAGTCGGGAATACCATAGTAGACCCTTGGCTACAACCCTGATACCTTAGGACCGTCCTTGTTTAGAACATGTCGGAGTAAGCGGGTCACGTAAATTGATGATTACATTGATCAACGTAATCATGAACTTACTGAACGCGTAAATTCGGGCATGAACCCTTAGGTGGTGTTGAAATCATTATTTTGGGTAGATGATTCCAGAAAATTTTCTTTGTGTGGTCTAAATTTTTTCTTTAAACTAACTTGCATGTTTGTTATAACTTGATGCTACTACTCATTATTAATACTACTATCATCACTACTATTATTATTATTGTTGTTATAAGCTATGAGAAATTAAATTACTCATGAAAATTTACAGGATTTCAAGATCATGGCTGATAAGGGAAAAGTGCCTGCATACCCAGCTAATGAGACTTCCCCAGTTGGAAGTCTTAGGAGGACAATGCTTCAGTCACAATACAAGAGTATCTGCGAAGATGCGGACATCCTGGATGGATTTTCAAGACATCAAATGACAACGAACCCTTGGAGGACTCTTCACCATCATCCCATGATAGGAGCCGAACGCGCTCCCACTCACCACACATCACTGCATCGACTCTCTCACCTATTCTACCTATCGAAAATAGAGGCGTGTGTGTCGTCACACGTTCCTGTAAGAGTGCCAGGCCAGGAGCATATTTTCCTTTAGGATGCCTCTCCCTCCACCTCCTCCTGAATGGCTCCAGCACCTCCAGTGATTGGCCCGCCTAGACATTTCTCACATGAAGAGTATTGGATGATGCCTAGGTGTAGTATTATGATGACCCAAGTCTCCTTGTTGGAGATCCCTACTCCTAGTCTAGCCGCCGAGCTAATGATTTTGGTCCTTTAGAGCCTAGGTTGAGTGACATACTTAAGACCATTCAGCAACACGAGATGACTCTTCAACACGCTATGCGAACCTTGTAGTTCTCCTGGTTCCAAACAATGATGGCGTCTCATGGTGTTCAACGCTTGGAGCAGAAGAAGAAGAAGAAGAGCTCGGGTTGGTTTGGGTGGATGAAGAAAAGGTGGCAGTGACGACGAGGGGGGGATATCTGATTATTTGGCATGAGACCACTGAAATATTAAAAGAAACTATTTTATCTATTTTAGAGACTATTATATTTATAGGGTGATGGAACCTTCCAATTTGTGAAACTATGACACGACTACACTTTGTTTGGTTATTGCTACATTTGACTTTTATGAAGATTTGCTTAATGATGCTAACTTTTGCAGGGTGATTTGAATGGGAATGTGCAATACCATGTAAAGAAATTAGTTTTGTTGCTCTGTAGATAATTCACCCCTTGTTAATTGAATGAAACGTCTATGCATGTCATGTAGTGTGTATTAGAATTCTCATGTACTTGGTAAACATGACTAATAAGAGTAGAATCGATGTAATGAGATACTTGAAACCAAATTATGAGATTCTATATAAGTTTATCTGTGATGACACTAGAATGCCCCTAGACGAGGAGTTTGTATTGAAAGGAGAGGAGTTACCAAAGGAAGAAATTAGGAAGGTAGAAAAACTAGAAACTAGGGTTAAAGGCATGGCCTAATCTTCCAGGCCTACAACTTTACAAGCTACAGTTGATTTCACTATTAACTTGACCAACGACCTAACTAGTTGGATAGATAGAACATGTGAAGATGGAGGACAAGAAGAAAGCAATGGGTGAAAAATGGAAATGGTTTGATGTTAAGAAGTTGATTGGCAACCATGGTAGTTCAAGCAAGAGAATTGGTGAAGGAGCAAGGCATAATGATCATGGTGGAAGGGCTCAAATGATGTACTTAGGTATTGTGAATTCGTTGGATCGATTGACATCCGAGCGTGTTCTTGACTGAAGGGAAAACAAAACCAAGAGACAAAAAAGAGAACGAACAATAATAGAATGGTTTCATTGATAAAACCTAATGATTACAAGCTCATTAAATAGAAGAATCATGACTCTTGGCAAGGGGAGTGTAACACCCGGAATTTTCTTTAAAGCCGACGAAAGAAGAAAAGAAATAAAGTCAAAGTCGAGGGACCAAACTTGCCAAACGGGAAGAAACTTGGATGAGTAGGGTATAAAAGGGGGAGGGCAGCCCACACCTCCCCATTCTTGCAAAACTCAGCCAAGGGAGAAGAGAGAAGGAGAAAAAGAGGAGAAAAGCTTGGTTCGGGTGGATTCGAGCGTGAAAATAAAAGTGTAGCGGGTCAAATCGAAGCTCTACTCGATGGGATCGTTTATGTGAGTTATAGGACCCCTCTTTTACACGTTTTTGAATGATTTTGGGGCTAGAACACATCTGAAAACCATTTCTCGGGTATTTGGGTGTAAATCCGTTTATGTATGTATGTGTATGTGTATAATTCGTTTGGGGCATGATTTCAGGCTTGGTTATGCTTGACTGATGTCGTGGTATGCTTCCCTAAGGTTTAGAATTGTTGATTTGAGCTTAAAAGTGGTCTAGAAGAGTTTGGAGGAAGAACTTGGCAGTTGCAGTTCGGGATGAACAGCATTCTGCATCAGCTAGGGCTAGGAGACCGAATGGAGGTCCATGCATCCGAATGGCATGCGACTGGGTCCATACGCACGAATGTAGTGCGACTGAAGGTCATAGGCATGAGGGCTATGCGAATGAAGGAAATGCAGATGAAGGTCATGCGACTGAATGAAATGCGGATGAAGGTCATGCGACTGAAGGTCATGCAACTGGAGCCCATACGCCTGTGAGTCGTGCGATTGAGGTTCATACGCAAGAAAGGTGTGCGATTGAGGGCCATTCACATGAAGGTCATGCAACTGAGGTCCATACGCTGGGATGTCATGCGACTAAGGTTCATTCGCATGGGAAGTATGCGATTGGAGGCTATGCGACTGGAGGTCCATTCGACTGAGTGTTCTCATACGCATGGAAGACCATGCGATCGAAATGGGGTCCATCCGCCCAAATGACCATAGTACCGTCTGACTTTCGGGAAAGTGCGGATGTAGGCTCGGATGTTTGGGGTTGTAGATGATGTGATGGGCATGGATGATTTAAGATGATGTATGATGATGAGCTGATGATGATAATGATGATGTGATGCATGAGGATGTGCGATGCCATATGGTTATATATTGTGATGCGCGTGATTCGTGTGATGTTTGTTGTCGTGTGATTGTGACGTTGTATGATTGTGCATGATGTATGTTATGGGTGTGTGATGATGCCTTGTGTGATTGATGTTGTATGTTTTTATGTTCCTTATTATTATGTATGATTGTCTTCCCGTGGTTTGCGTTGAACATTAATGAATGTAATGAAAGTATTATATAACGTAAAGTGGAAGATAATGAAAAGAGGAACGTAATGAATGAATGCAAGCATGAGCGAATGAATGAGAGTAAGGTCGGCTTGCAATAGAAAGAAAGGAGGTTCACGACTCATTGAGAGTTGTTAGCTCAACTGTGTGTGTATTTATAGCGTGCGATCTTGGCTAATTCATAAGAGGACATAGACACAGTAGGGAGTTCAGTTTTGGTAACTGCTCCGATACGTGCGATGTGGTATTTACTGTGTGCTATGTAGCGTGCGCTTTTGGCTACCTCATATGGGTTCATACACACAGTAGGGGGTTTAGTTTTGGTAACTGCTTCGATACGCGCGATGTGGTATTTGCTTGTGTTATGTAGCGTGTGATTTTGGCTAACCCATGAGATAGCGTGCGATTCTAGCTAAACCCTAAGAGTTCTCACACACACAGGGGGAGTCGGTCTTGGTGACCACTCTGTTGGTGCGATTTGTGTGATATGTACGATGGATAGCATAAGGGACTATAGACACATTGGGAGTTCAGTTTTCTCTGATACGTGCGATGTGGTATTTACTGTGTCCTATGTAGCGTGCAATTTTTGGCTACCTTATGTGTGCGATTTGTGCGATATATACTTCGAGTACAAAGATGCGAAGGTGCGATTTGTGCGACAAGTGAGACATGTATGAAATGGTCGAATGGAAGAAATGATGTTATGAACGAATGGAGCGAATGATAATGTACCATGCGATGATTAATGAATGGAAGAATGTAATGAACGTAATGGAAGATAATAATTATATTATCTCTATGTATGTATGTATGTTGTGTGATCACTTACGAAAGTAATGAATGCTTTTATAAAGGAAGTAAAGTATGTTTTATTTTAAAACTAGAACTTACTCAGCAACGCTAACTTTGATGTGTTTCCAGTTGGCAGGTATGTTGCTGAGGATGGCACGGGACGACTACTCAGTTGTTTTCGGATGACATCCATTGTTTTTAATGCCTTTGTAACGAAATGTAAAATAATATTATGTAATGAAAGGTTGTATTATTTTGCAAAAGCATTTTGATGAAATGTTGTTTTAATGTTTCTGCTACAACGTTTTTATAAAAGAGGATGAAAGTATATGTTTTATGTGCAATGATTTACCAACTGTAAGCATCCCGAGAACGGGGCCTTACAGGGAGATCGAGCATGATCTCCCCTCTCATCCGGCAGCACCTAGGCCCCGGGCACACTCCTTAAAACCTTTCAACATAATGAAACTGGTATTTATTGGCCTCAACCCATATCAGATGTGATTGGGTCCATTCATACGATTGGGCCCATTCATACGATTGGACCATGCGTATGGTTCAATCGTACGACTGGACCATACTTATGGTTCAGTCTTACGAATAGCCCAATAGCATATCTCAGTCGCACGACTGGTCCATTAGCATGGCTCAGTCGTACGACTGAGTCTCATTCGCATATGCTCCTGTGAATGACTCAGTTTCATGTGTTTACTACATATCAGGTGTATTACATTAAGCCTAGACTATTCGTCAAGCGACGGACACACTATTATGACAATATATGCTCCAACAAATTCCACCTTGGACGTTGCTTACGAATAATAGATAACACCTCTTACAATCTTCAATCAATCTTTGCTCTGGTTTCCAATAGAATCAAATGAAAAACCATATTAGCCAACGTTGCTGATCCGTCAGGTTGCTACAGTATCCCCCAAAATGAATTTAGGCACAATAGCTTTCGTTTACTTTCAGAACACCATCATAGCAGCAAGATTTCCCATATGACTGATTTTTCCAGATAATGACATGAACAGTTTTCTATTGCTCCAATCTTCACACATGCTAACCTGATTAACATTAACACCTATAAAAATCCCCCCTCAAATTCAGCATATCCAATATATAAACATTGTGCTCTCCTGGCGTCTTCATACTGTGTATTGGGCAAAAAGTAGAAGGTTCCAATCCACAGCTGACAATCTCAAACAAATCAGCATGCACTCAGATTCATCAGCAGAAACCATCTCACATCATCATTTTCAGATTGTGTCTTCAATTTCTCTATACATGGATTCCCCCTAACAATCTGAAGCCTCTCTATGCGGATAAATATAACTTGATTGGCCCCTAAATAGTCAGATGCTCCTGACTACCCCACAAAATCAGCACCGACTGCTAACACCTTCTCTTCTCTTTTGTGTTCTAACTACATTTATCTATTCGGAAGTCCAATGAATAATGGGGTATCCATCGAACTTATTTGACAAAAGAACCTCAGGGTGAATGTGCCTCGCTCATCCTCAAATCTATGCAAGAGGCAGTTCCAGATTTTTTTTGTTCCGGAACACCGTTCATTCGTATGACATGGAGGACAAATATCATATTCATGTGAATGGATGATACGAATGATATATTCATACCACTGGTCATAAGGCTGGTCCTGTAGCATGACTGGACATAAGACTGGTCCAGTAGCACGACGGGACATAAGACTGGTCCAGTAGCACGACTGGACATAAGACTGGTCCAGTCGCACGACTAGACATAAGACTGGTCCGGTCGCATGGTCCAGTCATACGAATGGTCCATTCGCATGGTCCAGTCGTACGAATGGTCCATTAGCATGGCCCAGTCGCATGAGCGGATCTGCACACACATTTTTAGATCTGCAGCCGCCATGGCTACCAAAAACCCTAATCTGATGAAATTTACATGAACCAAAACAATATATACATCATAAGATTCACAAGGGTGATAAGAACGTGGTTCCGATTTCGATTTTAACCAAGAAACAACACACGTAACAAGATCTGAGCAAAGCACGAAGAACACAAAGTGGGTTTAACGTCAAAGAACATGAAATAGATCAAGAAATCAAGAGCTCAGGTTGCTAGAATGATTGTTAGATCATTCTAGCAGTAACCGGCTCTGATACCAATTGTGAAGTCGCTGGATCGATTGACATCCGAGCGTGTCCTTGACGGAAGGAAAAACAAAACCAAGAGACAAACAAGAGAACGAACAATAATAGAATGGTCTCATTGATAAAACCTAATGATTACAAGCTCGTTAAACAGAAGAATCATGACTCTTGGAAAAGGGAGATTGAGTATGATCTCCCCTCTCATCCGGCAGCACCTAGGCCCCGGGCACACTCCTTAAAACCTTTCTACACAATGAAACTGGTATTTATAGGCCTCGGTCCATATCACATATGATAGGCCCATTCGTACGATTGGACCATGCGTATGGTTCAATCGTACGACTAGACCATACTTATGGTTCAGTCTTACAAATGGCCTAATAGCATCTCTCAGTCGCACGACTGGTCCATTAGCATGGCTCAGTCGTACGACTGAGTCTCATTCACATATGCTCCTGCGAATGACTCAGTTTCATGTGTTTACTACATATCACGTGTATTACATTAATCCTAGACTATTTGTCAAGCGACAGACACGCTATATATGACAATATATGCTCCAACAGGTATAAGCCCCGTAACAAGTGCAAACTACATCACTAAACGGAGTGCAACCTGATGGCCTGTTTCAGGTGTAAACAAACTGGAAATTTGATTATGGACTGTACGTATGAACCGGGTAAGCAATGCTACAAGTGTGGAGATCCAAGACACATGAGGAATAAGTGTTCTTAGCTAGCAAGGAATGTGGTTGTTGGGATGGATTGGTTGGCTAAAAATAAGGCTGAAATCGTGTGTGAATAACATATGCTTAAGATACCATTAGTCGATGGAAAACGCTAGTTGTTCATAGTGAAAGAAGCAACACGTTATACCCCATAATATCCTGCCTATACTACCAAGAGTCTTAAGAAAGGACACACGACATTCATAGTCTACATGATGAAAACGAGAGAGGAAAAGAAAATTACAGATATACATGTGGTGTCTAAGTACCCGGAAGTATTCCCCGAAGATCTTTTGGGACTCCCTCCAACCCGACAAGTTGAGTTCCAAATAGATCTAGTGTCTGCCGCACCAGTGGCCCAAAACACCTTATCGACTCGCTCCACCTGAGATGAAGGAGCTAATGCTTCAAATCCAAGAGTTGCTAGATAAGGGATTTATACGACCAAGTGTTTCTCCGTGGGGTGCCCCAGTACAATATGTTAAAAAGAAGGATGGAACCATACGAATGTGCATTGATTATCGGGATTTGAACAAGCTTACAATAAAGAACTGTTATCCTCTTTTGAGAATCAATGAGTTATTCGATGAACTACAAGGAGCCAGTTATTTTTCAAAGATAGAATTAAGATCGAGATACCATCAACTGAAGATAAGGGAAGAAGGCATACCCAAGACAGCCTTTACAACTAGATATGGACACTATGAATACCTAGTCATGCCCTTCGCACTGACTTACGCACCTGCGGCATTCGTGGATCTCATGAACCGAGTATGCACCCATATCTAGACAAGTTATGATTGTGTTTATTGATGATATTTTGATCTACTCCTGTAGCAAGGAAGAACATGAGAAGAATCTTAGACTGATTCTTGAGTTACTCAAGAATGCAATTATATGCAAAGTTCTTCAAATATGAATTTTGGATGCACGAAATCAGTTTCTAGGGCATGTAGTGAATAAAGATAGGATTGAAGTAGATTCATAAAAAATAGAGTCCATCAAGTATCGGAAAATCCCTATCACTCCTATCGAGACAAGACAATTCCTTGGTTTGGCTGGATACTATAGAAGGTTTATCAAAGATTTCTCACAAATTTTACAACCGCTAACCGCCCTGACTAAGAAGAATACAACTTTTGTATAGGGAAAGGAATAGAACAAAGCATTTGAAGTGCGCAAGGAAAAATTATGTAGCGCACATGTCCTTGCCCTATAGGAAGGAGTTGAGGATTTCGTATTCTATTGTGATGCCTTTGTTGGGATTCAACATGTTTATCAAAGTTCATATCATCTTCATTTATATGAAAAACGCAGCGGAATATAGTTTTAAAACATGTTAATTGTTGATTATTAAACCCATTTTAATAAGCAAACCCCAAAGCCATGGATCAATATACGAAATACATACAAAGGAGAAAAACATAAGATGTAAAGAACACAACCTTTGGAGCAGATTAAAAACGAAAATCAAGAGGAGAAAGAAGATGAAATCGTGGCTGAAACTTCAAAAGGGAAGTCCTCAAGAGGTGATACCCCAAGCTAGTACAAACACCTTTGATTGCTAGGGTTCTTGACACAAATTTCAGCAACTAAACCCTCCTTTTTGAGCTGAAAAATCTGCTCAAAAGTTCCTTCAAACCGTGAGAGAAAGAGAGAATAGAGAGAGAGCCTTTTGTGTGTGTGTGTGTTCTAGGATGTGATTGAAATGAATGTGTGTTCTAGTGTCCAAGACTTGCATGTCTTGGAACTAAAAATGGGACATCCAAGAAACAAAAGGGGCGGCCGAAATTGGTTCCCTTTAGTTTCCCTCCCAATCAAAACTTTTATAAAATATAAAATCAGATCCTATGTTTTATAAAATTAAAACCATTTTAATTTTATATCACTAACACACACTATTATTTGCCATTGCTTAACCATATTAAATAATGTACAAATAATCTTCTATGAACAAATTATCTATATAATGATGTTCATCTACAAAAGCAATAATTTAGAAAATCCAATTTTCTAAATTGGTGTCATTATTTATTTGTGTGATCTTATCAACAAATAAATTACCTTTTGGTGTTTGTTTGGCTTGTTATGGGTATGACCCGACTTGGATCATATTACACTAGCCACATCAATTTAATATGAATCTTGGGCAGATCAATACTTTCAATCTCCCACTTGCACAAGATTTATAGAAGATTGATGCAAGCAGCAAATAACTCCTAGCAACGGTTTGCTACCCCTAATGTATATGACTAAGTGCCATTCAATAACATTATTCTTTTCAAGTACCTTACTTGAATATGTTTTAGGTGAATTAATCATCTATCCTTTTGTTGCAGATGTCATGTTAAATCCAAGAGACACAGAATTGTCATTCTCTGATGATTTAACTTTAGCAGGCCTTAGACATCTAACTCTCAACGAATAAGAGGAACAAATTCCATCTCGATTATATACGTCTCTCACAATCACCTCATGTTATACCTGAACTCAACCTTATGTACTGCCTTTTCAGAACAGCTAAGAACTAAGTCAAAGTACAACACTTGGTGAATATCAAGACCCAATATGTATCTCAGGTCTGAGGATACAATGATATTCGCCTTTACTCAAAATCTCTTATGACAAATCAGCAAGATTCCATGCAGAAATAATTGAGAGCGGGTCAGTCCAATATCTATATCCCATAGATATCAATGAACCTTGGTAGCAACCTCTTACTGTATATTCATATCATATGAATATTAACCAATCCAAGTTCATTATAGTCTTATATTTATAGTTGTTCCCACAAGTATAATCGACTGCGGACGTTTAGAATAACTTATTTATTCAAGGATTTAAACATGCGAAAATAGAAGAACAAATGAAATTATAACTATATAATTAAGTCAAATAACATTAGTTCCAATATCTATATGCAAAATACAACATCAAACCCAGTCACTGGAATATCTAAGTCCCATGGCACAAACATGACCCTCATGCTTTGCCTTTTCGAGGAGCTTTGTGAGTGGATCCGCAACATTTTTATCAGTGTGAACTTTGCGAATACATATCTTTCCCTTTTCAACTTCATCCCTTATGTAGTTGAATCTCCGTTCAATGTGCCGAGTCTTTTGATGAGCACGAGGTTCCTTGATTTGAGCAATCGCACCCTCGTTGTCACAAAAGATTTCTAGGGGATCCTGAATGGAAGGGACTACCCCTAGATCAGCTATGAATTTCTTCAGCCATGCAGCTTCCTGCGCTGCCATTGAGGCGGCGACGTATTCTGACTCTATAGTGGACAACGCTACGACTTCTTGCTTTGAGATTTTCCAAGAAATAGCTCCCCCATTCAGAATAAAGATGTACCCCGATTGAGATCGTGAATCATCTCGATCGGTTTGGAAACTCGCATCCGTGTAACCTCTTACAACGAGTTCCTCTTCACCAGACCCGTAGATCAAGAACATGTCCTTAGTCCTCCTTAGGTACTTCAGAATGTTTTTGGCAGCCATCCAATGACTATCACCAGGATTTTGCTGGTATCTACTTGTCATGCTTAAAGCGCATGACACGTCTGGTCTAGTGCATATCATTGCATACATGATGGATCCTATAGCAGATGCATATGGGATCGCCTTCATCCTAGTTTGCTCCTCCTTGGAGCTTGCACATTGAGTCGTACTCAATATTGTCCCTCTTTGAATAGGTACGGTACCTTTCTTAGAGTTTTCCATCTTGAACCTTTTCAAGATTTTGTCAATGTATGCACTTTGATTCAAACCAATTAGCCGTTTTGATCTATCCCTATAGATCTTTATTCCCAAAATATAGGCAGCTTCACCAAGATCGTTGATGGAAAAACAACTTCCAAGCCAGGTTTTTACACCTTCCATGGTTGGAATGTCGTTTCCAAATAGTAGTATGTCATCAACATACAATACTAGAAAGGTTATTGTGCTCCCACTAGCCTTTTTATACACACAAACCTCGTCAGCATTTTTTATGAAGCCAAATTTCTTTACTTCATCATCAAAACGTGATTCCAACTTCTCGATGCTTGTTTCAATCCATAGATTGATTTCTTTAACTTGCATACTTTGTTAGGATGTTTTGGATCGACAAAACCTTCAGGCTGAACCATATAGACATCTTCCTCAAGATATCCATTTAGGAAAGCGGTTTTGACATCCATTTGCCAAATCTCATAATCATAATGAGCTGCTATGGCAAATAATATCCTTATAGACTTAAGCATTGCAATAGGTGAGAAGGTTTCATCATAATCAACCCCTTGAGTTTGAGTGAAACCTTTTGCTACAAGTCTAGCTTTGTACGTATCCAAGTTTCCATGCATGTCGTTTTCTTCTTGAAAACCCACTTACTTCCAACTATTTTGGAATTAAGAGGTGGCACAACAAGTTCCCAAACTTGATTGTCATACATGGATTGCATCTCCACGTTCATGGCCTCAAGCCATTTATCACAATCCAAATTGGATATTGCATCATGATATGTGGTTGCTTCATCTGAATCCACCACATAGCATCCATCCATGAAAAATCCGTATCTGTCAGGTGGATTACTAGTTCTACCACTTCTGCGAACGTTTTGTGTGTATCGATCAACCGCTTGATCATCCTCCACATCCTCATGTTGAGTCCTAGTTTCAACCAACGTGTATCGGGCTGTGGTTCTTGCAGGTTTTGATCCTCTTCAAGATCCACTGTTCTACTTCTAGCTCCTTCCATAAGGAACTTGGCTTCTAAGAACTCACCCTTTCTGGCAACAAATACCTTTTGTTCCGGTGGATTATAGAAATAATATCCCATTGAATCTCTAGGATATCCAACAAAGATACACTTGGTGGATCGGACATCTAATTTGTTTGGGTTGAGTGTCTTAACATAAGCCTCACAACCCCAGACCCTTAAGTACGATAAGGATGGAACTCTTCCATGCCATATCTCAAAAGTGTCTTTTCCACCTTTTTGGTTGGAGCCATATTCAGAATACGGGCTGCGGAGAGCAAAGCGAAAGCCCAAGATGATAGAGGTAATGTGCTTCTAGCCATCATAGATCGGACCATATCCAATAAGGTTCGATTCCTCCTCTCAGACACACCATTATGTTGTGGTGTTCCAGGTGGAGTGAGTTGTGAGACAATCCCACAACTCCTAAGATGATCTTGAAAAACATCACTTAGGTATTCGCCACCTCTATCGGTGCGGAGAATTTTAATTGACCTGTTGAGTTGATTTTCTACTTTATTTTTGAAGATTTTGAACATTTCAAAAGCTTCATCTTTGTGCCTTAATAAGTACACATACCCATAGCGACTGTAATCGTCGGTAAAGGTAATGAAGTATCTTTCACCATTCCTAGCCACTGGCTTAAACGGACCACATACATCCGAATGTATGATACTTAATAAATCTTTTGCCCTTTCGTTAGTTCCACTAAAGGGTGCCTTAGTCAATTTACCTTGTAAACAAGATTCACATACATCAAATGAATCACATTCATTTGTTTTTAAAAGACCATTCTTTTGAAGTGTTTGTATACGTTTCTTGTTTATATGACCAAGACGACAATGCCAAAGGTAGGTATCACTCAAATCTTGTTTGAGTCTTTTGGTGGTTGCTTGGTATATTGAGCTATCATATGTTGTGTTTTCATGAACAATTCATAAATACCATTACAAGGTATAGCCTTAAAATAAAATACATGATTTAAAGAAACATGAATATCATTGTCAACAAACTTGAAATCATAATCATATTGTCTTAAACGGGAAACAGAAATTATGTTCCTAGTCAAACTAGGAGCATATAATACATTATATAAAATAACTTCCAAACCACTTGGAAGCTTCAAAATGTAGTCTCCTTGGGCTTCCACGTGAATCTTTGCACCATTGCCCATGAAGAGACTTATTTCCCCTTTTGCATAACGTTCATTTCTTTTGAACCCCTACAACAAATTGCAAATGTGAGTTCCACATCCGGTATCTAATACCCATGTGTTAGAAGAAATAACATTTAGCTCAACATGTATCATATAAATTATACCTGAGGTTTGCCCCGCATCCCTCTTCTCTCTCAACTCTTTGAGATAGACTGGACAATTTCTCATCCAATGTCCTATCTCACCACACTTGAAGCATGGGTCGTTTACAGCAACCTTTTGCTTCTTCTCCTTGGGCTTCGGAGGTTCCGCCCTAAAAACCATCTTCCCCTTCCCTTTAACGTGCCCCTTTCCTTTGGCAACATTTGCCTTAGGAGGGGGTAGAGACCTTTTTCTTCTCCCACCTTCATTAATGGTGAGAACGGGTAAAACCCTTTTACCCATTCCCGCCTCACTGATTTGAGCATCGAATGAAGTTCATTATGCTCTTGTCCCATCCGTTCATGTTGTAATTCATGACGAATGCCTCAAACCTTTTAGTTAGGCCATTAAGGATCAAATCCGTGGCCAATTCTTTTGAGACAGGACAATTTAGCCTTTGAAGGCGGTCGATGTGGCTTTTCATCTTAAGAACATAAGATGAAACTGATTGGTTTCCTCCATCCGACATGCATGAAGCGCTCGAACCGTTTCAAAGCGCTCCACTCTAGCTTGTTGCTGGAACGTTTCCCGCAACTGAGTGATCATGTCATAGGCTCCATGGAGCTCATACTCCTTTTGGAGTTCAGGTGTCATACTTGCCAACATAAGGCAAGAGACTTGGACGGAGTCCTCTACATACTTTACCCAATTATTATAGGCCTCCACATCCTCCTCGCTAGTTCATCAGGGATGGGATCATCAAGAATGTAGGCCCGCTTTTCTTGCTTGAGAACAATTCTCAAGTTGCGGTACCAATCCATGAAGTTGTTTGGTGTTAGACGATCCCTTTGAAGGATCGCCCTAAGAGATTGGTTGTTTTGGTTTGGTACATCGTTATTAGCGTTGGTGTGGTCGGCCATCTACAAGATTTTACAAAGTTCCATTTTAGTAATCGTTGATATAATCATTTTTATTTATTAACACCCTTTGTCTCATAGACTTATTAATAAATAATATTTTAGAATCCAACGTTATATTTAAATATTGGTTAGGTGACCTTTATCCCATTATTTAAATAAACAAGGTAGTCATAAATGACAATTGCAACCTATTGCAACTTCTAGTGGTATGGGATCGTTTGAACATATTTTGTTTATAACGGCATGTTTACCCCATCAACACCCTTTATAAAACACATTTTAGGTGATCCATTCAATATTTTTATAAATCAAGTCGTCCTACTTACACACACGTGTGAGTTTACTACATGAGTGGTTAGGTGACCTTTATCCCACAAACATGGTATTCTCACCTCAAGTCACAAGTTCCCTCAAAGTGGTTAGGTGACCTTTATCCCACTAAGAGTTTGCAAGTAACCTAAGTGTTGTGTAAAAGGATGGTGCTTAACTTGTTTTCAAAAGGGATTTAAAATGATACAATTCTAGTTTTAGAAAAGTCTATGTATCATATGATTGTATGCATTCAACCATATGGTATTCTATCGATTCTTTCAAATAAAACTCATTTTATTTTACAAACCATTAATTCCTTTTATAGAACCATTCTATTTTGCTTAATGATTTGAGAACCAATTTTCTTGTTTATAGTTTGTATAAGTAGACGGTTTGTTAATCACATCCAAATAATCAAACAAACATCATCATATGCAATCAACCAAACATAAACAAAGCATCCATATATGCATAACAAAGCATACTAAGTTGAGCACACTTGTTTAGCCAAAACAAGTGTGTCAAATGGTCTTGTCGTAAGGGTTAAGAATCATGATACATGGTTGATCAAAGGGACTCCCACTTGAATCCACATCTTCAAGCATCCTCTTTGTCTTATCTTTTCTTCAAGTCTTGATCTTGAGCATCCTTTACAAAATTATGTATCCTAATACATGTTTCTAGTAAAGAAAAACTCCTAATCTATTTATTACAAATCATATGAATGAATAGATTACAATACAAAACTTGAAACCCAAAATAAAACATTACATGCCCAAATGAATATAACTAAACAACCAATCAAACAAACCAAAAGGTCTAGGCTTTGTTATGCATAACCAAAACAACATATCCAAAATCCTATGTCACGAAATGGGGCAGCCCCTTTTAACCCATGTTCTTGGCCAACATAAACCAAGAACAAATGGGTTAAGTCCATACAAAAAACATCTTATGACTAGATTTTTTTAAGATCCTCTCATGCATAAAGTAGTATCTTTAAGAAATCAAAAGGGGTTTAAACAAAACAGCCCACAAACACGGGTATGAGGTGTCAAACACCATAAAACCCGAGAACAAGCAAGGATAAAATATGTATGCTTTCGTATATGTGGCTCTTGATGCCATTGTTGGGATTCAACATGTTTATCAAAGTTCATATCATCTTCATTTATATAAAAAATGTAGCGGAATATAGTTTTAAAACATGTTAATTGTTGATTATTAAACCCATTTTAATAAGCAAACCCCAAAGCCATGGATCAATATACGAAATACATACAAAGGAGAAAAACATAAGATGTAAAGAACACAACCTTTGGAGCAGATTAAAGACGAAAATCAAGAGGAGAAAGAAGATGAAATCGTGGCTGAAACTTCAAAAGGAAGTCCTTAAGAGGTGATACCCCAAGCTAGTACAAACACCTTTGATTGCTAGGGTTCTTGACACAAATTTCAGCAACAAACCCTCCTTTTGAGCTGAAAAATCTGCTCAAAAGTTCCTTCAAAACCGTGAGAGAAAGAGAGAATAGAGAGAGAGCCTTTTGTGTGTGTGTGTGTTCTAGGATGTGATTGAAATGAATGTGTGTTCTAGTGTCCAAGACTTGCATGTCTTGGAACTAAAAATGGGACATCCAAGAAACAAAAGGGGCGGCCGAAATTGGTCCCCTTTAGTTTCCCTCCCAATTCAAAACTTTTATAAAATATAAAATCACATCCTATGTTTTATAAAATTAAAACCATTTTAATTTTATATCACTAACACACACTATTATTTGCCATTGCTTAACCATATTAAATAATGTACAAATAATCTTCTATGAACAAATTATCTATATAATGATGTTCATCTACAAAAGCAATAATTTTGAAAATCCAATTTTTTAAATTGGTGTCATTATTTATTTGTGTGATCTTATCAACAAATAAATTACCTTTTGGTGTTTGTTTGGCTTGTTATTGGGTATGACCCGACTTGGATCATATTACACTAGCCACATCAATTTAATATGAATCTTGGGCAGATCAATACTTTCAGCCTTGAGTCAGGGACTAGGATGTGTGGTAATGTAGCGAGACAAGGTTATTGTTTACGCGTCTAGATTGATAAATGAATCTAAATTGATAACGAGCATGAAGAAATTACACGACTCACAATCTAGAACTAGGTGTCGTGGTGTTTGCATTCAAGATATATGGAGACACTATCTCTATGGCACTAAGGTGTTGTTTTTTTTTTCTGCAGAAAAACATCTACAGTCTACGGACCACATCTGCAGACATCTCTAGCAAAAGAGGTGGACCAAACGTCTGTAGTCTACAAAAAAAGACTGTTTGTTATTAACATCTACAGAATGGTAAAAAAATATTATGTAATTAGATTAAACTATTTTTTTAAACCTATTAAATTAAACCTATTTTTAACACTTTTTTTGGACTTGTACCACACACACACATCTGTACGTACATACATACAACATATATACACATCCATACGTACAAGCAACCCACGGGCGAGGTGTGGGGAAGGGAGTCGGTGGGCGTAATTAGGGGAGGGGGAGGCGGGCGTAGGTAGGGGAGGTGGAGGCAGCCGGTGGGTGAGGTGGGAGGGGAGGCCGGAGCAGGTGGGAGGGGGAGAAGGGCAGATGGAGGGAGGGGGCGTTGATGGTCCGGCCAGTGGGGGGAGGTGGGGCGGCGATGGTCCGGCCGGTAGGGGTGGTGGGGCGGCGGTGGTCCGGCCGGGGGGAGGTAGGGCGACCGATGGGGGAGGTGGGGGAGGTGGGGAGGGTGAGAAGTTAGAACATCTCAGAAGACATAGGTCCACATCTTCTCCATGCAGACCTCCTGCAGACATTTTTTAATGAAACGTCTTCCAAAAAACAAACACTCTACGCACTCAAAACCTCTTCCTGCGTCTGCATGCACGCTGATGAAGAGGTGGGGAAGAGGTTTTGGTCAAAAAAACAAACACCACCTAAGTGTGTTATCTATACCAATCACCAAAGCTCGCAACACATTCTTGATCGAAAGATATTGAACATGAACAGAGAAGATGGGTAGAATTGTTAAGTGATTATGAATGTGAGATCCGCTAGCATCTCGGCAAGGTAAATGTAGTGGTAGATGCCTTGAGTAGAAAGGAAGGGAAAAACCCCTTCGTGTTCGTGCCTTAAGGATGAGCATGTGTACTAGCCTTGTCACTAGATTAAAAGAAGCACAAAGGGAAACCCTGAAGGAGGATAAACTAGCCAAGAGATGTTAACGGGAATGGAAAAACGTTTAGAAGTGAGCAACCATGGTTTATACAAGTGTAACGGAAGGAAGTGGGTACAAAAGTATGGAGGAATTATAGAAATACTCTTTGATGAAGCCCACAAATCTAAATACTTGATTCACCCAGGATGTGACAAAACGTATCAAGACTTAATGCACTTTTCTACTGGCCTGCAATTAAGAAATCAATCATCACCTATGTGGGGAAATGTCTGACGTGTGTGATGGTAAAAGCCGAAAATCAAAAACCGTCAAGAACTTTACAACAGCCCGAAATCCCAGAGTGGAAATGGGGTAACATCATAATGGATTTTGTTCCGAAGTTACCAAGAACTTTTCATGGACATGATGCTATTTGGGTAATCATGGATAGACTTACAAATCAGCCCACTTCTTACCAATCCGAGAGGACTATGACTTATCAAAGTTAGCCTAACTATACATTGACGAAATACTGACCGAACATGGAGTGCTACTATCGATTATCTCAGACCATGATAATCGCTTCACTTCACAATTTTGGAAATCTCTCCAACAGGCTTTGGGGACCTGACTTGACTTAGCACTGCATACCACCCCCAAACCGACCAGCAAAGTGAAAGAAGCATTTGAAACTTTGGTGGACATGCTAAGAGCTTGCGTAATTGACTTCTGTAGAAGCTGGGATAGCCGCCTTCCCCTAGTAGAGTTATCCTACAATAATAGTTACCACAGAAGTATAAAAGTAGCTCCATATGAAGCTTTATATGGTAGAAAATGTTGATCACCATTAAGTTGAAATGAGGTTAGTGACAGCCATGTGATGGGAGCCCGACACCATGATAAAATGATAGACAAAATAATTAAGATCAAGGAGCAACTGAGAACAACTAGAGATCGTTAGAAGAAATATGCACACAGAAGACAAAAACCCCAAAAGTTTAGGTGGGTGATAGAGTGATGTTAAAGGTTGCCCCAGAGAAGGGAGTAGTGAGATTTGGTAAGAAAGGCAAATTAAGCCCAAGATATATTGGACCATTTGAAATATTGTGAATAGTGGGCCCGGTAGCATATCAGTTAAGGCCACCTCAAGAATTAAGCTACATACATGACACTTTTCATCTGTCTAACTTGAAGAAGTGTCTAGTAGACAAAGCCTTAAAATTTCCATTGAAGGAAGAAAAAATTAATAACAAGTTGAACTTTGTAGAGGAAACCCAAAGAGATTACTGATCGATTGGTCAAAAAACTTAGGCGAAGTCATATACCCAAGGTAAAAGTAAAATGGAACCCTAGGCGAGGACCTGAGTTTACTTGGGAACGAGAAGATGAGATGAGAAGGGAGTATCCGCACCTCTTCAAGCCCGCCCGTTCAAAATCTAATCAAAGCTAAAATTTCAGGACGTAATTTCGTTAATGGTAGTAGAATTTAACAACCGACTCCTAGGTCCTAACTTTAACCTTTAATTTAATCTAGCATTATTTTATTTTATTATTATTATTTCCTTTCTTCCATGCTAATTATTTACATGCTTAATTGCCTTAGAAAATTCCTCTAAGACAAGCCTTAGTGTAGAAATTATTATATGTATCTAAAACTATAAATCATACACAAATCTTAGAACTTTAAGATAAAAAAAAGTTAATTATGTGTGTATACACACGCACATTCACGACTCAAATACACACATATATATATTACACTTAAAAACATATAAAATTAGAAACTACCATCTTAAATACTACACTACACCACAACTTTACACTACATAATAATTTACACAATTTAAACACACACACAACCCCAAACTTGGCTGCCCTCACTTCCACCAACCCCCTCTCCCCTTGAATCCCATAAAAGCACTTCCACACACCACCTCCACCACTTTCCCATACATACAACAACCTCCATGCCATTCTCTTCTCCCTCTCCACAAAAGTGTAGCCATATTCTCCCCAAATCTCTGCATTTTCATCTTCATCTTAGCAAGATTTTTTGAAGAACAACACTATTCGTTCATCGACCCAGCACGAAATAAGCTTGAAAGTGGCATTTGGTGAGCTTTTGTGCATGGTTTTTGCAAAAACAAGAAACTCTAGCACTATTTCATGAAAAAATAGCTTCCATACCCTTTAAATCTTCTCAAAACATGGAACATCCAGAGTGTAAGCATCATTGTACCCGAATGAAGCTATTATTTGAGTTTTAATTCTCTTTTCTACCTAAAATCTAAGTTTTCTTGTTCAAACAAAAACTTGCAGCCATATCACTGTTTCTGTGGGACTCATAACTTCATAAAAGGTATATTTTAAAGAAAATTCATGAATCAAGGTTTGGTGCACACGAGTTCACCTTGAAAATCCTCTTTTATGTGTGTTTTAGCACAAAAAATCCAGTTGCTTTGAAATTCCTCCCAACCTATGTTAAAAAACCTACTTAAAACAGTCTATGAACAATATTATAATCTATTTTGAAAGTTACAAAAAAATTTTGATGGACGTTTATGTACAATCTATGATGATTACACATATATAAATGGTGTAAAACACCCTTTAAAAGCAACAACTATGCCATACATTAAAAATCCATGAAATAATCTTTATTTCCAGTTTTTTAGTGATTTTAAATGTATATAAGTTGGTGATGATGGCTGAATATGTAAAAAGAATAGAAAAATAGACTTGATGAGCTTGTTTGGTAACCTGAAAAGTGGAAATAATTCAAGAAATTAGTCAAATTATGAAAACATTAGAACTTAAAAAGTTCTAGGCCCTAAAATAAGTATTTTAGTGATAAAATTTGGATTTGTTTATTTATTGGGTTAAAATGTGATTTTTATGGATTTATTTAAAAAAATAAGCCTAAACTGGGAGATTTTTTGATAAAATTTTAAAAATAGAATAAGGAGTCTAAAACAAATAATAATCTTGAGAAACCCCAAAATAATATTTTGGTGAAAAGTTGGAAGAAAATGTATTTGGTTTTTCGATCCCGGGTAAAAACGAGTTTTAAAAAGGTTATTTTAGAAACGAAGATTTTTACTCATAATAGCTCAAAAACACATTTTAAACATATTGTAGAGCTTATTAGAAGTCCATAAAATTGAGGTTTATGGGTTGTAATTAAAAGACTTAAAACTAGATGCTTAAAATTGTCAGTTTTACTTAAATTGGTAACGAAAAAAATTTGTTTTAAATTCCACAAGCTAAATTCTAGAAAATTGGAGTTAAAATGTCTAAAAATGTAATATTAAACTTACAGAAACTAATAAAGTTCCATATAAAGTAATGAAATGAAAGAAAACAAACTTTAGGGTAAAAATTATAAATTTTGAAACTTGAGAGGCTAAAGTGTAAACTCTGCAATTTCACCAAAACTTCAACCACGCTTTCACTAAAAATACTTGGTAAACTTAATCTCACTTTAAAAAACTGATTAAAATCATAAAACCTTGTCATTTACTTTAACAAAAACTAACTTCCCTAAAAAGAAAACTTTTTGACGCGAACGTTAAAGAATCGAAGCTAGTTGAACTTTTAACCATAAAACACACCTTTTGTAACACCTATAATGACCGAATAACATATAGCTTATTAGTTGAATCTTGATGCTAGGTTGTTAGGATTGAACCTTTCCTGTGCTCGAAGAACCGTTGATTAACCCTAAGGTGAGTTCTAGTGTCCCCCTTTTTACTATTGTTATTGGATGAAACATGTTATGCTTAAACTGAAATCATTATTCTGCTATTGTATGATACTTATATGTTTTTGTTAATATTAGAAACTACTCTTACTTGTATAACAATCACTAATTCTTGTGTGAACTGCTTGTCCTATAGGGTAGATCTACTTGGGGAATCCCCCACACATAGTGCCTTCAGTCATGACTCCATGACTTAATAGGAAGGCTACCACACTAAGATCCTGCGGATTCATTTGTGTCATGTAACAGGAATTATAAGATACTAAGGGGAACCATCCAGCAGGTAAGGGGAACCATAAGTTTCGAACAGGCTAGCCGGGACTGAGTACAAGGTTGATTGTGACCCCACAATAGTGATACTTATGTTTTTAAGTCAACTTATGGATTCTAAAGAGTCCTTTTGTTTCTAAACTTTAAGCACTTGAATTCTCCAACTTTTTAGCTGACACAAAATCTTTTTGAGCATGTTTCAAGTAATCTTTGATGGAAGCTTGATTTGGTTGGAGAACTCTTATGGATGACCTGGTTCCGTGACTACCAAATGGATCTACTTAGCTTGAATTTATTGTTGGACAACTTACTTTGTTGTTTATTAAACTCATGGATTTATTTTGTACTGGATTATTACTGTTGTGACTTGGGCTTGACTTTTAAAGCTCGGATTTGTTATTTAAATGTAATGCCATGTGATTTCTCTCCTTGTGTGCTCTTATGACGATTAGTTTTCACTACCATGTATATTGCCAGTCTGTGATGTTCCACCCTCTTTGGGCCCGGGGTGTGGCAACTACCTTGTTTAGCCAAATGGTAAAAAAAACTTAACCATATGTTAAGAAAACTTTACCATATGATAAGAAAACTTTACCCAACCATATATAATAGGAACACCTATCATGTCTAGCCTAGCTACATGCTAAGAAGACCTTAATAGTCTTTCTTGGCCATATGGTAAGAAAACCCTATCTTAGATCTAGGAACAATATATCTAGATCATTTTGTATAGGCTTAGAACTTTAATCAATACTTGTAATGAATGATTATAATTCATCATTTTGATGTATGCATTATGTATATAGGTTAACCCATATGTGTGTTGATTTGTGTATGATTACCGGTACAAACATTATAATTTGTGAATTACTGAAATTGACCAAGTGTAAGAAACATCTATGGATAAACATTTTGTTCTTCCATAGATATGTTTCTTACAAGTAACATACATCTGAAGATCCTCTGCGGATGAACAATCAGCTCTAGAATTAAAGTGAAGTTAATGAAAGTGTTCAAGTGAAGACTCCCGCGGATGACTAGACTCCTTCGGAAGACAAAGTACCTTTGGAAGAACAAATTACCTCCGGAAGACCTGTTAAGTTGCGGAGTCCAAACACTTGTATTTAAATAATACAAGTGTTACAAGTCAACACGTCAACAAGACATTTGTGCAAATCCCAAGAGAACCGGTGTATCCTTAACTGAAATACACTTAATAGACGAACACGAACACACGAGCAACCAAATGGCGAACCCAAACATCACATAATTTCACACAAACATAAACCCTGGCATCCGTCACATCAACATCAACACGTTCAAAGCATTTATTGTTTATGTCATTCATTATTTCTTCATCTATAATCATTAATCAATTTTAATGAAATACGTTTGAATCAAATTCTATTTGATTATTAATTGTGTTCATATCATTATGTTCGTCATAATCATTATTCATTATATTTGATATTTATTTTTATAAAATAATTAAACAAGGTTAATGTTAATTCTGCAAACATTAACTTGATTTCTTTTAACACAGATAATTCCTGATTTCGATCCTTGGATTCATAGGTAGTATCAAAGCCAAGTTCTCATTGATTTAGATCGATTGATCTATCAGTGTTACTAGTGTTTAATTGTTTGCTTGTTTAACTAGATTTGTCAGTTTTTGCTAATTAGATCTACTGTTTTCAAGCAAATTGTTTTTGTGTGAATCAATTAATACAGTGAATTGTCTTTCATCAAGTACTGTTTCATTGCTTGATTAACCTAGATCAATATTCAAATCAATTGAATAGTATATTTGGGTTATTGATTAACATTCATCAATTGTTTAGGTTTATTTGAACAAATACATAAAAAATTCTTGATTTGATAATTAATTATCATTAAAAGGATTGACTGATTCATGACCACAATTGCTTAATTTTTGTTGTCTAAGTTTTGTCATTAATTAGTTCATTACCTAAAAGATACTCTGCAATAGTTAAAATCTTAGATTTTAACTAAACATGAGTAACTTTGGTGGATTATCATACCAAACTCCAAAGTTGGAAACAAAAGCAGATTTTAAATCCTGGAAAATCAAGTTCAGGAATCATTTGAGTTATAGAGATCCTGACTTATGGGTGTCAATAACTGAAGGTCTGTACATTCCACCCACTCTTGGGCTGGATTATAATGACAATAATCAACCCATAAGTACAAAGGATC
This sequence comes from Flaveria trinervia, assembly GCA_025506515.1. NCBI lineage: Eukaryota > Viridiplantae > Streptophyta > Magnoliopsida > Asterales > Asteraceae > Flaveria > Flaveria trinervia. Next base: position 28,009,985 of record CM046447.1, read on the forward strand.
ACCTAGTGATATTAAGAAGGTCAAAGTTGATATTAAAGCATACAACTTGCTTAGTATGGCTTTACCTAAAGAAATATTAATCAGGAGTGAGATTTATAAAACATCAAATTCCTTGTGGAAGATACTTCATACACTCTGTGAAGGGAGTGATGAAATCAAAAGCATTAGAAGGACACCCTACATTCATAATATGAAACCCTTCATCATATTAAAGGTGAATCAATTTCTCAAAAACTCCATAGATTTATGCAACTGGTAACAAAGATGAATATCTTGGAGTTGAATATACAAATGAGGAATTAAACAAAAAGATTGTTGGACCAAAAGAACCAATGAGCCTGATCAGAGAAACCTCTAAGTCCCACAGGACATCACAACAGCTGATGAAGACCTGATCAGCTGTTCTACAAAGTCTGAAGAATACAACTGCTGAAGTACGTCTGAAGTACTGAAGACAAAGACTGAGACAACAGCTGAAGATCTAAAGTCTGAAGACTTCAACAAGTACTGAAGACAAAGACTGAAGATCAACAGCTGAAAGACAAAGTCTGATGTTCAAGTACCGAAGATCAGCTGATGTTAACAGCTGATGACAACAGCTGAAGAGGGCTTCTTCAGTTGTTGTGATGGTTTTTCTTCTTCAGTAGTTTTCTTTTCCTTTCAGTAGTTTGTTTACTTTTCTTTTCAGTACTTGTAAACAACTGAAGAGGTTGTTCTTCAGTTGTTATAGTATCAGTAGTTTTATGTTTTTCAGTAGTTGTAAATAAGATGTTTAACACTTAGGAACATTTGTAAGAAGATGTCAGTTGTTGACATCTTCAGTAGTTGTTAAACATCAGTAGTTATAAAACGGTTACATGTCACTTTCAGGTGACATCAGCCTACGTCATTCTTTCCTTTATAAGGAAGATGACTCACCTGTAATCGTGCCTTTGAGGCCGACAATCTTAATGCAATATTCCTTTTGTCGGATATTTCTCTCTCTATAACAAAATTCTTTTATCGTTTTATATCGAATGTTCTTGTTTGAATTTGTCTAATTCTGAGCTATTCGCTGCTATATCTGTTCAATCGATTAAACCAAGAGGCTGAGATCCTAACAAATGGTATCAGAGCAGGTTAATCATTGATCGATCTAACAATTGATCATTGAAACTGTTCAATCGCTCTAAGTTTAATCGAATTAGCAAATTCGCAAGGATCTGTTATAGAGATTGAGAGTGTATCGCTTCTGGCCGTTTTATTTGAGGTTCTGTGTGGTTTTGAGCTAAATTTATTGTGATTTTACTTGAATCTGTCTGATTTTCCACAATGAACTTCTTCGAATGATCCTTTCAATACTGGATCCTCTACCAAGCCTCCGATCTTGTGAGGAGTGAGTATAACATTTGGCAGAGAAGATTGCTCCATCACCTGTCTGTCAATAGCTCAGGTTGTTGGACATCTGTGGTACATGGACCACATAAGCCAATGGTGAATGATCCGGAAACAAACCAGTTGGTTCCAAGAGAAGGAGCAATACTCCGATGAGGACAAGAAGTTGTTTGAAATCGATGCAAAAGCCCATGGAATTTTGGCTATGGCTATTCCTAATGAGATTTACTCTGGGCTTCTGCATTGTGAGTCTGCTCATGACCTCTGGAATGCCATCAAAGAACAATTTGGTGGTACTGATGAGGTTTTAGCAAACAACAGGAAATCCTCGCCCAACAATATGAGACTTTCTCTCACAGAAAGGGTGAACTCTGACTCAACATTTGAGCGGTTTTCATGTTTAATCTCTGAATTGAAAATGGTTAACATGAATATACCAGGAGTCAGATGAACCATAGATTCCTAAGATCACTGCCTGAGAGATGGAACACATATACCATTGTTCTACGCTCAAATGCTGATGTTGATCGCCTATCTCTCACCCAACTTCATGGGAAACTGCTTACATTGAGAGAGAGAGATAGAGCAGAAAAGGAAATTGGTTTCATCTGGCAAGCTTACTGAGGATTTTGTCCAAGGGAACACTGCCCTGATTGGACATCAAGAGTCAGAATATGCGTCATCTGAAGCCAGTATGATGAGCATATTGATTTCTCTACAAACACTTCTGAGCCTGCCTTTGTGAGTGTTGATAGTCATTCTGTTGGTAGTAATAGTGACAATCTATGTTTCATCATGGATGATCTCAAGGGGATTGCTGATGATGACTTAGAAGAGATGGATATTTTGAGCCAAATGGCCTTGATAAATATCAGATCTCAGAAGTTCTACAAAAGAACTGGAAGGAAATTCCCAGGACTCTCTGGCAAAACCAAAGTTGGTTTTGACAAGAGTAAGTTGAAGTGCCATAAATGCCACAGGCTGGGCACTTTGCAAGAGAATGTAGATCATCTGGATCTAACTCTCCTGCACCTTTTGTGACTTTCCCTGGCAATAGTCAACAAAACAGAGGCAACAACCTGTCAATTCTGGTTATCATCATCAACCACAATCTCCTGCATATTTTGTTCCACAGGGGCCAATGCCATATCCATACCCCTGCTATTACATGCCACAACCTGGCCAGGTTCAAGCACCCACTGCTCAGCAACCACATGCACTCCCTGAGCCTCAACCATCCAATCTCATCAACCTAATCAACTTCAACAACACAGCTTCTTCACACCAGGAGTTGTTGACTGGAGCAGTTTACCAGATGATGTGCTGGTAATGAACAACTGTTCTCAGGTGCTGGTCAACATGGTGGTGAGCATCCTTTTGGAAATCTAGCTCTCATGGCTTTGGAATCCTCTGATGGATCATCTTCAAGTACCTCTTCAACAAGGTATCACAGGTATCCTCTGAGGCTAAGGCCAATTATGTTCTGAAACTTGCATAGCAGCATTTGCCTCTATTAGAGAAGCAAATGTGGCTTTAATCAATAAAAATGTAGAGCTAGAACAAATAATTTCCAAAAATAAAGCTGAGTTTGAGTCTGTGCTGAAAGAGAAAACTGATGAGATTTAAATTAAAATGCCAAATTTCTGATGATAAGGCTAGGGAGGTTGTACTCTTAGAGAAGTACAAAGACCTCAAAGATACTCTTGCTGTCACCCAGGTAGAGTGTGATCGATGGGTACAATCTTGCAAGGGCTTTGAAATGCTTCTTAGTAAGCAAACAGCTTCCAATGTGAAGTTTGGAATTGGTTATAATCACACTGCTCCTCCTACATTTTTGCTTCAAGAGCAGGAGCAGAATCTGATGGAGAAAGTAATGACCAATCCACCTCATCATGTGATTCACTACTTGATAAAGCACCATCAGTAGTTGAAGTCAGTAGTAATCCCTCTGTGAACCTATCAGCTGATATTGATGGTTCAACTGCTGACACTCACATGATCAATGAGTTGATCAACCCAAGTGTTATCCCTAGAAGTACTAAGGTACTGGAGAGCAGGGGATAACATCTGGAGTTCAATCCTAATGACTGACAGCACTGAAGAGAAGAAAACTGTCAGTAGGAAGGATTTGAAGCCTACTAAGGAAGTTGACAAGAAGGCAAAAAGTGCTTCTAAACTGCTGAAGAGCAAGTCTTCAGTAGTTTCATCTTCTTCAGTTGATGATCAACAGAAGATGAAGAAGAAACCATGTGAAATATGTGGTCTATTCAATCATCTCACAGATGATTGTTGGTACAAAAAGGGATCCAAACTCAAACAAAAGGAGAAATTAAAGAAAACTTGGCTAAAATGAAAACTGAGTTTGAGTCCAAGTTTGTACCAGCAGCATCAAATCCTGTTACTCTCTATGTCCAAAAAGAAATCTAAAAAGGAAGGAGTGCAACAGGCAATAGCTGAGGTTGCTCAAAAGAAGATGGTGCAACACAAGAACTCATCATCAAACACCAATACCAATGTGTCTGAAGAGCTGAAAGCTCTTTCCCAGAATCAGACACAGCTGGTAATGATGGTTCAACATCTGTTGGGAAGAGTTAACCAACTTGATGGCCCTGTGTTGAAACCCCAGAAAAGAGATCCAAGCCAAAGGATTCCTCTTCTACACACCATCCTTCACCTCAAGCTATTGTGCCCAATAAACCTGTTAGTTTACCATCTGTTGATGAGACCAGGCCCAAAACCAAAAAGGTTTGGGTCTCCAAAACTAACTGATTGTTTATTTATGCAGGTCTTCTTCAACATGCCAAAGTAGCATCTGGTATGTAGACAGTGGGGGATCTATGCATATGACTGGGAACAACTCACTTCTTAATGACTACTCTCCAGGAAGGAAGGGTTTTGTTTCCTTTGCAATGATGCAAGAGGTTACATCATCGGGAAGGGCTTTGTTTCCAATGGGAAATAAGTTTGATGATGTCAACCATGTGGAAAATCTCAAGTATAACCTCTTGAGTGTCAGTCAATTGTGTGACAAAGGCCATGTTGCCCTTTTCACAAGCCAGAACTGCAGGATTCTGTCATCCAAAGTTCTGAGTTTGATTGACAAGGTATTGGATGCTCACACTCTCCTGAAGGCCAACAGGACAGGAAGAGTGTATGCCTTAGATCTTTCCAAGAAAATTGATCTCAAAGGCCATCCTTGCCTATTTTCCAAGGCCTCTCCTCAAGAATCTAATCTATGGCATAGAAGGCTGGGACATGTTAACTTCAAGAACATGAATCAGCTGATACACCATAGTTTAGTAAGGGGACTGCCTATGAAGGAGTTCAAGTGTGAAAACAACTGCACTGCTTGTTTGAAAGGAAAACAGCACAAGGTTTCATTCCACCTATTGAAGAACCAAAGTCCACTGCCTGCTTACAACTTCTTCACATGGATCTCTTTGGTCCTGTGAGAGTGATGAGCATGGCACAAAAGAAATACTGTCTGGTAATTGTGGATGATTACTCCAGATTTGTATGGACTTTCTTTCTACATTCAAAGGATGAAGCTGCACAGAAGATCATAAACTTTGTGTTGTATGCTGAGAAGCAGTATTCCCTCTCAGTCAAGTGTATTAGAAGTGACAATGGAACAGAATTCAGGAACAATACACTTGATGAGTTCTACCTTTCCAAGGGAATAAAGAGACAGTTTAGTATTCCAAGAACTCCTGAACAGAATGGAGTTGTGGAGAGAAAGAACAGGACCCTCATTGAAGCTGCAAGGTCTATGTTGGCTGATTCTGGACTGCCATTGACCTTTTGGGCTGAAGCTGTCAACACAGCATGCTATGTGCAGAATAGAGTGCTAATAAATCAGAGGTTGATGAAGACTCCATATGAAGTTCTACATCATTTGCCCCTCTCATTTCATTTTTTAGAGCATTTGGGTGTCCCTGTTTCATTCTCAACACAAAGGATCAGCTCCAGAAATTTGATCCTAAGGTGGATGCAGGGTACTTTGTTGGTTATTCATCAACTTGCAAGGCATACAGAGTCTTCAACTGCAGAACAAAGATGGTTGAAGAGACTCTACATGTCAAGTTCAATGAATCTCCAAAGGACAAGATTCCACAAAGCCCTGTGGAGCTCTTTGATTTGGACATACTGCAATATGTTCCTTATCAATCTCCTGCTGTTGCTCCTGTCAATAGTTCACCACCTGGTGTTACTACTGAAGATGATGATGATAGTAGTAATCACCTCTTCAGGTTTAGTGACTAACTGCCTGAGTCCTCTAAACCTGATGCTCCTGTAGCTCCAGCAGCACCATCCACAACAAATGCTGATGAGATTTCTGCATCCTCAACTTCATTTGAGTTGCCACCATCTTCATGGTTTCAAGAATCTGCATCAACATCTGCTGCTGAAGATCCTACAAACACTTGCACAGATTTGATTGTTTACCAAGAGCTGAAAAATCACCCAATGTCTCAAATCCTTGGTGATATCAATGCTGGTGTTTCAACCAGAAGCCAGTTGTCCAATTTGCTTCTTCTATGCTCTCTTCATCAGTCAGCTAGAGCCGAAGAACTATCATGTAGCTTTGAGAGACAATGGATGGGTTGAAGCCATGCAGCTTGAGCTTCTTCAGTTCAAGAAACAGCAAGTGTGGGAGCTTGTTCCTCTACCCCCAGGTAAGTGTGCAATAGGCACTAAATGGGTGTTTAGGAATAAAACTGATGAAAATGGGCTAATTGTTAAGAACAAGGCCAGACTGGTTGTGCAGGGGTTTGCACAAGAAGAAGGTATTGATTATGATGAAACCTTTGCCCCTGTAGCCAGACTGGAGGCAATTAGATTGTTTTTAGCCTATGCTGCACTCCACAATCTTAAAGTTTTTCAAATGGATGTCAAAAGTGCTTTTCTATATGGTACAATAAAAGAAGAAGTTTATGTGTGTCAACCACCAGGCTTTGAGGATAATAAGCACCCAGAATGGGTATATAAGCTTGATAAAGCTCTTTATGGGTTGAAACAAGCACCTAGAGCCTGGTATGAGACCTTATCAAACTTTCTTCTACAGAATAATTCACTAGAGGCTCCATAGATAAAACTTTATTTATTAAGAGGTGGATCAGCATAAGCTACTTGTTCAAATTATGTTGATGATATTATATTTGCATCCTCTGATCCCCAATTGTGTGAGGATTTCCAAACCTTAATGCAACAGAAGTTTGAAATGAGTGCAATGGGAGAATTACAGTTCTTTCTAGGTTTGCAAATCAAACAAAAAGCTGATGGAATTTTCATTCATCAGTCTAAATACACAAAAGATCTTTTGAATAAGTTTGATTTACAAAACTGTAAACCCTGTTCTACTCCCATGTGCAACACCACACAATTGGATGTTGATCAGAAAGGTAAAGGTGTTGATGAAACCCTTTACAGATGTATGATTGGTTCCTTGATGTATTTAACAGCTTCTAGACCAGATATTATGTTTGCTACATGTGTTTGTGCTAGATTTCAGGCTGCACCTAAGGAGTCTCATCTGATTGCAGTCAAGAGGATCTTTAGATATCTGCAAGGTACACAATCTCTAGGCTTATGGTATTCCACTGGACATTCTTGCAAATTAGTTGCTTTCTCTGATAGTGACTATGCAGGGTGTAAGTTGACCAGGAAATCAACTTCTGGTGGATGCCAATTCCTAGGCAACTGTTTGATTTCTTGGCAGAGTAAGAAACAAACATCTGTTGCTACATCCACTGCTGAAGCCGAGTACATTGCTGCTGCAAGTTGTACATCCCAATACTCTGGCTTCAGAATCAACTTTTGGATTATGGCATTACAGAGACTAAGACTCCATTATTAATGGATAGTGCTTCAGCTCTTTGCATTGTCAAAAATCCAGTCCAGCACTCTAGGACCAAACATATAGAAATTAGACATCATTTTATAAGAGATTGTTTTGAAAAGGGTCTAATTAATCCTATGTTTGTGCCTAGTGCTGATGAGCTTGCAGACATTTTTACTAAGCCTTTGGATAGTTCAACTTTCCACAACCTGGTGTTAAGGCTTGGTATGCTGCAGCTAGAATAAGTGACAACTACTGATGATCTCAGTAATTACTGATGATCATTGGTAACCATGTCACATATAAGTACTGATGAGTTATTTTACCCTCAGTAGTTTTTATAACTACTGAAGGCTAAATGCTTTAAGTACTGTACTTTATCTGTTCTAAACTACTGATGTAGTTACAACTACTGAAATCAGTAGAAACAGATAAGTACTGATGTCCTATGAAACACTGAAAACAGCAAAAGGCTGATGAGTAAGTGTTGAGGACAGTATGAAACAGCTGAAGGCTATGAATTGACGACAACTACTGATGAGTACTCTCTCTTCAGTAGTTCACAAACTGCTGTTTCTTCATAAACAACTGAAGCAATACCATGTCTTCAGTAGTTTCACAACTACTGATGACTAACACCAAGTCTTCAGTTGTTTACAACAACTGATGGCAAAACCACGGTCTTCAGTAGTTTCACAACTACTGATGACTAATACCAAGTCCTCAGTTGTTTCAACATCTGAAGTCCAACTTGTCTTCAGTAGTTTTTAAAACTACTGATGCCTAAATCAGAGACTTCAGTTGTTTCAACGTCTGATTGTAAACACCATGTCTTCAGTTGTTTTATAACTGCTGACCACACCAATACCATCAGTCGTTTCAAACCTCTGAAAGTTAATACCACGTCATCAGTTGTTTCAAATACTGATGACTAACACCAAAACCTTCAGTCGTTTCATAACCCGTACCCTATATATACCTGATCCCTCTTTCAGAGTTTTTCATTCTTTCACGACCTAAAATTTCAAAAGCTCTGAAAACCTTTCACCTTCATTAATGGCGACCATGCAACTCAAGCCTCGACACAACTGTGTCGCGTACCTCACAAAATCGCCCTTCTGGACCAAATTTGATAATGCTATAGATCTTATGGTCCAATCCCACTGAAAACGGCTTTCCTCTTAAATCCAATCATTTATGCCGATTCGCTACATCAGTTTTGGACGAATGCGACCGTTAATGGAGAATCTATCCATTCGTCCATCAACTCTCATAAGGTGGTCATCTCTACTGCTACCATCCGCCAGATATTACTGTTAGATGATGCTGCCTACCCTGTTGGATATCCTAAGCGCCAACTTGATCTTTCATTTGGACAACATGGATATCAGGATCTTAGTGCTTCAACAATCCTGAAGAACATTTTCCAGATGCTGAACGCTTGATATTTCATATGGTAAATGTTTGCCTGGCCCCGAAGACTTCCTCTTGGGATCAACTGTCTTCCAGATGGCAACAGGTACTGTTCTCTATCCTTGAACAAGAACCAAACTTAACTTTTCTGAAATAATTTTTCTTGAACTCAAGGATATGGCCACAAAACCACTTTCTAACCGTTGGATACTATATCCTCGGTTTATAATGGCCATAATAGAGAATCAGCTTTTTGCTGAGGGACTAGTTGGTCTGGGAGTCCCTGCTTTGGCTGTATTGCCGGAGGTATACTCCCGACACAACACTGACCAAACTCTCAAACAGGCTGCCAAGCTGCGCAAACCCACGCAGCTGGAACCCACAGCCTCCACTTCCACATCCAAAGTCCCCTCCAAACCACAAAGAAGAAGCCTAAGAAGCTACTCAGGGAGTTGAGTCCCCTGAGGATGCTCCTGCTGCACCAAAGCAGGTTATCTCTACTGGCAATAACCCCCCAGTAGAGACTATGACTCCACCAACCGAAGCCGCTCAGGTTTCCTCTCAAAAGGAACCTGAAGCAACCACTCAAAGGGAAGCCACACTGCTGGGATCCTCCTCACTTGAGGGGATTACCATTGAAGAGCACCACTGTCCCGGGTGCACACTGCTTCCACACCCTCTCCTGATGCAACCGCCCCTCAAAGCCCTACAATCATTGTTGCAAAAGTGCTGACGCAGTTGCATTCCTCACCCCCCACCCAGACACCAATTACTACTGGGATAACCTCAACACCTGAGGGGGAGGATCACAATGCTTCTGTCAACCCACAGCACAGGGGTTATCATGTTCCATCTTCTAGTGTAGATAAGGAGGTGCGAACTTCTGGTGAGGCTGCCACTGTCTCTGACTCAGCAAATGACCAGGGTGCAGTTGGTACATCTCTAAGACCTCACCAGTGGCAACAGCTGATGAAGGACATAGTCCTGAGGCTGGAAGTCCCCAGAACCAAAACAAGGGGCACATGCTATAATTGATCTACACTCAAGGCATGTTCATTCTGACTCTGTCAGGAGGTCAGGTGATTCAGTATCAACTGATGATGACCTGAGCTTCTTCTATGATGTAGTTGCTCAAAACACCATTCTAGAGGATGAGGTTAGCAGACTCAAAGAGCTGCTGGCCAAGATGTCTCAGGATGCAAGTCCATCTGCCACCACAATACACCCACAGATGGCACCTTCTTCTGAAGGTCCCCTACACACTGAGCCAATATATACTTCCAAGCCACCAGCCTCTGCTTTCGGCACTGATTCTCAGGAACAGAACCATCCTGATCAATCAGTTGCTAACCTTCAAAATCCCTACCTCTCATCACTCCCATGATCACAGATATAGTGATCAAAGCCATTGATGAGAGGCTTCCTACAATAATACAACCCTGGTGGAGGAGTTGGTGACTAAATCCCTTTCTACTGCTCAAACCCTTGCACCCAATGCAACCAAAAAGGGGGAGAGTCAGTCAGTTAAAGGAAAAAGGAAGAGGATAGATGGGAGAAGGAGAAAGAATCAGAGAAGTAACTGAGAAGGAGAAGGAGAGTGAGAAGGAGCTGAAGTGAATGAAAGTCAAAAAGACTTTCATGTCACATATCAAAAGAGAAAGGAGAGTCTGAGAGGAGAAGGAGCTGAATGATATGGTGAAAGAAGCTGACGCCAACCATAACCGTTCAATGGATAAAATCATTGAGCAGTTATATAGGCAGGTTTTGACATCCAACAACTAGACTCCGAGATCAGAAGGTTGGAAACAGAGGAGATCAACTCAAGATGGGCTAGCTATGATGCCTTAGAAAGAGAAAGGCTGGAGATAATGATCAGATTTATAGCTAAATACTTGGGAAGATCTCTGATGAAATAAGGGCCTGGACCAGGACAACATCTTGGCAATAACCACCAAGATTTGTTCGTCTGAAGCATACTCCAAAGGTTTAGTGATTGAGGCATTGAATGAAGCTGGGTTGGGAACCGAAAAGAACTGACAAAATTTACTAAAGCCTCCCTTACAGCCAAAATGCTAAAACAGTCTGAAAAGCCTCTATCCTCAAATCACTACCTCCACAACCCACTAAAACAACCCCTTTACCCTCTAAACCAACCATCCAACCCACAAAACCAAATCCTTTACCCCCAAAACCCTGCCAGTGATGTACCTAGCAAAAGAAAAGAAAGGTACTGAGCCTGATGAAGATGAAGAGGAGGATGAAGACAGACTGCCACTCTCTGCAGTTATTACTTTGCCTAAGGCTAAACAATGTCCATCACTCCTGCTTCTCAAATGCATGATGTAATGATAAAGATTGAAGAGGAACAGATGCAAAGACATGATGAGGAAATGCTGAAAAGCATTGACAAAGCATATGCCACATCCTCTTCAATGATTAGCATGAAGAAAGAAGTATTAAGATTGTACACCCTTGCTAATACCTTTCAATACCAAAGGAAAAAGTAAGGATATGGCCTGATCCTAGGGTGGCACACCGGATTGTCAAGAAAGAAATTCCTTCAAAATACAAGGGCCAAGTGAAGAGGGTTGTCGACGAAGACATCACTGTGTTCTTGTAGTGTCCCCTTGGAAATTGTTGAAGAGTTCAAGAAAGCCTATGAAGCCAACAACCACCTCAAAAGATGTTGGAGAACAAAATCATAAAGAAGGATTGGTTTACAAAAGACTTGAAAACTTCAAACAAGAAGAGCTCAACCTGCTCTTAGAAGGGACTCATCCAGATGAGTTTGCTTATAGACAAATAACCACGGTTGAGCTCAAGAATGGAAAACAGGCCAAGTACATATCTGAAGTGTATGGCCGAGAAGGATTATTTGATGGTGTGCCCGAGGTGCTGACAATGGATGAGCAATCATGTTTCTAAGGGCTTACACCAGGGAATCATATAGGCTGATACACGGGAAGTAGATCTCATGGTTGGGTAACAGCTCGGTGTCCAAGTCCCCAATACAGAGCTCCCAACCATATCATGCCAAACAGATCATCAGAGACTTCTTCCCAGGCCGTGCTGAAAAGGGTCACTTCTCATCTGATCAAGAGGATAAAAAGACCAATCTATCTGCCAAAATAAGTGGGACTCGTCAATAACTTAGAGGTTTTGGCTGCATTGGTTCAGGGGGAGTTTGTTGGACCAAAAGAACCAATGAGCCTGATCAGAGAAACCTCTAAGTCCCACAGGACATCACAACAGCTGAAGACCTGATCAGCTGTTCTACAAAGTCTGAAGAATACAACTGCTGAAGTACGTCTGAAGTACTGAAGACAAAGACTGAGACAACAGCTGAAGATCTAAAGTCTGAAGACTTCAACAAGTACTGAAGACAAAGACTGAAGATCAACAGCTGAAAGACAAAGTCTGATGTTCAAGTACTGAAGACATCAGCTGATGTTAACAGCTGATGACAACAGCTGAAGAGGGCTTCTTCAGTTGTTGTGATGGTTTTTCTTCTTCAGTAGTTTTCTTTTCCTTTCAGTAGTTTTTTACTTTTCTTTTCAGTACTTGTAAACAACTGAAGAGGTTGTTCTTCAGTTGTTGTAGTATCAGTAGTTTTATGTTTTTCAGTAGTTGTAAATAAGATGTTTAACACTTAGGAACATTTGTAAGAAGATGTCATTGTTGACATCTTCAGTAGTTGTTAAACATCAGTAGTTATAAAACGGTTACATGTCACTTTCAGGTGACATCAGCCTACGTCATTCTTTCCTTTATAAGGAAAGATGACTCACCTGTAATCGTGCCTTTGAGGCCGACAATCTTAATGCAATATTCCTTTTGTCGGATATTTCTCTCTCTATAACAAAATTCTTTTATCGTTTTATATCGAATGTTCTTGTTTGAATTTGTCTAATTCTGAGCTATTCCGCTGCTATATCTGTTCAATCGATTAAACCAAGAGCTGAGATCCTAACAAAGATGCTTCCATACTTGCCTGAAAGTTGGAACAAATTGTGTCCATGTCAAGAATACCATTGACCCAAATCAAGCTGGTTTTAGAACATGGAATAGCTAAGTTAAGGATCTTTAAATGGTGAAAACTCAGAAACAATAGTGTGAGGAACACATGTCTCACACTACACTTTAAAACAATAGTGCTTGAAGTGCCTCCTTTCAACATGATATGATAACTCTTGTTTATCTTTGATGTAGATGAAGATGAGTAATTTCTATGCATCAAAGCTTCAACGAAATCTTCTCAAGTAGTCAATAATAAAAAGGAAGCCCGGTGATAGAATAGATACATCTACTCACAGCAAAATCTTCATCAATAACAACCAATAAGCCCAACATTGTCATTCTGAACTTTGAATAACCAAATCAGCCTGGCAGCTTTTAGTTTCATGTTTTCAGCTTATCTGGGAAGCTCCTAACATCTGCCAACTTTTCCAGCAAACTTGGACGAACTACCTCTAGATGTAGTAGAAGAGATGGGTCTACAATGGCAAATGGCAATGAATTACTTATAGAGCCAAACAATATCTTAGAGAAATAAAAATTTGGCTTCACAAGTAAATCATCAAAGATTGGTGTGGATAAGTCAAAGCAACACTAGCTCACCCACCATCATCATCTCAAAGATCTTTCAGACAACCACAACTGACCAACTCATCCCCACCACCACAAATACATTAGCAAGAACAAGTAACTATACAGAACTAGGCTGATCGTACTTCAAGATAGAACCTGTGATTGGAGTATGTATGAGAAGGAAGTCTTGGAAGAATATAAAGCTTTAAGGCTCACATGGAAAACAAAATTCCACCCATGGCTAGAGAGGTAAGGTAGGTTATGTTTCATCAATATGTGTTGAGGAAGTTGAAAGATATAGAGTCGATGCTCAACAACTGGCTGATAAAGTTAAAGAAATAATGATTTTGAATGAATCTCATGTAAGAGAACATAAATTATATCAATTCAAAATCAACTCTTTACAAAAGGATTTAGATAAACTTGTTTCAGAAAATTATAGTTTAAAAGCACAAGTTGAGCATCTGACCACTTCCTTAACTAAGTTCATGGCTGATCATGCATCAACTGAAGTGAAACTTAGAAGTTTCAACTTTCATCTCAGCAATATGAGAATTATTAAATTCTCATATTGAATCAAGAACAGGTATGGGTTGGGATATAATGTTGTTGCACCTCCTATAAATAATAATTACTCACCTTCACCGGAATCAATCTCAAACAACTTATCAAATCATTTTGTGCCAAGCACCAAGTTTGAAACAAACTCTAATCAACAAGTTAATGAGAATGAAACTAAGGTGAATGAAACTGAGTCTTCTGAATGAGAAAATATTAAACAAAATGACTCAGAATTTGACTTGATGAGTGTGATGACTTGGATGATCTTGATGAACACGATGATGATCAACTGGACATTGGTAATGCAGGATGAGGTTTTTGTCACTAAACATTTGGTTTTTCTCTTAAACTCACTTAAACTACACTCGGATGAATCAGAGTCTCTAAGAGTTGATAATAATATAATAAGTAACAATGAACACAAAAATATAATTTTCAAGATACTTGCATATATTGCTTCTCAACTCAAAGTATTACAAGACACTTACAACCATTCTGTTATGAGTTACAATGAGAAACTATATATAATACTACCTACAGCCTAATATACTTTGATACTAGCTGGAATCCTCTAACAAAAGCAAATACTATAAAGCTATAGTTTAAGGTATCTTAGATAAAGTCTTATCTAAGATATGGTAGTCAGGACATGTCCCTAACTTACCGTTTGTCACCATCTAAAGTTGGTAACTTGTACTAACATAAAAATGTGAGTAGTGGAATAAAGTATGGTCAACTACATGGCCTTTTCAGAAAACGCCATGCAGTATTAGAGGTTTGCAGTGGAGTGTTAGAGACCATACTTATGTCCACGGGTTCATAGCAGTGTCTTCCGAAGGTTAAATGGCTTTGGAATAACAAGTACTTCTGAAGCCACTTATATATCAAAAGAGGCTACTTCTTCCGAGGCTTGAGGACTTCTTCTTTTCTTCATACTTTGGAAGTTGTCTTCTGATCTTTCCATCTTAGACTTGATCTTTGGAAGTAAGTACTTTGACTTCGGAAGTAGAGTTTGTCTTTGGAAGTTGATGTTTTACTTTGTCTTCAGAAGAACTCTACTTCCTTCGGAAGTTCCACACTTGGCTTTGGAAGCCTTTGTAAGTAGCACCAAAAATTGTCTAAGTGATTTAGTTTTGGTTGCACCAGCCTTCTTCTTGATCCAACAAACTCCCCCTAGGTTGATGCTACCAAAACCTCACTTGTTTCTCCTCCTCAAAACTTTCAACAAGGAAAGTAGATATTTATCTGTTTCTTTGTTCTTCCCTGAAGTAGTGCTGAGAAGCTTGTACAGATCATTAGTTGACAGGAATTCCAGTCTGTCACCCTGAATGATACGTACCCTCTGTTGTGTCCCTCTGAAAAGAGTTAGTTGATGAGAGCTGTAGTCATACTCCCATCTAACTAATGGTTCCAATTCAGGGCCTTCCACCATGTATAGAAAACCAGTGCTTTGGGTTGTTGACCTTTCCTTGTCTTCATTCTCTATCAGTTTCAACTCTTCTTCAATCTTTGCCTTTGTGGTAAGCTCAGCAAGATGAAGGCTGCTAAGATGACTTCTGATGTGAGCAGCAGTTTCAGAGTTGGAGGGATTGATAATGGTTTCTCTATTAACTCAGTAATGTCAAATCTGCTGGAGTGTAGCAGAGAGGAGGCATTCAGCCTGTTGCTTTCTCCATTCTCTCTCTTCACAACAAAGTTGTGAGAGGCTTCATCAAACCTCCACTAGATTATTTCTTTCTGGGAACAAGAGGCTAACTAGAAATCTTGTCCCCTTTCTCTGTGTCGAGCAGAGTCACCAGGTTTCTTTTTAGTTTCTTCTCTTCATCATTTAAGGAGTCAGAGATGATACCAAGAAGTCTAGCAGCATGGTCCAATGTTCCTCTGGGCAAATCAAGAAATTGATCTCTTATGAAAGAACATGAAGATCCATCAATGTAGGTTAGTTTGATAGAGTCTTCTTCATAAGAGACGTCACTTAGAGTTGTGCAGTTTGAGAGCTTTATCTTCATTTCCTTGAATTCCTCTAGGGAGAGATTTTTAGAAGGCTAAGGGGATGGTTTGGAAGGTTGTTAGGTAGGTTGTGGTGTAGTGGTTCTGGAGAGTGTTTTGGGTTGAAGGATGGGTAGTTTGGGTGGTTGACGTGAAGAGGTAGTTATGGATAGTGGTGTAGGTTTAGGTGTGAATGGTTCAGTTTTGATGGTGAATGGTGAGAGAATTAGTTCCAGTTAGGGTTGAGTGGTTGGATTGAAGAGCATCCCCTGTACCCTTCTATACATCTCTTTCCTTTTGCCCAAACGAATGTCAGCATTGATTTCACTGATAATTCGCTTGAGTGTCTTTTTAGACATGGGTCCTACCTGCCTGCCAGAGAAGTCGTGAGCCCAGAGATAGTCTTTCATCCAGGCTTTCTCACCTATCTTCTTGGTCATAGTGACCCTAGCTTCTTCTTCCTTCTTCTTCTTCTCCTTCAACTTCTCTCTTGCAGTTTTCTTTCTCTCCTTCTCTAGTAGAACCTGCTCTTTGTAAAAGAGCCACAGGATCGTCTCATCATTGTGTAGAGATAGCTCTTGAAGTGAAAAACCCCGGGAGGTTAGGAAAGCTATCCTTTCCTTCCTGAGCTACATGCCAGCTTCCCTCTTCTCTCTTTCTTTCTCTTCCTCTAAGGCCAACCATGCTACTTCCCTCTGTTACTCATTTGTAGCCTGGTTTCCTTTTCCAGCTCTACCAACTCCTCTAGTGGTAGCAGGAGTATGTCTTCGTTGGCAGCTCCAAGCTTGATGAGTTGATCAATGATCTGTACCCTCTTATTATTGTCGATTGCCTCCTGGTTGGTGCAGCTGCTTTGGAATTGGCAGCTAACAGCTTCCAAGTTGGATGTCTGCCTTTTCTTTTAAGCTTTTCAATCCTTTCCTCCTCCTGAAGCTCTTCCGTAATCATTTTCTTCTTTCCTTTATCATCCTTTGAGGTGCTTGACTTTGGTGGTACTTGGAGAGAGGATTTAGATTGGGAGAGAGGTAGTGAGGGTGTCTGAGCTAGAAGTTGATCGAGAAAGTCCTCACTATTCACCTCAAATGTCAGCTCTAGAATTGCATCTATGAGGATTAGATCCTCGGATAGTGAGAACAATCCTTCCACAGCTTCCATTTCAGCTTTGGAAGACTCAGCTTGTTCTTTCGAGGCTTTGACTTTGACTTCGGAAGTTTGAGGGAGTGCATTTTCTATCCCAACTGTTTCAGTTGCTGGGCCATCAGTCCATATTTCCCCTTCGAATTGAATCTTAGGTTCTATTGGACCTTAGGTTGACTAACTTCTTCCATAGTGGTAGAAGGTGCACATAGCCTCTGAAGCTCTTCAGCTCCAAAGTACATCATAGCCGCATCAGGGCTAGGCTGATCTAGAGAGGATCTCAACAGAAACATGGATAAGAGTCTGTAGAGATCTCTGAGCATCCTTGGGTCAATTTGCAGTACGACTTGGAATTGCTCAGTAAATATAGTTGCAATAGGAGACGAAAGTTTGGAAGTTGAAGTTTGGCTCGGTGGTTCCTCATGTTTAAAGAAATAAATTTACAGAAATTTAATAAAGTAATTTAAAAATAAATTATGTTTATAAAATTATCTTTAATAATTTTTCAGAACTTTTATATATTTTTAGAAGGCTGAAAAAGCCTCAAAAAATAATAGAGGTTGTCAGGTTCGAACCCAGGACCTCGGGCGTAGAATGGGAAGGTGCAACAAGTAAACCAGGGTTGCGGTGTTGGTTATGATGGTTTCCATTTCTTATAAACACAAATATTAAGAAAACCCCCCAAACATATGAACCCCAAATTTAACCGAACCAAATTGAGCCCCAAATCAATGTTGTCAATCAAATTAATTTTAGGGCTTTTGTTCCCCAACTGAAATCGAGTATGTATATGTCTTTAATTACCCGTACTGCAGTGTGGAGCACAATAATGTATAACGAATAGGTCGCGACCACAACTTGATTCTATTCGATGTACAAATGCTAATAGCAATCCAATTGATTGTGTAGCAAGCTTGTAATGGCCTCTGAGATCAAAATCCCTCTTCCATTTTGGTTTATGATGACCGGTTAGTGAAGTTCGAATGGGTGGTTGGTTCGTAAAGAAGATGATGATGAATGAGGACTATGTGCGAGTTTCAGATGGAATTTTGTTTATCAAAAGTTTAGGAATGGTTTAACGGTCATTTTGTTTGATTAGTTAGATCATTATGAGATTTTAATTGTTAAACATTTGATGTTTATGTGTAACCGGTTACTCAGCTCCAATCGACCATAATAACATCGCTTTTAACTCTATTAAAGTTCATCATTGAGTTCGAATCGTTTTCCGGACCAATTGGAACGGTTTGTGTTCATTAATTTGGTGATTTAATGTGTTTTGGATCCTCTCCGGAGTTCTCCAGAGGTTTGCTAGAAAAACAGGATGAGAGGTAAAGGGAGTTTGGGTTTTAGTAATTTACACCATTGTCCCTCAACTTTCAATCTTTCTTATTTTATGCTAATGCTTTCATTTAAAGTTTAATAAATGACACTAACCCCCTAACTTAATTATTTTATTTTTAAACATTTCTAAGATTAGTAATTTTTATAAATTAATATTATTATTAGTATTTTTACTATTATGTTAGTTATTATTATTATTATTATGACTTATTATAATTATTACTATTATTATTATTATAAAATTTAATATTTTAATTATTAACTTTCATAATTTAAAATTTAATGACAATTTAGAAATAAACATAGATAACTCATACGTTCATAAATGCCAACAATACCCCTTACAAGAATTCAACAAAGTTAACTTTTAGTAAACCCAAAATACATTATGTTATAGTCTCCTCAATTTAAAAGAATTTCGTCCCGAAATTAAAAATGTACTAAGCGAACAAATGCGGTATTTATCCTTAATATGTTACTCACGCTCCCAAGTGAACTCAGCTCCACACTTATTCTCCCAATGAACCTTGACAATTGGAGTAGTTGTGGTTCTAGTCTTCTTCATAATGCGATCCATAATTTTAACAGGTTTCTCAACAAAGTGCAATGACTCGTCAATCTGGATGTCTTCTAGTGGAACATGCAGACTCTCGTCAGCCAAACACTTTCCAAATTTGAGGCATGAAACACAGGATGAACTCCACTAAAGTCAGAAGGTAGTTCTAGTCTATAAGCCACTTTCCCAATCCTTTTTAGGATTTTGAAAGGCCCTACAAATCTTGGAGCCAGTTTACCTTTTTTCCAAAGCAAACAATGCCTTCCCACAGTGAAATCTTTAGAAGAACCATATCCCCAACATGGAACTCCAATGGCTTGCGACGCTTATCGGCATAGTTCTTTTGTCGACTTCTTGCCACTTCAAGGTTCTTGCGGATTATAGAGACTTTATGGGTCATTTCTTGTATAAGTTTAGGACCAATGATGAATTTTTCACCAATGTCGGTCCAGCAGATCGGTGAACGGCATTTACGACCATAAAGGGCTTCGAATTGTGCCATCTTGATACTCGAGTGATAACTATTGTTATACGAAAATTCCGTGAGCAGTAAATGCGTATCCCAATCACCACCAAAGTCAAGGACACAAAGATGTAGCAAGCCCTCGAGGGTTTGAATTGTTCGTTCGGTTTGACCGTCTGTTTGAGGATGGTAAGCCATACTTAAATCCAATTGAGTACCCAAAACTTCTTGCATAGACGACCAAAAGTGCAAAGTGAAACGAGCATCTCGATCGGATATGATGTGCAACGACATGCTATGATGACTCACAATTTCATCAATTTAAATACGAGCCAATCTTGAAACCTTGTAAGTGTCTCGTATTGGTATGAAATGTGTTGTTTTGGTCAAACGGTTAACAATCACCCATATACTATCATGGCCACAGGGGTATGAGGTAACTTGTTATGAAATCCATGGATATATGTTCCCTATTTCCATATAGGGATTTCGGGTTGTTCAAGTAAACCATATGGTTGTTGATGTTCGGCTTTGACTCTTGCACATGTGAAGCACTTTGAAACATAAGACGCTATGTCTTTCTTCAATCCAGGCCACCAATATTGACCACGCAGATCCATGTACATCTAATCGGAGTCAGGATGAATGGAATATTGGGTTTGATGGGCTTCGTTCATAATGAAGTGACGAAGATTATCACGATTCGGGATCCAAAATCGATTCAAGAAATACCACATGCTATTCAGTTTTGTCTCCAGTTGTGACCGAACGTTACACGCCAAATCTTCATCTTTTCCTTCGTTGGTTTAACGCTACTTGTTGAGCCTCGCAAATGCATAACTCAAGATCACTACCAATCCTTATGTTTTGAAGCATGATAGTAGCCTCGTTAACATCCACATAAATCTCGGTATCAAATTCCCCTAACGTGTCAAACCACTGCCTTCGATCTTGGATTTCTTGGAGCAAGACAGTCTTGTTGTGGATTTTGCGACTCAGCGCGTCGGCTACAACATTCTCCTTCCAAAGGTGGAGGCGAATGTCCCAGTTGTAGTCACTAATCAACTCGATCCAACATCTTTGCCTCATGTTGAGATCCTTTTGATTGAACACGTGTTGGAGACTCTTATGATTGGTGTAGACTATGCATTGCGTCCCATAAAGATAGTGTCGCCAGATCTTCAAAGTGAAAACCACAACACCAAGTTCAAGATCGTGGGTTGTGTAGTTCACTTCATGAACCTTCAATTGTCTTGACGCGTATGCTATGACTTTTCTTCATTTCATAAGAACACAACCAAGACCTTGATTAGAGGCATCACAGTGCACGGTAAAATTGTCGTTTCCATCAGGGAGTGTTAGAATGGGAGTGTTACACAACTTGTGTTTCAATGTCTCGAAAGCCTCTTCATGTTCGGGTCCCCATTCAAAGAGTCAATTGTTTTGGGTTAGCGCCGTTAGTGGTTTAGAACTCTTCAAAAAGTTTGCAATGAATCTACGGTAATGCCCCGCTAAGCCCAGAAAAGAACGAACTTAAGTTGGGGTTGTGGGAACGCACCAATTCTTCATGACTTCTATTTTAGCAGGGTCATTGTGAATTCCTTGGCTATTCGCCACATGACCTAAGAATTGAACTTCTTCTAGCCAGAATTCACACTTGGAAAGCTTGGCGTATAGTTGCTCCTTCTTTAAAAGTTCAAGAACTTGTCGCAAGTGCATCTCGTGATCGGTTTTTGTCTTGGAAAAGATCATAATATCATCGATGAACACGATCACAAGTTTATCCAAATACGGTTTACATACTCAATTCATGAGTTCCATGAACACAGTAGGTGCATTGGTTAAACCAAAAGGCATAACCATGAACTGGTAATGTCCATATCGAGTACGGAAAGAGGTTTTTGGAATAACATCATCATGGACACATAATTGATGATACCTAGAACGTAGATCCATCTTCGAGAATTGGGTTGTTCGTTGAAGTTGATCGAAAAGATCATCGATTCGAGGAAGAGGGTGTCAGTTCTTGATGGTGAGCTTGTTGAGTTCTCAGTAATCGATACACATACGGAAAGAACCATCTTTCTTCTTCTTGAACAACACAGGTGCACCCCATGGTGAAGAGCTGGGATGAATGAAACCCTTATGGGTCAACTTTTGCAGTTGACTAGCTAGCCCTTACATTTCAAATGGTGCAAGAAGATAAGGTAATTTAGCCACAGGGTTTGCACCAGGGATCAAGTCGATTTTGAACTCAACTTCTCGTACGGGAGGTAACCCCTTAAGATTCTCGGGAAACACTTCGGGAAAATCTTACACAATAGGAATATCTTGTAGTTCCTTACCTTGGCTTTCATTTTAGCTACATACGCCATGAAAGCTACGTAGTTCCTACTGAAACACTTTCGGGCCTTGATGCAGGACATAAGTTTGAGCCCTTAGGATGATTTCTCCCAAAATACTTTTAAGGTATCACCCGACGGTAGGGAATTCGAATGCACTTCTCGAAGCATAGAATTTCTGCGTGTTGTTTGGCTAACCAATCCATGATAATAATAACATTAAAGCTTCCCAGTTGCATAGGAAAAAGGTCGATGAAGAACTCGTGTTCATTAAGGCTCAAGGTACAATCGCATATTATGACATCAACGACGATCGATTTTCCATCGGCGACTTCGACCGTAAAGGATTTTTCTAGATTAACACGCGGCTTAGAATGCATAGGCTTGAACTCAAATGACACGAATCTCCTATCCGCACCTAAATCAAACAATATAGAAGCATAATGACTATTTATAAGATACATACCTATTCAGTAATGACCTATTATTGGTATGATGAACACATGTAGGAATTTTTACAAGACAAAGAATGATTAAAAGAAATTTAATGACAAACCATTCACCACGTCGTTGTTGGCTTGTGCTTGGTTGGGATTAATGTTGAACCCTTCCATGAGCCAGTGGCACAATTCCCGTATTGCGAGGACATTGTGGGCGAATATGTCCAGGTTAGCCACATTTGTAATAGGATTGATTGGCAAGCATAACAATATTGTTCGGTATGCGAAGGCAAGTAGCCACCAGATACCCATACTTCCCACACAATGAGCAAACTCGACATGGAGTGTTACTCGCGTGATGGTACTTGCAAGTATTGCACATCGAGTACGGCCCAGAGTAAGCTTTCGCCGTGGGGGATTGATTTGTAACAACAACCTGCCTTTGAGGAGCATTTGGTGTTGTCACCACGTAATTGCAAGTCAGGGTGAACTTGTGCTTCTTGTTTTGGAAGGAGGACTCGGCCTTCACCTCCTTTGTAGCTTCGGGTGTCACCTTTACAGTAGTTTTGGCACCTTTCACCAACATAGTGCCAGCCCTAATATGATTCTCAATGAGTTGTGCGGTGATAGTAATCGCCTCTTCCAAAGTTGTGGTGCTACTACCCACCACGACATCTTGTATTTGAGGTGGTACCCCTTGATAAATTTCTCAATGTTGCGGGGCACGGTATCCACCATGTGTGGTAGGAGCATGCTCAACTCATGATGTCGGGTGGATTAAGCCAAATGATTCCCACCATCTTGCCTCTTCCTCCAGCTTCTGCAACTCACTCCTCGCTCAGAACCTTTGGATCATTACATCCTTAAATCCTCCCAAGGTAATGCCAAGACAACTTCAGCCCCTCGATTCCTTTTTTCACTATTCCACCATGTCAATGCCCATTGTTGAAGGACACTTTCAGCATAGCGAACCTTGAATTAATTAGGGCACTCGTTAACAATGAACATGTTCTCCATACTCTCAAACCACTTGAGAAGTTTAGTGGCTCCTTTTCCACAAAAGCTAGTGGTTTACATGAGTTGAAATGTTTAAAGGTGTAACTATCATTGTTCCTATTTTGGTTGTTGCTATTCTCTCCATGGGCATTGTTATCACCACCACTATTGTTTCTATTGGTGTTGTTGTTGCTATAGGCCACTAAAGTGCTGTTAAGTTTAGCAACCATTAACGGGAGTACGACAACCATTTGTCAGGCGATCATTGCAGCAAGCTTACGATCGGAACTTCCATGCTTTCCATGGTGACGAGACATGCTGAATACAAAATGAGTTAGTCACGGGAATGTGGATATAAAAGGACAGTCATTTAAACAAGGATAAGCTAAGAGTTGTAAGGCACGTGCAATGGTCCCATTGGTAATGCATTACCATTTGGAAATGTTGACACGTCTAGGTGAATTGACCCATTTTCCTTAGAAACTTTTGTAGGGGAGACAGGTAACAAAGTACGATAACCATTTGGAATGATCCCACGTGTTGTCGAGAATGAGATTAAGAAGATTCATTTGTCGGGGAGAATCAAAGAGTCAAAGATAAGTTAGGGAGACATGTAACAAGGTGTTATCATTCATAAGGCAATCCTATGCTAAGACATCAAGTCACACATAAGATGGCATAACATTATGTAGCATGCAGACCATATATTTTTACAAGAATAGAAATATGATTCTATAAGTGTCATGCATATGCTATAGTCTAGGCCACCATTTCTAATAACCTAAATCCTATAGTTATGGGCTCTGATACCAGTCTGTCACACCCTAACCTTAACGGTGGAATCGTCAAGATGTGAGGGTTAAGATTGTTCACAACCACATAACACTATTATTTATTCCAAATACTATAACCATAAGTTTTAAAAGTAAAATACAACCATAAGTCTCAAATAATAAGTCAACATAATGTATTATGAAATAATCCAAAATGGTTCATTTATTTCACTAGGTCCATTCCTAGATGTGAATAAGCTTCAATGATGACAATCAAACTTGCGTGTTTCCTGAAACATGTTAAAAATAAAAGGTCAACATAATGTTGGTGAGATTTCCATAGTTTACATACATAAGTATATAAAGAATGGTCATTCATAACATAAGTTAGTGAGCAAAGTAACTAGGGATGTATGACAGATGCAACAATCAAACCTTGAGAGTTTACAAGATTCCACGTTTACGAGATTATACAATGGCTAAGTGTACTTGGATTAACCAAGCAGACTTGTCAGACCCAGAGATCTATGACGTCGCCAGGCTAGCAATAGTAAATGATTGTACATATAATAGTCAATACATGGTAATTACTAAAGATCAACTAACCACAACAACGAGTGAATTGCCCAAGTGTTTACAAGAATCAAATGAGTTTACACGTGTAATAATTATAAGGTAACATGTTTCACCCCAAAGTGTAAAAATAAGAAAAAGGGGTATAGAAATACTCACTTGGTGTATCATTGTATAAATGAGGGTTAAAAAGAATAATAAGAAACTTTCCAACGTAGTCCTTCACAAAATACCTAAATATATATATTTCACAAGTTTAGGTTTAGTAATAAGATTAATGTTTTAACGCGAACTAGGGTTTCCCTAGGAATTTGGGGGTTATTTTTATAAATAAATAAAGTTAGTTATCAAAATCATAATATATAATTTAATACAATGAAAGGAAAGTTAACTAATCTTTTTTATCGTTATGTGAAATTAAATGATAACATGTAAATAAAGTTTATAATTAACATAACTAATCTATATATGTAATACCAATAATTTTTTTTATTTATTTCAACTATTTAAAGTTTATATATATATATATATATATATATATATATATATATATATATGTGCATTTACATATGAATATTCAAAACAAAATAAAATAAACTAATTATAACACCTGTTAGTACTATTTTATATAAAAATATTAAGATGTTCAAAGAAATAAATTTTACAAAAATTTAATAAATTGATTTAAAAATAAATGATGTTTATAAAATTTTCTTTAATAATTTTTCAGAATTTTTATATATTTTTTGAAGGCTGAATAAACCTCAAAAAATAATGGAGGTTGCCAGGTTCGAACCTGGGACCTCGGCTGTAGAATGGGAAGGTGTAACCAGTAAACCAAGGTCGCGACCTTGGTTTATGTTGCTTTCCATTTCTTATAAACACAAATATTAAAGAAAACCCCCCCAAACGTATGAACCCTAGATTTTAATTGAACCAATTTGAGCCCTAAATCGATGTTGTCAATCAAATTAATGTTAGGGCTTTTGTTCCCCAACTGAAATCGAGTATGTACATGTCTTTAATTACCCGTATTGAAGTGTGGAGCACAAGAATGGATGATGAACAGGTCACAACCATAACTTGATTCTGTTTGATGTTCAAATGCTGATAATAATCCAATTGATTATGTAGGAAGCTTCTAATGGTCTTTGAGATCAAAATCACTCTTCCAATTTTGGTTTATGATGACTAGTTGGCGAAGTTCGAACGGGTGGTTGGTTCGTGAAGAAGATGATAATGGAATGAGGAGTATGTGCGAGTGTCAGATGAAATTTTGTTTATCAAAAGTTTAGGAATGGTTTAACGGTCATTTTTGTTCGATTAATTAGACCATAATAACGTCGCTTTTAACTCAATTAAAGTTCATCATTGAGTTCGAATCGTTTTCCCGAACCAGTTGGAATGGTTTGTGTTCATTAATTTGGTGATTTAATGTGTTTTCGATCCTCTCCGGAGTTCGTCGGAGGTTGGCCGGAACGATGGCCGGAAAAACGGGGTGAGAGGGAAAAGGGAGTTTGGGTTTTTAGTAATTTACACCATTGGTCCCTCAACTTTCAATCTTTGTTATTTTATGCTAATACTTTCATTTAAAGTTTTAAAATGACAACTAATCCCCCCTAACTTAATTATTTTAAGTTTTTAAATATTTCTAAGATTAGTATATTTTATAATTAATATTATTATTAGTATTTTTACTATTATTTTAGTTATTATCATTAGTATTATTATTATTATTATTATTATGACTTATTATTATTATTATTACTTGTTGGACCAAAAGAACCAATGAGCCGGATCAGAAAAACCTTTAAGTCCCACAGACGTCACAACAACTACTGAAGACCACAACAGCTGAAGACAACAGCTGATTACAAAGTCTGAAGACACAAGTGCTGAAGACAAAGTCTGAAGACACAAGTGCTGAAGACAAAGTCTGAAGACACAAGTGCTAAAGACAAAGTCTGAAGACACAAGTGCTGAAGACAAAGTATGAAGACACAAGTGCTGAAGACAAAGTCTGAAGACACAAGTGCTGAAGACAAAGTCCGAAGACACAAGTGCTCAAGACAAAGTCTGAAGACACAAGTGCTCAAGACAAAGTATCAGACGTTGTCACAACAGCTGAAGAGTCTTCTTCAGTAGTTGTGATGGTTTACCTTTCAGTAGTTTCTTTGTTTCAATATTTGTAAAACAACTGAAGAGTATGTTCTTCAGTTGTTATTGTTTCAGTAGTTATAATACTAGTTAACACTTAGCATTTTTGTAAGAAGATGTCAGCTGTTTGACATCTTCAGTAGTTGTGTTAACTATCAGTAGTTTGTGATAAATTCTGTTAGATGTCACTATCAAGTGACATCAGCAGACGTCACATCTCTTATATAAGAGGTGTCGACCTAATTGTAATTGTGACATTCCGTTACCACGAAAGCGAATATTGAATGAAATATATCTGCAGAATTCTCCCTATCTATAACCGTTTTTGTTCTTACATTGAATATCTTTTTGTTCTTGTAAATTGGCTAATTCATTGTTAGAATTCCGCTGCTATACTCTCTAATCAATCAAACATAGATCACTGATCCTAACATTACTATTATTATTATTATACAATTTAATATTTTAATTATTAACTTTCATAATTTAAAATTTAATGACAATTAAGAAATAAACATAGATAACCCATAAGTTTCATAAATGCCAACAATAGCCCTTACAAGAATTTAACAAAGTTTACTTTTAGTAAACCAAAAATACATGATGTTACACCATCATCCTCCTAAGCTCACCAACTTTTCTTTGCTTAAGTTTATATGCCTTGTAGTTATGACTCTATAGCCAACAGATCATATTGTACTTGCTAAGCTTTGTTGTATCACAATGGCCTACATCTTTCTTGATTTTTTGAATGGCTTGAAATGTTGTGAATGCTTCATAGTCATAATTAGGGATCATGAATCTAGCAAGTTCAAATTCTTTCAGTATATCCTTCATTTCAGTCACATTTATCCTCTCAACCATAGCAAATGGAAACCCATGGTTGATAAGGGTCATAAACGTGTTTGACTCAGGCCTTTCTTCTAATATGTCTTTGGTGGTTAGTAGTTCATCAAATTTTGATTCTTTTTATTCTTTGGGAGACTCATCTTTAGTAAGCTCATTCCATTCAACATCATTTTCAGTTTCAGCATGAAACATAGGCTTTAAAGTTGAAACATCACTGAGGGAACGTGCTCAAGGGATATAGATATTGATCTCTTAGAAGAATCTTGTACTTCAATCACTTCCTTCTTAACAGGACCCAAGTACTTCCTTTTCCTTGAATATTGAATGATTGGCATTGAAGCTTTAACGGAATCTTTGTTTGTTTTAATGCAGGAGCATTAGTTTTAATGTCCTTCATCTTTTTTCTTAGTCTTTCAATCTACTCATCCTTTCTTTTTAGCTTAGCAAACTGTTCTTGTAGAGTCTTGTTAGCTTTGTTGCTCTCCAACACAAGTTTTTCTTTTTCAGCCTTCTCATGTGCAATTGTCTCTTTTTGTTCTTGGACAAGCTCATACAGAGCATCAATGAGTTCATTGTTTTCTTGTATGATTTCTCTAATCTTTTTTGACTAGATTCTTGCTTCATTAGGTGATCATCATTTTCTTTTATCATCCCTTTCAACTCTTGATTTGTTTGCTTTCTATTGTTTGACTTGACAACAAGGTTGTTGTTTTCAGCAACCAGATAACTTTTACTAACTGGGATATCATCATCATTGAGCTCATTTTCATTGTAATCAATCACATCAACATAATTGGCTTCTTTTTCTTCTTCCCGATGTTGAGCAACAATCTTATCATCATTCACTTCTTCAGGGGCTACATTAGCTGAGCTTGAACTAGACTCAACAACTTGATCTGCTTGTTCTTGATGTGGTTGTTGTTGTTGCTGATGGTTAGTGACTAGAGAGATAGGTTCAGTATCATTTGAAAGGATAGGGGATTCAATCTTGGTTAGTGACACTTGAAGTGTACTTGCTTGTGAAAATAACTCTGTCTCCCTGGTGTAAAAGCTCTTAGTGGATTGATTTCTTAGAGTTGGAGGTTGTTGAAAAAGTTGTATTTGGAGTTGTTTTGGTGATAGAGGGTGAATTAGAGAGATTGGTTAAGTGTTTTGATTGGTTGGTGATTGTGGTTGGGGTGTTTGAGGTTGTTGGTTAATGGGTGATTGATGAGGTGAAGGTGAGGCTTCCACAGAGTTAATAGCTGAACTCCCTTGAGGTTCTTCCCATATCAATTCTTAGTTAATGTTGGCATTGGGGTCAGCTACATGCGCAAACATAGGCATGTCTTCTCCTTCATACCTTCCACTTATCTTATTCAGTACAGATCTCCCTAGGTGTGCTTGAACAAACACATCACCATCTCTAGCAATACTAGGTAGATCAACATTGATGATTAATTGTAAGAACCTAGGAAACATATACATCTTGTTGGCCTTTTACACCCTAATTTGGTCACACTAACAACTAAAAATATACTTTGAGTAGTTTTATGTCCTTCCCTCAAAAATACCAATAATGCCATATGAAATGTGCCTTAAGAATCTGTTAAGCCTAGACTTCCTGTTGGAGATGCACTTTATATAGGTATGACATAAGAATTTGTATGCCTTGCATAATCTCCCTTTCTTTATCTGTTGGACCAAAAGAACCAATGAGCCAAGATCAGAAAACCTCTAAGTCCCACATGGTATCACAATAACTGCTGAAAGCCTCATCAGTAGTTTGACAAGTGCTGAAGACTTCAACAGCTGAAGATCAAGTGCTGAAGACCTCAACAGCTGAAGAACCAAAGTGCTGAAGTACAACAGCTGAAGAACACAAGTGCTGAAGCTGAAAGACCAAAGTACTGAAGTACAACAGCTGAAGAGTTTACAAGTGCTGAAGATCAACAACTGATGTACAAGGTCTGAAGACAAAGACTGAAGACATCAGCCGATGATATCTACTGAAGTCATCAGCTGATGAAACACCTGAAGGTCAAAGTCTGAAGATCAAGTACTGAAGCCTCAGTAGTTTGTCACAACTGCTGAAGAGTACTTCTTCAGTAGTTGTGATATCAGTAGTTTTATATTTTTATGTTTCAGTAGTTTTGTAAAACGACTGAAGAGCTTGTTCTTCAGTCGTTGTAGTTTCAGTAGTTTTATATTTTGTACTTAACATGCTGATATGTTCTCAGTAGTTGTGAACATTTCAGTAGTTTGTTAAGAATTAGTTATTTTTGTATTAGATCTGCCAGTTGTCACTTTCCGTGATAACAGCAGTGATTGTTGCACTCTATATAAGGAGTGACAACTTATTGTAATTTAGAGATGAATGAGTGAATGAATGGAATGAATGAATGATTCGATTAGAAATATTCTACCTCTATAAACATTCCTTAAAATCAGAAATATATATTCTCTCCCTATAACCGTATGCGCTCTTAATGCTTACAAGTATCGATTGCTTGCTACAATTTGTCTAATTCTAGTTTGTATTTCGCTGCTTTGTATTCTAATACATCAAACTTGTGATCACTGATCCTGTCAAATGGTATCAGAGCAGGTTAATCATTGATCGATCTAACAATTGATCATTGAAACTGCTATTCAAGATCTAAGTTTGATTGAATTAGCTTTTGTTTTTGCAAGAAACGGTTATAGAGATTGAATTTTCTGTATTTCTGCTCATTCATCCTGAGATCTTTTCTTGGTTCTCATTGAGTTTGTTGCGGTTTGTCTAAAACTTTTTAAAACTTGAACTAAATTGTTTTTGAACTGAAAATGACAACTCCTTCCAATGATCCTCACAATACTGGTTCCTCAACCAAGCCACCTATGCTGGTTAGGAATGAGTATAACATATGGCAAAGACGTATGCTCCATCACCTGTCTGTTAACAGCGCAGGGTGTTGGACATCAGTGCAAGTTTGGACAAACTATCTCTCACCCAACTCCATGGGAAACTGCTCACTTTTGAGAGAGAGATAGAACAGAAGAGAAAGCTGTCTTCATCCGGAAAGCTCACTGAAGACTTTATACAAGGCAACACTGCCTTGGTGGGTCATGAGTCAGAATATGCTTCATCTGAATGCCAGTATGATGAGCATATTAATTTCTCTTCAAGCACTTCTGATTCTGCATTTGTGAGTGTTGATGGTCAGTTTACTGGGTGTAATAATGACAATCTATGTTTCATTATGGACGATCTCAAGGGGATTGCTGATGATGACTTAGAAGAGATGGATATTTTGAGCCAAATGGCCTGATAAATATCAGATCTCAGAAGTTCTATAAAAGAACTGGAAGAAAATTCCCAGGACTCTCTGGCAAAACCAAAGTTGGTTTTGACAAGAGCAAGTTGAGGTGTCACAAATGCCAAAGGCTTGGACACTTTGCAAGAGAGTGTAGATCAACTGGATCTAACTCTACTGCACCCTTTGTGACTTTTCCTGGCAATAGTCAACAACACAGAGGGCAACATCCT
Organism: Flaveria trinervia; assembly: GCA_025506515.1. Lineage (NCBI taxonomy): Eukaryota > Viridiplantae > Streptophyta > Magnoliopsida > Asterales > Asteraceae > Flaveria > Flaveria trinervia. Next base: position 28,040,886 of record CM046447.1, read on the forward strand.
GTCACCTCTAGTCATCATCCTCAACAACAATCTCCGGCATATTTTGTTCCTCAGGGTCAAATACCATATCAGTACCCTTGTTATTACATGCCACAGTCAAATCAAGTTCAAGTTCCTATCACACCACAACCTCATGCACTACCAGAACCTCAGCCTTCCCTATCTCATCAACAACCTCAATCTCAACAACACAGCTTCTTCACCCCAGGAGTTGTTGACTGGAGCAGTTTACCAGATGACTTGTCTGGTCATGATCAACTGTTCTCAGGTGCTGGTCAACATGGTGGTGACAGTCCCTTTGGGAATCTAGCTCTTATGGCTTTGGAGTCTGTGATGCTTCATGTTCCAATGCCTCCACACCTCAGGTATCACAGGTATCCTCTGAGGCAAAAGCCAAATATGTTCTGAACCATGCATAGCAGCATTTGCTTCCATTAGAGAAGCAAATGTAGCTCTAATTAATAAGAACATTGAGCTAGAACAAATAATTCCAAAACAAAGCTGAGTTTGAGTTTGTGCTCAAGATAAAAATGATGAGATTTATAAACTGAATTGCCAAATAATTGATGATAAGGCTAGAGAAGATGTACTTCTAGATAAGTACAAAGATCTCAAAGAAAAACCCTTGCAGTTACCCAGGTCGAGTGTGATATATGGGTACAATCATGCAAAGGTTTTGAAATGCTTCTTAGTAAGCAATCTGCTTCAAATGTGAAGTTTGGAATTGATTACAATCACACTGCTCCACCTACAGATTTTACCCCAAGAGCAGAGGTAGAATCTGATGGTGAGAGTGATAACCAATCCATCACATCATGTGATCTACCTTCTGATACAGCACAATCAGAAGTAGCAGTCAGCATCAAGCCCTCTTTGAACCTATCAGCTGATGTTGATGGTTCAAATGCTGACATTCACATGATCAATGAGTTGATCAACTCAGGAGTTAATCCTGAAGGTCCTGAAAGGACTAGAGAGCAGGATTTAACACCTGAAGTTCAAACTTCAACTGCTGTCAGTACTGAAGAGAAGAAAACTGGCAGTAGAAAGAGTTTGAAGACTACTAAAGAGGTAGTCAAGAAAGCAACCAATGCTTCCAAAGCATTGAAGAACAAGTCTTCTGTTGCTTCACCATCTTTAGTTGATGATTAACCTAAGATGAAGAAGAAACCATGCGAAGTATGTGGTTGTTCAATCATCTTACAGATGATTGTTGGTACAAAAGAGGTTCCAAACTCAAACAAAGGAAGAAATTAATGAGAAAATGGTAAAAATGAAAACTGAGTTTGAGACCACATTTGTATCAGCAACATCAAATCCTGTAACCCTTAAGTCCTTAAAGAAATCCAAAAAGGAAGGGGTTAAACAGGTGACAGCTGAGGGTGCTCAAAAGAAGAAGGTGCAACATAGGAACTTATCTAACTCCACTAGCAATGTGTCTGATGAGCTGAAAGCTTTATCACAAAATCAGACACAGCTGGTGATGATGGTACAACATCTGTTGGGTAGAGTTAACCAACTAGATTCTCCTATGTTGAAACCACAGAAAAGGAGGTCCAAGCCAAAGGACTCCTCTTCTACACCATCTTCTTCCTCTCAGGCTGTTGTTTCAAATAAACATGTTAGTTTACCATCTATTGATGAGACCAGGCCCAAAACAAAAAGGTTTGGGTCTCTAAAACTAACTGATTGTTTATTATTGCAGGGTTCTTCAACATGCCAAAGTAGCATCTGGTATGTAGACAGTGGGGGATCTATGCACATGACTGGGAACAGCTCTCTTCTTCATGACTACTCTCAAGGAAAGAAGGGATTTGTCTCTTTTGGCAATGATGCTAGGGGTTACATCATCAGTAAGGGCTTTGTCTCCAATGGAGAAATCAAATTTGATCATGTTAATCATGTGGAAAATCTCAAGTACAACCTCTTGAGTGTCAGTCAAATGTGTGATAAAGGCCATGTTGCACTTTTCACCAGTCAAAACTGTAGGATATCGTCATCCAAAGTTTTGCACTTGATTGACAAGGTGTTGGATGATCACACTCTCCTGAAAGCCAACAGGACAGGAAGAGTGTATGCCTTAGATCTTTCTAAGAAGATAGATCTCAAAGGCAATCCTTGCCTATTTTCCAAAGCCTCTTCTCAAGAATCTATACTGTGGCACAGGAGGCTTGGTCATGTTAATCTCAAAAACATGAATCAGCTTAGCCACAATGGTTTAGTCAGAGACTTACCAATAAAGGAGTTCCACTGTGATGAAACCTGCACTGCTTGTTTAAAAGGAAAACAGCACAAAGTCTCATTCCCTCCTATTGAGTGTCCAAGTCCACTGCCTGCTTGCAATTACTGCATATGGATCTATTTGGTCCTGTGAGAGTAATGAGCATGGCAAAGAAGAAATACTGTCTGGTAATTGTGGATGATTACTCCAGATTTGTATGGACTTTCTTTCTACATTCAAAGGATGAGGCTGCTCAGAAGATTATTCACTTTGTGCTGTACATTGAGAAGCAGTATTCCCTTCCAGTCAAGTGTATTAGGAGTGATAATGGAACTGAGTTCAGAAATCATACACTTGATGACTTCTACCTTTCAAAGGGAATCAAAAGGCAGTTCAGCATTCCAAGGACTCCAGAACAAAATGGAGTAGTGGAAAGAAAGAACAGGACCCTTATTGAAGCTGCAAGGTCCATGCTGGCTGACTCAGGTTTGCCATTGACCTTTTGGGCCGAAGCTGTCAACACAGCTTGTTATGTGCAAAATAGAGTTTTAGTAAATCAGAGGTTGATGAAGACTCCATATGAAGTTCTCCATCATTTGGCTCCTCTGATTTCATTTTTCAAAGTATTTGGGTGTCCCTGTTTCATTCTTAACACAAAGGATCAACTCCATAAATTTGATCCTAAGGTGGATGCAGGGTACTTTGTTGGTTATTCATCTACTTGCAAGGCATACAGAGTCTTCAAATGCAGAACAAAGATGGTTGAAGAAACTATACATGTTAAGTTTAATGAATCTCCAAAGGACAAGATTCCACAAAGTCCTGTGGAGTTATTTGATTTGGACATACTGCAATATGTCCTTATCAAACTCCTGCTGTTGCTCCTATTAACAGTTCACCACCTGGTGGTACTGCTGATGATGATGATGACTGCAGTACTCACCTCTTCAGGTTTAGTGATCAGCTGCCTGACTCTGCTAGACCTGATGTTCCTGTAGCTCCCGTAGCACCATCCACAACAAATGCTGATGAGATTTCTTCGAATTCAACTTCCTTTAAATTACCATCCACTGATTGGTTTCAAGAAAATGATACACCATCACCATCTGTTGCTGCTGAACCGGCTACAAACACTTGCACAGATCTCATTATGTATCAAGATCTGAAGAATCACCCTATGTCTCAAATCATTGGTGATATCACTGCTGGAGTATCAACAAGAAGTCAATTGTCAATTTCTGCTTCTATGCTCTCTTCATCAGTCAGCAAGAGCCAAAGAATTATCACATTGCTTTAAAGGACAATGGATGGGTTGATGCCATGCAGCTTGAGCTTCTTCAGTTCAAGAAACAGCAAGTGTGGGAACTGGTTCCTCTACCTCCAGGTAAGTGTGCAATAGGCACTAAATGGGTGTTTAGGAACAAAACTGATGAAAATGGGCTTATTGTTAAGAACAAGGCTAGACTGGTTGTTCAGGGGTTTGCACAAGAAGAAGGTATTGATTATGATAAAACCTTTGCCCCTATAGCCAGACTGGAAGCAATTCGATTGTTTTTAGCTTATGCTGCTTATCAAAACCTTAAAGTTTTTCAAATGGATGTCAAAAGTGCATTTTGTATGGAAAAATTAAAGAAGAGGTCTATGTATGTCAACCTCCAGGCTTTGAGGACAATAAACATCCTAATTGGTGTATAAGCTTGATAAAGCTCTTTATGGGTTAAAACAAGCTCCCAGAGCCTGGTATGAGACATTATCAAACTTTCTTCTAGAAAACAATTTCACTAGAGGCTCCATAGACAAGACTTTATTCATTAAGAAAGCTGGGCAGCATAATCTACTTGTTCAATTTATGTAGATGATATCATTTTTGCATCCTCTGATCCAAAGTTGTGTGATGCCTTTACAAAGTTGATGCAACAGAAGTTTGAAATGAGTGCCATGGGAGAATTACAGTTCTTTCTGGGGTTGCAAATCAAACAAAGGCTGATGGAATTTTTATTCATCAGTCCAAATATACAAAAGATCTTTTGCAAAAGTTTGATTTACAAAACTGTAAGCCTTGTTCTACTCCCATGAGCAGCACCACACAACTGGACTCAGATCAGAAAGGTAAAGTGGTTGATGAAACACTTTACAGATGTATGATTGGGTCCTTGATGTATTAACAGCTTCTAGACCAGATATTATGTTTGCTACATGTGTTTGTGCTAGATTTCAGGCTGCACCTAAAGAATCTCATCTTATTGCAGTCAAGCGGATCTTTAGATATCTGCAAGGCACTCCATCTCTAGGTTTATGGTATTCCACCGGACATTCTGGTAAATTAGTTGCTTTTTCTGACAGTGACTATGCAGGGTGTAAGTTGACCAGAAAATCAACTTCTGGTGGATGTCAATTCCTAGGCAACTGCTTGATTTCTTGGCAGAGCAAGAAACAGACCTCAGTCGCTACATCCACTGCTGAAGCAGAGTACATTGCTGCCGCAAGTTGTACATCTTAGGTACTCTGGCTTCAAAACCAACTTTTGGATTATGGCATTACAGAGACTAAGACTCCATTGTTAATGGATAGTGCTTCAGCTCTTTGTATTGTCAAAATCCAGTCCAGCACTCTAGGACCAAACATATAGAGATCAGACATCATTTTATAAGGGATTGTTTTGAAAAAGGTCTGATTGATCCTAAGTTTGTGCCTAGTGCTGATGAGCTTGCAGACATTTTTACTAAGCCTTTGGATAGTTCAACTTTCCAAAACCTGGTGTTAAGGCTTGGTATGCTGCAACTAGAATAAGTGACACCTACTGATGATCTTAGTAATTCATACTGATGATCATAAGTACCAATGTCACATATATGTACTGATGAGTTCTTTTATCCTCAGTAGTTTTTATAACTACTGAAGGCTAAATGTCTCACAAGTACTGAAGTACTTCATCTGTTCTAAACTACTGATGTAGTCACAACTACTGATGCAGTTCCAACTACTGCAATCAGTAAAAACAGATAAGTATTGATGTCCTATGAAACAACTGAAATCAGTCAAAAAGACTGATGAATTTGTTGAGGACAGATTGAAAACAACTGAAAAGCTAAGAATTGACGAAAACAGCTGAAAAGAACTTTCTCTCAGTCGTTTGTACAACTGCTGTTTCATTTTAAACAACTGAAGCAAAACCACGTCTTCAGTAGTTTTATAACTACTGATGACTAATCCCTAGTCTTCAGTTGTTTACAACAGCTGATGACAAAACCACTGTCATCAGTAGTTTCAAAACTACTGATGACACACACCAAGTCCTCAGTTGTTTCAATCATCTGAAGTCAAAACTACGGTCTTCAGTAGTTTTCTAAACTACTGATGCCTAACACCACGACTTCAGCTCTTTCAACGTCTGAAAAGATAATACCATGTCAACGGTCGTTTAAAACTACTGATGACTAACACCACATCCTTCAGTCGTTTCCTTACCCGTACCCTATATATACCCCTAAACTTAGCTCTCAATGCTTCATCTTCTTCAAACCTAACGTTCCTCTCCAAAACTTCCCTCTTCTCAATGGCGTCTATGCAAATTAAACCGCGACACAACTGTGTTGCCTACCTCACTAAATCGCCGATCTGGACTAAGTTCGATACTGCTATCGATCTTATGGTTCAGTCCCAATACAACAAGGTATTTCTTCTGAACCCCGTCTTACATGCCGAATCCTTGAACCAATTTTGGATGAACGTTACTGTTACCACTGAGGAGAGCAACACACCATCCCTCCGGTCGGTCGTCAACAACAAAGAAGTAGTCATTACTCCTGCGATAATCCGCCAAATTCTTCAACTGAATGATGCTACTTCTCCTGCTGGATATCCGAAGGGCACCATAGATCTATCCTTTGCTCAACATGGATATCAAGGCGATCTCAGTGCCACCACCATCATGAAGAAACACTTTAATGACGCTGAGCGCCTGATTTTTCACATGGTAAATGTATGTTTGGCCCTAAAACGTCGTCTTGGGATCAAATGTCCACCAAATGGCAGCAGGTAATGTATTCTATCCTTGAGCAACAACCACTAACTTTTCAGAATTAATATTTTCAAAGCTCAAAGATATGGCTCAAAAACTAACTGCCAACCGTTGGATACTTTATCCACGGTTCATAATGGCCATTATTACAGACCAGCTTAATGCTGAGGGACTTGTTGGCCTGGGAGTCCCTGCTACGGCTGTTCTGCCGAAAGTATACTCCCGGCACAACTCTGACCGGACACTCAAAATGGCTGCCAAGCTGCGAAAACCCACGCAGCTGGAACCCACAGCCACCACCTCCAAATCCAAAGTCCCCACCAAACCCCCAAAAAGAAACCCAAAACGGCTACTCAGGGAATTGAGTCCCCTGAGGATGCCCCTGCAACACAAACGCAGGATATATCCACTAGTCCAAACCCCCTAATGGATACAATGACTCCTCCAGCCACAGCCGCTCAGGCTTCCTCTCAACAGGAGCCTGCAGCAACCACCCAAGGGGCACCTACTTATCTGGGATCTTCTTCACTTGAGGAGATTGCCATTGAAGAGCACCGACCTCCCAGGTGCACACTGCTTCTATCCCCTCACCCCAAACAACGCCCCTCACAGCCCAACTTTAATAGTTGCACAAGTGCTGACTCAATTGCAATCCTCACCCCCTCCCCAGAACCACTTACTACTGGGAATACCTCTACAATTGAGGGGGAGGAACACAGTGCACTTGAGAACCCACAGCACAGGGGTTTCCCAATTCTATCTCCTGGTGTAGACAAGGAGATTAGAATATCTAGTGAGGCTGCCACCTCTTCTGACTCAGCACATGACGAGAGTGAGGCTGGTAACATTGCTAAGACCTCCCTAGAGGCAACAGCTGATGATGGACATTGTCCTGAGGCTGGAAGTCCCCTGTACCAAGCACAAGGGGCACATGCACCAACTGGTCTACACCCAGTGCATGTAAATCCTGCTCTAAGCAGGAGGTCAGCTGATTCAGCTTCGGCTGATGATGACCTGGGCTTTTTCTATGATGTTCTTGCCCAGAACACACTCCTTGAAGAGAAAGTCAGTAGGCTGCAATACCTACTTGACCAACTCTCACAAGGAGAAAGACCATCTGCCTCTATCCACCCACAGATGGCACTTCACTTGAAGGTTTCCCAAACCGAGCCACTCCAAATCAACCACCTGCCTCTGCTTCAGGCCCTACTTCTCAGGAACAGAACCCTCCTGAGCAAATAGGTGCTGTACTCCAAAATTCCCTCCCTCTCATCACACCCATAATCATGATATCGTGATCAAAGCCATTGATGAGAGGCTTTCCTCAACATTACAGCCCTTGGTTGATGCTGCTGTCCAAAAGACTCTTTCTGCGGTACAAACCCCTTCCTCCAATGCAACCAAAAAGGGGGAGAGTACTGCAGTGAAGAAAAGAAGAGGAAAAGATCCGAGGAAAAGGAAGTGATGCAAGCCCAAAAGGAGGAGAAAGAACAACAACCAATGCTCACCTACAAGCGAAAGAAAGGTGCAGATGAGCACATTGCTGAAGATAAAGCCTTGGAGCTACTAATAAAAGAGGCTGATGCCGAACACAGCAGATCAATGGACAACATCATTGATCAGTTGTTCAGGCAAGGCCATGACACCAACAAACTTGACTCTGAGATTCGACGACTAGAGATTGAAGAAATCCAGAATAGATGGGCAAGTTATGAAGTGTTAGAAAGAGAAAGGCTTGAAATCATGATAAGATTTAATGCAAAATATCTTGAAGATCAATGATTGAAATCAAAGCTTGGTCCCAGGGACAGTATCTTGGCAATCACCACCAAGATCTGTTCGTCTGAAGCATACACTAAGGGGCTTGTTATTGAAGCTTTGAATGAAGTGGGTGCTGGGAGCAGACGGAGCTAGCCAAGCAATCAAAAGCCACACTCACCTCAAGGATGCTAGCACAGCCTGTCAACATTCCTACACCAAAACCACCCAAAACACAACCCACCAAACCAACTCCCTTACCCTTAAAACCCATAGCCGATGATATACCCTTGAAGAAGAAGAGAAGGATATTGAGGCTAGAAGAAGATGAAGAAGATGATGAAGACAGGCTGCCGCTCTCAGCTGTGATTCAGTTGCCTAAGGCCACAAGTCACTCCTCAGCAATTACTCCTGAAGTCCAGAGACAAATGGTTAAAGTGAAGCTAGAAGAAGAAGAGCTTCATAAACAGCATGATGAGGAATTGCTGAAGAGAGTTGACAAAGCTTATGCAGCCACATCTTCCATCATCAACATGAAGGAGCAAGCCCTCAGACTTTACACTCTCAGGCATACCTTTCAATATCAAAAGGAAAGAGTGAGGATTTGGCCTGATCCCAGGGTCTCTCACCGAATTCACAAGAACAATATACCTCGGAGATACATTGGCCAGGTGAAAAAGATCATAGATGAAGTGATCTCTCTGGTCTTTGTAGTTTCACCCTGGGAAATCCTAGAAGACTTCAAGAAGGCCTACAAAGCAAATCTAACCCCCAGAAGATGCTGGAAAACAAAATAGTGAAAAAGGGGTTAGTTTACAAGAGGCTTGAGGAAGTCAGGAAAAATGAGCTCCAGTTGTTCCTAGAGGGTAATCACCGGATGAGTTTGCTTACAGAATAATATAACAACTGTGGAGCTAAAGAATGGGAAACAGGCCAAATACCTGTCTGAGTATTATGGGCCGGAATCACTGTTTGAAGGAGGTGCTGAAGAGCTAACCATGGAGGAACAATCACCTTCCTTGAGGCCTACACAAGAGAGTCGTACAGACTCATTATGGGGAAGTGAATCTCATGAATGGGATAACAATCTGTGTCCTGTTCCCCAAAACAGAGTTCCCATTCATAATCTTTTTTGACTAGATTCTTGCTTCATTAGGTGATCATCATTTTCTTTTATCATCCCTTTCAACTCTTGATTTGTTGCTTTCTATGTTTGACTTGACAACAAGGTTGTGGTTTTCAGCAACCAGATAACTTTTACTAACTGGGATATCATCATCATTGAGCTCATTTCATTGTAATCAATCACATCAACATAATTGGCTTCTTTTTCTTCTTCCCGATGTTGAGCAACAATCTTATCATCATCACTTCTTCAGGGGCTACATTAGCTGAGCTGAACTAGACTCAACAACTTGATCTGCTTGTTCTTGATGTGTTGTTGTTGTTGCTGATGGTTAGTGACTAGAGAGATAGGTTCAGTATCATTTGAAAGGATAGGGGATTCATCTTGGTTAGTGACACTTGAAGTGTACTTGCTTGTGAAATAACTCTGTCTCCCTGGTGTAAAAGCTCTTAGTGGATTGATTTCTTAGAGTGGAGGTTGTTGAAAAAGTTGTATTTGGAGTTGTTTTGGTGATGAGGGTGAATTAGAGAGATTGGTTAAGTGTTTTGATTGGTTGGTGATTGTGGTTGGGGTGTTTGAGGTTGTTGGTTAATGGGTGATTGATGAGGTGAAGGTGAGGCTTCCACAGAGTTAATAGCTGAACCCTTGAGGTTCTTCCCATATCAATTCTTAGTTAATGTTGGCATTGGGGTCAGCTACATGCGCAAACATAGGCATGTCTTCTCCTTCATACCTTCCACTTATCTATTCAGTACAGATCTCCCTAGGTGTGCTTGAACAACACATCACCATCTCTAGCAATACTAGGTAGATCAACATTGATGATTAATTGTAAGAACCTAGGAACATATACATCTTGTGGCCTTTTACACCCTAATTTGGTCACACTAACAACTAAAAATATACTTTGAGTAGTTTTATGTCCTTCCCTCAAAAATACCAATAATGCCATATGAAATGTGCCTTAAGAATCTGTTAAGCCTAGACTTCCTGTTGGAGATGCACTTTATAAGGTATGACATAAGAATTTGTATGCCTTGCATAATCTCCTTTCTTTATCTTGGACCAAAAGAACCAATGAGCCAAGATCAGAAAACCTCTAAGTCCCACATGGTATCACAATAATGCTGAAAGCCTCATCAGTAGTTTGACAAGTGCTGAAGACTTCAACAGCTGAAGATCAAGTGCTGAAGACCTCAAAGCTGAAGAACCAAAGTGCTGAAGTACAACAGCTGAAGAACACAAGTGCTGAAGCTGAAAGACCAAAGTACTGAAGTACAACAGCTGAAGAGTTTACAAGTGCTGAAGATCAACAACTGATGTACAAGGTCTGAAGACAAAGACTGAAGACATCAGCCGATGATATCTACTGAAGTCATCAGCTGATGAAACACCTGAAGGTCAAAGTCTGAAGATCAAGTACTGAAGCCTCAGTAGTTTGTCACAACTGCTGAAGAGTACTTCTTCAGTAGTGTGATATCAGTAGTTTTATATTTTTATGTTTCAGTAGTTTTGTAAAACGACTGAAGAGCTTGTTCTTCAGTCGTTGTAGTTTCAGTAGTTTTATATTTTGTACTTAACATGCTGATATGTTCTCAGTAGTGTGAACATTTCAGTAGTTTGTTAAGAATTAGTTATTTTTGTATTAGATCTGCCAGTTGTCACTTTCCGTGATAACAGCAGTGATTGTTGCACTCTATATAAGGAGTGACAACTTATTGTAATTTAGAGATGAATGAGTGAATGATGGAATGAATGAATGATTCGATTAGAAATATTCTACCTCTATAAACATTCCTTAAAATCAGAAAATATATATTCTCTCCCTATAACGTATGCGCTCTTAATGCTTACAAGTATCGATTGCTTGCTACAATTTGTCTAATTCTAGTTTGTATTTCGCTGCTTTGTATTCTAATACATCAAATTGTGATCATGATCCTGTCAAATGGTATCAGAGCAGGTTAATCATTGATCGATCTAACAATGATCATTGAAACTGCTATTCAAGATCTAAGTTTGATTGAATTAGCTTTTGTTTTTGCAAGAAACGGTTATAGAATTGAATTTCTGTATTTCTGCTCATTCATCCTGAGATCTTTTCTTGGTTCTCATTGAGTTTGTTGCGGTTTGTCTAAAACTTTTTAAAACTTGAACTAAATTGTTTTTGAACTGAAATGACAACTCCTTCCAATGATCCTCACAATACTGGTTCCTCAACCAAGCCACCTATGCTGGTTAGGAATGAGTATAACATATGGCAAAGACGTATGCTCCATCACTGTCTGTTAACAGCGCAGGGTGTTGGACATCAGTGCAAGTTTGGACAAACTATCTCTCACCCAACTCCATGGGAAACTGCTCACTTTTGAGAGAGAGATAGAACAGAAGAGAAAGCTGTCTTCATCCGGAAAGCTCACTGAAGACTTTATACAAGGCAACACTGCCTTGGTGGGTCATGAGTCAGAATATGCTTCATCTGAATGCCAGTATGATGAGCATATTAATTTCTCTTCAAGCACTTCTGATTCTGCATTTGTGAGTGTTGATGGTCAGTTTACTGGGTGTAATAATGACAATCTATGTTTCATTATGGACGATCTCAAGGGGATGCTGATGATGACTTAGAAGAGATGGATATTTTGAGCCAAATGGCCTTGATAAATATCAGATCTCAGAAGTTCTATAAAAGAACTGGAAGAAAATTCCCAGGACTCTCTGGCAAAACCAAAGTTGGTTTTGACAAGAGCAAGTTGAGGTGTCACAAATGCCAAAGGCTTGGACACTTTGCAAGAGAGTGTAGATCAACTGGATCTAACTCTACTGCACCCTTTGTGACTTTTCCTGGCAATAGTCAACAACACAGAGGGCAACATCCTGTCACCTCTAGTCATCATCCTCAACAACAATCTCCGGCATATTTTGTTCCTCAGGGTCAAATACCATATCAGTACCCTTGTTATTACATGCCACAGTCAAATCAAGTTCAAGTTCCTATCACACCACAACCTCATGCACTACCAGAACCTCAGCCTTCCTATCTCATCAACAACCTCAATCTCAACAACACAGCTTCTTCACCCCAGGAGTTGTTGACTGGAGCAGTTTACCAGATGATTGTCTGGTCATGATCAACTGTTCTCAGGTGCTGGTCAACATGGTGGTGACAGTCCCTTTGGGAATCTAGCTCTTATGGCTTTGGAGTCTGTTGATGCTTTATCTTCCAATGCCTCCACACCTCAGGTATCACAGGTATCCTCTGAGGCAAAAGCCAAATTATGTTCTGAACCATGCATAGCAGCATTTGCTTCCATTAGAGAAGCAAATGTAGCTCTAATTAATAAGAACATTGAGCTAGAACAAATAATTTCCAAAAACAAAGCTGAGTTGAGTTTGTTGCTCAAAGATAAAAATGATGAGATTTATAAACTGAATTGCCAAATAATTGATGATAAGGCTAGAGAAGATGTACTTCTAGATAAGTACAAAGATCTCAAAGAAAAACCTTGCAGTTACCCAGGTCGAGTGTGATAGATGGGTACAATCATGCAAAGGTTTTGAAATGAAATCTTAGAAGCAATCTGCTTCAAATGTGAAGTTTGGAATTGGTTACAATCACACTGCTCCACCTACAGATTTTACCCCAAGAGCAGAGGTAGAATCTGATGGTGAGAGTGATAACCAATCCATCACATCATGTGATCTACCTTCTGATACAGCACAATCAGAAGTAGCAGTCAGCATCAAGCCCTCTTTGAACCTATCAGCTGATGTTGATGGTTCAAATGCTGACATTCACATGATCAATGAGTTGATCAACTCAGGAGTTAATCCTGAAGGTCCTGAAAGGACTAGAGAGCAGGATTTAACACCTGAAGTTCAAACTTCAACTGCTGTCAGTACTGAAGAGAAGAAAACTGGCAGTAGAAAGAGTTTGAAGACTACTAAAGAGGTAGTCAAGAAAGCAACCAATGCTTCCAAAGCATTGAAGAACAAGTCTTCTGTTGCTTCACCATCTTTAGTTGATGATTAACCTAAGATGAAGAAGAAACCATGCGAAGTATGTGGTTTGTTCAATCATCTTACAGATGATTGTTGGTACAAAAGAGGTTCCAAACTCAAACAAAAGGAAGAAATTAATGAGAAAATGGTAAAAATGAAAACTGAGTTTGAGACCACATTTGTATCAGCAACATCAAATCCTGTAACCCTTAAGTCCTTAAAGAAATCCAAAAAAAGGAAGGGTTAAACAGGTGACAGCTGAGGGTGCTCAAAAGAAGAAGGTGCAACATAGGAACTTATCTAACTCCACTAGCAATGTGTCTGATGAGCTGAAAGCTTTATCACAAAATCAGACACAGCTGGTGATGATGGTACAACATCTGTTGGGTAGAGTTAACCAACTAGATTCTCCTATGTTGAAACCACAGAAAAGGAGGTCCAAGCCAAAGGACTCCTCTTCTACACCATCTTCTTCCTCTCAGGCTGTTGTTTCAAATAAACATGTTAGTTTACCATCTATTGATGAGACCAGGCCCAAAACAAAAGGTTTGGGTCTCTAAAACTAACTGATTGTTTATTATTGCAGGGTTCTTCAACATGCCAAAGTAGCATCTGGTATGTAGACAGTGGGGGATCTATGCACATGACTGGGAACAGCTCTCTTCTTCATGACTACTCTCAAGGAAAGAAGGGATTTGTCTCTTTTGGCAATGATGCTAGGGTTACATCATCAGTAAGGGCTTTGTCTCCAATGGAGAAATCAAATTTGATCATGTTAATCATGTGGAAAATCTCAAGTACAACCTCTTGAGTGTCAGTCAAATGTGTGATAAAGGCCATGTTGCACTTTTCACCAGTCAAAACTGTAGGATATCGTCATCCAAAGTTTTGCACTTGATTGACAAGGTGTTGGATGATCACACTCTCCTGAAAGCCAACAGGACAGGAAGAGTGTATGCCTTAGATCTTTCTAAGAAGATAGATCTCAAAGGCAATCCTTGCCTATTTTCCAAAGCCTCTTCTCAAGAATCTATACTGTGGCACAGGAGGCTTGGTCATGTTAATCTCAAAAACATGAATCAGCTTAGCCACAATGGTTTAGTCAGAGACTTACCAATAAAGGAGTTCCACTGTGATGAAACCTGCACTGCTTGTTTAAAAGGAAAACAGCACAAAGTCTCATTCCCTCCTATTGAGTGTCCAAGTCCACTGCCTGCTTGCAATTACTGCATATGGATCTATTTGGTCCTGTGAGAGTAATGAGCATGGCAAAGAAGAAATACTGTCTGGTAATTGTGGATGATTACTCCAGATTTGTATGGACTTTCTTTCTACATTCAAAGGATGAGGCTGCTCAGAATTATTCACTTTGTGCTGTACATTGAGAAGCAGTATTCCCTTCCATTCAAGTGTATTAGGAGTGATAATGGAACTGAGTTCAGAAATCATACACTTGATGACTCTCTACCTTTCAAAGGGAATCAAAAGGCAGTTCAGCATTCCAAGGACTCCAGAACAAAATGGAGTAGTGGAAAGAAAGAACAGGACCCTTATTGAAGCTGCAAGGTCCATGCTGGCTGACTCAGGTTTGCCATTGACCTTTTGGGCCGAAGCTGTTAACACAGCTTGTTATGTGCAAAATAGAGTTTTAGTAAATCAGAGGTTGATGAAGACTCCATATGAAGTTCTCCATCATTTGGCTCCTCTGATTTCATTTTTCAAAGTATTTGGGTGTCCTTGTTTCATTCTTAACACAAAGGATCAACTCCATAAATTTGATCCTAAGGTGGATGCAGGGTACTTTGTTTGTTATTCATCTACTTGCAAGGCATACAGAGTCTTCAACTGCAGAACAAAGATGGTTGAAGAAACTATACATGTTAAGTTTAATGAATCTCCAAAGGACAAGATTCCACAAAGTCCTGTGGAGTTATTTGATTTGGACATACTGCAATATGTTCCTTATCAAACTCCTGCTGTTGCTCCTGTTAACAGTTCACCACCTGGTGGTACTGCTGATGATGATGATGACTGCAGTACTCACCTCTTCAGGTTTAGTGATCAGCTGCCTGACTCTGCTAGACCTGATGTTCCTGTAGCTCCCGTAGCACCATCCACAACAAATGCTGATGAGATTTCTTCGAATTCAACTTCCTTTGAATTACCATCCACTGATTGGTTTCAAGAAAATGATACACCATCACATCTGTTGCTGCTGAACCGGCTACAAACACTTGCACAGATCTCATTGTGTATCAAGATCTGAAGAATCACCCTATGTCTCAAATCATTGGTGATATCACTGCTGGAGTATCAACAAGAAGTCAATTGTCAAATTCTGCTTCTATGCTCTCTTCATCAGTCAGCAAGAGCCAAAGAATTATCACATTGCTTTAAAGGACAATGGATGGGTTGATGCCATGCAGCTTGAGCTTCTTCAGTTCAAGAAACAGCAAGTGTGGGAACTGGTTCCTCTACCTCCAGGTAAGTGTGCAATAGGCACTAAATGGGTGTTTAGGAACAAAACTGATGAAAATGGGCTTATTGTTAAGAACAAGGCTAGACTGGTTGTTTAGGGGTTTGCACAAGAAGAAGGTATTGATTATGATGAAACCTTTGCCCCTATAGCCAGACTGGAAGCAATTCGAGATTGTTTAGCTTATGCTGCTTATCAAAACCTTAAAGTTTTTCAAATGGATGTCAAAAGTGCATTTTTGTATGGAAAAATTAAAGAAGAGGTCTATGTATGTCAACCTCCAGGCTTTGAGGACAATAAACATCCTAATTGGGTGTATAAGCTTGATAAAGCTCTTTATGGGTTAAAACAAGCTCCCAGAGCCTGGTATGAGACATTATCAAACTTTCTTCTAGAAAACAATTTCACTAGAGGCTCCATAGACAAGACTTTATTCATTAAGAAAGCTGGGCAGCATAATCTACTTGTTCAAATTTATGTAGATGATACCATTTTTGCATCCTCTGATCCAAAGTTGTGTGATGCCTTTACAAAGTTGATGCAACAGAAGTTTGAAATGAGTGCCATGGGAGAATTACAGTTCTTTCTGGGGTTGCAAATCAAACAAAAGGCTGATGGAATTTTTATTCATCAGTCCAAATATACAAAAGATCTTTTGCAAAAGTTTGATTTACAAAACTGTAAGCCTGTTCTACTCCCATGAGCAGCACCACACAACTGGACTCAGATCAGAAAGGTAAAGTGGTTGATGAAACACTTTACAGATGTATGATTGGGTCCTTGATGTATTTAACAGCTTCTAGACCAGATATTATGTTTGCTACATGTGTTTGTGCTAGATTTCAGGCTGCACCTAAAGAATCTCATCTTATTGCAGTCAAGCGGATCTTTAGATATCTGCAAGGCACTCCATCTCTAGGTTATGGTATTCCACGGACATTCTGGTAAATTAGTTGCTTTTTCTGACAGTGACTATGCAGGGTGTAAGTTGACCAGAAAATCAACTTCTGGTGGATGTCAATTCCTAGGCAACTGCTTGATTTCTTGGCAGAGCAAGAAACAGACCTCAGTCGCTACATCCACTGCTGAAGCAGAGTACATTGCTGCTGCAAGTTGTACATCTCAGGTACTCTGGCTTCAAAACCAACTTTTGGATTATGGCATTACAGAGACTAAGACTCCATTGTTAATGGATAGTGCTTCAGCTCTTTGTATTGTCAAAAATCCAGTCCAGCACTCTAGGACCAAACATATAGAGATCAGACATCATTTTATAAGGGATTGTTTTGAAAAAGGTCTGATTGATCCTAAGTTTGTGCCTAGTGCTGATGAGCTTGCAGACATTTTTACTAAGCCTTTGGATAGTTCAACTTTCCAAAACCTGGTGTTAAGGCTTGGTATGCTGCAACTAGAATAAGTGACACCTACTGATGATCTTAGTAATTCATACTGATGATCATAAGTACCAATGTCACATATATGTACTGATGAGTTCTTTTATCCTCAGTAGTTTTTATAACTACTGAAGGCTAAATGTCTCACAAGTACTGAAGTACTTCATCTGTTCTAAACTACTGATGTAGTCACAACTACTGATGCAGTTCCAACTACTGCAATCAGTAAAAACAGATAAGTATTGATGTCCTATGAAACAACTGAAATCAGTCAAAAAGACTGATGAATTGTTGAGGACAGATTGAAACACTGAAAAGCTAAGAATTGACGAAAACAGCTGAAAAGAACTTTCTCTTCAGTCGTTTGTACAACTGCTGTTTCATTTTAAACAACTGAAGCAAAACCACGTCTTCAGTAGTTTTATAACTACTGATGACTAATCCCTAGTCTTCAGTTGTTTACAACAGCTGATGACAAAACCACTGTCATCAGTAGTTTCAAAACTACTGATGACACACACCAAGTCCTCAGTTGTTTCAATCATCTGAAGTCAAAACTACGGTCTTCAGTAGTTTTCTAAACTACTGATGCCTAACACCACGACTTCAGCTCTTTCAACGTCTGAAAAGATAATACCATGTCAACGGTCGTTTAAAACTACTGATGACTAACACCACATCCTTCAGTCGTTTCCTTACCCGTACCCTATATATACCCCTAACCTTAGCTCTCAATGCTTCATCTTCTTCAAACCTAACGTTCCTCTCCAAAACTTCCCTCTTCTCAATGGCGTCTATGCAAATTAAACCGCGACACAACTGTGTTGCCTACCTCACTAAATCGCCGATCTGGACTAAGTTCGATACTGCTATCGATCTTATGGTTCAGTCCCAATACAACAAGGCATTTCTTCTGAACCCCGTCTTACATGCCGAATCCTTGAACCAATTTTGGATGAACGTTACTGTTACCACTGAGGAGAGCAACACACCATCCCTCCGGTCGGTCGTCAACAACAAAGAAGTAGTCATTACTCCTGCGATAATCCGCCAAATTCTTCAACTGAATGATGCTACTTCTCCTGCTGGATATCCGAAGGGCACCATAGATCTATCCTTTGCTCAACATGGATATCAAGGCGATCTCAGTGCCACCACCATCATGAAGAAACACTTTAATGACGCTGAGCGCCTGATTTTTCACATGGTAAATGTATGTTTGGCCCCTAAAACGTCGTCTTGGGATCAAATGTCCACCAAATGGCAGCAGGTAATGTATTCTATCCTTGAGCAACAACCACTAAACTTTTCAGAATTAATATTTTCAAAGCTCAAAGATATGGCTCAAAAACTAACTGCCAACCGTTGGATACTTTATCCACGGTTCATAATGGCCATTATAACAGACCAGCTTAATGCTGAGGGACTTGTTGGCCTGGGAGTCCCTGCTACGGCTGTTCTGCCGAAAGTATACTCCCGGCACAACTCTGACCGGACACTCAAAATGGCTGCCAAGCTGCGAAAACCCACGCAGCTGGAACCCACAGCCACCACCTCCAAATCCAAAGTCCCCACCAAACCCACCAAAAAGAAACCCAAAACGGCTACTCAGGGAATTGAGTCCCCTGAGGATGCCCCTGCAACACAAACGCAGGATATATCCACTAGTCCAAACCCCCTAATGGATACAATGACTCCTCCAGCCACAGCCGCTCAGGCTTCCTCTCAACAGGAGCCTGCAGCAACCACCCAAGGGGCACCTACTTATCTGGGATCTTCTTCACTTGAGGAGATTGCCATTGAAGAGCACCGACCTCCCCAGGTGCACACTGCTTCTATCCCCTCACCCCAAACAACCGCCCCTCACAGCCCAACTTTAATAGTTGCACAAGTGCTGACTCAATTGCAATCCTCACCCCCTCCCCAGAAACCACTTACTACTGGGAATACCTCTACAATTGAGGGGGAGGAACACAGTGCACTTGAGAACCCACAGCACAGGGGTTTCCCAATTCTATCTCCTGGTGTAGACAAGGAGATTAGAATATCTAGTGAGGCTGCCACCTCCTCTGACTCAGCACATGACGAGAGTGAGGCTGGTAACATTGCTAAGACCTCCCTAGAGGCAACAGCTGATGATGGACATTGTCCTGAGGCTGGAAGTCCCCAGTACCAAGCACAAGGGGCACATGCACCAACTGGTCTACACCTAGTGCATGTAAATCCTGCTCTAAGCAGGAGGTCAGCTGATTCAGCTTCGGCTGATGATGACCTGGGCTTTTTCTATGATGTTCTTGCCCAGAACACACTCCTTGAAGAGAAAGTCAGTAGGCTGCAATACCTACTTGACCAACTCTCACAAGGAGAAAGACCATCTGCCTCTATCCACCCACAGATGGCACCTTCACTTGAAGGTTTCCCAAACACCGAGCCACTCCAAAATCAACCACCTGCCTCTGCTTCAGGCCCTACTTCTCAGGAACAGAACCCTCCTGAGCAAATAGGTGCTGTACTCCAAAATTCCCTCCCTCTCATCACACCCATAATCACTGATATCGTGATCAAAGCCATTGATGAGAGGCTTTCCTCAACATTACAGCCCTTGGTTGATGCTGCTGTCCAAAAGACTCTTTCTGTGGTACAAACCCCTTCCTCCAATGCAACCAAAAAGGGGGAGAGTACTGCAGTGAAAGAAAAGAAGAGGAAAAGATCCGAGGAAAAGGAAGTGATGCAAGCCCAAAAGGATGAGAAAGAACAACAACCAATGCTCACCTACAAGCGAAAGAAAGGTGCAGATGAGCACATTGCTGAAGATAAAGCCTTGGAGCTACTAATAAAAGAGGCTGATGCCGAACACAGCAGATCAATGGACAACATCATTGATCAGTTGTTCAGGCAAGGCCATGACACCAACAAACTTGACTCTGACCAGACAAACTGTCAGAACCATGAAATCCTTTGAGCGACTACAGCATCAGTATTATAACCATCACTTCAAAGTGTCTCAATCAAACCCTAGCAGCCGTCACATCACAACACACTTTGATATCATTCATTCATTATATTTGTAATCATTAACATGTTTTAATGAAATACATATTAATCATTAATTGTGTTTTGCTACATGTGTTCTTAATATTTATTGTTATTAAAGTTATTAATAAACAATTAAACCAAATCAACGTTGATTCCGCAAACGTTGACTTGTCAATCGACCGACATTGATAATTCCTGTTCGTGGTCCTAGGATTCACATATTTAATCTGACATCTGGATTTCAATTCCCTCCACCAAGTTTATAATAAAATTATATATTTTATTATTAAATATATTATTGTATTCTTCATATAATAGCTGTCACACTGTCATTTACAGATAAATATTACCTTTGCGACGCTGCATATACCAACACTCGTGGATTTATGACTCCATACCGCAACACTAGGTATTGGTTAGCCAATTTCCTACGACTAAGACCGGTAACTAAGGAAAAAAGATTTAATCATGCTCATGCTTTCCTTATAAATGTTATTGAGCGTGCTTATGGTGTATTGAAGGCAAGATTCCCAATCCTGAAGCAAATGGCTCCTTATCCTTTTCCAGTACAAAGAGACATAGTTATTGCTTGTTTTGCAGTGCATAATTTTATAAGAAAATACAACATTCAGATGAATTATTTACAAACTTTGAAGATAACTCTATGGTTACCCCTATTGGTGAAGGTGGAGGAAGTGAAGGTCAAAACACACAAGGCTTTGAGTGGGGTTCAGAAGGGGTTGAATATATGGCTACTTTGTGTGACCAAATTGCTAATCAACTACTTTTAGATGCTTCAAATTAGATTTGTATGCAAACTCTTGTATGACATTTTGCTAAACAACTGTTTGAAATTCGATGTGTTTGTTTGGATTATGTTTGATTTATGTTAACTTCTATTTTGTATGACATTTTGAATTACTATAATTTGGCTATTTTTATTAATTACAGAACACCAGTTAACTTCAAACTCATTTAAAAAACAAGGCAATAATGTTATTTTTATCATTCAGTAGAGTCAGTCAGCTACTAAATCAAACAGCCAAGTCTCAGTCAGATGCAGACTCAGTCAGAACCTCTTACTGGGTCAGCTTCTTACTCAGTCAGATCTTACTCAGTTAGCGCAATCAAACAGCCCCTAAGTAGGGATGATCCATGATCCTGAAATTTTAAAAATAAGTTAATCTAGACAAGACAAATTTCTTGAGTAGTTTCATGATGTTAGTGAAAATCATGTGTTTTTCAAGACATAACATCATCATGATTCAACTCATGTTCAAAAATAGTTAAAAATTATTATCCAAGGAAAAAATTGTTGAACATGGGGGTGCGTTTTGTGAAACGTGGGGGTGCGGTTAACATGATAAGGCATGGAATCTTGACTCGAGCATGCATGGTTGTGTTTGTAAATCGTTGATTAAGCATGGGTTTAACATTTTCTTGCTTTAAAAATCAAAGATTATACGTTTAACATTTTAATCATTTGTAATAATTCAACATACCCAAAAATATATTTTATGTTTAATACCACTTGGGAACTCTTGAACATGATTAACAAATATTTCACCACGAATTATGAAGATAGTCTTGTTAACAATAAAAGAAAACAAACTAATTAACTAACTAAACAAACTAATAACTAACGAAACATACTAATTAACACTAATCTACTTACAAGAATAAACATGAACAAGTAGGTTGAAAGCATTCATCATTCCATAAAACGTTTAAGAACAAGTCTTTACACATAATTACTAGGATTTCGGTTGTTTAGAGACCTAATAACCTAACTACATGTAAATGACTTTCATAATCAAAGGAATTAGCATACTAACCTCTTGATCAAATACTCTTGAAAGAACTCTTGAAAAGACGAAAGAAAAATGGAAAACAAGGTGAAAATGAAAGTGGATACGACTTTGCAGGCAATTGAGGTCGGTATTTATCATGCAAAATAGAAGAGGAACAAGACAAAAGGCTGAAATATGTCAGCTTGTGTCATTTTTTTTCAAACACGGGGGCGTGCCTCCTTAAGCACGGGGCCATGTGTTGTTGTTTGGTTTCGGTCTTTTGTTGTTCCGTTTTTCAGTTTCGCGCGTTATGTAATTTTCCCAGTTAAGTTTTATCACTTCCAAATCATTAGAAAAAATACAAAAATAGTCCTAGAGTTAAATAACACAAGCCACATTGAAATTACATTTCCTAGGGTCCTACGGTTACACGATATGTTAAAAGCCGAGAGTCTGAAACAGCAAAACCAGGCTCTTTAACGCGCAACGACGCACTTAGCACATCATGAAATGCTTCTAAAAGAAACCTCCACACATTTCGTGTGGAAGGTCGGGATGGGATAGTGAGAAGTGCGGTTGCTCAATTCCGCAAGCTGCCGGTTAATGGAAATGAGTTCCTCGCTCATCTGTTGAACTTTTTGGATAAGTTCAGCTAAGCGTTGGGATGCAGCGAGGTTCATTTCAGTTAGTTGCTTGATTAGTTCATGCAGCTTGAAGAAATATTCTTGAGTCGTTGGCTCTCGTGTTTCAGAACGCGGTTTCTTCGCAGTATTCTAGTTGGAACTTCCGTGACTTGATTCTTTCATTTTTTAGATGTTTTTAAACAGGAGTGAGTGTGATGAAAGAATGGAACAAGTGTGGTATTTATATACAGGTCGTGGATATTGAACACGGGGGCGTGCTTGGCCAGGCACGGCCCCGGGCTTGTCAGAATTCATCTTAAATTCAACCTGCAACATTCTAGAGTCGTCAGCGGAGATCGTGGAAAAAATTTTGTCAGAGACACGGGGGCGTGCTTGATGAGGCATGGCCCCGTGCTTGTGCTTGTGAAGTCCTAAAAATTGTTAAAAACTAAGAAAAATTTATGTACAGGTGTCGCGTTTAAGTTTCGGGTCTTCGGCATGACCCTTCCCCACACTTAGTTTTCGTCGGGGCGGAGGTGTAATTCCTCCGAAGGAATCTTGGTTGGTCCATCGTTATACGGTTTAAAACGATGACCATTTACTTTGAAACTTAAACCCGCATGGTTATAAATTTCAATGGCACCATTCAGAAACACGTTTTTGATCGTATAAGGTCCAGACCAACGTGATTTTAGTTTTTCGGGAAATAAACGTAAACGAGAGTTATACAGTAAGACACGTTCTCCCACATGAAATCATTTTGTGTTCTTTAATCGAGCGTCATGGAATTTCTTTGTCTTTTCTTTGTAAACCCTAGCGTTTCCGTACGCTTGTTCCCTCATTTCCTCCAATTCGTGAATTTGTAGGAATCGATTCTTTCTTGCAAGATCTTAGTCCAGGTTTGCTGCTTTAAGAGCCCAAAAGGCCTTGTGCTCTAGTTCCACAAGTAGATGACACGACTTCCCATAAACTAGTTTAAACGATGTTGTGCCGATGGGAGTCTTATAGGCTGTTCGAAAAGCCCATAATGCATCATCTAATTTTGTAGACCAGTCCTTGTGTTTTTCACCTACAGTTTTCTCAAGGCTTCGTTTGATGCCTCGGTTAGTGACTTCGGCTTGCCCATTCGCTTGTGGATGGTAAGCAGTTGTAAAGCGATAGTGAACTCCATAATGTGCCATTGCTTGTTCAAGCTGATTGTTACAGACATGAGTTCCTCGGTCACTAATTAGAGCTTTGGGGCACCAAAACGAGAAAATAGTTTCTTAAGGAATTTGACAACGTTTCTTGCATCATTAGTAGGCAGGCTTGAGCTTCAGCCCATTTTG
Source organism: Flaveria trinervia (assembly GCA_025506515.1). NCBI lineage: Eukaryota > Viridiplantae > Streptophyta > Magnoliopsida > Asterales > Asteraceae > Flaveria > Flaveria trinervia. The sequence goes on from CM046447.1 coordinate 28,064,661, forward strand.
AAACGTAATCAACTGCTACCAAGATGTAACGATTGCCAAATGACACCGGAATGGCCCCATGAAATCAATACCCCATATATCAAATATCTCGCATACTTGAACCGATTTTTGAGGCATCTCAACCCATGTTGAGATATTGGTTGCTCTTTGACATGCATCACAGGTGCGTACTATGTTGTGATCATCTTTGAAGATCGTGGGCCAGTAAAATCCAGATTCAAATACTTTCTTAGCTGTTAAGGTTGCTCCATGGTGTCCTCTTGTGGGTCCTTCATGACAGTGCCTTAGAATTTGTTCTGCTTCACTTCCGTATACGCATCTTCAAATGAGTTGTTCTGCACCGATTCTGAACAGATACGGATCCTCCTAATAGTAATGTTTGATATCAGTAAAGAACTTCTTCTTTTGTTGATAAGTCATTCTTTGAGAAGGATTCCGCTTGCTAAGTAATTTGCAAAATTGGTGAACCAAGGATGTTCACCGATTGAGGAATGAGTGTGCATAAGGAATTCGTGAGGAAAATTGTCGTTTATTATGGCTTCCTCGGTTTATGAAGGACTTGAATCCTCAAGACGCGAGAGATGATCAGCCGCTAGATTTTATGCTCCCTTCTTATCACGAATTTCAATTTCAAATTCTTGAAGTACAAGAATCCAAGAATCAATCTCGGCTTTGCATCTTGTTTGTTGAACAAATAACGAAGGGGCTGCATATCAGTGTAAACAATTGTTTTTGAAAGGATGAGATACGAGCGGAATTTGTCAAACGCGAAAACTACCGCAAGAAGTTCTTTTTTGGTGGTGGTGTAGTTTTATTGTGCGTCATTTAGGGTTTTGCTCGCATAATGAATTGGGTGAAATTGCTTGTCTTTCCTTTGTCCTAATACGGCTCCTATTGTGAAATCGCTTGCGTTGCACATGAGTTCAAATGGTAGCGTCCAATCTGGGGAAACCATGATTGGAGCAGTTACCAGTCTATCCTTGAGCAATTGAATGCACTAATGCATTCATCAGAAAATACGAATTGCGCATCTTTCTCAAGAAGTTGAGTCATTGGTTGAGCGATTTTTGAGAAATCTTTGATGAAACGACGATAGAATCCTGCATGTCCTAGGAAACTTCTGATGTCTTTCACGGTTGTGGGATGCGGAAGTTTAGAAATAGTGTCAACCTTGGCTTGATCAACTTCAAGCCCTGCTCGAGAAATTTTGTGTCCTAACACTATTCCTTCCGTAACCATGAAATGGCACTTTTCCAATTTAAAACAAGGTTAGAATCTTCACATCTAACCAGCATCTTTTCCAGATTTTCAAGACATTGCTCAAATAAGTTTCCAAAGATGGAGAAATCATCCATGAAAACTTCCATTGAGTGTTCAATCATGTCATGAAAAACTGCTACCATGCATCTTTGAAATGTAGCAGGAGCATTACACAATCCAAAGGGCATTCGCCGATAAGCAAATGTGCCATATGGATAGGTGAATGTCGTCTTCTCTTAATCTTTGGGAGCAATGGGAATTTGAAAATAACCTGAGAAACCGTTCAAGAAACAATAGAACATTTTTCAGATAATCTCTCAAGCATTTGGTCGATGAAAGGAAGAGGGAAGTGATCTTTCCTTGTGGCGTCATTGAGTTTGTGATAGTCTATGCAAACTCTCCATCCTGTAACCGTCGGAGTGGGAATAAGCTCATTCTTCTCGTTAGTTACAACAGTCATTCCTCCTTTCTTTGGAACAACTTGGATGGGACTGACCCAAGGCGAATCAGAAATAGGGTAAATCAACCGGCATTTAGCAGTTTGATTACTTATTTCTTCACCACCTCTTGCATGCTCGGGTTTAAACATCTTTGAGGTTGAATGACGGATTTGAAGTCTCATCCATCAATATTTTATGAGTGCAAAAGGATGGATTGATTCCCTTGATGTCCATGATTTTCCATGCAATTTCTCGTTTGTGTGCCTTAAGCACATTGAGTAACTTGTTCTTCTCATCAATTGATAAGGCGGATGAGATTATGATAGGAAGTTGAGATGTGTTTTCAAGAAAAGCGTATTCGAGATGAGATGGAAGTTCTTTGAGCTCTAAAGCTAGAGGGTCTTCTATAGAAGGTTTAGCTTTTGGTTCTAGTTCTTGCTCAATGATCTCAAATGCTTCTTGATGAAATGATGTTTCATCAACTTCAAGTTCTTGAATGATTTGCTTCTCACAGATGGGTTTGGTGATGTGGACTTCTATTAATTGAGTGTTGCAAGCTTCATTTTGAAGTGTTTTCTTCAAATGACGGCTTATGATCGAATCGCAAGCATCAACGTAATAGAGTGAGTCATCATGATGTTGAGGGTGTTTCATGGATTGGCCTATATCGAAAGTTACTTCCTCCTCGTCTACTCTAAGCGTGAGTTTGCCTGTACAAACATCAATGAGGGCTTGAGCAGTCGCTAAGAAAGGTCGACCTAGGATAAGAGGAACATTTTTGTCCTCATCCATGTCAAGGATCACAAAATCAACGGGAAATACAAATTTCTCAATTTTAACTAAGAGATTTTCAACGATGCCCCTCGGATATTTGACAGAACGGTCAGCTAACTGGATGCTCATACTGGTAGGTCTAGGTTCACCTAGGTTTAATTTTTCAAAAACCGCATAAGGCATAAGGTTAATGCTTGCACCTAAATAGCTAACGCATTACTGACAGAAAGATTTCTTATTAGGCAAGCTATGGTGAAACTTCCTGGATCAGTCATCTTTTGAGGTAGTTTGTTTTGAAGAACTGCAAAGCATTCCTCATTCAAAACTACGTGTGATAACTCATCCAGCTTCTTTTTGTTTGACAAGACACCTTTTAGAAATTTAGCGTAGTTTGGCATTTGTGCTATGGCCTCCACCAAGGGCAGATTGATGTGGAGTTGCTTGAACAACCCAAGAAATTTGCCATATTATGCCTCCATTTTTTGTTGTGTCAAACGACCTGGATATGGAGGTGGTGGAACATAAAGTGGTGGTGGAACGTATTTCTTTGCTGGTTCTTCAATAACAACAGGTTGCTTTTGCTTATCATTCACATTACTTGGAGTTTCAGTTTCTACTTCTTCAAGGATGGGTTGTAATGTGGGTGCATCACCTTGAGTGGTTTTGCCACTCCTGGTGATGATGGCTTTGACTTAAGCATTAGGGTTTGTCATAGTGTTGCTAGGCAAAGCTACTTGAGGTCTTTTAGATAGTTGTTGGGCTATTTGACCTACTTGGTGCTCTATGGTCTGTAATGATGCTTTATTGCTTTTGTTTTCAGCTTCGTTTCTTTGGAACCTCTCCTTATTTCTTCGATCAGATTTCCGGATGTACTCATCTGTGACTTGTGTGGTTAACAACAACTGCTGCAATAAGTCTTCCATTGATGATGCTCCACGATCTTGGTTACCACTGCTAGGACTTTGGTATGGTGGTTTCTGTTGTGGGTAAGGTGGCCTTCGGTTGAATCCAGATGATTGTTGGTTATTGCCAGCATCTCTATAATTCGAGTTGCTTCTCCAATTTGAATTGTTGTTGTACAAGTTGCTTGGGCCTGCTACGTAGTTAATATGTTCAACTACCATAATGCCTTTCTTATGGACCGTGTACGGGATGATGTACTAACTGATGAACATGTATACCGGACCAAATAGTGCGAAATCCTATTTGATTGGCGATCCAATCAGTGAGAACGCACATAGAAACAATTATCTATTGAATCTAACATTAAGAATTGATTAGGAATCAATCTATTGCGATCTATGAACTTGGAGTATGATTTAAGATATCTCTGGACGGCTAGGGTACATCTGGAGTCGAAGTGTGTATGATGCTTTTTCTTCACGAATTAGGTGGTATTTATAGGTTTAGGTTTCTCATTCGGGCGACTTAACCATTAGTATGGATCAGTCTTGCGATTGAGCCATGCGGTTGATCCATTCGTACGACTGAGTGTTCAGTCGTGCGACTGAGTCAGTCGCATGAAGTTGTTCAGGCGTATTGACTATTTAGGCGCATGGACACTCAGTCGCATGGCCATTCGGATGCATGACCACTGTTGGGGCGCATGGTCTAGTCGGACGCATGAGAACTTCACTTAACCAAGTTTGAATGTATTCATTATTATAACATTATGCATATCAATTCAAACACTCACAAACCTATATAATCTAGTCAATATGTGTTACACAACTCATTTAGTGAAATATTAAACATTATAAATCACAATCAAACATTCTCATTTCATTAAGTACCCAAGCATTACATAAGTGTAAGACATTCAAGACATATTACATTAAGATCTGAATCTAGGTACATATGTATCAACAAACTCCCCCTTGGATCTAGATCTATCTATCGTCTTACCTTCTTCATAACCTCCTCGTACTTCTTGTACTTTTCCTCTCTTGTGACTCCTGCATGTATTTCAAATGCAAAGCAGAGTCGTATCACATTTTGGAATTGAAGGGCTTGTACAATATCCTGTGTGTCATAGAACAGTGGCCACTTGTATAGAGTGTAGACGTCGTCAGCTGACAAGTTGGTAAGCCATATCGGGTCGAATACCCTAATAGTATCCATTCTGCCCTCTTTGTTCAGAACTATGACAGCTTCCCCCGTTCTCCAATCATAGTACCACCACTTAAAGTGTGGAGTGAAGTCCTGTGGCATTTCCCTGAGAGGGATTCTTGGCATTGTGCGTGGAGGACTCCACTTCAGCACTATCTTTGGCTTTCCAGTTATGGGATCAACTTCAGACCGTCTGATATACCTTGTAGGATGTTGAGGTTTGAAGTTGACCCACCTGGTGTGGTACTCTTTCTTCAAGCTAGCCTTAAACCAGCCTGACATCTTTCTCGGGTCAGCGTATAACAGGTTCAGTTTAGCCAGCTGGTTGAGCTCAAAACCAGGTAGAGACTTTAGATCATGCAAGAATCTAAAGTACTCAATACCTTTATCTCTCTTCACCGCGTAGACATTAAGATCATCAAAATGAGCCCACGCGATAATCTTGCCTGACACCTTGTGATGTTTCTTCACATTGTAGAGCTTGGTGTAGACATTCTGTTTAGGAGCAGCGCGTTGGGCTTGGATCTCCTCAAAACAAGCAGCCCATTCAGCCTTTCTGATATCAACATCAGTGTTTGAGGCTTCGGCTTGTTCTTCAACCTTCTCGGACTCTTGCTCCATCTTATCTAATATCTCAAATGTATCACTGACCATGGAGTCACCCATATTGGGGACCACATTTCCCTCTTTTTTAGCGTACTCGGGATAGTGCTTTCCAGTGACGTCCTCGATCTCTATCTCATCAATGTCATTCAGCTCATCGTCACTGGTTTCTACCAAAGTTAGAGCGTCCTTGACAATCTCATCGGGATTGAGCTTGAATATTTCTGCAATTTGCTCGTCAGAGAGATTGTGAATGATTTCTCCTTCTTTAGGACTGTACATCACCGATCTCCTAACTATACCCTGTAGATCAAGAATCATCGTGAGTTGAGTCTTGATCTGTTGGAGGGGAGCAACATCATGTTCATCCCTCTGAAAGTTTGGATTCTTATCATGTATCCTTTGCTCTTTTGCTACTGGGGCGGATGTGGAGGCACTCTGATCTTGAGTCCTTTTGGTCCTCGTTCTCTTGCAGATGTGGCACCTGCAATAGAAGAATCCTCTTCATCATCATCAACATCTGCATCCGTATCACCCTCGTGATCATCACCATCATCATCATCATCATCACTCTCATCATCATCAGCATCATCGTCTCCGTCTCCTTCTCCGATCTTCAAGGGCTCTTCTTTGGATCCTTTGAGCTTTAGCAAGATAGTCTTGTTTGCAGCCTCCAGCTCTTCAATCTTCTTGGCATGTTGCTCCTGGAGCTGAGACATCTACTGAGCCTGCTGATCTATTAATCAAGCCTGCTAAGAAATCTGCTAAGATTGTGTAGTAGTTATTTATTTTGAAGGTTGCATAGATACGAAGGAATCGTGAGATATGAGCATTAGGATCTTCATCTTGTAACCCATGGAACTGAACAGAGTTTTCTACGAGTTGGATAATACTAGACTTAATCTCGAAATTGTTGGCCACTATTGCTGGTTGGATAACACTAGACTCATAACCATCTATTGACGGTGTGGCATAGTGTGTCATCTTCATTTCCTCGTCTTGGTTAGCCATGTCTTCTTCAGATGGTGTACCTTCCAAAATGTCTTCTTCAATGACTGGTGTTGCTTGTTGTGATCTTTTGTGCAATCTTTGATGGAAAAGTCGTTCGGGTTCCGGAAGAGGCGGAACAAGTTCAGAACTAGACGAGTCGAACATACACTAACTTAAAGAAGCATAAACTAACTAAGGCTTAAAATGAAACATGCAAAAGTAACTCAACTAACTAAGGCAAACTATCTAAAAATAAAAATGAATTTTAAACAAAAATATATTAACAAGTTATATACAAGATAGCAAAAATTTAGTTTGTCTTTCAAACTGCCGTGTGTCCCGGCAATGGCGCCAAAAACTTGATGGCGTGCGGATAGTATATATTTTGATAAAAGATTTATTGCACAGATTCAGTTTTAATTGGTTATTACTAATACTAAACCACACACACAAAAGGCAGTGTACCTGTCATATGGTAATATAGTGTTGATAAGAACCGAGTATCAATCCGTGGACACACCTAGCCTACTCAACAAACTTGATGATTTGACTATCAGATTTGGTTTTTGTTAAAGAAAATGATAAGTTGCATTGGAAAGGTTTTTAGGGTTTAACAACAATGATAAAAATAAAGTAAACTAAGATTTGAAGCATTTAGATTTAAAACCAGGGAATAAAAGTTATCATCCTAACTAGACTCCACTTATGTAGTTGTGATGAGTTTGTGGTGTGATTTAAAGATATGGATTAATGTAATTATGTTAATGTTTATAAAGATGAGCTAGCATGATTTCTCGTCTATCCTGCTGCCGTAGTGACTTGATCCTGTCAGGCTGAGTTTACTGCTCAGATCAAAGCCCTAGTAATGTAGGTAAATCTTTTGTGACCTATTTGACATACGATTTCTGAAAACATAACTTAATGTTAAAAAGAGAGTTGATCAGGTTCCTTCCTAACATACCATTAATTTTAGAAAACCGTAACAATTACTGAACTTTCCAAACTAATAAAAGGGAACCCGCAAATGATTAGAAAGTTAAAGTGATATGATTTCTAATAACCATTTCTAGTTCATTAGCCATGGATTTGCTATGAAGACCGGTTTCGCGAATGAAAGTTAATCATATGGTTTTTCAACTTTGTATGACGATCACAATCACAAACCATAAATTTATAACTTCCCGTTCAAATGTTGATTCTACCCATCAATAGTTTTCCCAAGACTACCATAACATTAACACAATATTTATCACACCATTAATTCATCACAAATTACATAAGTTTCATCCGATTAGGATGATAAAAGAGTTTAGCTCATAATGAGCTTGAACATAACAACATATAACAAAGAAGATAAATATGCAATCATCGGTGAAATGGAACAATCAAACCGGTAATCCACAATGGATGGCGTTTAGACGATCCCGAGCTTCTTCAAAGTGTTGTATGTACCTCCCGAGCCTCCAAATGACCTTGAAGTCTTGATTCCCGAGAGAGTGCTGCAGAGTAAATGTCCCACCAAAGCTTTCCAAAAATGGTGAACTTAGGCTTCTATTTATAGGCTTTCCGGAGTGTTTAAGCACGGCCCCGTGGCTAAAAGGCACGGCCCCGTGCTAGTACAATGCTTACGAAAGCTGATCGGCTCGTACATGCAGGTTGTGTCGGGCACGGCCCCGTGTTGGAGGTGGGGCATGGCCCCGTGCCTTATGGGGCACGGTCCCGTGTCTACTTTTAGGGGACAATACTTTTGTCCTTGTCAGATGTCCAAGCACAGGGTGTGTTAATTTAGCACGGGGGTGTTTCTGGCAAGGCATGGGGGCATGCTTAATGAGGCACGGCCCCATGCTTGGACTCCAAAGCTCGGATCGCTTCAATTTCTTGTTAAATATGCTTCTTTTGTCCATCTTTCCCTTTTAAACACCTGAAAACACAATTTAAGACTCTTAAGTACATTTTCATTATTTTAAGGAAGATATTAAGGAATAATTGATGTGCTTTTGATAGGATTTTTATGTATAATTTGGAGCACATCAAGCACAGTTTACCGCTTCATGCCAAAAGATGATAGGTCACGATGATTCCATTAACATTGTACGGCCGTCTTCAATAAGAGTGCGATTCTTTCGTTCAGCTACACCATTCTGTTGAGGCGTCCTTGCAGCACTAAATTGTCTTAGAATTCCCTTTTGAGCACAAAACGAATCAAGAATCTGATTTTTGAATTCAGTGCCATTGTCACTTCTCATGGCCAGAACCTTTCTCTTGCTTATCATCTCGATTGAAAGAATTAACTTCTTCACTTCCTCAACAACCTCTCTCTTATGAGCAAGGAATCTCACCCATGAATATCTTGGAAAATCATCTGTAACAACAAGACAGAAGGATTTCTTAACAATTGATTTAACACTAATTGGGCAAACAAATCAGTATGTAACAACTCGAGAGGACAAATTATGCTATTTTCAAGTTTGGGCTTATATGGTTTCTTATGTTGTTTGCCTTTGGCACAAGCCATACATTTTTCGTTCACAGAGAAATCTTTTAAAGGAAGTCCTCTAACAAGATTGTTTTTGACTAATTTGTTTATTATTTTAAAATTAACGTGACCCAATTAACAATGCCATAATAGAGACTCAAATGATGAAGCTTTTGAAAGAAGACAGGTTGCAGTAGACTTTGACTCCCTTGAGTTCATATCAAGAAGATATGTATCATGCTTTCTCGGAGCACGCATAAGAATCAAATCTTCTGGAATATCAATCTCTAATTTTAAGAATAGACATTCATCGGATTTAAACAAGACTGGAGTGTCTTTATCACAGATTTGAGAGACACTCAAGAGATTAAAAGCAAGGTCAGGGACATAGTTGACTTTCTCCAAAGTTAAAGAACCATTGGAAACTTCTCCTTGACCAATCATCTTTCAACCCTTTTTGTCACCAGCAAAAGCAACATCCTCCATTTATAATTTGATAATTGGTCAGCAAATCTTTCAAGCCCGTCATATGTTTGGAGCATCCACTATCTACATGCCATACGCTATTTACAATCTTAGTGCATGACTCATTTGATCAAACAAAAGTACAGATTAACCAGGTGCAATAGGAATCCAGGTTGAACAACTTTGGCTTTAGAAGAAGCAGGTTTTATGCATAAGAAATTATTAAATAATTTTGTTAATTTATTTCCAAAACAGTTCCTATTTACATGAACATAAAGAAGTGTAGGACAATCCTTGACAAGATGATCCTCTTGACCACACCTAAAACAATGTTGTTTGTATCTAGGTCTGTGATGTGATGAGATAGGAATATGATCAATGTGAATTTCCTCATCACATTCAGATACGTGAGAATCAATGTCACAAGATGTCTCATACATGCCATGAGGTCGAAGTTTATGTGAACAAGAATTATTATTTACAAAAGTAGATGAATGATCATCTAAAGTACCAGTAGAACTAATACCACTTGTGCTAGCTTCAGATGAAGTTTTAGTTCTTTCATTTGATAAAGAAATATTTAGTGGAGTAAAAGATGGAAATGAATGAGAAAATAATTTATCAAAACAATTAGTTTTAAGTCTCTCATTAGACTTTGTAGAGAGATCAGTTGCACCATTATCATTAACAGAACAAAAGGCAACACCACAGAGTACAGAATTTAAAAATGAAATAGAAACATCATGAGAACATGATGCGACAGTGTCGGTTATAGGTGTACTAGAAACAAAGATGGAATTTAAACTATACTTATGATGCGACACTGTCTTTGTTTAAACTAGACTTAGATTTTCCCGAAATTAATTATGATATTGGAGGATGTCAATACCTGGGCAACTGTCTAGTGTCATGGCAAAGCAAGAAACAGACCACTATTTCCCTTTCTACAGGGGAAGCAGAATACATTGTTACCTCTAGTTATTGTTCACAAGTTCTTTGGATATACACTAGATGATTGACTATGGAATCACTTTTCTCCACACACCGTTGTTTTGTGACAATGAAGCAGCCATCGGATCGTAAAAAATCCTATTCATCGTTCTCGAACCAAACACATCGAAATACGGATTCATGCAATTCGTGATGCACAGGAAAAGGGTTTATCGATATATTCCCATTGACACAAAAATCAAAAAGCTGGTCTTTTCACAAAAACATTTAATAAACCTCATTTCTATGAAATGATCTCTATGCTCGGGTTAATATTTTTTAAACCTCTTTTCTTTTAATATTGAAAATATTAAAAAAGGTTTTTCTAAAATAAAATCTCGGGGGAGTATATATAATTTACATAAAACTAAACTGGGAGCTGAGTTTGAAATGATGAGAAATGATCGTATATTCTCTGGATATGCTCATTTGTGCATGACTGGCATTTACAATGAGAAATGATAGAACTGATGCTGCTCTCAGATTTACATCTAATTTTAATTACAAATAAATGAAAATTAAACAGACTCTTTAAACGATATGCTTGGTAGACTCAGCCTGATGCATAAAATAGACAGCAGCATGTTGATTTAAATTAAATTTACGCTTAAGGATAACTAGATTTACCCAATCATTTTGGCTTGCAAGAAAACTGAGTCCCGACAAAATTAGATTGAGAATTGATCTTTTACATCATGATTCAAATCTTATATGTCATTTCTCTAAATCATGACTTGTGTATTTATGTGACTTGTACTAGTGCGTATCTCCTCTGATGTATGGTAGTACTGACCTGAAGTGATGATCTCCTTTGCTGTATGGTAGTATTGACCTGGAGCTCTCATCGACACATGTTTAAATGGCCATCTCCTCTGTTATACATGAGTACAGACTTGGAGCTCTCACAATCTTTATCTAAGATGTATTAAATCCTCTAAACAATGAATTCATCATAGAATGAAATATTCTGTTGATTATCTCTTTCACTAATTCATACAAGACTTGTTCTAAAGATCGTATCAAAATTCAAGAAATCCTGAGGTTGGGTGAGCATTTTTGCCAAATGTTTGTGGGGTCCTATCATTCTAAAGCATCTAATCGAACCTTAACAAATCATCGCTGTTTGCTGAAAAAGATAAGGCATGGTTTTAAGTGGACAAATATATCAGCAATCGTTTTTGATATGTTTGAGGATTTCAACTTTCCTTTAACGACTGTGATCAGATTCAGTTATCAGTATGATCTCATTGCCGATCAATGATTAAATTCATCTCTGTGCTAATACATATCTTGAGGATGTGATCTCTGATCGATTTAGATCTCAGTTTTTGTTATTAAAAAAATTAGGCGAAACTATAATTTCGCTATTTGTTTCGCTAGACGAAATTTCAATTTCACTCGGCATTCTCATCGGTGTGATGTCTTTTTTATTTGAGTTTCATCTGACAAAATTGCAGCTTCGCTTGGCAAAACTATAGATTTGTCTTGTGAAACTATAGTTTTGCTTGCTGCAAAACTATAAGCTATTTAAGTAATTTTGCGAAATAATCTCACTTTCGCACTATCGACCTGTTATGTTCCTTAGGGCTATTCCGTGACCTTTTCATGCGTTTTTGTGATTCTGAGATTTGGATATTGATTGATAGTTGTTTCTTGTTCGCAAGTGAGTTGTAATCTTGTACATCATTTATCTTGTTAATCTTTCACAGTGATGTCTAATCATTGAATTAAACTCGTGTTAATCTGTTAATCATTTCATTTGTGGGTATATTTGATCGACACTCTTCGGTAACTTGCTGTTCTCCGCGAAACTACCGATAGTCCAGCGAAACTGAACGAAAGTTCATGAATTCTCAACGAAACTGTAAGGTTATGTTGTCCGAGCGAACTTAACAGTTTGCTGGCTATTTTTCAGTTTCACTATGCCAAAGCTATTGTTTCTGCTTTTCGAATCTACCTCACTGCTTGGGCGAAACTGGTGTGGTCTTGCTGACGAAACTATACTTTCACCTACCGAAATTAAATCTCATCCTGCGAAACTATAGTTTCGGCCAGCGAATTTTATTTTTGATTTTTCTTTTTTTCTTTTTTTTTCTTTTATTCTGTTTTATATTATTTTATTCTTATTACTTTATATTTTTAAATAATTCAATTTTACTTGTATCTCAGGTTTAAATGGTTAATCTAAAGTTCAATGAGAGAAACAACATCACCTCCATTCTGGATGATACACATCCTAAAGCTGCAGGGTTTAAAGACTGTATTCGGTGGTGTAGAGATCCCTTATGTTATTCTATCTCCCATTCTACTACTACATATGATCTACACAGCATAGAATTTTGGAGATCTGCTGAGTATGATACAAGAGGAACACCAAATGATATCTGCAAAGTCTTAGAGAATAAGGTGTTAGGATCAGTGATCTACGTTTGATTGATTAGAGAGTATAGCAGCGGAAATCAAACAATGAATTAGCCAATTCACAAGAACACAAAAGATATTCAAGGTAAGAACAAACGGTTATAGACAGAAAGAATTCTGCAAAATATATTTCATTCAATATTCGCTTTCGTGGTAACAGAATGTCACAAATACAATTAGGTCAACACCTCTTATATAGGAGATGTGACGTCTGCTGATGTCACTTGATAGTGACATCTAACAGAATTTATTCAAACTACTGATAGTTAACACAACTACTGAAGATGTCAAACAGCTGACATCTTCTTACAAAAATGCTAAGTGTTAACTATCACTACAACTACTGAAAAGAAACTACTGAAACTACAACGACTGAAGAACATGCTCTTCAGTCGTTTTACAAATACTGAAACAAAAAGAAAACTACTGAAAAGAAACCATCACAACAACTGAAGAATGCTTCTTCAGCTGTTGTAACAAACTCTGAAGGCTTCAGTACTTGTACTTGAACTTCAGCTGTTGTCATCAGCTAATGTCTTCAGTCTTTGTACTTTAGCTGTTGATCTTCAGTACTTTGTTCTTCAGCTGTTGATCTTCAGACTTTGGTCTTCAGCTGTTGAAGTCTTCAGTACTTTAGTCTTCAGCTATTGAAGTCTTTAGTACTTTAGTCTTCAGCTGTTGATCTTCAAACTTTGGTCTTCAGCTTTTGAAGTCTTCAGTACTTTAGTCTTCAGCTGTTGAATCTTCAGACTTTGTCAAACAGCTGATCAAGTCTTCAGCAGTGTTGTGATGTCTGTGGGACTTAGAGGTTTTCTGATCAGGCTCATTGGTTCTTTTGGTCCAACAAACTCCCCCTGAACCAATGCAGCCAAAACCTCTAAACTTATTGAAGATGTCCCACTTATTATGGCAGAAGGATTGGTCTTTTTGTCTTCTAGATCAGCTCAGAAGTGACCCTTTTAAGCACAGCCTGGGAAGAAGTCTCAATGATCTGTTTGGCAAAGTATGAATGGGAACTCTGTCTTGGGGAACTGGACACAGAGTTGTTACCCCATCCATGAGATCTACTTCCCCACTATGAGTCTGTATGACTCTCTTGTGTAGGCCTCAAGGAAGGTAATTTGTTCCTCCATGGTCAGCTCTTCAGCACCTCCTTCAAATAATGATTCAGGCCCATAGTACTCAGATAGGTATTTGACCTGTTTCCCATTCTTTAGCTCCACAGTTGTTATTATTCTATAAGCAAATTCATCAGGGTGATTACCCTCTAGAAACAACTGGAGCTCATTCTTTCTGACTTCTTCAAGCCTCTTATAAACTAACCCCTTTTTCACCATTTTATTTCCAGCATCTTCTGTGGGGTTTGGTTAGCTTTATAAGCTTTCTTGAAGTCTTCTAGGATTTCCCAGGGTGATACTACAAAGACCAGGGAGATCACTTCATCTACAATCTTTTTCACCTGGCCAATGTATCTCTGTGGAATGTTTTTCTTGTGAATCCTGTGAGACACCCTGGGATCAGGCCAAATCCTCACTCTCTCCTTTTGATATTGAAATGTATGCTTAAGAGTGTATAATCTGAGAGCATGCTTCTTCATGTTGATGATAGAAGATGTGGCTTCATATGCTTTGTCAACCCTCCTCAACAATCCTCATCGTGTTGTTTGTGAAGCTCTTCTTCTTCTAGCTTCACTTTCACAATTTGTCTTTGAGTTTCAGGAGTAATTGTTGGAGAGTGACTTGTGGCCTTCGGCAACTGTATAACAGCTGAGAGTGGCAGCCTATCTTCATCTTCATCATCATCTTCTTCATCATCTTCTAGCCTCAATACCCTTCTCTTCTTCTTCTGGGGTACATCATCGGCTATGGTTTTGAGGGAAGGAGTTGGTTTGGTGGGTTGTTGTTTTGGTGGTTTGGTGTGGGAATGTTGACAGGCTGTTCTAGCATTTTGGAAGTGAGTGTGGCTTTAGATTGCTTGGCTAGTTCAGTCCTGCTCCCAGCACCAGCTTCATTCAAAGCTTCAATAACTAATCCTTTAGTGTATACTTCAGACGAACAGATCTTGGTGGTTATTGCCAAGATGCTGTCCCTGGACCAAGCCTTGATTTCGATCATTGATCTTCCAAGATATTTTGCTATAAATCTGATCATGATCTCCAGCCTTTCTCTTTCTAACACATCATAACTTGCCCATCTGTTTTGGATTTCTTCAATCTCTAATCTTCTGATCTCAGAGTCAAGTTTGTCAGTGTCATGGCCTTGCCTAAACAACTGATCAATGATGTTATCCATTGATCTGCTGTGTTCGGCATCAGCCTCTTTTACCATCAGCTCCAAGGCAGTCTCCTTTTCATTCTTTCTTTTCTTTGATTTCTCCATGTCAGCTTCCTTCTCCTTCTCTTTTTCAGTCTCCACAACAACTCCTTCTTTTCCACTCTGTCACTTCTGTTTCTTTCTCTTCTCTTTCCTCTCTGCACTCCTCTTTCTTTTTGCTTTCACTGACTGAATCTCCCCCTTTTTGGTTGCATTGGTTGCAAGGGTTTGATTGTCAGAAAGCTTTTTGCCCACAACTTCCTCTATCAAGGGTTGTATTACTGAGGAAAGCCTCTCATCAATGGTTTTGATCACTATATCAGTGATTATAGGTGTGATGAGAGGTAGGGATTTTGAAAGATAGCAGCTATTTGCTCAGGGGGGTTCTGTTCCTGAGAAATAGTGCCAGAAGCAGAGGCAGGTGGCTGAGATTTGGGAGTGGCTCTGTGTTTAGGAGACCTTCAGATGAAGGTGCCATCTGTGGGGTTTGAGAGGCAGATGGTCTTTGATCCGCAGAAGTTTTGGCAAGCAGCTCTTTGAGTCTGCTCACCTCCTCTTCCAGGATGGTGTTTTGGGCTAATACATCGTAAAAAAAGCCCAGGTCATCATCAGTGGTTACTGAATCACCTGACCTCCTGATAGAATCAGGATGAACATGCACTGAGTGTAGATCAGTTGTAGCATGTGCCCTTTGTCTTGGAACTGGGGACTTCCTGCCTCAGGACTATGTCCTTCATCAGCAGTTGCCTCTGGTAAGGTCTTAGTAATGGTACCAACTACATCCTGATCATATGCTGAAGCAGGATAAGTGGCAGCCTCACCAGAAGTTCCAATCTCCTTTTCTACACTAGGAAATGGAACATTGTAACCCCTATGCTGTGGGTTATCAGATGCACTTTGATCCTCCCCCTCAATGGTAGAGGTATGCCCAGTTGTAATTGGTATCTGGGGAGGGGGTGAGGAGTGCAACTGACTCAGCACTTGTGCAACAATTAATGTAGGACTTTGGGGGCGGTTGCATGTGGTGATTGGGTAGAAGCAGATTGCACCCGGGGTGAATGGTGCGCTTCAATGGTAACCCTCTCAAGTGAGATAGGTTCCAGCAGTGTGGGTTCCCCAATATTGGTTGCAACAGGATCCTGTTGAGAGGATACCTGTGCGGCTTTGGCAGGTTGAGTCTTTGACACAACTAGGGGGTTAATACCAGTATGTGCTTCCTGTGTTTGTGGTACAGGGGCATCCTCAGGGGACTCATCTCCCTGAGTAGCCGTTTTTGGCTTTTTGGATTTTGGTTTGGTGGGGACTCTGGTTCTGGAGGTGGTGGCTGTGGGTTCCAACTGCGTGGGTTTTCGCAGTTTGGCAGCCTGTTTCAGTGTTTGGTCAGAGTTGTGCCTGGAGTATACTTCAGGCAATACAGCCGTTGCAGGGACTCCAAGGCCAACAAGTCCCTCAGCTTCAGCTGATTCTCTATGATGGCCATAATGAACCGAGGATATAATATCCATCGATTAGAAAGAGGTTTGAGGCCATATCCTTAAGTTCAAGAAAAATAATTTCAGAAAAGTTTAAGTCTTGTTGCTCAAGGATAGAGAATAGTACCTGCTGCCACCTGGTAGACATTTGATCCCAAGAGGATGTCTTAGGAGCTAAGCAAATTAACCATGTGAAAGATAAGACGTTCTGCATCATGGAAATGCTTCTTCAGGATGGTAGAGGCACTGAGGTTTCCCTGATATCCATGGTGGGCAAAGGATAAATCAGTTGTGCCCTTTGGATACCCGACGGGGAAAGTGGCATCATCAAGTTGAGGGTTTGGCGAATGATTTCGGAGTGATGACCACTTGATGGTTGTTGACGAACGACTGGAGAGACTCGGTGTTGTTCTCCCCAGTTATAAGGTGACGTTCGTCCAAAACTGGTGTAAGGATTCGGCATGAATGGTGGGATTTAGAAGGAAGGCCGTTTGGTAGGGAGATTGGACCATTAGATCAATGGCGTTATCGAACTTTGTCCAGAAGGGTGATTTTGTGAGGTAGGCAACACAGTTATGTCGTGGTTTGAGCTGCATGGTCGCCATTAAGAGAGAAGTTTTGGAGATTTGAACGTTAGGTTTGGAGAAGATGAAGCGCTGAAGGATTAGGTATGGGGTATTTATAGGGTAAGGGTTAGAAAACGACTGAAGGGTTTGGTGTTATTCATCAGTAGTTGTAAACGACTGATGACATGGTATTACCCTTTCAGAAGTTGAAACAACTGAAGTCTTGGTTTTAGGCATCAGCAGTTATAAAACTACTGAAAACCATGGTTTTGACTTCAGATGTTTGAAAACAACTGAAGACTTGGTTTTAGTCATCAGTAGTTGTGAAACTACTGAAAACCTCGGTTTGGTCTTCAGGTGTTGTAAACAACTGATAACTTGGTATTAGTCATCAGTAGTTGTGAAACTACTGAAGACATGGTTTTGTCATCAGTTTGTAAACAGCTGATGACTTGGTGTTAGTCATCAGTAGTTGTGAAACTACTGAAGACATGGTTTTGTCATCAGTTGTTTAGGATGAAACAACAGTTGTAGAAACAACTGAAGAGAAAGTCTCATCAGTAGTTTTCGTCAATTCATAGCCTTTCAGCTGTTTCATACTGTCCTCAACACTACTCATCAGCCTTTAGCTGTTTTCAGTTGTTTCATAGGACATCAGTACTTATCTGTTTTTACTGACATCAGTAGTTATAAACATCAGTAGTTGTAACTTTATCAGTTGTTTTAACAGAATCAGTACTATATGTGATATGGTACTAATGATCATCAGTACTTATATACTGAGATCATCAGTAGTTATCACTTATTCTAGCTGCAGCATACCAAGCCGTAACACTAGGTTTTGGAAAGTTGAACTATCCAAAGGCTTAGTAAAAATGTCTGCAAGCTCATCAGCACTAGGCACAAACTTAGGATCAATCAGACCTTTTTCAAAACAATCCCTAATAAAATGATGTCTGATCTCTATATGTTTGGTCCTAGAGTGCTGGACTGGATTTTTGACAATGCACAGAGCTGAAGCACTATCCATTAATAATGGAGTCTTAGTCTCTGTAATGCCATAATCCAAAAGTTGGTTCTGAAGCCAGAGTACCTGAGAAGTACAACTTGCAGCTGCAATGTACTCTGCTTCAGCAGTGGATGTAGCAACAGATGTTTGTTTCTTACTCTGCCAAGAAATCAAACAGTTGCCTAGGAATTGACATCCACCAGAAGTTGACTTTCTAGTTAACTTGCACCCTGCATAGTCACTATCTGAAAAAGCAACTAATTTGCAAGAGTGTCCAGTGGAATACCAAACCTAGAGATTGTGTACCTTGCAAATATCTAAAGATCCTCTTGACTGCAATCAAATGAGACTCTTTAGGAGCAGCCTGAAATCTAGCACAGACACAAGTAGCAAACATGATATCTGGTCTAGAAGCTGTTAAGTACATCAAGGACCCAATCATACATCTGTAAAGTGTTTCATCAACAGCTTTACCTTTCTGATCCGCATCCAGTTGTGTGGTGTTGCACATGGGAGTAGAACAGGGCTTACAATTTTGTAAATCAAACTTATTCAAAAGATCTTTGTATATTTTGACTGATGAATAAAGGTTCCATCAGCCTTTTGTTTGATTTGCAAGCCTAGAAAGAACTGTAATTCTCCCATTGCACTCATTTCAAACCTCTTTTTCATTAATTTGGTAAAATCATCACACAACTGGGGATCAGAGGATGCAAAAATAATATCATCAACATAAATTTGAACAAGTAGCTTATGCTGATCCACCTTCTTAATAAACAAAGTTTTATCTATGGAGCCTCTAGTGAAATTATTCTTGAGAAGAAAAGTGGAAAGTGTCTCATACCAGGCTCTAGGAGCTTGTTTCAACCCATAAAGAGCCTTATCAAGTTTATACACCCATTCAGGATGTTTATTGTCCTCAAAACCTGGTGGTTGACACACATAAACTTCTCTTTTATTTTACCATATAAAATGCACTTTTGACATCCATTTGAAAAACTTTAAGATGGTGGAATGCAGCATAGGCTAAGAACAATCTAATTGCCTCTAGTCTGGCTACAGGGGCAAAGGTTTCATCATAATCAATACCTTCTTCTTGTGAAAACCCCTGTACAACCAGTCTAGCCTTGTTCTTAACAATAAGCCCATTTTCATCAGTTTTATTCCTAAACACCCATTTAGTGCCTATTGCACACTTACCTGGGGGTAGAGGAACCAGTTCCCACACTTGCTGTTTCTTGAACTGAAGTAGCTCAAGCTGCATGGCTTCAACCCATCCATTGTCTCTTAAAGCAACATGATAGTTCTTTGGCTCTAGCTGACTGATGAAGAGAGCATAGAAGCAGAAGTTAGACAATTGACTTCTTGTTGAAACTCCAGCATTGATATCACCAATGATTTGAGACATTGGGTGATTCTTCAGCTCTTGATAAACAATGATATCTGTGCAAGTGTTTGTAGAACCTTCAGCAGCAGCAGATGTTGATGCAGACTCTTGAAACCAAGAATTTGATGGTAACTCAAAAGATGTAGAGGAATCAGAAATCTCATCAGCATTTGTTGTGGATGGAACTGCTGAAGCTACAGGAACATCAAGTTTAGCAGACTCAGGCAGTTGGTCACTAAACTTGAATAGGTGAGTATTGATATTATCATCATCATCATCAATACCACCAGGTGGAAGACATGCTGCAGAAGATGATTTATCCACATGGTCTGCAACAACTGGAGGTTGATAAGGAACATATTGCAGTATGTCCAAATCAAACAACTCCACAGGGTTTGTGGAATCTTGTCCATTGGAGATTCATTAAACTTCACATGCAAAGTCTCTTCAACTATCTTTGTTCTGCAGTTGAAGACTCTGTATGCTTTGCAAGTAGATGAATAACCAACAAAATACCCTGCATCCACCTTAGGATCAAATTTTTGGAGTTGATCCTTTGTGTTGAGAATAAAACAGGGACACCCAAATGCTTTGAAAAATGAAATTAGAGGAGCCAAGTGATGTAGAACTTCATATGGAGTCTTCATCAACCTCTGATTTACTAAGGCTCTATTCTGCACATAGCAAGCTGTGTTAACAGCTTCAGCCCAAAAGGTCAGTGGCAAACCAGAGTCAGCCACATAGACCTTGCAGCTTCAATTAGGGTTGTTCTTTCTCTCCACTACTCCATTTTGTTCTGGAGTCCTTGGGATGCTAAACTGCCTTTTGATTCCCTTTGAAAGATAAAATTCATCAAGTGTATGGTTTCTGAATTCAGTTCCATTGTCACTCCTTATACACTTGACTGAAAGGGAATACTGCTTCTCAACATACAACACAAAGTTGATAATCTTCTGAGCAACCTCATCCTTTGAATGTAGAAAGAAAGTCCATACAAATCTGGAGTAATCATCCACAATTACCAGACAGTATTTCTTCTTTGCCATGCTCATCACTCTCACAGGACCAAATAGATCCATATGCAGTAATTGCAAGCAGGCAGTGGACTTAGGCTCTTCAATAGGAGGAATGAGACTTTGTGTGTTTTCCTTTTAAACAAGCAGTGCAGGTTTCATCACAGTGGAACTCCTTTATTGGTAAGCCTCTCACTAAACTATTGTGGATCAGCTGATTCATGTTTTTGAAATTAACATGACCCAGCCTTCTGTGCCACAGTTTAGATTCCTGAGGAGAGGCTTTGGAAAATAGGCAAGGATGGCCTCTGATATTATTTTCTTGGAAAGATCTAAGGCATACACTCTTCCTGTCCTGTTGGCCCTCAGGAGAGTGTGATCATCCAACACCTTATCAATCAAATTCAGAACTTTGGATGACAGAATCCTGCAGTTCTGACTGGTGAAAAGAGCAACATGGCCTTTATCACACATTGACTGACACTCAAGAGATTGTACTTGAGATTTTCCACATGATTAACATCATCAAACTTTATTTCTCCATTGGAGACAAAGCCTTTTCCAATGATGTAACCCTTAGCATCATTGCCAAAAGAAACAAACCCCTTCTTTCCTTGAGAGTAGTCATGAAGAAGAGAGCTGTTCCCTGTCATATGCATAGATCCCCACTGTCTACATACCAGATGCTACTTTGGCATGTTGAAGAACCCTGCAATCATAAACAATTAGTTAGTTTTTGAGACCCAAACCTTTTTGGTTTTGGGTCTATTCACATCAACAGATGGTAAACTAACAGACTTGCTATGAATAACAGCCTGAGGGGGGATGGAGATGGTGAAGAAGAAGATTCCTTTGGCATGGATTTTCTTCTCTGTGGTTTCAACACAGGAGCATCTAATTGGTTGACTCTCCCCAATAGATGTTGAACCATCATAACAAGTTGTGTCTGATTTTGTGATAAAGCCTTCAGCTCATCAGACACATTAGTGCTTGAGTTTGATGAGTTCCTGTGTTGTACCATCTCTCTTTGAGCAACCTCAGCTGTTGCCTGTTTAACCCCTTCTTTTTGGATTCTTTTTGGATTTTGGGGTTACAGGTTTTGATGTTGCTGGTACAAATTTGATTTCAAACTCAGTTTTCATTTTATCCATTTCTCTTTAATGTTTTCATTATGTTTGAGTTTGGAGCCCTTTTTATACCAGCAATCATCAGTAAGATGATTGAATAAGCCACATATTTCACATGGCTTTTTCTTCATCTTAAGTTGATCATCTGCTGAAGAAGATGAAACTACTGAAGACTTGTTCTTCAGCAGTTTGCTATCAGTACTAGCAGTTTTCTTTGCTTTAGTACCTGCTTTCTTGATATCTTCTTCAGTAGTTTTCCCACCCTTTCTACTTGCAGTTTTCTTTCCTTTAGTACATGTAGTAGTTTGGGCTTGTTCTCCAGGTGTTATGACATTTTTTTAGTACTTTCAGTACTTTGTGAAATATCACCTGGAGTGATCAACTTTGTGATCATGTGAGTGTCAGCATTTGAACCATCAACATCAGCTGATAGTTCTGAGAGGAATTAATGCTGACTTCTACTTCTGATGGTGCTGTATCAGATAGTAGATCACATGATGAAAAGGATTGGTTATTGCTTTCACCATCAGATTCTACCTCTGCTCTGGGAGTAAAGTCTGTAGGAGGAGCAGTGTGATTATAACCAATGCCAAACTTCACATTGGAAGCAGATTGCTTACTAA
Organism: Flaveria trinervia; assembly: GCA_025506515.1. Taxonomy (NCBI): domain Eukaryota; kingdom Viridiplantae; phylum Streptophyta; class Magnoliopsida; order Asterales; family Asteraceae; genus Flaveria; species Flaveria trinervia. The sequence goes on from CM046447.1 coordinate 28,086,698, forward strand.
GAAGCATTTCAAAACCCTTGCAAGAATTTACCCATCGATCACACTCTACCTGGGTAGTTGCAAGTGTTCTTTGAGGTCTCTGTACTTCTCTAGAAGTATCTCTTCCCTAGCCTTATCATCAGTGATTTGGCATTTAAGTTTGTAAATCTCATCATTCTTATCATTAATCACAGACTCAAATTCAGCTTTGCTTTTGGAAATTGTTTGTTCTAGCTCAATGTTCTTGTTAATTAAAGCTACATTTGCTTCTCTATAGATGCAAATGCGGCTATGCATGTTTCAGAACATAGTTTGGCTTTTGCCTCAGAGGATACCTGTGATACCTGTGGTGTAGAGGCATTAGAGGATGAAGTATCAGCAGACTCCAAAGCCATAAGAGCTAGATTTCCAAAAGGACTGTCACCACCATGTTGACCAGCACCAGAGAACAGTTGTTCATGACCAGACAAATCATCTGGTAAACTGCTCCAGTCAACAACTCCTGGGGTGAAAAAGCTGTGTTGTTGAGGTTGAGTTTGTTGATGAGTGGGAAGGTTGAGGTTCAGGTAATGCATGTGGTTGTTGTGCAATTGGAGCTTGAACCGGATTTGGCTGAGGCATGTAATAGCAGGGAAAAGATATGACATTGGACCCTGGGGACAAAGTATGCAGGAGATACAGGGTGTGATTGATGACCAGAACCAGCAGGATGTTGCCCTTTGTTTTGTAGACTAGTGCTAGGAAAAGTCACAAAGGGTGCAGAAGAGTTAGATCCAGTTGATCTACATTCTCTTCAAAGTGTCCAAGCCTTGGCATTTGTGACACCTCAACTTACTCTTGTCAAAACCAACTTTGGTTTTGCCAGAGAGTCCAGGAAATTTCCTGCCAGTTCTCTTGTAGAACTTCTGAGATCTGATATTAACTAAGGCCATTTGGCTTAGAATATCCATCTCTTCTAAATCATCATCAGCAATTCCCTTCAGATCATCCATGATGAAGCATAGATTGTCACTATTACTGCCAGAATGACTATCAATACCAACAAATGCATGATCAGAACTGTTTGAAGAGAAATCAATATGCTCATCATAATTGCTTTCAGATGCAGCATATTCTGACTCATGACCAACCAAGGCAGTGTTCCCTGGTACAAAGTCATCAGTGAGCTTTCCTGATGATGACAGTTTCCTTTTCTGCTCTATCTCTCTTTCGAATGTAAGCAGTTTCCCATGAAGTTGGGTGAGAGATAGGCTATCCAGATTTGCACTAGAGCGTAGGACAATAGTGTATGTGTCCCATCTCTCAGGCAGTGATCTGAGGAATCTGTTATTCATCTGGCTGTTGGTGTATTCCTGTTTCACCATTTTCAGCTCAGAGATCAAACAGGAAAAACGCTCAAACTGTTGAGTCAGTGTCTCACCCTTTCTATGAGAGAATGTCTCATATTGTTGGGCGAGGATTTCTCTGTTGTTTGCTAAGACCTCATCAGTTCCACCGAATTGTTCCTTCAGTGCATTCCAGAGGTCATGAGCAGTTTCATGATGCATAAGCCCTGAATAGATTTCATTCGGCAGTGCCATGGCCAGAATTCCATGGGCTTTAGCATCAATCTCAAACAGTTTCCGATCTTCATCTGAGTATTGTTCCTTCTTCTTCGAAACCATTTGATTGGTTTCCGGATTGTTCACCATAGGCTTATGTGGTCCATGTACCACAGATGTCCAACAACCTGAACTGTTAACAGACAGGTGATGAAGCATCCTTCGTTGCCATATGTTATACTCAGTCCTAACCAGCATCGGAGGCTTGGTTGAGGAACCGGTATTGTGAGGGTCATTAGAAGGAGTAGTCATCTCAGATTCAACCAAATTCAATTAAGCTATAACAGATTTAGAACAAAACACAACAAACCAAATTGAACCAAGAGAGATCTCAAAAGAATAAACGAAAGCGGCAGAAATTCAATAATCTATAACAGTCTTGCAAATAAGCTAATTCAATCAAACATAGATATCAAATAGCAGTTTCAATGATCAACTGTTAGATCGATCAATGATTAACCTGCTCTGATACCATTTGTTAGGATCAGCGATCTACGTTTGATTGATTAGAGAGTATAGCAGCGGAAATCAAACAATGAATTAGCTAATTCACAAGAACACAAAAGATATTCAAGTAAGACAAACGGTTATAGACAGAAAGAATTCTGCAAAATATATTTCATTCAATATTCGCTTTCGTGGTAACAGAATGTCACAAATACAATTAGGTCAACACCTCTTATATAGGAGATGTGACGTCTGCTGATGTCACTTGATAGTGACATCTAACAGAATTATTCAAACTACTGATAGTTAACACAACTACTGAAGATGTCAAACAGCTGACATCTTCTTACAAAAATGCTAAGTGTTAACTATCACTACAACTACTGAAAAGAAACTACTGAAACTACAACGACTGAAGAACATGCTCTTCAGTCGTTTTACAAATACTGAAACAAAAAGAAAACTACTGAAAGAAACCATCACAACAACTGAAGAATGCTTCTTCAGCTGTTGTAACAAACTCTGAAGGCTTCAGTACTTGTACTTGAACTTCAGCTGTTGTCATCAGCTAATCTCTTCAGTCTTTGTACTTTAGCTGTTGATCTTCAGTACTTGTTCTTCAGCTGTTGATCTTCAGACTTTGGTCTTCAGCTGTTGAAGTCTTCAGTACTTTAGTCTTCAGCTTTGAAGTCTTCAGTACTTTAGTCTTCAGCTGTTGATATTCAGACTTTGGTCTTCAGCTTTTGAAGTCTTCAGTACTTTAGTCTTCAGTTGTTAAAATCTTCAGACTTTGTCAAACAGCTGATCAAGTCTTCAGCAGTTGTTGTGATGTCTGTGGGACTTAGAGGTTTTCTGATCAGGCTCATTGGTTCTTTTGGTCCAAACAAAGGTGACGATCACTGCTGAGACAATTTCAAGGATCTAAGGCTAAAGGAGGATTCCGGCGAAGAGGTTCTATGTCTAATTCTGAGGTGTTGGCAGCATTCAGGAGCATGGGGTATGAGGGGCAAGCTTTTGGTTCCCAAAAAGAGATCAAGAAGTCATTTCTATCAAAGGAATGGAGATTCATGCCAAGTCTTCATTATGTGTTGTAGATCACCGTAAAGGTGGATCAAATGGGCTTAACATTGAAATGGGCCAAAAGCATGGTGGTATGCTGCGAGGGGAAAAGGCAAACATTGCGAGGCTAATATTTGCTTGCATGATAGAGAATGTGATGGCCCTGAAGAAGGATAGTGGCTTTTGTATCCTCGATTATTCAGATGATCTTTGATGACTTAATTCCAAATGTACCAAGACATGGGGAGGTGAAAAGGTGGTGCATAGAACCCAAATATCTTTGCATACTGTTGTGCTATCCGACATGACTTTAGTGGAAGATCAGCCATCTCTGGGAAAACATGTACCCACCTAAGAGATGGAACTACATTAGAGGGTGGACGAGTCGGAGAATAACGAGCTGAAGAAACTAGAGCACAATAGTATGATGCTGCTAAATGCGAAAGAGATATGCCAAAGAGAAAGATTATGATTCTGAAGAAGAAGTAAATGAAAGGGCTGAAGAGATAGGGTAGAAAAGGAGAATAGATCGAAGAAGAAAGCTAATAAAGAGGAGAACTAAACAGAGACATCAAGCATTCACTGAAACTTCAAGGAGGGAAGAAAGAGGAAACTTAGATGAGGATATGATTCGTAACCTTAACAGTTCTCTGGCAAATGAACTGAGCATGATAAAGACCAAACTCACCAACCAAGAGATACGAGAGAAGCAAAAAGATGAGGTGATAGAGGGAATGAAGAAGATGCTTGTTGATCAAAATTTTCTGCTAAAGAAGTTGTTTGAGGAGATTGCCCGACTGAAAGATGTTGTTGGCCTGCCTAATTAACTAACTCAATTTGAGTTTGATGATTTGATTAATACTTCAAATACCCGTCATGAACATGGGTACTTCATCTAGGGCAGGAGAGGGCACATCGGGTGTAGCAACTACTGGTGCTGAAGATTGTGAAGTAAGAAATGAAGATGCAAGAAAGGAGAATGAAGAGGAAATTCAGGAGGCTGGTTTTATAAACATGGAATTTGATGTGGAAAAGGATCTGGTTGGAGAAGAGGTGGTAAGGGAGAAGTCGGTTGACAGAGATAGTGAGAAAGGAAAGGGACTAGTTGATGAAGAAGAGGATGATGAAACAACTAGTATATTATGATTCTGAACCAGAATTCTATGAAGTTGATGAGAGGCCATGATATATGTAGCAAGAAAGGAGAGCTTGAAGAAGATGCTTCTGCGATGGATAAAGCTAAATGGTTATTAAAGAGAGGAGCCCGAAGAACTAACTCCTTTTTTCTAACACATGGAAGGGTTGAGCAAGAAGGAGGCTGATAAGAGGATCATAAGTTGGTGCTATAACCCGGCTTCAAAATGTTCATGATAAAGAGAAGAGGGGGTGGAATTAGCTACATGCATAAGAAGAAATCATTCAAGACCTTGCCTAAATGGGACCTAAGGCGGTTGGCAGCTCTGCCATTACTAAATGCAAATCTGAGTGAACGAGCCACACTTTTGGAGAAAGAGATTCGGAATGGACTAAATGAAAACTTTGAGTCTTTGGATACATGAAGGCTGAGAGGAAACGATCAAAGAGAGACATGGATTGGGAGACTGGCAAGGGAAGGATCGTGCTAAGAGTAAAGCCTCCAAAGACAGTAAATAGAGTGAGGTTAGAAGATCCCCTTCCCAACAGTTACGGAACTTTGAGAAATGGTTCTATGATAACAACATGGGGGAGGCTGTGATAAGAATAAGAATGGCAAAGAATTCAAGGTATTCGATCCTATGGAACTCTTCAGTTTCTTTGATGAGATTTACTAGTTTTATGTGAGAACCATATCAAGGCTGGGGCAGGAGAAGAGACAAGAAAAGAGGCCAGTCTGTTTACGACTATGGCAAACAAAATCAGAGAAGTGAGAGCTGAAGTGAAAAGGCTTGCAGAGCGAGTAAGGGCTCAAGATGATCTGGAAATGGATATACAAGATTTGACAAGACAGTTTGGGCAGGCTAGTGCTCATCCAAAAGGGGATCGTGAAGCAGGAAGAGACCATGGAGAATCATTTGTTGAAGCACATGAGGAAGATGTTGCAGGAGGTTCTGAAGACAAATCAAGGGCAATGGAGGATACTGGTGCTGAAGATGAGTGAAAGTGGTGCGTTCCAACCTAGGGGAGAATTGAAGATCATGTATAGGTTGGACTCACCTTAGTTTAGAATGTTTACTTTTGATTGTAATAGGTCTTTTGGTAGTTTCCTTTTGTATGTAATTAGATTTATGTTATTTTGCAGTCTAGCAAAACTATGAGCGAAACTATACAATCAGCTGATTAGTTCGCTCGGCGAAACTACTGTTTCTGCCGGGCGAAACTACTGTTTCTGCCGGGCGAAACTTACAGTTTCAGCAGAACAGTTTCGCTGACAGCGAAACTGTCTGCGAAACTAAGACTGCTATATATAGATTTTGATCATTCTCATATGGGTAAGCTTGCAAAACCCTAATCGTTAATCCTTGTTGCAAGTTACCATTTCTAAGCAGTTTTTACACAGAAATATCATTGTGCTTTGATGTTATTGAATGTTATGATCTTCATAGTCTTATATTGAATGAGTTGTTATTGTATTCAAACTTCTATGTTCATCTTGTTTGCTTGTATGTTTGATATTGAACGATTCTTTATCTCATTTGCACTAAACGATCAAATGGACCAACAGTTTCCAACTTTGGAGGTCGGTATGATGATCCATCAAAGTTACTCATGTTTAGTTAAAGTCTAAGATTTTAACTATTAAGGAGTATCTTTTAGGTAATGAACTAACTAGTGACAAAACTTAATCAACAAAAATTAAGCAATTATGGTCATGAATCAGTCAATCCTTTTAATGATAATTAATTATCAGTAAAGAATTTTGTTAATGTATTTGTTCAAATAAACTTAACAGTTGATGAATGTCATCAATAACCTAGATCTACTATTCAATTGATTTGAATATTGATCCAAGTTAATCAAGCAATGAAACAGTACTTGTTGAAAGACAATTCACTATGTTAATTGATTCACACAAAAAGGATTTGCTTGAAAACATAGATCTAATCAGCAAAACTGACAAATCTAGAAACAAGCAAACAATATACACTATTAACACTGATAGATCAATCGATCTAATCAACAATGAGCACTTGGCTCTGATACCACCTGTGATTCAAGATCGCAATTAGGAATTATCAGTGTTAAAGGAAATCAGGTTAATGTGTTGCAAATCGACAATAACCTTGTTAATTGTTTTATTAATAAATATCAAATATAATGATGATTATGACGAACACAATGATATGAACAAAATTAATAAGCAAACGAGATTTGATTCAAACTTATTTCATTAAACTGATTAATGATTACAGATGAATAAACAATGAATGTTATAAATATAAATAATGCTTTGAACATGTTGATGTTAATGTATGGCTGCTAGGGTTATTTTTGTGTGAATGATGTGAGTTTGTGTTTTGCCGTTTTGTTGCTCATACGTTCGTGTTCATCCTTTGATGTGAAACCTAGGATCCATATTTATAGCACGCGTGTTTAGTTAAGGAAACAACAGATTCTTGGGATTTGCACAACTATCTCATTGAGTGTTGACTTATAAACTTGTATTATTTAAATACAATGTTTAGCTCCACAGCTTAACAAGCTTTCCGAGGTAATTTTTCTTCCGAAGGTACTTGGTCTTCCAAAGGAGTCTGCTTATCTGTAGGAGTCTTCACTTGAACTATTTGATTGACTTCACTTAACTCTATAGCTGATTGTTCATCCGTAGAGGATCTTCAGATGTAGGATACTTGTAAAGCATACCTACGAAGAACAAAATGTTTCATCCGTAATGTTTCTTACACTTGTTCAATTTCAGTAATTCACCAATTATAATTTGTACCTATAATCATATACAATCAACACATATATATGGGTTAACCTATATACATAATGCATACATCAAAATAATGAATTATTATAATTCGTTACAAGTATTGATTAAAGTTCTAAGCCTATACAAAATGATCTAGATCTATTGTTCCTAGATCTAACATGTATCCATAATGGATAGAGACATTGGACCAAGTCTCCTTCTAGAGAATCCATACAGCTTCAAGTAGCTCATCATCCTTTGCCTGTTAATAGACTTCTTTTGACTCTTTTGAATGATGGCTCTTGACTTTGCTACTTCTTCCCTCATCTTCCTCTAGCAGCCTTTTGTTCTTTTAGAACTTGTAGCTCAAGCTACTAAGGTACTCAACTCTATGTACTCATATGATAACAGCTGCTTGGCAGGACCATGTGGCACTCAAGCAGTTAATAATGTTTTGTCTATCCGCCTCCTTGTCTACCTGAGGGTGTTAGTTGCCACAGCCTCTTTCTCAAGACTTTCTTGAACTGGGGAGAGGATTAGGAGCATGTTTGTACAAACTTTTCAACTTCTTTTGTCCTTAATCTTGAGAAGCAACTCTGCATCATCTACCTCCTTCTTCTTACTAGACATGTCTTTGTCTGCTAGTTCATTCAATTCCTGTAAGGGGAGAGAAATGATCTCATCAATGTCATAGTTCCCTTTCCCCAAATAGTGTACATGTCTACTCTCTACTCTCATTTGAGTGTTTGGTCAATGAGCAGCCTTGATAGAAGCTTCTATAAAACCTGAGGACCCACCATAACTTTCTCCCCTTAGCTTCCTCTTCTTCTCTCTCTCTCCTCCTTAATCTCCTCAAAGTCAATATTCTTTTCCATTTGTCACCCACAAACCTTTATGACTCAGGTGGAGAGAGCTTTGGCCTTTATTGTCTGATGTAGCTGCCAGACTCTGGCCAGAGTGAGGTTGTGAGACACTTTCATCAGCAGTTGTTTCACTAAGGGAATGGGATGTTTAAGTTCTTGGTTCTATGATAGTGCTCACAGGTTCTATCACTAGGCCTTCAGTCAAGGTTTCCCCTTTGAAGCTAATATTAGGGTCCACCTTAACATCCAGTTGACCAATGACATTGTCTACTCGTATTGTCTTCTTGCTTTAAACACTCTAGGTATCTATCTTGTATCCTTAAGCCATTCTTTTATCTTGCCTATGATGAGTTGGATTGGCAAGTGGCATGTTGACAAGATCAAGACCTTCATAGTAGTTCAAGTTCTGAAAGTTGAAGATCTCTTGCTATCCTTGAGTCTATGAAGTATAAGGGCTTTTCTTTTAGCATCATACCTCCACCCTAGTATGTAGTTTGAAGCTCCTTGGGGTGGAGATGACATTGGCCCTTGAAAGACCCTCCTCAAATAAATTTGAATGAGTGAGTCCATATCAATATGAACTTGAGGAGGTTGTTGAGTATGGATAATTGCAAGTGATGGTGGTGAATCCTCTATGTCCATACTCTATGAAGATTTCCCAGGTTTGGTGATTGCTAAGACTTTCGCCCTTTTTTGATAGCATCACCCTCTTGCATAGGTGAGCTAGGAGTTAGGTCTATCACATCCATAGATTCTTGTGTTCTTGGATGAGCTTTCCTTAAAGGTCTCCCAGCTAGTTTCTCCTTGAGATAAAGAATCTTAAGTCGCTAAGCATTAACCCTGTTTTGAAGGGTAGTCACCTGAGATTCCAAGTGACTAACCTTAGAGACTAAATAAGTGCATGTTGTTAATAGCTTTTGCACCTTTAGTCTCAACTTCCTCTTATCTTCAGTAGAAGAATCATGGGGGGATGAGAGAATAGGACCAAAGTCTTCTTTCGCATCACCAACATAGTGTTCTTGGCTGCTGGATTTCCCCTGCTCAATGAAAACATCAAGTGAAGTACCAATGGGCTGAGTTGCCATGGTTGAGGTCTTAATATGTAATCACTTGTAGAAGTGAGAGGCTCTTCCATATGGACCTCCTGAACATGTTTAGTGAGATCCGTCTCAGTAATGGGTGAATGATGTAGGCTGGACAGGGGAGAGACATGAGTACTCATCTTTTTAAGTAGGGTAATAGTAGAGAGACTCATGATACTCATTGAACCCCAAGTCTTTATCATCATATAATTCAAGGTTAGAAATTGGTTGGTTGAGATAAAAAATCTGGGGATGGTAACTTTCCTTTGAAGGTTGATCACTAGAGTTTTGAGACTCTGAGTGAAGCTTACGGCTGTTGTGAGCTCATTAGGCTGAGCATGAGGAACTGTGGCACTGATCATAGGCGAGATAGGAGTGGTTTGCTCCTCAGGAGAAGTGAGAGCTCTAATGTCCACTTGTTCTTGTATGGGTGATGATATGGGGGCCTACATAAGCTTAATAGCTTGAGAAGGGTTTGTTTGGATTTCTTTGGTAGGTGTGGATGATATGTGGCTATTTTGGTGGTTGAGAGGTAGAAGGTGTGGGCTCAACACTAGCTTGTGCTGCTAGGTTGTCATCTTGAGCAATAAGCTCTAACATTTTTTAGATAAGGGTTTTTTCTACCCCAAAGAAGCCAATAGTTGACTTCTTCATTGTCTTAAGATTCCGGCTTCATCAATCCTAATTTAAGAATATTACTTGTTCCCCTTAACTATGAGCCTAGTTCACAGTTAGAATTTGTTGAACATATCTAAGGAACATGTAATACTCTAAGGAGTCTAAGTTAGCAAGTAAATTGGTATACATAAATTGTGAGTAGCTGAACTTGACTCCTTGAACATCCCATGCAATGATGGAAAGATCTTCAGGAATCTGGTCCCATCCTCTATGCTTGTTGGACAAGCTGTGTATAACAACATGAAGTAAATATTTCCACTGAGATGAGACCTTCCTTTTCCTGAAGGTCTTTATAGAGAAATATCCATCATAGCCTATCTTCTCGAAAGAGTGGTTAATAGCATATTTGGGAAAGGACAATTCACCTTCTACATCATCCAGCTGAAGACGTTGTTTACGGTGACTGGAGTGATGAAGATTGTCCTCCCCCGCACTATGGCAAATAGTGCCTTCTCCCCATCCATAATGACCTCTTGACAGGTCTTCCAAAATTCCAAAAGATGATCCTCGTAGAGTGGAGGATCAATGGTAAGGGAAGTAAAGTAGTTAGACAAAGAAAGGAAATGATAGACTTCTAAGAAACTTTGATCTTTCTCAAAGTCCAACAGGGCAACCAGATTATGCTGGTCGTGGAGTTGCATGGATAAATCGAGGTTGTTTCTGCAGTCAAGGTTTGCATTTGAGAAAGCTTAAAGGTGAAGGAACATAAGAACAAAGTCAGTTTTGTGTGAATTTAGGTTTAGAAGTGTTTTCAGATGAAGAAGAGAGTGAAAGAGGGGGAACCGTTGGGTATATTTATATGAAATGGATGAGACAAAGTTAATGAAAAAGGATAAACTTTGAAATCCGGATATTGGTCCCACCTCTGAAAAAGTGCCCAAAAATTTTGTTATCATCAAAGTCAAAATTCGTTCGAATGTATTTTCTCTTCAGAAGTTTTGATAAAAAGCTTCCGCGCTAAAATGGCTTCGGAAGAATTTTCAAATATTATAGAGAGTTTTGCTTCGAAAGATATTAAGACTTGGAGATTTTTATTCTAAGAGGAATAAAAGCTTTCAAGACTTAATTGCTTTCGGAAGAAATTGTTCTTCAAAAACATACAAGTACTTGTATCCATTTATGCTTTAGAAGATATTTTGAAAATTTTCTTCCAAAGGTAAGTTAAAATAAGTAGTTATTTGTTTTGGATGACATAATTTTCTTCCGAATGTATAGAAATATTTTCCAAAGTAAAAGTGATCAAAATTCTAAATAATCTAAGGGATAAATCTTTAAAAGATTTTTCTTCTAAAGTACACAAGGGCTTATGAAGGTGATGAAATAGACAACTTAGAACACGGATTTTAGAAATAATATAATTTTGTTTAAAGAAAAGCTACTCAAAGTTAATCATCCTAATAGCTTATAAAGATATTTAAATCTCTGTCCATCAAAAGCTTTGGTAAATAGATTTGCATATTGTTCGTTTGTGTTAACTTTATCTAGTTTGCTTAATCCCTTTTTCATAGTTATCTCTAATTAAATGATACCTGATGTTGATGTTTTTTGTGCTTGAGTGCAGTATAGGATTCTCTGTATAGAGATAACATTATTGTTGTCTATGTGGATGGGAGTCTCTTTGAAGTTGAATCCATAGTCCAGCATCTGATTCTGAAATCCAAAGCACTTGAGCACAATAGTAATGTTTTGGCTTCAGCAGTTGATGCAGACACACATGTTTGTTTCTTGTATTGCCCAAAGACAATCCATCCACCAAGGAATTGACGTCCCCCAAATGTAGACTTTGCAGTCATATTGCAGCCACCATAGTCACTATCTGTGTATGCATATAGATTAAAGTCAGAATTCTTTTTATACATAGGCCTAATATGGTAGTACCTTTGAGGCATCTTAGTATCCTCTTTATAGTAACTAGGTGTGACATCTTAGGTTAGCTTGATATCTTGCACAAATTGCAGGATCGTTGAAGGGTGAAGAGTTACAACACAACAACACAAAGAGGAGATAAACTAAACTTAGATCAAACAGTAAACTGGATTAACCAAGTGGTGACACTAAGAACACAAGTAATATATGAGACAGAACACAAAGAACACAAGTGTTTAGTTTTCAAGAATGCAGTATATTGCCTTCTCTATGTTCTATTACAAGTGTTACAAAAGCATATTCAAAAGATACAAGAACATGAGATACTTATACAACATCCTACAGTCGGCTATACTTTGAAAGCCAGCTGGATACAATGACTAGACACACACAAAATCAATTGTAGAGTCAAAAGGCAGATTGCCTTTTGACTAGTGACTATGACATGTCATAGATCACATCCTTATCTATTACAAAAAGGATAAGTACATAAAGTAGAAAGTTACAGACTCAAGACCTCAATGTATAGTTACCAAAAGCATGGACCTTTTCACCAAACCATGTTAGTTGGTGACTTGCAGAGTTGCAGCGGAAAGGTGTCCAGCTTTATGGAACAGTACATCAGATAAGGCATGTTACTAAAAGTCTTCGGAAGAAATCTGTCTTCATGAACTTGAAGCTTTGAAAGACTTTGTCTCTGAGGCTTCGGATGACTTCATCTTTGGCTTCGAAAGATGTTGGTCTTGGCTTTGGAAGATTTCACACTTAGAGTATTTCTGTTGCACACGTTAAACTTCCAAGCATTCCACTTCAATGCACTTGTGTAGCATGCAGGAAAGACTAAAGATGTTTAGGTTGCATCAGCCTCTTCATTAATCTCTACAAACTCCCCCTAGGCTGATGCTACTAAAACATTTAGAAAACTTCAATATTAACAGTCCTCATTAGGATGATCACCATTCCTTTCTTCATAAGATGATCAGGATCCTTCAGGCTGTCAAAGTGTCTTCTCATGTCAAAGAGATCATGCAGAGGCAACTGAAACATATCTTGCCATGTATAGATGTATTCAATGCCTTGATCTCTAATACATGTCACCTTTCTGGATTTGTGGTGTATGTCCAAGACAAGATGGGTCTTCCTGATGCTAAAGGAGCTACTGAGGTTGGAGTTGATTGAGCTTCCTCTGGCTGCACATCCTCAGGCTGTTCTGATTCATCCTGAGGTTCAGAAGGGGATTCAGGCTTCTTCTTCTTCTTAGACTTTGGTTTAGAAGCCATCCTTTTTTCCATCTCTTTCCAAATTTTAACTGAGAAGACTGGCCTGCAGCACCAGATTGATCTTCACTGTCTTATTAGTTGGGGCTTTCTCTCTCTCTAGTTCAGATGGAGAAGGAGGTTGACCCTGTTATGGATCAGAAGATGAAGCTTGCTGAGCCTTAGCAGGAGGTCCAAGTTGTGTTGTGTCTGTTTGTTCAACCTAACCTCCACTTTAGGTGGGGCCTCACTTGGAGTGGAGTGTAAGTCAGTGAGCTCTCCACTCTTAATCTTCTGCTTGATTACGCTGATATGCTCATCCATAGTGGATAGAGACATGGGTCCAAGTCTCTTTCTGGAGAATCCATACAGCTTCAAGAAGCTCATCATCCTCTGCCTATCAGCAGACTTCTTCATGCTCTTTTGGATGATGGCTCTTGATTTGCTTCTTCCCTCAGGTTCTTCTTTGTTGTCTTTCTTTCCTTGACTAACTCAAGCTCGAGTTGTTTTAAGTACTCAAACTCAATATACTCATAAGGTAAGGGAAGAAGTGCATATGCCTGATAAAGGCCTGTGGCACTCAGGTAGTTAATCATCTTGATTCTGTCTTCTTCCTTATCTACCTGAGGTTCTTGTTGAACCACATCCTCTTGTTCTGGACTTTCTTAAACTGGTGAGAGGGTAGGCATACCTTTGTACAGTCTTTTTCTTCTTCTCTCTTCTTTGACTTGTACTAGGAGTTCTGCATCTTCTTCCTCCTTCTTCTCTCTTGACCTTTCCAGATCAACCAGTTCATTCAATTCATCTAAGGGGAGAGAAATGATATTATCTATGTCATAGTTCCTAGTCTGTAGATAGTTGATCCTAACTGCCCTTAACTCATTATTCTGAGTATCTGGTCTGGGGGCAGCCCTGATTGCAAACTCCATGAGTCTTGAGACTCAGTAGAGGAACTTTCTCCCCTTAGCCTCCTTTTCCTCTCTCTCTCCTCCTCCTCAATCTCCTCAGATGTCATCTTTCTTTTCCCTTTGTCACTCTCAAACCTTTGTGACTCAGGGTGGAGAGAGCTTGGCCTTCATTGCTCGTTGCAGCATCTGAGTCAGGCCAGAGAGAGATTGAGAAGCACCTCCTCACCAGCAGTGTCTCAGAAGGAATATGGATCTCTGTAGCAGTGGGAGATGATGAGACAGGGCTCTCAAGTTCTGTCACTGGGCCTTTAGTCAAGGTTTTCCCTATGAAGCTAATCTTAGGGTCTGCCTCAACATCCAGTTGATCGATGACATTGCCTGATTGCCTAGTATCCTTCTTAGTTGAACTCTGCAATGATCCTGTCTTGGATTCTTCTAGCCAGTCTGTCAGCTTGTCTTGATTGGCTTGGGTTGACAAGTGGCATGTTGACTAGATCCAGACCTTCATAATAGTCCAAGTCTGAAAATTAAAGTCTTGCTATCCTTGAACTCTTATGATAATGAGGGCTTTCTTCTGTTGTTGTCACCTCCACCCAATAATGTGATTGAAGGATGAGGAAGGTGACATAGCCCTTGGTATCCCATCCTCAAAGACTCTGTATGAAGGAGTCTGTGTAGTCCACATCAATGTGAACTAGAGGAGGTTGCTGAGAATGCACGTTGCAAGTGAGGATGGTGAGTCCTTAATGTCCATTCTCTCGAAGAACTCCCAGGTTCTGTGGTAGAATGACTTTCTCCCCCTTTTTGGTAGCATCACCCACTTGCATAGGTGAGCTGGAGGATAGGTCAATCACATCCACAGGTTCTTGTGTTCCAGGTTGAGCTCTCCTTAAGGGTCTCCCAGCTAGTTTTTCCTTAAGATATGAAATCTCAATTTGTGATCATTGATCCTGTTTTGTAAGGTAGTCACCTGAGATTCAAGGTGACTGACCTTTGAGACTAGGTAAGTGCATGTTTTAGACAGTTTTTGCACTTTTAGTCTCAGATCCCCCTCATCTTCATTAGAAGAATCACTGGGGGTGGAGAAGATTGGACCAGAGTCCTTTCTCTCATGACCAGTTCTAAGTTCTTGGCTACTAGATTTCCTCTGCTCGCTGGCAGTCTCAGTTGAGATGTCAGTGGGCTGAGTTGCCATGGTTGAGATCTTAATGATGTAATCACTTTCTGAAGTGAGAGCCTCTTCCATATGGACATCTTGAACAGGTTTAGTAGTGTCCACCTCAGTTGTAGGTGACTGATGTGGGATAGATGTAGGAGACTCAGTAGTACTCATCTCTCTTTGAGTAGAGGGAAAGAAGAGAGATTCATTATACTCACTGAAACCTATATCTTCATCAGTATAGAAGTCAAGGGTTGGGAAGGGTTGGTTAAGATCTATAGGCTGGGGATGGTAACTGTCCCCTGAAGGTGATCACTTGATGTGTTGAGACTCAGAGTGATGGATTAGGCAGTAGGGCTAATGAGCTCTGAGGAACCTCAGCACTAATTCTTGAAGAGATGGGAGTGGTCTGCTCCTCAGGAAAAATGGGAGCTCCAGTGTCCACTTCTTCCTGTATGGGTGAGTGTATGGGGACCTTCACAGACTGAATAGTCTGAGCAGGGGTTCGTTTGTATTTTTTTTGGTAGGTGATGGATATTTGAGGCTGTGTGGGTGGTTGGGAAGTAGCAGGTGTGGGTTCAACACTAGCTTGTGCTGCTAGGTTGTCACCTTGAGCAATAAGCTCTAACATTTTTGGACTAGGGCTGTTTCTACCCAGAGAATCCAACAGTGGATTTTCTCATATTTTTAGATGCCGGGCTTCATCTATCCCAATTTAAGAATGTTACCTGTTTCCCTTAACTGTGAGCCCAGTTCACAGTTAAGAATGTACTGGACATATCTAGGAAACATGTAATATTCTAAGGAGTCTAAATTAGAATGCAAATTTGTATAAACAAACTGAGAGTACCTGAATTTGACCCCGTGAACCATTCCATGGACTATGAAGGAGAGATCTTCAGAAATCTGGTCCCATCCACCATGCTTGTTTGATAAGCTGTGGATGACCACATGGAGCAGGAATCTCCATTGGGATGAGACCTTCCCTTTCCTAAAGGTCTTTACAGAGAAATCTCCCTCATACCCCATCTGCTTAAAGGAATGATTAACAGCTTCCTTTAGGAAGAACACCTCACTTTCTTCATCATCCAGCTGAAGATGTCGGTTGATGATGGCCGGAGTGATGAAGATTGTTCTCCCCTGCACTGTGGCAGACAGTGCCTTCTCCCCATCCATAATGACCTCTTGGCAGGTCTTCTAGAATTCAAGCAACTAATCCTCATAGGCTGGAGGATCAATGGTGAGGGGGTGAAGTAGTTTGACAGAGACAAGAAACAACAAACCTCTGAGAAATGAGGATCTTTCTCAGAGCATAATAGAGCAACTTGATTGTGTTGTCTGTGTAGCTGCATGGTAAAGTTGGGATCATTTCTGTGAGCAAGGTTGGCCATTTTGAAGTAGCTTAAGGATGAAGAAGAAGAAAGAAAGAAATTTCAGAGAGAAATTTGGGTTTTTAGTTTGGAGGAAGAACAGATGATAGAAAGAGGGGGGAACCTTGGGTTTATATGTGAGAAGGATTTCAGATAAAGTTTAATGAAAGTGGATAAACTTTGAAATCCGGATGTCGGTCCCACCTCTGAAAAAGTAGTTTACTTTTTGCTCAAAAAGTAGTTTTCTTGGAAGTCAAAAAGCTTCTGAAGGTTAATTATCTTCGGAAGTTTTAATTAAAAAGCTTCTGAAGCTAAAATGACTTCGGAAGAATTTCCTGAGAGATTTGAAAATTTTGCTTCGAAAGAAAAGTTAAAGCTTGAGTGCTTGTGTGTAAACAGACAAAGCTTCCGAGAGTTAATTTTGCTTCGGAAGTAAATGGTCCTTAAAAATGAATAAGTGTCTGAGACAAAATTTAAGCTTGGAAGATAAAATTTGAAAACTCTTCCGAAGGTAAACTTCTTAGACAGTTATTTAATTTGAAGGCATGATTTATTTCCGAAGTTAAAAACAAAACTTCCGAACTATCACAAATTTTAAAAAATCTAAGGAAAGTCTTCAAAAAGAAATTTTCATCCAAAGAAAACATGAGCTTATGAAAGTGATGAACTAGACAACTTAGGCCACATATATAAGAAATAATAAGAATTAGTTTTAAGAAAAGCTTACTTAAGGTTTATCATCCCAATAGCTTATATAAGATATTTAAATCTATGTCATCAAAAAGCCTTTGTAAACAGATCAGCATATTGTTCATCTGTGTGAACCTTGACTAGTTTAATTAATCCCTTTTCATAGTTATCTCTTATTAAATGATACCTGATATTGATGTGCTTTGTCCTTGAGTGTTGCACAGGGTTCTCTGTGATTGAGATAGCACTGTTGTTGTCTATGTGAATGGGAGTCTCCTTGAAGTTTAATCCATAGTCCAGCATCAGATTTTGAATCCAAAGTACTTGAGCACAGCAGCTTGCATTAGTAATGTATTCAGCTTCAGCAGTTGATGCAAAGACACAGGATTGTTTCTTGCATTGCCATGAGACAACCCTTCCACCAAGAAATTGACATCCCCCAGATGTAGACTTTGCAGTCATGTTGCAACCACCATAATCACTATCTGTATAGGCATACAGATTGAGTCGGAATTCTTGGGATACCATAGGCCAAGTGTTGATGCACCCTTGAGGTATCTTAGAATCCTCTTGACAGTGATAAGGTGAGACATCTTAGGGTTGGCTTGATATCTTGCACAAATACATGTAGCAAACATGATATCAAGCCTGCTAGCAGTAAGATACATAAGAGACCCAATCATAGCCCTGTATAAATGCTTATCTACACACTCCCCCTCAAGATCAGGACCAAGAGAGTGGTTTCTGGCTATGGGTGTCTTAGCAATCTTACAGTCAGTCATATTAAACCTCTTGAGTATGTCCTGAACATACTTTGACTGACTTATGAAGATGCCATCTTCAACTTGCTTCACTTGAATTCCCAAAAGAAATTGAGTTCCCCCATGGCACTCATTTCAAATCTGTCTTTCATCAGCTTCTCAAAGTCTTTGCAGAGCTTTGGTTAGTTGAACCAAAGATGATGTCATCCACATATACCTAAACTAGCAGTATGATTTTCCTTGTCCTTGATGAAGAGAGTTCCATCTATAGTACCCCTCCTGTATCCATGTTGACTGCCTCTGCCCAGAAGGTGATGGCCAGTTTAGAGTCAACAACATGGTTCTTGCAGCTTCAATTAGTGTCATGTTTCTCCTTTCAGCAATACCGTTTTGCTGAGGAGTCCTGGGAGCACTAAATTATCTTGTAATACCCTTTTTATCACAAAATGTGTCAAGGATATAGTTCTTAAATTCAGTTCCTTGATCACATCTTATGATCTTGACCTTGTGATCAGATTGATTCTCAATCTTTAAGATGAAATTCTTCAGAATCTCAGGAGTCTCATCCTTAGTTCTAAGGAAGAAAACCCAAGTGAATCTTGTAAAGTCATCTATGATCACTAGATAGTATAAGGTCCTTCCAAAACTCATTACATTGGTGGGGCCAAAGAGATCCATATGTAAAAAGTGTAAGGGAGTAGTGATTGAGTTCTATTCCTTAGGCTTGTGAGATACCTTATGTTGCTTCCCTTTCAGGCATGCAACACAGTGGTCATCACTTGTAAACTCTTTCTTTGGCATTCCAGTTACCAAGTCATGCTTAATTAACTTATTCATGTTCTTAAGTTTACATGGCACATTCTTTTATGCCATAGGAAAGACTCATCATTATTGGCTTCAGACAGGAAAGCATGAAACTTCTCCAGAGGGAGAGGTTTCTTGAAAATCCATCTTGTACATGTTTCCTTTCTTGGGGGCTCTAAGCAGGATATGCTCATGAGGATGACCACACCAGGCTTAAGAACAATGCACTCATGCTCAGTAAAGAGCATGTTATGACTCTGATCACAAAATTGAGATACACTCAAAAGATTGTATCCAAGCTCCTTTACAAAGTTTACCTTTTCTATACTGAGCTTACCATTTGTGACCTTGCCCCTACCAAAAAAATGTAACCACCTTCATCTCCTCCAAAAGCAACAGGTCCTCCATCAATCCTTTCAAAGTTCTGGAGTAGTGACCTATTACCAGTCATGTGCCTGGAGCAGCCACTGTCTATGATCCAGACATTTTTGTCTGTCTTCAGTTGTCCCTGCACAAAAGAGAATGATTAGTTACATCTGGAAACCCAAGCCTTGCTTGTCTTGGGCTCATTTGCAGAAGGTAATTTAACAGTAATAGATCCTATGGTTGTACTAAGAGGATCTTGAGTTGTTTTTGAGGGAGAAATCTCAGTCACTTGGTCTTTCTTAGACGTCCACACCACTTTGGAGTCTTGGACTTGACCGTCAAAACTTTAGAAGCTTTTGGAGCTTCAGAAGTTTTGATGACCGAACCTTCGGAAGATTCTGCAAACACTGCAGCAGACTTCAGTGCTTCGGAAGAACTCCTTTCTTCCGAGACCAAATATTCTTCCGAAGAGAATTTTCCACTTCCCTTCTTGTTAGATTTGGAACTTCCGAAGGAAACTGGTTTTCCTTCCAAAGCTTGAATCTTCTTAGAACTCTTTGAAGCCTTTGTTTTGGCCATATGGATGGTACCTTTAGGATTGAAGGGACAATCCTTTGCAATGTGAGTGGTGCTGTCACACATAACACAATTCATTTTCTTCTTCACAAGAGCCTTGTCTTGAGAGTAAGACTGTATTGGTCACTTGCCTTCTCCACCTTCATCTTTGCAGATGTTGAGACAGTCCTGTTGGGCTGAGAACTATGCTTGGAGTTTGATGGACCAGGCTGTGCAGCAGTGGTACACAGCAGATCAGTCTTCTTCTTGCTGCCGAGATGAGTTGAGCAAGAACCAGAACTCTTGGCAGAGTTTTGGTTGATGTCTTCAGTCCCTACCACTTTAAACCCTGCAGAAATAAAAACTTGTTTCTACTTAGAGTCGAAAGTAGCCTTGATCTCTTGAGCCTTCCTTGCATTTCTTTTGCTCTTTCTGATCAAGTTCTTTCTCATGGACTTGGTCATCACAGTCTTCACTTTCTCCTCAGAATGATAGTGGCCCTTTTTGGAACCTCCCTTCACTTTGTAGAGGGATTCTTCATTATCTCTTCTTCATCCTCCTCACTCATAGGATTTATGAGAGGAAGCTCATCTTCACAAGTTCCATGCCTAGGAGATCTTACTGACAAGATTGTGTGTGGAAGAGCTATCTCATTGGATCCCAATCCCTATCTGTTCTGATAGCACACTTTGTTGTGCAGGGATGAGGATATCATGTTCTTGAAGGTCTCTTCTTCAAGAACACTCTTTTCTGCCATGGCTTTGCTGATCATAAGCTCAGCCCGGCACTCAGTTAACTTGGTTATGAGGTCTTTAATTTGAGTCCTAAAATCTGTGTGTTCATGTTTTAGAACTAAAATGGTTTTCTCTAAGTCCTCTATTTTTCAGCTTATAATCATTTTTAGACTTTCTAAAATCAGATTTTAAAATGTTTAAGGACTCAATATCAGATCTCAGTTCCAAGTTATAGGACCTGTACCTGTTAACTTTAGCAATGCATTCAGGAGTACAGAGATGTTCCAATACATTGGCTTCATCATGATCTGCCATCAGTGCTTGGTTTGGAGAGGCATCTTCAACCTGAAAGCTCCAGTCAAAGCCTCCTTCTTCAACAGCAACAGCAGCTTGCTGCTTTGACTTCTTATTATAGAGAGCTTTGTCAGTGTAGTTTCGTCTGGATTGTGTTTGGCCACCATTTGTTCTAGGTGCCTCACGCTCTCTGGCAAAGTGGCCCATCAGGTTATAGTTGTAACACTTGACTTCGCCTTTGTCCAGTCCAAACTTTCCACTAGTTGCATTGCTTGGAAACTTCCTTCCAGTCCTCTTGTAGAACTTCTTGGCTCTGTGAGTGAGAAGAGCCATCTGCTGGACTATTTCCATGTCTTCCAGATCATCTGGATGGATACAGTCTAGGTCTTCAAGAGTGAAAAGAGAGTTGCCACAGCTTTCATCAGAAGACACAAAAGCTTGAGAAGAGCTTGTCTCTTGGAATGGGCTTCCTTGAGTATAGTTCTCCTTTGGTGTCTCTGGGAAGGTGATGAAAGGACCCTTGGGTGAGTTGTCAGGGTAGCATAAGAGATGATGTTTGGGTTCTATGCTATCCCTTTCAACCACATGTAGGGCTGAACCCATTTGATTGTTGGAGTTTCCAGATGAACCTTGCATGTTCATCTCCATCTGGTATCCACTGAGAATCCCATATAACTCTGTCAGAGTAATAGTTTTGAGATTTTCAGTTCTCTTGATCACCACACAGTAGTGTGTCCACTGCCTAGGAAGTGAGGACATGAACTTCCTTATAATGTCTCTGTTTTCAAGAGAAACTCCTCCATCCACTAGGGTATCCACAATCTCAATATACCTGAAGTACTGCTGAGTCATGGTTTCACTTGTTTTGAAGATGAAGTTTTCAAACGGCTGCTTCTGGAGATCCTTCTTGTTCTTCTTGGCTTCAGAAGAACCCTCATACATCAGTTTCAGTGCATCCCATAGCTGCTTGGTTGTTTTGCACTTCTTGAAACCTCTGTAGACAAAGTTTGGAAGGGCAGTTTCAAGAGCTGTCATGGCTTTTCTGTCTATCTCTACTCTCTTCCTATCTTCATAAGAGTAGTTAGCCACATCTTTGGGGATCATACCAGCACCAGTAGCAGAAGGTGTGCTGGGTATGAAAGGTCCATTCTCAATAGACTCCCACATTCTTGAATCAAGAGACCTGATGAAACCTTCCATTCTTAAACACCAGGTGTCAAACTCATCAAGAGTGATTAGTGGGGACTTATTCATGGTTCCAGTTTCCATATCAGTTTTGGACTTTCTTGAACTGGTGAGAGGGTAGGCATACCTTTGTACCGTCTTTTTCTTCTTCTCTCTTCTTTTTGACTTGTACTAGGAGTTCTGCATCTTCTGCCTCCTTCTTCTCTCTTGACCTTTCCAGATCAACCAGTTCATTCAATTCATCCAAGGGGAGAGAAATGATATTATCTATGTCATAGTTCCTAGTCTGTAGATAGTTGATCCTAACTACCCTTAACTATATTTCTGAGTATCTGGTCTGGGGGCAGCCCTGATTGCAGACTCCATGAGTCTTGAAGACTCAGTAGAGGAACTTTCTCCCCTTAGCCTCCTTTTCCTCTCTCTCTCCTCCATCACTCAATCTCCTCAGATGTCATCTTTCTTTTCCCTTTGTCACTCTCAGACCTTTATGACCCAGGATGGAGAGAGCTTTGGCCTTCATTGCTTGTTGCAGCATATGAGCTCAGGCCAGAGAGAGGTTGAGAAGCACCTTCACCAGCAGGTGTCTCAGAAGGAATATGGATCTCTGCAGTAGTTGGAGATGATGAGACAGGGCTCTCAGGTTCTGTCACTAGGCCTTAAGTCAAGGTTTCCCCTATGAAGCTAATCTTAGGGTCTGCCTCAACATCCAGTTGATCGATGACATTGCCTGATTGCCTTAGTCTCCTTCTTAGGCTGAACTCTGCAATGATCCTGTCTTGGATTCTTCTAGCTAGTCTGTCAGCTTGTCTTGATTGGCATGGGTTGACAAGTGGCATGTTGACTAGATCCATACCTTCATAATAGTCCAAGTTCTGAAAATTAAAGACTTCTTGCTATCCTTGAACTCTTATGATAATGAGGGCTTTCCTGTTGTTGTCATACCTCCACCCAATAATGTGATTGAAGGATGAGGAAGGTGACATAGCCCTTGGTATCCCATCCTCAAACAGACTTTGTATGAAGGAGTCTGTGTAGTCCACATCAATGTGAACTAGAGGAGGTTGCTGAGAATGCACGGTTGCAAGTGAGGATGGTGAGTCCTCAATGTCCATTCTCTCGAAGGAACTCCCAGGTTCTGTGGCTAGAATGACTTTCTCCCCCTTTTTGGTAGCACCACCCACTTGCATAAGTGAGCTGGAGGATAGGTCAATCACATCCACAGGTTCTTGTGTTCCAGATTGAGCTCTCCTTAAGGGTCTCCCAGCTAGTTTTTCCTTAAGATATGAAATCTTAAGTTGTTGATCACTGATCCTGTTTTGTAAGGTAGTCACCTGAGATTCAAGGTGACTGACCTTTGAGACTAGGTAAGTGCATGTTTTAGACAGTTTTTGCACTTTTAGTCTCAGATCCCCCTCATCTTCATTAGAAGAATCACTGGGGGTGGAGAAGATTGGACCAGAGTCCTTTCTCTCATGACCAGTTCTAAGTTCTTGGCTACTGGATTTCCTCTGCTCGCTGGCAGTCTCAGTTGAGATGTCAGTGGGTTGAGTTGCCATGGTTGAGGTCTTAATGATGTAATCACTTTCAGAAGTGAGAGCCTCTTCCATATGGACATCTTGAACAGGTCCAGTAGTGTCCACTTCAGTTGTAGGTGACTGATGTGGGATAGATGTAGAAGACTCAGTAGTACTCATCTCTCTTTGAGTAGAGGGAAAGAAGAGAGATTCATTATACTCACTGAAACCTATATCTTCATCAGTATAGAAGTCGAGGTTGGGAATGGGTTGTTAAGATCTATAGGCTGGGGATGGTAACTGTCCCCTGAAGTTGATCACTTGAGTGTTGAGACTCGGAGTGATGGATTAAGGCAGTAGGGCTAATGAGCTCATTAGGCTGAGCATGAGAAACCTCAGCACTGATTCTTGAAAAGATGGGAGTGGTCTGCTCCTCAGGAAAATAGGAGCTCTAGTGTCCACTTCTTCTTGTATGGGTGAGTGTATGGGGACCTCCACAGACTGAATAGTCTGAGCAAGGGTTCGTTTGTATTTTCTTTGGTAGGTGATGGATATTTGAGGCTGTGTGGGTGGTTGGGAAGTAGCAGGTGTGGGTTCAACACTAGCTTGTGCTGCTAGGTTGTCACCTTGAGCAATGAGCTCTAACATTTTTGGGACTAGGGTTTTTCTACCCCAGAGAATCCAACAGTGGACTTTCTCAATATTTTAAAGATGTTGGGCTTCATCTATCCCAATTTAAGAATGTTACCTGTTTCCCTTAACTGTGAGCCCAGTTCACAGTTAAGAATGTACGTGACATATTTAGGAAACATGTAATATTCTAAGGAGTCTAAATTAGCAAGCAAATTTGTATAAACAAACTAAGAGTACCTGAATTTGACCCCTTGAACCATTCCATGGACTATGAAGGAGAGATCTTCAGGAATCTGGTCCCATCCACCATGCTTGTTTGATAAGCTGTGGATGACCACATGGAGCAGAATCTCCATTGGGATGAGACCTTCCCTTTCCTGAAGGTCTTTACAGAGAAATCTCCCTTATACCCCATCTGCTCAAAGGAATGATTAACAGCTTCCTTTAGGAAGAACACCTCACTTTCTTCATCATCCAGCTGAAGATGTCGATTGATGATGGCCGGAGTGATGAAGATTGTTCTCCCCTGCACTGTGGTAGACAGTGCCTTCTCCCCATCCATAATGACCTCTTGGCAGGTCTTCAAGAATTCAAGCAACTGATCCTCATAGAGTGGAGGATCAATGGTGAGGGAGGTGAAGTAGTTTGACAGAGACAAGAAACGACAAACCTCTAAGAAATAAGGATCTTTCTCAGAGTATAACAGAGCAACTTGATTGTGTTGTCTGTGTAGCTGCATGGTAAAGTTGGGATCATTTTTGTGAGCAAGGTTGGCCATTTTAAAGTAGCTTAAGGATGAATAAAGAAGAAAGAAAGAAGTTTCAGAGAGAAATTTGGGTTTTTAGGTTTGAAGGAAGAACAGATGATAGAAAGAGGGGGGAAACCATTGGGTTTATATGTGAGAAGGATTTCAGATAAAGTTTAATGAAAGAGGATAAACTTTGAAATCCGGATGTCAGTCCCACCTCTGAAAAAGTAGTTTACTTTTTGCTCAAAAAGTAGTTTTGCTCAAATTGCAGGATCGTTGAAGGGTGAAGAGTTACAACACAACAACACAAAGAGGAGATAAACTAAACTTAGATCAAATAGTAAACTGGATTAACCAAGTGGTGACACTAAGAACACAAGTAATATATGAGACAGAACACAAAGAACACAAGTGTTTGGTTTTCAAGAATGCAGTATATTGCCTCTCTATGTTCTATTACAAGTGTTACAAAAGCATATTCGAAATATACAAGAACATGAGATACTTATACAACATTCTACAGCCGGCTATACTTTGAAAGCCAGCTGGATACAATTGACTAGACACACATAAAATCAATTGTAGAGTCAAAAGGCAGATTGCCTTTTGACTTGTGACTATGACATGCCATAGCTCACATCCTTATCTATTACAAAAAGGATAAAGTACATAAAGTAGAAAGTTACAGACTCAAGACCTCAATGTATGGTTACCAAAAGCATGGACCTTTTCACCAAACCATGTTAGTTGGTGACTTGCAGAGTTGCAGCGGAAAGGTGTCCAGCTTTATGGAACAGTACATCAGATAAAGCATGTTACTAAAAGTCTTCGAAAGAAATCTTTCTTCATGAACTTGAAGCTTCAGAAGACTTTGTCTCTAGGGCTTCAGAAGACTTCATCTTTGGCTTCGGAAGATGTTGGTCTTGGCTTCGGAAGATTTCACACTTAGAGTATTTCTATTGCACATGTGAAACTTCTGAAGCATTCCACTTCAATGCATTTGTGCAGCATGCAGGAAAGACTAAAGATGTTTAGGTTGCATCAGCCTCTTCATTAATCTCTACACAAATACATGTGGCAAACATGATATCAGGTCTGCTAGCTATAAGATACATAAGAGACCCAATAATAGCACGGTAAAGGTGTTCATCTACACCCCCCCCCCCTTAATATCTAGTCTAAGGGAGCGGTTTCTGGCTATTGGTGTCTTTGCAATCTTACCATAAGTCATGTTGAATCTTGTAAGTATGTCTCATACATACTTTGACTGACTTATGAAGATGCCACTGTCAACTTGCTTCACTTGAATTCCTAGAAAGAAATTGAGTTCCCCTATGGCATTCATTTGAATCTATTCTTTAGCAGCTTCTCAAATTTTTTGCAGAGCTTTGGATTAGTTGATCCAAAGATAATGTCATCTATATATACTTAAACTAGAATTAAGTCATTTCCTGTCCCTTTGATGAAGAGAGTTACATCAATAGTACCCATTTTGTAGCCATGCTGATAGAGATACTGATATAAAGTCTCATACCACTTCCTTGGAGCTTGGTGCAACCCATAAAGAGCTTTATCAAGCTTGCAAACATAATTAGGATGATCAGAATCTACAATACCAAGTGGTTGTTTGACAAACACCTCTTCATCAATCACCCCATATAGAAAAGCACACTTGGCATCAAGCTAGTAGACCTTGAAATCCTTTGACGCAGCAAAAGCTAGGAATATTCTGACAGCTTCAAGTCTTGCTACAGGAGCAAGACATCTGTGTAATCAATTCCTTCTTCTTATATGTACCCTTGGACAAGTAGTCTTGCCTTGATTTTGATGACAAGTCCTCTATCATCCTTCTTGTTTCTAAACATCCACTTGGTTCCTATGGTAGTCTTCCCTTGAGGAGGGGACATAGTTTCCAAAACTTTTGCCTTTTGAATTAAAGCAACTGCTCCTGCATGTCTTCAACCCAACTTCCATCCTTTAAAGCATCATCAACTTTCTTTGGATCTATCTGGGACAAGAAACAAGAGTGATGACAAATATTTGCATCATGGGTTTGTCCTTTTGTTCTTACCCCTGTATAAATATTTCTAATCATGCTTGTGGTGGGAGTGAGACTACTGGATCCTGAGTTGAGGGATCATAACAAGTTGCTTAGAGAGATCTAAATTAAAAAAAAATTATATCAGGAATTAAAGTATTTCCCACCACATCAGTACACTTATCAAGGTATACTTGATCCAATGAGTGTGTGACATCATTTATGTTGTCTATAACAGAGTGGTTGTTAGCATCAAAAAACTCTTGATCATTATCACCACCACCATTTCCTTCCATATTTGAAGCTCCTTCATTTGAGTGTCGTGCCTCTGAGATGGAATTTGGTGGCATTCAGATGTATCAGTTAAATTTGACATGGTTGTGTTGGTAAGAACTCCGTCTACATGGTTAGTTACCATTAGAGCTGAAGTAGCATGATCTAAAGGTTTTCTCAGCTTAAATCTTAGATCAGGATCTCCTGTTGGTAAGATATTTGTGGATCTTAAAACATTCTCACAAGATTTGTTAAAACAATTTGTAACTAAATCAAGATCAAATAGCCAATTAGGACCAAAACCTTTCACACTAGGAGCGTGCTCATTGAAAGTCACAATGGTTGACTCCACAACTACTTTTTTTATGATATTGTATACTCTATAAGCCTTAGCTTGAGAAGAGTATCCAATAAAATATCCATCATCTGATTTCTCATCAAATTTGGTTATCTTTGGTATTCAAGATGGAACAAGGACATCTAAATGATCTGAGAAAACCAATGAAAGATTTTCTCTTGTACCAAAGTTCATAAGGAGTCTTGCCATGAGTCTTGACTTCTAAAACTCTATTTTACACATAGCAATCAATGTTTTCTGCTTCCGCCCAAAAGGTGATGAGCAGTTTAGAATCAGACAACATGGTTGTTGCAGCTTCAAATAGTGTCATGTTTCTCTCTTAGCAACACCATTTTGCTAAGAAGTCCTGGGAGCATTATATTGTCTTGTAATATCCTTTTCATCACAAAATGTATCAAAGATTTTTTTTTCTTAAATTCAATTCCCTAATCACATCTTATGGTCTTGACCATGTGATCACATTGATTCTTAATCTTTAAGATGAAACTTTTGAAAATATCATGAGTCTTATCCTTTGTTTTAAGAAAGAAGACCCAGGTGAATATTGTAAAGTCATCAATGATCACTAAACAATATGAGGTCCTTCCTAGACTCATTACACTAGTGGGGCCAAAGAGATCCATATGTAATAAGTTTAGGGGTGTAGTGATAGAGTTCTTTCCTTTTGGCTAGTGAGATACCTTGTGTTACTTCCTCTTAAGGCATGTAACACAGTGATCATCACTTGTAAACTCTTTCTTTGCATTCTAGTTACCAAATCATTCTTAATCAATTTATTCATGTTTTTAAAGTTTACATGGCATATTCTTTTATGCCAGAGGAAAGACTCATCACTATTTGCTTTAGATAGAAAGCATGAGTCCTCTCTTGAAGGAGACATTTCTTGAAAATCCATTTTGTACATGTTCCCTTTCCTGGGGGCTCTAAGAAGGATATGCTCTTGAGGAATGACCACCTCGGGCTTGAGAACAAGGCACTCATGCTCAGTGAAAAGCAAATTATGTCTCTGATCACAAAATTGAGAGACACTCAAAAGATTGTATCCAAGCTCTTTG
Source organism: Flaveria trinervia (assembly GCA_025506515.1). Lineage (NCBI taxonomy): Eukaryota > Viridiplantae > Streptophyta > Magnoliopsida > Asterales > Asteraceae > Flaveria > Flaveria trinervia. The sequence continues at coordinate 28,114,866 of CM046447.1, forward strand.
ACAAAGTTTACCTTTTCAATGATGAGCTTACCATTTATGACCCTACCCCTTCTAGTAATGTAACCTTCAGCATCTCCTCTAGAAGCAACAGTACTCCATCAATTTTCTCATACTTTTGGAGTAAAGAACCATTGTCTGTCATGTGCCTAAAACAGCTACTGTCAATGATTCATACCTATTTGTCTTGAGTTGTTCCTGCATAAAAGAAATAGTTAGTTACATTTGGAAACCCGAGCCTTGTTGGTCTTGGGCTTATCAAAAGAAGTTGAAGAAAATGCAATAGTAGTTGATCCTATAGTCAAATTTTGAGGATCATTTGCTGATGTTGATGAAGAACTTTCAGTCACATGGTATTTTTTGTCTTCCACACCACCTTTGGAAGCTTAGACTTGACCTTTAATGCTTCAGAAGTTTTTGCAACTTCAGAATTTTTGTTGACTGAACCTTCAAAAGGTCTTGCTAACACTGCAGTAGGCTTCAGTACTTCGAAAGTATTCCTTTCTTCAAGACCAATTTTTCTTCTGAAGGAAACTTTTCACTTGTCTTCTTCTTAATTTTGAAGCTTCTGAAAGGAAAAGATTTTCCTTCCAAAGCTTGTTTCTTCTTCATCTTCTCAGAAGTTTCCCCTTTAGTCGTATGGATAGTACTTTTTGGATTGTAGAGGCAATCCTTTGCAAGATGAAAAGTACTACCACACATAACACAGTCAATTTTCCTCCTTCTGAGAGTCTTCCTTTGAGAACAAAGTTGAACTTGATCACTTTCCTTATCCATCTTCATTTTTGCAAATGATGTGGCAATTCATTTAGGGTGAGAACTACCTTTGGAGCTAGATGGTTCAGGTTTTGTAGCAATAGTATACAATAGATCAGCCTTATTCATGATGTTGGGATGATTTGAACAAGAACTAGAACTCTACTATAGTTCAAGCTTGAGAATTCAACTTTAACCACCTCAAAACCTGTAGTAATGAAAACTTGTTTCTACATAGAGTTAAAAGTGTCCTTGATCTCTAGAGCCTTCTTGGACTTTCTTTTGGCCTTTTTGATCAAGTTCTTCTTTCTAGACTTGGTCATCCTAACTATTTTTCTCTCCTTAGGAGAGTAGTGTCCCTTCTTAGGATGTTCTTCTTCACTTTGCTCAGAGGCATCCTTCACTATCTCATTTTCATCCTCTTCACTAATGGGGTCTATGAAAGGAAGCTCATCTTCACAAGTTCCACACCTAGGAGATCTTACAGACAAAATTGTATATGGATGAGCTATCTCAGTAGATCCCAGTCCCTGCTTATTCTGATAACAAAATTTTGCATGCAAGGATGAGGATATTATGTTCTTGAAGGTCTCTTCTTTAAGAACATAATTTTCTGCTCTGCCTTTGTTAATCATAAGCTCAACCTGGCATTTAGTAAACTTAGTGATAAAATTTTTGATTTGAGTCCTATAGTTGATGTGCTTATGTTTGAGTTGAAATGGTTTTCTTTAAACCTTCTATCTTAAGTTTGTAATCATTTTTAGCTCTTTTGAAATCAGACTATTAAGATATTTAAAGACTCAAGATTAGATCTCATATCTAAGTTATAAGACTTATATATGTTAACTTTAATAATACATTTAGGTGTATAGAGATGTTCCAATACCTTGGATTCATAATGGTTAGCCATTAGTGCTTGATTCGGAGATGTATCTTCTACCTAAAAGCTCCAGTCAAAGCTTTCTTCTTCAACAACAACTACAACTTGCTGCTTTGGCTTCTCACGGTGGTTGGCTCTATTAGTGTAGTTCGGTCTGGTTTGTGCTTGGACACCATTTGTCCTTGGTGCCTTGCATTCTTTAGCAAAGTGTCCCTTTTGGTTATAGTTGTAACATTTTACCTTGCTCTTGTCCAGCCCAAACTTTTCTACTTGCTGAATTGCTAGAAAACTTTCTCCATGTCCAATTATAGAACTTCTGGGCTCAATGAGTGAGAAGAGCCATTTGTTGAACTATCTCTATGTATTCCAGATCATCCAGATGGATATAGTCAAGATGTTCAAGGGTGAAGAGAAAGTTGTCAGTGCTTTCATTAGTAGACACAAAAGCTTGTGAAGAGCTTGTATCTTAGAATAGACTTCCTTAAGTGTAACTCTCTCTTGGTGTCTCTGGGAAGGTGATGAAAGGACCCTTTTGTGAGTTATTAGGGTAGCAGATAATATGATGTTGTGGTTCTCTGCAATCCCTTTCAACCATATGAAGGGTTGAACTCAATTGATTGCTAGAGTTACCAGATGAATTTTGCATGTTCATCTTCATCTGGTATCCATTAAGAATACCATACAACTCTATAAGAGTGAGAGTCTTAAGGTTCTTAGTTCTCTTGATAACAACACAATAATGTGTCCATTGTCTAGGAAGAAAGGACACAATAATGTAAAGTCAAAAGAAAGATTTTTCTTTTGACTAGTGACTATGACATGCCATAGCTCACATCCTAATATATTACAAAAAGGATAGAAGTACATAAAGTATAAAGTTACAGACTCAAGACCTTAATGTATAGTTACAAAAAACATGGACTGTTCACTAACTTGTATAATTTGGTGAGTCTTCAGAGTTGCAGTGGAAAGTTTGTCAACTTTATGAAAAGTACATAAGAGAAAGCATGTTCTTCAAAGTCTTCGGAAGAAATCTGTCTTCACTTAATTGGCTTCGGAAGACTTTGTCCTTGAAGCTCCGGAAGACTTCACTTTTATCTTTGGAAGATATTGGTCTTGGATTCGAAAGGTTTCATACTTAGAATATTTTTTTGTGCAGAGTATGAAACTTCCGAAGCAACTTCTACTTAGTACCAAATGCATGCATGCAGGAAGAACTTGGGTTGTTTTGGATGCATCAGCCTTTCCATAAGCCTTATAAAAATACATAATATAAAAGCAATATAAGATTACCTTAGCATTAGAAAATTCTTGAAAATTACTTGTAAAATAAAATTCTTAAAATTGATCAAAACCAAACGATGAAAAAAAGGTTTGTGAGTGAGATTTCTAAAGAATGAGCAATTGAAAAGTGATGCCTAAAGCTGCTTTTATAGTTGAGGTTAGAAGGGAGGTTATGAATGATATTAATAGAGAGTTTCAAGTTTTTCAAAAGGGGGTTATGATTGGAATTTGAAATAAATATAAATATAAATAAAATAAATAAATAAAAGAATAATTACAATTTAAACTCTAAATTTATTAAAACCCTAATTTTAATATATCAACTTTTTTATAAATTCTTTTTAGACTTTATAATCCTCACAAAAACTTTACAATTTGACTATTTATTTTAATTGAATATTTAAAATCTTATAAATATTAATAACCTTTTAAAATTTATAAAATTTATTTTATAATTTATAGAATTTAAATTAAACTGATTATGTGACATATTTATCGTTTTTGAAACACAAAAATAAATAAAATGACTAAATAATGAAGTTGATTACAACATTGACTTAAACGAGTTTGGGTTTATAGTTTGAAAATGAGTCAAATATTACATCAAGACAAATCTTATCTCTCATACAAAAACTATAAAAGAATGTCTAAAGAGTCTAAAGCAACCAAAGTCTTTCTGCATGCATGCTACACAAGTACCGAAGAAGAATCCTTCGGAAGTTTCACACAAGCAACAGAAATATTCTAAGTGTGAAATATTTCGAAGCCAAGACCAATAGCTTCCGAAGCCAAATATGAAGTCTTCTGAATTCTCAGAGACAAAATCTTTCGAAGCTCAACACTTGAAGACAGATTTCTTCCGAAGACTTTTAACAACATGCTTTATCTGATGTACTTTTCCATAAAGCTGGACCCCTTTCTGCTGCAACTCTGAAATGTCACCAACTTACATGAGTTGGTGAAAAGGTCCATGCTTTTGGTAACTGTACATTGAGGTCTTGACTGTAAACTTTCTACTTCATGTGCTTTATCCTTTTTGTAATAGATAAGAATATGAGTTATGGCATGTCATAGTCACAAAGTCAAAAAGGCAATCTGCCTTTTTGACTCTACAATTGATTTTGTTTTGTGTCTAGTCAATTGTATCCAACTGGCTTTCATAGTATGGTCGGCTGTAGGATGTAGTATAAGTATCTCATGTTCTTATAACTTTATTTTCATGCTTTGTGACACTTGTAATAGAACATTGAGAAAGCAATATACTACAACCTTGAAAAACCATCTCCTTGTGTATCTTGTTCTTGTGTTCTCTCTCTTAATTACTTGTGTTCTTAGTGTCTTTACTTGTGGTTAATCCAGTTCACTGTTTGATTAAGTTTAGTTACTCTCTTCTTTGTATTGTTGTGTTGTATTTGACCACCCTTCAACGGTCCTACAAAAACCGTTAAACGAAACATCATTATCATCATAACATGTCACATCCCACCTAGAGCTTCTTATGTCACAATCAATTCTGACCATTGTTCATTCATCAAACCAAATCTCCATTCCTGGATTTAAATGGAGCTAAACTAATTTTGTAACCGAAGCTGACGTCACTGAGGGTCACCCTTTAACCAATGGACTCCAAGCTAGGAGCAACCTACCGAAATAGCTTAACCGAACTTTATCAATACTTAGTCAATTGTACATAATCATTAGGATCTTGCTCGATTACAACATGGTGTTGATGAGCCTAAAGCTCCACATCCATTGCAACATTCTCATACGGATCTAATATCCCAAAAAAGAGCTTAACCTAAGCTAGACCTATTGTTCACCCGGATTATGCATACTCTTGAGTGTAATAAGTTAGAGCTGTGATTCACTAGCTCAAAGCTCTTTTGAAGATAGTAGTGAAAGTCGTGATGGACTAAGAGAAAGCTTGAGATGAAAACAAATAATCAAATAGATTATGTAGGAAAATAAGGAAATTAGATCCAAATGGGTAGTCTTTAATAACCTTATAGGTTAAGCTTTGCACGTATGGGTACATGCTAGGAGACTTGTGTGAGATGATTATTCATTCTAGAGCTCTTCATGATGTGGCTCATGCCAATCTAACTCGCCACTAACAATCAAAACTCCACCTTTCGGATCTCAGCTTACCGAGGCAAGACTAACATCATGTTCTTTTAACAATGAATGGATACACTTTTATATGTCAAAATGATTTAAAAGTCTGAACTTGAATCTAATCCATGTGATCGCTACTTGGTTTTTGCTTTTGTGCGAATCACGACCTTATTTAGTGGATGTGTTTGTTCTATTTTGAGTTGGTGTTTCAAGATTAGATATCATGTGCGTGACTTACTCATAAACCAATACACCATGATGTACGCAAAAATATATGAGATAGGGTAGGATGGGATTCGAGGTGACAACTTAGCCGTGACAAGCGGTTACATGTTACGGCTTGACTAAAAAAGGTCCTAAGATGCCGCTCCACTCAAAGAGGTCACAGGTCACAACTTGACTCGAAAAGGAACACGAAGCAACTTTCAATCTTAGGGGGTGTTTGTTTTTTGAAAAAACCTCTTCCCCACCTCTTCATCTGCGCGCTCGCAGACGCAGGAAGAGGTTTTTACTTCGCAGACTATTTGTTTTCTGGAAGACATTTCATTAAAAAACGTCTTCCTCACCTCTGCACGGAGAAGAGGTGGAACAATGTCTTCACACCTCTTCTAACCTCTTCTCTTAACATCTGATCCCATCTTCATTCCCCACCCATCTTCCTCACCTATCTTCCCCACCTCCCCCACTCTTCACAACCATCTTCATCTTCGGCCGCCCCCACCATCGCCACCGCCTCGCCGTCGCCACCACGCTGCTCACCACCGCGCCACCGCCCCCCTTCGGCCCCCTCCCCTTCGGCCCCCCTCCCCTTCGCCCCTCTCCCCTTCGCTCCTCTCCCCTTCGGCCCCCTCCCCTTCGCCCCCTTCCCTTCGGCTCCTCTCCCCTTCGGCCCCCTCCCCGAAGCCCCCCTCCCCTTCGGCCCCCCTCCCCGAAGCCCCCCTCCCCTTCGCCCCCCTCCCCGAAGCCCCCCTCCCCTTCGGCCCCCCTCCCCGAAGCCCCCCTCCCCTTCGGCCCCCTCACTGTCGACCTGCAGGTACCCGTTTTTTTTTATTTGTTGTTTGTATGATTAGTTGTTTGTATATGGTTATTTTGTTTGTATATGGTTAGTTTGTTTGTATGATTAGTTTGCATATGATTAGTTGTTTGTATGATTAGTTTGTTTGTATGATTAGTTTGTTTGTATATGGTTTTTTGTTTGTATATGGTTAGTTTGTTTGTATGATTAGTTTGCATATGATTAGTTTGTTTGTATGATTAGTTTGTTTGTATGATTAGTTTGTTTTTATGATTAGTTTGTATATGGTTAGTTTGTTTGTATGATTAGTTTGTGTTTATGATTAGTTTGTTTGTATGATTAGTTTGTAATGATTTGTATAAGAAATAAATTGGTTTAGTTGGTTAGTTATTATTTGTATGATTAGTTTGTTTATGGTTTAGTTGGTTGGTATATGGTTTGGTATATGGTTTGTATATGGTTTAGGAAATGTTTGTATGACTTTTATTTATATTTTAATGTATTTCTATGATTTTATTTATATTAATGTATTAGTTGTTTTTAAATTAAAAAAAAATTTAGTTTAATTACAGAATTTCAGCATTCAGCAGATGTTAAAAAAACAGTCTTTTTCTTGCAGACTGCAGATATTTAATCCACATATTCTGCTGCAGATGTGTGCAAATGTGAGTCGCAGACTGCAGATGTTTGCAAATGTGAGTCGCAGACTGCAGATGTTTTTCTGCAGAAAAAACAAATAGCACGTTAGTATTAATTTACAAAAGACTGGTGAGGCATAACTTAGCTAGGCTCCAACCAACTAACGTAGGTAGGCATCCCCTTCCCTTCCCAACAACAAACTGCCTTCAAAAAACTTGGCTTTCAATTCTTGTATTTTCTTCTGTTTGTTGTCCACCAAATTCCCTTTTTTTTCTTGTTAGGGTTTCTACTTCAGGCCCACAAACATACACTACCAATCCCAATCCCAATCCAATCAACTAACCCAACCGTTACGGAATCATTACGCAATAATTTCAAATTGCGATTTGATCACCACATTAAATTCATCTCTGCTTTCCATACAAATCGCCTTTCTCGTTTTTCTCGCACTTTCAGGTGATTCTCCCTTCCCTTTCAATGATCATCGCTTTAAACATATTGAGTGAATTCGGTGGGTTTCTGTAAATCTTCTACTATTGTCGATGAATTAGTGTATGAAATCAAAGTTTGCCATACTCTGTGTTTCTAGTGATTGTTTGTGTCTGATTTCTAATATTGGCTAGGGTTATTGTAACGATCGCTTGTTCATTTTCAGGAGAGGGAATTAATATCTATCACTTTTCTTTTCTTTCAATTTTGGATGCAAAGATGAAACCAGAACTTCTGGAGGTTCAACCGCAAGAACTCAAGTTCAGATGTAAGCTCATCTCTCACTCTTTACAACTATCTCTTATTAGATGATATTTATGTTACAAGTTAAAGTTTAGTTGCATGAAACTCAATGCTGGTATAAAGATCTCACTGCCATGGATGATTTCTTGAAACCAATGTGGTAAATCTCACAAAATAGTCAAGTTATAATTTCACTGCACCAGTCAGGAAGCTGCTTTTAGCTTCCATTGAAACTGAGATACAACAGCTTTTATACAAAGCATCTCACCAGTTTCTTTATCAATTATCATCCCACCCCAGAATATGTATAGTATACAACACACACACACACACGTGGATTTAAAATGGAAGGTGAATTATGCGCCTCTAGAAAGCGGTAGATGAATCATGCTTGAGGTTTGTTTTACAAGATTGTTGGTTGGTTTCATGTATAAACGACCATCAACTGAATATAGTTTCGATGACCTTGTGTTTCTGGTGATTAACCTTAGACATTATGTTATGTTATTTCATTCAAGTAAGGCAAGACGTGCCATATGTCTCAGCAGGGGCTGAGCTAGGAAGTTTTTCCAGCGGGTTTAGTAAATATATAGATAAATATTTCTGTGGGTGCTACAAAATCAGAAGTGTCATGAAGGAAATTTCTTACAAAAGTTATTTGCAAAGAACTCACAGGTTCAACTAAAGCATATGTGGCTCTACCCTTTGTATCAGGTGATAGAATTTTTAAATCACCTCTCATGCCTCGCCTATGACAAAAATGATCAGTCATGCATTAATACAACTACATTTACAGTAACTGGTCATTTGATAAAATGTGATGTTTTCTTGAAGAATCTACTAACCTTCTATTTTGGTTTTCATGTTTCTCCAGTTGAATTGAAGAAACAAAGCTCATGTTCTGTTCAAATGATCAATAAGACCAGTCATCATGTTGCTTTCAAGGTGTTATGAGTTCTGTAATCTTCAAGATTTTCATCTTATATTTTTTTTTTCAAAGTTGAACTGCGGTAGACTTAACCGATGAATTCATATTCGGCAGATCAAAACTACCAATCCTAAGAAATATTGTGTCAGACCAAATGCTGGAGTTATTGATCCAAATGCATTGTGTGATTTTTCAGGTATGTGCTTGCTTACTGAACTTTTGGAAAAGTTTAATTTTGCTAAACTCTTACTGAATGAGGTTTTTACTTTATTTGCACATTAAATTTAACTTGAAGGCCATAATCTTTCTTGTTTGCTCTTGTTTTAGTACACATAGTTTAACTAAACATATTTATGTAATTACTATATCAAGTAAACAATGAGGAATTGTTAGTTATCTAATTGTCAATTCTTCCACATAATCTTACCCTTTCTGTTTTACTATACAAGTAGTTGATAGAAGTGTTTGAATTTTATTAAATGTATAAAATATCTTCCAACATTGAGAAGCTAGTGTACTTTTATTGTTAATAAGGGCCATTATTCAATAGCATAAATCATCTCATTGAAGAGGCAAACCGGTAATCATAGACTGAAATTTTGCCAAGATCGCTGCACCTTCATGAAACATGCAGGAATAAGTCGTGTCTGATGTTTCTGGGATTTGGTTGCTTAATTCTGAGTGAATTGTTTAAATCATTTTGTTAATAACTGTCATTGATATGGTGCAGTTACTATGCAAGCGCCAAAGGTAGCTCCTCCAGATATGATCTGCAGAGACAAGTTCTTAGTTCAAAGCACCATTGTGCCAGAGGGCACAAAGGAGGAGGATGTCACATCTAGCATGGTTAGTGTTTTTCTGTCTCATGAAGATACTTCTTTTAATGGTAATGTTTTACCTGATTCTTCAATGTGTCAGTTTGCTAAAGAGGATGGTAAAGTTGTTGATGAAAAGAAGCTTAAGGTGATCCTCATCTCCCCACCAGACTCCCCAGAATCATCACCAATTGATGAACCATTAAAGCTTGTGGACAGTAATGAAAACAGAGAACTGAAAGATGACATAGTTCAACAAAACAGCTCTCATGCTATGGTAAGGCCTTAATGTGCATACCAAATATTGTAGGTCATATGTAGAGGTGGTAATTTCTATTCTTTAATGCATTGGATGTGCTGAACATGAAACTTGCATAAAAGTGAAATGAATCAAGGGGGCCAAATGGGTTGATTGTTGCCCAAAATTTCATTGATATGTTTCCAACCTATTATTACAGTTTGCTTAAATAGATTTGATATTAATTTGATTTTGACCTTGAGGTCATGGATTCTGCAGTGGAAACCTCTTGACCAAGTGAAGGGTAAGGCTGTGTACATCAGATTGCTAGTGATCTGGCCCCTCCCCGAACCCTGCGCAAAGCGGGAGCCAAGTCAAGCACCGGATCGTATTTTTCATTCTTACATTTTATTTATGAGATTGCAAAATTTTGAAAGTCAGTTCAGCCTGTTTTGTTTAGTGTTAATGAAACCTGTTACCCAACCTGCCCAGCCCACCGTTTTGCTACCTCTAGACTTATGTGGACAGGTGCCAACTTGCATGTCTTACATGTTATGGGTGTATGGGTTGGAACTTCTCCGGTGTTTATTCATTATGTCTCTTGACTGTAACTTATCCAAATCTTGATCTAACTAAAATGGGTGGTATATTATTGGATTCAAATGTATTTCAGGTTGTTGAGAGCATGGAAGTGCCTACAGGAGATAGTGAAAGTGTAGAAGTCACTAGGAAAGAAGAATCTTCAAAAACAAAAGAAGCTGTAAAAACAATAGGAGAACCTGTAAAACCATCCAAGAATATGCAAAAAGAAATGAGGAGTTTATGCAGATGAATGATACGGAAGAGCTGGTATTAGCCAAAGATGTAGAAGAGATGAAGTCAAAATTGAAAGAACTTGAGTCAAAGCTTACTGAGGTCAGCTATGTTTGTGCTTCTTTGGTGCAGATATCCTATGAGTTATGCTATGTGGAATTGTTTTTTGGCTTGTTTCGGTTAACCAAATCTGTGGATTTCCTCAGGCTAAAGCAACTATCCTACATCTAACAGAAGAAAAACGATCAGTTACCCAGGAGAAACACTTCTTACAGGGAGAATTGGTATGTGTTCTCAATCCATATATTTACTGTCTATTTTTTATAGAAAGTAAGTTAACCTGCTCAAGAGTTTGAGGTGTTATGCATATTTCTACTTAGTGTCAGTTGGTCTCTGAATAGGTTTAAATGCACATTGTTTCCAACTGTACTCTTGGAACCGAGTGAGTTTGTCATATTGATGTCCGTGTCTGGTTTAAATTTTTTTCATTTACCTTGTATTTTTGTTGATTTACTTATTTTCTGGTTAGTGATGTGAGTGTCTGTTTGTGCTTGACACGATTAAGTAGGTTCCAATGGTAATCTGTTTTGACATATTTGAGATTTTGCCCACACTAATGTCTTAGTTGTTAAGAAATTGGAGCCAGATGTGCTTAGAAGGTCACAAAGCTTCATGACTTCTTATTGCATTCTATATGGTGTGCAGTTACTGGTAACATGTTTGAACTGACGTAATAATATAGTGGTTTTGTATAGTAAGTATATTTTTATGGGATTTAGTTAAGTATGTGCATGAATCTTATGTTAAAATCTCTAATATGCAAACGTTATTGATTCTGCCCTCCCTCCTTTCTGAAAGTGGAGCTTCTGCTGACCTAAATGTTTTAGCTGAAAATTAAAATTATAAAATGGTTTAGTCACAACAAGGGAACTATAATTTTGACGTATATTCCCAGAACTAGTTAACATGTAATGTTTTAGTACCAGTCAAAAAGGGTCAGACTGAGCTCACAAAGTCTTTTCGGTCTTTTCTTTTCTTGATTTTTTTTATTATTAATAAACGAAGAAGTATATTACATAGACAACATAGTTACCAAAACCGAACAATGTAGGAGGAGGTTTTGTCTTGTGAATACACTTTTGGTGACTTTCACCTCATTTACATTTCAGTTAAGTTATACTGATTTGATTGGTTGGATTCACTGAAGTCTGAAATGTTATGATCACTTAATTTGTTGATGGGTTTTGATGTTTGAACTGCAGGATTTGGTGAGAAGTAAGAGACACAGGGCTCAGGCAGGATTTCCATTGCTGTTTGTTTTTATGGTGGGACTTGTGAGCCTTTATCTGGGATACCTGTTGCACAGCTGACCAACAAGTTCAACAAATTGTATGAGAGTAGTAGCAACTGATTTACACTGTGTAAATAAAGGGTCTAAAATTTATACTTGTCTAAAAACATATTAAAATCCCGTCTGTTTCAAGTAATTGGATCCATAGACAAATTAAATATTAATATTCTATCTTGGTAGAATCTTTTGAAATTATTATACCTTTTTATTTGAATTTTTGGCAATCACAGTATATGAAAAAAAATTCATAGAATTCATAAATGAGATTTATGTGAAAATAAGTTCACCTTTTGAAATGTTTCAAAGTGTCAACTAAAAGAATCCAAATTGGTGTCAGTGTGTGTGAATTCCGATGGCATCATCCATGGGGGTACTAGAGATGTGAGTTAGAGTCTCTGTTCATCTCTACGTTTGAACTCGACTTGACTAGGCTTCATCTTATTGTCTATTCTTATTCATGATGGCAACGATATTGTGATTTTCGGTTTTAACGGATTAAAATAGATTGTGCAATATATGCCGCTTAATCGGTAGATATTCTATGTTGATCAAATTGCTTATGGAATTCAATTAAAGCTCTGCAAGGAATGCACCCTTGCTGGTAGTGATTAAAAAATGTCTTTCGTCATAGTCTCTAGGCAATCATAAAATATACTTACTTTCACAATCCATGATGTGGACAGGATTGAGAAAATCTTTGAGGCGATTAAAAAAATTCATAAATTTATTCATATACTTTTGATTGTTTCGTACCCAGAGTAGGGCATAGAAAGATTGAAAAAAAATACTTTTGAGGTAAATAGTGGTGATTTTTAACCCAAAATTTTATTCTCGATCGATTCCATAGGCAATCACAGTGGATTTGTTGACATCCAAAAATAAAAATAAATAAAAAAACAATTATTTTCTTAAAAAATTACTGGTGATTACCGATAATAACTAAAAATCTAAAAAGGACAAGTTCTATTTATACTCGTTCATATTACCGATGGATATTAAGAACAGGATTGTATCCCGATCTTTTTGTAGCACTGTAAACGAGCCGAGTCGAGTTGGCTCGAAAATTTTAACGAGCTCAAAACACCGGCTCGAAATCGGCTCGTGAAAAGCTCGAGCCAGCTCGTGACTCGTTCGAGCCGGCTCGATTTTTATTTTTATTTATATTTTCACATTAATTTACATGAAACACAAAAAAATATATATTATGACTTTATTTTTTTGTTGAGTACTCCATAACTAGGGGAACAAAGATCATTATTTTAAATATAAATAATTTACTATCAATTTATATATTTTAAACAAAATTATTAATGTTTCTAAAAAAATCCATTTTTATTTAAGAAAACCTTTTTAAAATCATAATATAAAAATAATCATCATAATAATAGTATAATAATAATTATTAATATTACATTATATATATATATATATATATATATAATATATATATATATATATATATATATATATATATATATATTATATGCACCGAGCCAAGCATGCTCGTTTAGGTACGAGCTTTTTGTACATTCCTATTTTTCAGTAATTGAACGTGAAATACTATTTCATATTTTATTTCATAGAATATATAATTTGAGAAAGCTCATTGTGAACGATGGTTCCATTTTGGCAATTATTAGTTAAATAATTCACAGCTCATGTCTTATAAATATATGAGTGTGAGTCTTTAAATTATAAGAGATGATACTGAGTGATTGTGAGTGAATGAGAGAGAAAATGTTACTGTTCATCTGTAAATTTAAGGTTTTACTATTCAACTCTTATAATTATTTTAATATTTTTTAAAGTGGTTGTGAGTGGAAGAGAGAGAAAAAGTAATGAAAAAGGTATAAAAATATATTATTTAACTAAAAGGAGAGAGAAAAAATAATAATTTTTAATATAATTATATAGATAAAGATAAAGAATGGATTGTGAATACTCTAACAATAAGGGTTATAACCATTCAAGGTCTACAGTCAACTCATAAACAATAAATAATTCACGTCATGTTTTTGAAATGGTGCGGATGCAAGTAAGCAAACTTGATAGCAAAAGATATCATCATATAAAAAAGATGTGATGTGATGTGATGCGTATTTCCGTATAAAAAAAGATGTGTCTATTCCCTACTTTGACCCGGTCCAAGCTCTACTTTCTCTCTTAGCCACATAAGTATACTTAGATTATACACCCTTTTAGCTGTTTTTATATACTTTAACTTAACCTTATATACTTTAACTTAACCTTAAATATAAAATGCTAGAAACTTAAATGTATATATTAGAAACTTATTTTACATCTAAAAAAAATAAAAACATAACAATTTACGAAACTTAACACTATTGCTTCATGAAAATCTCCCATGGGTTAATGGAAAAAGATCCTTTAGATGTAGAGGGTGAACAAGATGACTAGAGAAACAAGACAATCTACAAAACTAGTAATGTCTATTAGCCCTATCATAAACGGGTGTTTTTTTTGTAATCAAACTTTACTACAAGAATAAGTATTTGTCTATTAGACTGAGAATATTTTGTATTTTTATTATATAGTTCAAGATAGTCGAATGACAATTATGTATCTATAGATATATTGTACCATTAAGAAGAGGGCGACGATGTGAGCCATTCCAATATTGTCAATGAGTTAATTAAGTATAGTAAGAGTAGAGAATATACGATTACCCTTTAAGGCTTCTTCTTGTCATCTTTTATATTGACAAATGATTTTACATGGTATGTGGTCTTCTTGGTCCGATCTTTGTTAGAGTTTATTCACAATTGATTATGTTTGGTAAGTGGTTCCCAAAGGATCCACATTCTCGGATTGGTGTTGAATATTGTTCCAACCCACATCTTGAAATTGGCCGGTTTCACAATTTTTCGAAAATACTATTATGAAAAGCTTTTAAAGTTCATTTTTTGTTTTAAAGCACCATCAAATATGTGACAAGTTGGATTCCATTAAGTAGATACATCTTAATTGGGACCTAAAATTCTAGAATTCGAATCCTTACATAGTTATATATAATCTTGATATCTTTCACTTTTTTTAAAACATCATGTAACATAAATATAAAAGCTTTAATAAAGTTTTCAACATAACGAGCATGCCTTGCATTATTAAATTGATAATATGCATAACGCATTGAATATGGAAAGATCTACAATCACAAATCTCATGATATTCTAATTTGTATTGTTTGAGGTGTTATCAAGTGCAATTAAAAATATATTTGTAAATTAAAATAGTTATTGCATTATTCAAAAATTTTAAAAAAATATAATTCTAGGGTATGTAGATACGGAAAAAGATTAAACGCAAATAAGCGATGTCACAAAGGTACGATTCGGGTAAACTATGTGGAACCGACTAAGCATTACTAGTTAAGTTCACACCGTTACTTAAATCTTTATAAGTAAATGTATGTTTTTCTTCTATAATTTTAAACTATAACATCTAAATATATTACGACTTATGTGCTTATAACGAATTTGAAGTGTCTTTCGAATCATATCGGTCAACTGAGGGTTGTTGAGTGGCCAAAAGACAAAGCTTCTTGAATCACAAACTTTGACATACGATCCCAAGCAGTGTTAACATTGTAATGAAAGATTACACCTTCTTCATCCAATAGTGTTTGTTTAGAATCCATATAATTTTTCAACCCATTATGAAACATCTATATGATTTGTTTCTTTAAAGTTTTGTTTTAATCTTTGGCTAGCCAAGCTTCACAAATTTTGTAATGAGCCTTTACAGACCCGTCAGTCAAAACAACCAAAATCCAATCTCTCCAAACATATATCTTTCGATTATATGCAAGAACCTAAACAACGGTTGGCCCGGTGAACGAACCTAGACCTTTGAGTGATTTTGAGTGAGCCACTATGTGTAGAACGAGAGCGAAAAATATAAATCGAGAGTGGCAAGTGTTGAACAAGAGTAGAAAGTGAACATTGAGAGTACTTTTTTGTGTTTTTTGTGTATGCTTTTGTGTTTTAGAGTTGGGTACTCAATCATATCAACTTACACTTATTTATACTTTAGTTAGAGAGCTAAAACTCTAAAACATTGGTCAAAAAAGTCACCCAATGGTTATGTAGCCATTAAAAATGGGTATAGTTCCTCAACCAACACCTTGTGTCTGACACTTATTTATACATGTGACTCCATTAAGCATTCATGATCCAATCACCTATTAGAGTTATAATTCCTCAACCAACACCTTGTGTCTAACATTTGCTGGTGCCGGTAAGACTAAAGTCAAAGAGTGTGATCTCTTTAGACTATCTCGGCATAACATGAAAGATTTAGTAAGTCTACCTTTTAAAAGCCCCTCAAGAGATAGAAGAAGATACATGTATGAGTTGTTTTTGATTAGGATGATTGAAGGATGAGAAAAGTTTTGGTATCCTTATCCTAGGAGGAATTTGTTGATCTATGAAGAAAATGAAGCTACTAAAAACTCAAAGATTCAACACTTTTTGGTCAACTACCGAAATCTTCCAAGTGTTTAATCACTACTAATCAACACTCAACTTGATGATGTGCTAATCAATTGCTACACTAGAAAAGACTACCACAAATCAAAGTAAATTGGCAGTTGCAGTGTTCTACCTTATGGAAACAACATTGCATTGAAGTTGCTGATCAATGTTGTGTTGATTACCTATGTATGATATACATATATTATCCTAAACCAAGAATAGATGTAAAGTAATTTATTCTTAGTGTTTAGCTTTTTTAGCATAAATACCACTCGGTTGTATAGTTTTGAGGTTAACTTGTTAGCCCGTTTGTTATCTTATTATGTTGACTCTTTTTGTAATGAGAAAAGATTAAGCAAATGAATCCTTTGAAAGAACATCTTGTGTCTTTATTTTTACTCAAGTTGTGTTTGTTGGTAAGATTGTTGACTTAGATTTTGCATTTGTCATGTAAGACCCCGTCCCCAGGACACTTACAACTGGATAACCATTGCACATAAAACATAAAACATACATTTAATTTTTCTAAAATATCATAGCAGGATAACTTAAAACCATTTCATATATTAATGATGGCTTTTGCAAAACAATACAATGTAGTTAACTGTTACAAAATATTATCATTTGCATTACATCACAAAAACGTAATAGGTATACAAATGGATGTCATCCAAAATGCCAAGTAGCTACCCGTGCCATCCTCAACAACATTCACCTGCTAATTGGAAAATACATAAAAGTCAGCGTTATTAAGCGAGTTCTAGTTTTACAAATAAAATACTTTTACTTCTGTTTAAAATTGTCTTTTGCTTTCGTACACGATCATGCATCATACGTACAAGTAGGTAATTTATTATTTTCTTCCATCATTATTCATTATCTTTCGCTTAATGTACGTCATCATTATCATTCGTTTTCATTCATAGCCTTCCTTACTTATTTTTCATACATTTGTCATCTTTCTTACTTATACCGGACCAATGCCATGTGCTATACCCCTACCGTCATGCATAAAGCGGGTACTGGGTCGAAGTCTATAAATAGACTCCCGTACATTGTACCCCGTGACCTAACCACAGTACCGGGGTAAGCGGCAAGGATCCCATACGTATGGTCAATCATAAGGATTAGACCCCAGTGTGCGTCCGTCCGGGATAGCTAACCGCACACAGGTGAGCTAACACCCTTCATTGGGTATGAACCTCCATTGCTTGCAAGACTTTGTTACGTTCATTCATTAATGTATGCATTCTTTCATTCTTTACATTCCTATTTTCATTATCTTTCCACTTTCATTATATGCTACTTTATGTTTATTGATATTAATCAAACCACGCAAAGCCACAGAAAATAATCATACATAACAAGGAACATAAACATAACCTTACATGGCATCATCAAAAAACATCATATACCACATCATCCAATATCATAAAGTTAACTTACATCACCCCCGGGAACATCCCAAGTCAAAACCTAAAACTTCACTTTTCCCCAAAAATTCAGAAAATAAACTAAGACCTTAGGCGCATGAGCACTATGCAAGCGCATGGCCTTTCAAGCATATGGGAACACTTAGGCACATGGGAGCTTTCAGGCGCATTGGCACTATTGGAGTGCATGACCCAACACTAAGTCATTCTGGCAAATTTCTAGGCGTATGGGCACTTGCAGGCACATGAGTTCCCGGGCGCATGTGCAGTCTAGGCGCTTGGTACACTTAGACAATTCGACCGTTTGGCGTATGGGACAATTTTAGGCGCATGGGCAACCAACTTACACTAATCAACATAATTCAATCCCTAATCTAACATCTATCATGTTCTAAGCTTAGTTCTTACATTCTAAGCAGCATAACATGATCATAACATGATCATAACACAATCATAACATCATGAACACCCAAATTAAACCCCATCCACAATCACATACACATGAACATACGACTATAAAACTCACTTCTATAAAAACATACATACATGCATTCCCAGCCCCCAAAATAAGTTAAAACATGTAAAAAGGGGGTTCTAGAACTCACCTTTGACAACTTTCGAGTATGACTTTTTCAAAACCCGAATGCAATTGAGTTTGACCACCTAAAAACCCACCAAAACACAATCCGAACACAATCAAACACAAAGCATGCAACCGAGGCTAGAACCAACCAAGAACACCTAAAAAACATGAATTCTTACCTTGAATTCAGTCTTCTTCTTCACCTTCTCTCTAAAATCAAAGCTTTCTTCACTTTCTCTCTCTAAAACCGGTTGCAAAAGTGATCTGGAAGACAATATGGGTGGCCATGCCCGCTTTGTACGAAATAATATAAAATTTTGTATATTTTACACATTTAACCCCTCAACTTGGGTTAAATTGTGTTTCTTCCTTTTCAGCACTTTTATTCTTTGTTTCTCGTCTTTTTAAAATTTCAGGTGTTACATGTCGACCGCTAATCACTAGAAAAGTATTATTAGTCCATAAACCAATGTAACAATATGTACATGGAGCTGGATGTGGACATAGAGATTGAGAAATTTATGATGATTTTAGCATCTACCTTAAATTTATAATCTAAAACCAAAATGATATATTTATATATATATATAAGGAAGGGATCAAATGTGAACTAACTTTTTCTGTCAGAACTTTAGGAACTAATCTTAACCACTAGTTCTCAATGGCAAAATTATAATTAACAAAAATATATTTAAAAAAATTATAAATCGAAAAATAACATTAAAAAAAACACAAAATGTTCTCCTACTCTCCCTCTTTCATAAAAAAATAAAAAAAATCACGTTTTTAACGAAATTCGTTTTACACATGTATAATATCGGATTTACACTTATGTAACTATATTTATACATGTGTAAACAATGAATGTACGCTTTTTTTAGAGAAGTATATTAATATGGTAGTCGTTGGAAAGATAAAAAATACTGAATTTGCATGTGATGAAAAATGAGTTATGAACGTTTTAAAAAAGTGGAGGAAATAACATATAATTGCATGTGATGAAAAATGAGTAATTGAGATTGGTTCTTAGAGTTCTCATAAAAAAATGGTTCTCATTTGAACCTATTCTATATATATATATATATATATATATAAACTTTTAAGGGTTATGTAGTGAAATTAATTCGATGAATTTTTGTCAGATATATACTTATATTTGAAGCTAGCCTTATTTTTCAGTGACATTTTTTTATTTGATGTTATATTAATTGTTGTTAATGGGTTACCCTGCATTTACAACTAAATTTGAGTTTGATCATAAGCTGTACACCCATATAGGGAAGGTAAAACACATATCTAAGATCTAGTCATTTTGTATATGTAAGCCTTGCCAAATGAACAACTTTTGTGGTAACTTTTTATCAATATAATGAATGACAATATATAGACCAGACCTATTATATATTGCATAAAAATATTAAACTTTGTCCTTCGCTTCAATGTGCGATTTCAATACGGATAATAATTTTTTATCGTTCCATCTCTGTGATACACGAGGTCTTAAGTATTTATATTTTTTATATAATTTTTAAATTTAGATATATGAAACATTTACAAATTCAATGAATTATATTATTCTTTTATATACAACCCGTGTAACACATATATAATTATAACCTAGTGTCCTACAAAAAAATAACAATATAGATTATAGATAACCAATAGTCATAATAAATACGGACAATTGTTTTAGTGATTTAATATTGTAAACAACATATTTTTGTATATAATATCTAACGCATGAAACAACCATAGCATTTATATTCGTTTCATAACGTTTATTAGCAACAATAAATGACAAAAACGGGTTTTACATCAACAAAGTTGTATTCTTGTTGAAGTATTCTGTAAGTAATTTTACACTTTAAAATAATCATCAATGATTACGCGATCGGACCGGATCGGACCGGCCGGTCCGACCGGGGATCGGTCCGGTGGCCGATCTGGTTCGCTTCGACTCATTTTGGACTGGTCGAACCAGTCGGTTCGTTCCGAACCGTTGGTCGGACCAGGAATTAATTTATTATTATTATTATTATTTTTGATTTTAATGTACGTCGGATATATAAATATAGTTAAATTTTATATATAACTATAAAATATATATGTAAATCATATATAAATTAGTTATATTTAATTACATATATAAATATAATTCAAATATAATTAAATCTGTTCCAACCGATCCGACCATCAAACCAGTAACACTTTTGTTACAACATCCGGTTCTAAAAAGACAGAAGAATAAAGAAATCATGTAACCTGACCTCATCGATACTTACACGCCAAGCGTGACGATGTTGACTGCGTATGCAAAACCAACCATGACGTCATCATCTGCATCACCTCAACTACTCCCCAAATCCGACAACCGTCCACCAGAAACCTCTCAGAAATTTCCTCACCATTCCTTTCAACTTTCTTCCATTCATCAGCTACAACTTTGTTTAATTCATCATCAATTTTCCTTTCTGCGTTATGTGATTGTGATTGTGATTTCGATCCATTTGGGCGCTCGTCATTTGGGGTTTGTTTCAGGGTTCTGATGAGGTGATGGATCCAAATTAAAACCTTAATTCATCTGGGTTGGGTTTGGTTTTGTTTTGTTTTTTGATTGATTGATTGATTTGTCTGTCCAGCGGGTCGTCATTTTGGATTTGATTTGGGTTTTGATGTTCTTGCCTCCGATTGAATTTTGAATCCTCATCTCGTGTTTGATGTGAATTTGGTGTTGTTCGTTGCAATTGGGTGTAATTGTTCATCTGAAGTGCTTGCTAATGGAGAACTGAACTTCTGTGGTGGTTTCAGTTTACTGTTATCATCTCCCTTTTGCAATTGGTACAATACAGTTTTCACAGCTTCAGGTACAACTCACTATAACAGGATCGTGCATCTTTCTCATTTGCCGAAATTAAAAATTACTGGTTATTGGGGAAATCCCCGAAATTGTGATATTTTATTATTGGTTTTCTGAAATCAGTGTCAAAATTTGAAATTTATGGTTCATCAATGGCAAATTATTCTGAACCATCATCATCCATAAGCTTTACTTCACCTTCTCATGTTTCTAATGGCTATAATGTATCATCATCCTCTTCGATCAGCGAAGCGCGATCAAATCTTGAAATTATCAGCTTAAACAATCTCAGTTGCAGCTTAGGAAAGCTCTTGATTGAGACTGATGCAAATTACAGTGATGCAGTAGTAGTAGTGAAGGCAATCATGTGTGTGTTCATAGGTGTATTTTAGGTGCTAGAAGTGCGTTTTTCTGCCAATTATTCAAGGAAAAGAAGGATTGTGTTGAAGAAGATGGGAGACTTAAGTACATTATGAGTGATATTTTGCCATTTGGGAATGTTGGATATGATGCATTTGTTGTGTTCTTGAGTTATTTGTATACTGGAAAACTGAAGTCATCACCACCAGAGGTTTCAACTTGTGTTCATGGTGGATGCCCTCACGACGCGTGCAGGCCGGCTATTGTTTTTGCTGTTGAATTGATGTACGCTGCGGTCATTTTTAAGGTTCCTGAGTTGGTTCGTCTTTTTCAGGTATGTGTGTTCTTTGTGGTATTGTGTGAATTTCATCCACATTCCAATCAATGAGTTGGTGATGTTTTTGGTGGTCCATCCTTAGTTTGTAAATTTTTACTTATTATATACAACTCTTTGCAGCAGAAGTTATTTAGTTAGATTACTTATCACAACTTTTCGGACGAACTACTACGAGAAATCTAGCAACATGTAAAAGATAACATGTTGATGCCATGTCATTTGTCACATACAGGTGACCAACCCTTCACACATTCGAATAGGCTCCAAATTGTGCAAAATGCCCAAATTTTAAGAGACGATTGAATATGTTGCTAACGATGTTGGGTAACTACTTTTGATATCAGAAGTTTAGTTCTTCTGTTTACGCCTAGTCCGTCCCAATATTTTGAAAAATAAAAAAAAATTGTGACGGGCAGAGTAAATAATTCATCACAGAACATAGCTGACTGTTAGTTGGCTTGTTTTTAGGCTTTTACCCCAAAAGTTTCGGTTAATGTATTCTGTTTTGGTGTTGTTGTCAACTGTTAAAAGGTTCCAAATTAACGTGTTTATTTATTTTTATAAAATGCAGCGTCGCCTTCTCAACTTTATCGAAAAAGCTCTTGTTGAAGATGTGATTCCAATACTTGAGGTGGCGTTTCATTGTGAGTTAACTCAGATCTTGACTCAGTGTGTTCAGCGAATCTCCCGTTCAGACCTGGACAATGTCTCTCTCTCGAAAGAGGTCCCTCCAGAAGTTTCCAAAGATGTAAAGTTGCTTCGTGGCAAGTGTTGGAACGATACAAGTCGCGACTCGGTAGAATCTGAGGAGTATGTATTGAGGGAAAAACGAATAAGGCAAATACATAAAGCACTAGACTCGGACGACGTAGAGCTGGTCAAACTTCTGTTGCAGGAGTCAAACATAACGTTAGATGAAGCCAATGGGTTACACTATGTGGTTTCATATTGTGACCCGAAAGTTGTGAATGAGGTACTCAGTTGAACATGGGGGATGTAAACCGTAGAAATGCTCGAGGGTATACCGTGCTTCATGTTGCCGCAATGCGTAAGGAACCATCAATCATTGTTTCTCTTTTGAGCAGACAAGTGTCGGTTTTGGATGTAACCCGAGACGGGCGAAGTGCTGTTGGGATATGCAAGCTCTTAACGAGGCCAAAGGATTATAATGCAAAGACTGAACGTGGTGAGGAAGCGAACAAGGACCGAATATGCATTGATCTGTTGGAACGAGAGATCATTAGAATTCAATGGGTGGAGGATATGTACCGATGATGTTATCGACAGCTATGGCTGATGACTTGCAGATCAAGTTACATCATTTAGAAACCCGAGGTAACCAACCAACCAACCAACCAACCAATCGTCTTTTCTTTTGTATCCGTTCATGTAAAATTACTTTTTTACCCTTTATTTATTGATATGTCTCGGCCTTGTAGTGGCATTTGCACGATTGTTGTTTCCTGCTGAAGCAAGACTGGCGATCGAGAGCGCCAATGCTCACACGATGTCGGCGAGTAAAGGTTCGAATGGGAACTTAAAGGTGGATTTGAACGAGACACCATCAGCACAGCATAAAAGACTCATTTCCCGAATAGAATCGCTCTCGAAAACGGGTACTATACATTTACTTCCGTTTCACTAACTATGGTTAAAGTAACCAAACTCTGGTTAAAGTAATTAACCGAACATTTATGATTTGTGGATGCAGTCGAGATGGGTCGCCGATTCTTCCCTCATTGCTCGGAAGTACTCGACAAGTTCATGTTGGATGATTTGCCTGACGTGTTGTATCTCGAGAAGGGGACTCCCGAAGAGCAAGTGATCAAACGTGCACGCTTCGTGGAGCTTAAACAAGACGTTCAAAGAGCATTCTCGAAGGACAAAGCTGAGCTCCCGAGCCAGTTGACACCCTGCGTTAAGAGTAGATCCCGAAAATACTCCTAAACTATGCTTTTACGCATACCATACACTTATTTTTGTTAGGTGAATACATACATATAAGGTGTAGTTTCAGCAAGGCACAAAAACGAGTTCTGCATAATGATTACATTAAGACCTGGTTTTTATAATTTTATTTTTACATATCCTTCAGTAGCTTAGATACACGGGTTAATACAGAGAACATCCTACGTGAGAACCTTAAATATTGAATATGAAACTATGACCTAGTAAAGCATAATTAGATTTCAAAAGATGGAAACGTGATGTAAAATTGAAGCTGAGATGTTGTTTTATAGTAAGTAATCGTTATTTTAATTCACTTTAAATTCGTCAATTTTGAAATTTAAATAATACTTTCTTAAAAATACGATGTTTAAATTATTTTAACTAGCTGAAAATTAAATATATTTTAGTACAACTAACTCTAACTAAAACATTTTAATGAAACATTTTATTTATTTTTAGAAGAAAGTTCATTTGAGTAATATAATATTAAATGAATGTTTAATAAGAAAATGTTATAAATATTATTTATTATGGTTATAAAGAATTATATAGATAAATTTTATTAAAGGTCCTTATCATGTTATTCGAATAGGTATTGGAGTTATGAAAGGATTAGGTTTCATACTTCTATAAATACCATTTGTATTTTATTTGTTAACATCAATCAACAATATAAATATCTCTCTTCCAAAATTTCTTTCTCATATTGTTATTGTTATTAGGTTAGTTTCACAACACGTTATCAGCACGACTTGCATTTTAGAATGGATCCTAGTATCATAAAGTTATATTGGATATCACACTTAATTGATTTTAGCAAAAAGGGTTACAAACAGAATTCTTGATCTGGTATGAAAAGTCTTAACTCTTTATTATTCTTATTATATTTTAAATTTTCTTATGATACTTTTAGTTTGTTTTCAATCTTGAACATAATGGAAGATATCAACATGATGATTAATGTATACATCGTTGTCGTTTATTTTGATTCCTCGTATTAATTACAAATTGATTAAATAGTCGTTAACATACTTTCATAACAACTTATGATTCATAAATAAATTAATATTGAATCAAAAATATACTTTCATATAAAATATATTTTATTAACTAAATAAAGATCGCTTATAATAAAATCAATAATAAATGTTGATATATTTAAAATTTGTGATGCATGTTTATAGGATATCAATTAATTAATTAATTTTCTTTTTCGTATAATAACATAAAAACACATTAATCAAGCACAAGTGTACCGGATAAATATATCATTGTATTGTATTATGTTGTGACGCTATTGGTATAAGGTGAGTAGTAATTACTTTAAATAAAATTTACTAGGAACGATATTTGAATTGGTAAATTCATTGTTTCGATATCTTAGTTCAATATCTTTTAGCATGTGCGGATTAGCAATCTTGATTATCTTATTTAATATCTGAAAATCTATTCATTAGATAAAAAAGTATTGTTCCTTACATAATATTAATATTTGAGTAAAATATTGAAATATATAATTATAATTTATGATTTTATAATCTTATAGTGTCATTTATCATATATTAGTTTTATTCTTCAACAATATTTGAAAGTCAAGTACTTGATGTTGATAAAATATAGAATGATTCCTAATGGTGTTTATTGAAAGATTATCAATGTTTCAACTTTGTTGAAGAACATTGTAATAAATAACTTGTTTATATGTTGGCATGCTATAACATTAATCACATGAGTTTGTTTATGTTGGCATGCTATAACATTAATCACATGAGTTACCATGTGGTGTATGTCTTTTTTGCTTACTACGTGATTATTATATAAAAGCAAATACTAGATCAAAGTTATTTGATCTATTATTACTCTCACTAAATAGTATAAAAAAAGATATGACACCTCAAGTGTCATCCGCCTTGAATCTCATTATCAAGTTACACAAGATCATAAGATTTTAAGCGGATAAATCTATCATGATTTGGATATGTAACTACTTCTCAATTTGTATTATAGGAAGAGAAAATTTATTTATATGAATATTATAATTTTGAAGTAAGTTTTGTTTATCATGCCTCAAATAAGTATGAGAGATTTGAAAGGATTTCATATAATGCGTCCACGAAAAGAATAAAAAACCATGAAATTTGATTGTTCTACCCCATCCCTTAAAGGAGTATGATTATATAATGATATAATGAATGTCATGGTTACAAACATAATTAAGGAAATTGTAATGATGTCCATCACAAATGGCAAACAAATGGGTGATTATATGTGAAAAAGATAACAATATTACGCATGGCATTATGAGATGATAATATGTTGTCATATTGTATTTTCTATATGCATTGTACAATCATAACTAGACATACAACATGTATGATCATTATCATGATCATGATTAATTAATTGGTATGACCAGTTAGACCACGTCAAGTCAATGATGATGTCAATGTATTTAAAAACCAAAGATTCTTTTTAATAATTAAACAAACAATGTTTGCTCTCAAGAGAAATTATTTATTTACCAACTAAACTAGCATGTGAATCCCTGAATTCTGGAAATGATAAAGGATACACATATCGTATTTTGTATGCCATTTAAAGGATTAACATCGATGCATCGTTAAATGTTTATCAAATTCACAACTTGAAGTTGTGTGTTTATGGCTTAGCTAATGGGGTAGCAAGCATATTATTCCAGATTATGATATTATATTTAGTAGAAATGTCGACTTTAATTCACTATATATTGGTGATTATTGGAATAAGTGTTGAACTTCCTATTGCTTAAGTTCATGCACAAATTGCTTTTCTTGAGAAGACCACGCAATTAATTGCAAAGCCAATGATCATAAGAGCAAATGTTCATGTTTGTGAACATGTTATTTTACATGTAAAAATACTAATTCACATCAAGCCAAAAAGTTGTAAGACTTTCTGCCGATTAAAGTTGGGTTTTGAAACCTAGTAGATCTCATCTGAATTGTTTTTTTGGTTGTGTGGTATATATTTCAATTGTTCCTCCATAATGCACAAAGATGAGAGTTGGGAATATATATCATGGGCATGCATAATATCTATAATTAAAATATAGAGCTATTGTCAATAAGTTTGTCCATGACTCAATTTATTGGTTATGCATTTTGATTAATCAATATTTCCAACATTAGGGGGAGATAAAAAGTAGTTCGATCGTGAAAGTTTTAATGAATTATCAATGTATTAGATTGATCCTTAAACAAATAAATACGAACCAAAAGTTCAATAGATAATTCATTAGTGAATCAATTACCAGACATAATCATTAACATATATACTTATTTGTAATGAAGAAGTGTCTAGATCTTATATGAAGTCTACTGTACATCTTAGAAAAATACCATGAGGACATCTTAGAAAAATACAATGTCAAATCATACAAATTTTGTTTTATTATAATAGTGTTAGGATCAAGGTATTTGACCAAACAACTACTGATTAACGTGTTAAACCAAACCAAATAGTGCGGAATTCTATTTGATTGGCGATCCAATAAGTGAGAACGCACGTAGACACAATAATGACTTGAATCTAACGTCAAGAATCGATTGAGAATCGATCTATAGCGTTCTATGAATTTGGAGTACGAACTTGGAGGCTTCTGGACGGCTAGGGTACGTCTGGAGTTGAAGTGGATTCAATGCTTATGTTTTTCCACGAATTAGATGGTATTTATAGGTTAGGATTGCTCATTCGGGCGACTGAACCATTAGCATGGTTCATTCGTGCGATTGAGCCATGCGGTTGATCCATTCGCACTACTGAGTGTTCAGTCGTACGACTGAGTCAGACGCATGAAGTTGTTCAGGCGTATAGACTATTTAGGCACATGGACACTCAGTCGCATGGCCATTCGGACGCATGACCACTGTTGGGGCGCATGGTCCAGTCGGACGCATGAGAACTTCACTTCACCAAGTTTGAGTGTATTCAATATTCTAACATTATGTATAACACTTCAAACAATCACAAACCTATATAATTAAGTCAATATGCGTTAAACAACTCATTAATGAAATATTAAACATTCTACACATAACCAAACATTTTGTATTTCATTAAGTACCCAATAGTTACATAAGTGTAAGACATATTACATTCAAATCAGGATCTAGGTACATATATGTATCAACAAACTCCCCCTTGGACCTAGATCTATCTAATGTCTAACATCTTTCATGATTTCCTCAAACTTTTTGTACTTAGCTTCTTTGGTAACTTTTGTGTTTATCTCAAAAACAAAACAGAGTCTTATCACCTTTTGGAACTGTAAAGCTTGTACAATATCCTGTGGGTCGTAGAACAGTGGCCACTTGTATAAAGTATAAACATCTTGTGCTGACAAGTTGGTGAGCCACATTGGGTCAAACACCCTTATGGTTTCCATTGTGCCATTCCTGTTCAAGACTATCACGGCCTCTCCCGTTCTCCAATCGTAGTACCACCATTTGAAGTGTGGAGTGAAGTCCTGTGGCATCTCACGTAGTGGGATCTTAGACATTGTACGTGGTGGAATCCACTTCAGCACTACTCTAGGTTCACCAGTATTGGCATCAACCTCAGATCTTCTGATGTACCTCATTGGTTGTTGAGGTTTGAAGTTGACCCATCTGGTGTGGTACTCCCTCTTTAGAGCAGCTTCAAACCAGCCTGACATCTTACGAGGGTCAGCATATAGCAAGTTTAACTTAGCTAACTGGTTGAGCTCAAAACTTGGAAGAGTCTTCAGATCATGTGAAAATCTGAAGTACTCTATTCCCTTCTCACGTTTAACTGCGTAAACGTTGAGGTTTGCAAAATGTGCCCACGCTATGATCCTGCCTGCCACCTTTTGATGTTTCTTGACCTGATATAGTTTGGTGTAGACAGTAGACGTTGTAGTGCTACGTTGGGCTCTTATCTCTTCAAAACATGCTGCCCATTCAGCCTTTTTGATGTTTACTTCGGCGTCTGAGGCTTGGGCCTTCTCTTTGTACTTTTCTGACTCTTTCTCCATCCTGTCCAGAGTCGCAAAAGTGTCACTGACAAGAGTGTCTCCCAGATTGGGAATGGCAGTTCCCTCCTTGTTAGTGTACTCAGGATAGTGTTGAGCCGTGACATCTTCTATCTCAATCTCATCTACATCCTGAAGCTCATCGTCACTCTCTGTTTGCACAGTTGGAGCATCTTTCACAATCTCATCAGCGTTTAGCTTGAACATTTCGGCTATCTGCTCGTCAGTGAGATTGTGAATGATTTCTTCTTCTTCAGGAGTATACATTACCGATCTCCTGACAATACCCTGCAGATCAAGAATCAACGTCAGTTGCGTCTTGACCTGTTGGAGGGGAGCAATGTCATATTCATCTCTTGGGAATCAGGATCTGCTTGATTTAAACATTCAACACAACAATCATTAGCTAATAATCAAGGCATAATCATTTACATTACATATAAACATTCATTTCATTAATTTTACTCATGATCCAAATACAAGTGATTTTAAATAACAATAAGACATCTAAGCATTACTCTTGTCCTGGAGCATCGGCTTTTCTGCTGACGGGGCTGATGTGAAGGCACCTTGATCTTGTGCTCTTTTGGTCCTCCTTTCACTGGCAGATGTGGCACCCGCAGCAGGTGAATCATCATCATCTCTAACATCATCTCCAACATCACCAGTAGCATCAGTATCATCATCACCATCATTATCTTCATCATCACTATTATCATCACTATCATCCCCATCCCCTTCCTTGATCTTAAGTGGCTCTTCCTTGGATCCTTTTAGGCGTAGCATGATGGTCTTGTTAGTAGTCTCCAACTCCTCAATCTTCTTTGCTGATAGAACATGCTGCTCTCGGAGTTGGGACATCTTTGCACGTTGAACCTCCATCTGTTGTGCCTGCTGAGATATCTGCTGAGCTTGGGTAGCAGTAAGATCTACAAGCTGTCGCAGCTGAGCAGTCTTCTCTTCGTCTGCCGCCAACAGCCTCAGCATCATACTGTTAAGTGCCGAGAGCTGTTTTTCTACCCCATTGGGAGGCAGAGGTGATCCTGATGGATATGGAGAGAAATAGGATGGTGTTGTAGGATGGCTAGTGATGGTGGTGACTGTGGTGAAGATTGGAGGCGGTATAGATGATGGTGGTGGTGATGTAGGTGTGAATGATATGGTGGTGGATGGAAGGGTGGTAATGGTGGTAGGTGGACTGGTGGCTGTGGTGGTGGCTGTGGTGGTGATAAAGGTGATTCTGCGTTTCTTCCTTTTCAAGCCATGGGGCTGAGCCATCCTCTTCTTCCTCGATCCTGTCGAGGAGGATGGTCCCCTAGTACACGGCTTGGCGGATCGGGAGCATAAGTAGGGTCAGCAACAGTCTCTCCCAATCCACCTGGGCGTTCACCAACCGCCCGGAGCCCTCGTTCTATGGGAATGACTTTACTTCCCACAGTCCGAGTCAGTGGCTCCTCATCTAACTCCTCCTCTTCCTCACCAGGCATGAAATCCTGGTGGAACCCAGCAGTCTTCGCTCCTTCTCCAGTGGGGGCAAATGCAGGAGATGGAATATCAGCAGTGGGTCCTATATCTCCTTCATCCCCGCTATCATTGTCATCCGAGTCATGCTCTGGGAGCAGTAGCTGCTCATCGTCGGAGTCACTATCTGTGTGATGCCACTTACGTTTCCCCGGCGCTACATAACTCTCATTGGCCAGATGGCCTATCAGTCTCTTCACTTGGGGCTTTACTTGCTTACCCCTGTAAACTCTCATACGACCCAGTGTCGTATCATCCATGATCTCTAGAACCACAGCATCGTGGCTTTCCTTGGGAAGGGATGGAAGCTTCTCATTGAATATCTGCTGTAAGAATCTGGGGTACATGCAAAAACCCTCCTTACCCTTAGCTTCCAGATTCTCCACAAGGTAAGAGAAGATCATGCTCGAGAAGCTGAAAGGATAGTTCAGCACCAGTGCCACATAGGCATTCTGGATCTGGTCTGAAAGATCATCAAATCCACCTCTTCTGGAGGCGATGCACTTCAATATAACATGTGCTAAGTACTTGTACTGAGGACACAGGTTGCTTTTATTGAGCACACCTGAGTTGATGTCCCCAGCATACTTAATCCTCATAAAGCATCCCCTTACGGTCAGTGGATGTAGCTTGGTGGGATGATCAGTATCGTTCCCCAGCTCAAGTACTCTCTAGATATCAGCAGCAGTGATCTCGATAGCCATCCCACAGATAGAGCTTCGTATGCTATACGGCTCTTGGGATCGATCAACAGAAGCATTCTCCCAAAATGCCTGATGTAGAGACCTGTAGGGCGTGCAAGGAGTAGAAATGGCCTTGTGGATCCTTGATCGCCTAAGAAATGTGATGATCTCTGTAAACTCGGTGCCATTCCGAGTAGTATGATCTAGATGAGCACATATATTGTGCTTAGGGTTGATTGACCATCTGGCAGCCATCAATCTAAAACACAAGACACATAATCATCAGATACTCACATAACACAAATCAGTTCTAAGTATCTTGTTTGATGTCATTCTGATTCATTCATGCGAATGAATCATGCGACTGTGGTCAGTCGGTTATCCCATCCTGCGACTAGACTCATTCGGGTGAATGAACATGCGACTGAGTTCAATCGGTTGGCTGATCTGCGATTGATTCAGTCGGCCGACTAAGCTCATTCGCATGTCCAATTCGGCCGATTGAGCTATTCTTTCAGCTCAATCATGCGATTGGAGTTCATCCATCTGACCAGTCGCATGACTTACTGTTAGGTTGACTTAGGTTCGAGTCTTGACAAAATCATGAAATTAAACATTATGAAACGATTCGTTAGACTTGCAATCCCATAACTAATAACCTAATAACCTTATTTTTAACATTTTACATAGTTTCAGTGGGTTATTAAGCCATTTAGTGGTTCAGTTCTTGTTTCATTCGAACATCCCATGAAAGGATCGAGATCTAGTTTGATCAATTAGATTGATATTTATAGCGGAATAGCACACGAATTAGACTAAATTTAGAGTAATATGAATATTCAATCAAACAATAACGGTTATAGAGAGAGAAGATTTTCTGCAAAAAGAATGTTTTCATTCACGCACAAGCTTCCCGTACAAGGAAATTAGGTCAACATTCCTTTTATAAGGAATATGACATCAGCTGACGTCACTTGATAGTGATATCTAACTGATTTATACAAACAACTGAAAGAAAACTAAACTACTGAAGATGTCCACAACAACTGAGGACACCTTCACTAAAAGCTAAGTATAAGCTAACATTACAACTACTGAAGTTATAACATCTGAAGTGTAAGAACTTCAGATGTTTTACATAATATAAAACTACTGATTACAAACTACTAAAATGTAAACCATCACAACTACTGAAGAGAACTACTTCAGCTGTTGTGACAACTTCTGAGATCTTGGTCTTCAGACTTTGTCTTTAGCAGTTGTCTTCAGACTTTGTCTTCAGCAGTTGTCTTCAGACTTTGTCTTCAGCTGTTGTCTTCAGAATTTGTCTTTAGAATTTGTCTTCAGACTGTCTTCAGCTATTTTCTTCAGACTTTGTCTTCAGACTTTATCTTCAGACTTTGTCTTCAGCTGTTGTCTTCAGACTTTGTCTTCAGACTTTATCTTTAGACTTTGTCTTCAGACTTTATCTTTAGACTTTATCTTCAGCTGTTGTAGACCCTTCAGTTGTTTTGATGTCTGTGGGACTTAAAGGTTTTTCTGATCTGGCTCATTGGTTCTTTTGGTCCAACATCCCAAAATAGGGCACCATTTCTCCTGATTTCTGTGAGATTTCATCGTATTATACCTGTATAATCACACATAATCGTCAGAAAGTCAATGGAAGTATAGAATCTCGGTCTGATGAAAATTTGGCAGAGTAACGGTAGGCTATGCGAATTAAGGGCGATTAGGAGTGATGAGAAGAATGAGATCGACTGTGGCCCTTTATATACTGACTCTGCGTTTAATCGGCCGACTGGACTCATTCACTCAGTTCATTCGGGCGAATGAAGCTCAGTTGGGCGATTGCCTCAGTTGATCACATTCAGTCGGCCGACTGAGGCTCAGTCGGTCGACTGACTTAGTCGCACGCTCCCAATCGGACGAATGACCCATTCTGATAATCCATTCGGGTGAATGGGTCATACTGATGTCCATTCAGCTGCTTAATGTATGAGTATGGTCCATTCGCCTGATTGGTCCATACTCATGGTCCAGTCGTGCGAATGGGTCATACTCTTTAAAGTTTTCTAACTTCCTGACCATTTGACTTTTAGACCCATTTAGACTGTTGAGTTAACATTATGAACACTTGATCATCTTAGACATGATCATTTTAACTTGAAAAACCTTTGATCACCTCAGACGTGATCATTTTAAAACTTTTTGTCACCTCAGACGTGACCCATTTACTGAGCACGTGTGGTCACCTCAGACGTGACCTTTTCGATGATAAGGTCCCTTATCAACTTCCATGACATAGTCCGATACTACACATACTGAATATGACAAACTTTGTACAGAAATAAAAGAAATAATATTGAAAATTTAAAAATTAAGACATGTTTTTATGGTTTTATGAGAGTTAATTCCCAAGATTTAGTTCTAGGAATAATTATTCTGAGAGAGCAATCACAATCATTTAAGCTATACATGGATCAATTTAAGTTGGAATCATACAGGATATTCAAATCATTCAGGACAAGTTATAAAAAAACAGCTTTGATGCTCTTTCCTTATTTTTCATGTGGAGTCATTTAGCAAATTTAGGAAATCATACTAGTACTACTAGGTCCCCACACTAATTTGAACTTTCAAGAATTGTAGCCATAGTGATTGTCAGTATACTTGTCCTCTTAAATCCATACACAGACTTTCAACATAGTTTGGTGATCGTTTTAAGGTTTGTTTATTTCAACAAGCATTTGTGGATCCCACACTCATATGGTAGTCAACATTCCTCAGGAGATTTTTGAGCGCTCTTAGGGTAGTGTTCAAGAAGCAACTATTCATAGAATTTTCAAAGAGAAGCCAGTCCTCAGGTCAGTGCCATCGCACAGCAGAGAGGCGGCAAACAAAAAAAACGAGGGAAAAGGAGAGGCAAGCCGATAATAAATAAGATCGTAAGTGTGATACGATTTAACGTGTGGAAGATCTTCCATACGTTAAATCGGTATCACACGTACGATCTTATTTATTATCGGCTTGCCTCTCCTTTTCCCTCGTTTTTTTTCCGTACCTATTCTCCCCCTAAAATATTAAAACCTCTAAGGATTGCGTTTTAGAATTTTAATGAGCAAGAACCGACACTAAGTGTAATTAACGAACTAACAGTAAACAAAACAAGAGAATTAAACTTAAAAAAGACTATAATTTAAGAAATTTTAAAAGACACTAGACGCGACGCATCGGACTATACATGGTCATCTTCAGGAATGACCTCACTCTTCTTTTTAACACCATTGACCTCTAACAGATATAGAAAACGTGGTTTATCAAAAGCCTTGTATAGAGGTCTGCGTGTTGAAAATCAGTGTTTATTTTTATCACATCAATTAAGTTCTTTTCAAAACAGTCACGTATGAAGTGATATGTGATCCCGATGTGTTTGGTCAGGGATGTTGGACCGGGTTCTTAGTGACTGCAATCGCAGTAGAGTTATCAATAAATATAGGAGTAGAAGTGAAATGCAAACCATAGTCCCGCATTTGCTGTTGAATCCATATGATTTGGGAACAGCAGCTTGCAGCAGCAACGTATTCTGCTTCATAGGTTGACAAGGCAACTGAGGTCTGCTTCTTACACTACCAGGGTACCAATCTTCTCCCAAAGAACTGACACCCTGCTGATGTAGACTTGTAGTTCATCTTGCAGCCGCCGTAATCCGAGTCACTATACGCTGTAAGTTCAAAGTCATCATCATGAGGGTACCACAATCCAAGTGTGGGTGTGCCCTTCAAATAACGAAATATCCTTTTGACTCCAATTAGATGATTCACCTTAGGCTTTGCCTGATATTGCGAGCATAAACATGTCGCATACATGATATCTGGTCTGGAGGCCGTGAGATACATGAGAGATCCAATCATCCGTCGATACATAGTGGCATCTACCAGATCACCTTTCTCATCGGGTGCTACTTCATGGTTTGTAGCCAGTGGAGTGCCAGCTATGGAAGCATTCTCCATGTCAAACCGACTGAGAATATCTCCTACATACTTGGTCTGATGTAAGAAGATTCCATTTGGTGTCTGATCTACTTGTAACCCGAGAAAGAACTTCATTACTGCTTCAAATTCTTTGCATAATTCTTCATTCTTTGAACCGAAGATTATGTCATCTACATAGATCTGTACTAGCAGTAAGTCTCCATCTTTTTCTTTGATAAACAGTGTGCAGTCAATGACTCCCCTGCGAAATCCGTGTTTCACAAGATGAGTAGAGAGTTTCTCATACCAAGCCCGTGGAGCTTGATGAAGCCCGTATAGAGCCTTGTCGAGTTTGTAAACTCTATCCCGATGATATGGATCTTCAAATCCCTCGGGTTGACTGACATACACTGTTTCTCTGATTTCCCCATGAAGGAATGCACTCTTCACAACAAGTTGATAAACTTTGATTTTCATATAATATGCATAGGCAAGAACGATGCGGATGGCTTCCATCCTTGCCACTGGTGCAAATACTTCATTGTAGTCAATACCTTCAACTTGTCGAAAACCCTGAACCACAAGCCGAGCCTTGTTTCGGATGATCACTCCCTGATCATCTTTCTTACATTTCAAAACCATTTGGTACCAATGACTTTAGCCCCTTTAGGTCTATCCACTAGTGTCCATACACCTAACTTCTTAAATTGAAGAAGTTCTTCCTGCATGGCACTAACCCAAGCCTCATCATTTAGTGCTTCACTAACATACTTTGGCTCAAACTGAGACACAAAGCAGCAGTAGGCACCGTCGTGAAGATATCCTTTTTCCATCACAGAGGCATAATCAGCTGAATACAGTTGATTTCTAGTCTGAACCCCTGATCTCACATCTCCTATAATATTATCCAATGGATGATAGACGTTTAGACGTGAGCCAGGAGTTGTCGGAACAACCACCTCAGAGTCAAGGTTATGAACATTTGGGTCTGGATCTGAGGACGTAGCAGTCCGAGGTTCTGAAGGTTCAGAAGCATCACTAGCCGATGCGTGTGAACTTGTGGTAGTTGGAACCTGTACATCCTGGTTGATCTGATCATTTTCTTCATTTTCTTCATCAGAGGAAGAATCACTCACATCAACTGCTCCCCCTGAGTTGGTAGGATCATGACTTGTTGAATCTTGAGACGGTGTGTTCAAGACATCGTACATCATCTTGTTTGCCAACTCGTCTTCTGAAGAAGAAAGAGATATGTTGAAGGACTTGAAGAATCCATCATAGTCGAAGAAGTAAGCAGGCCCTTTTCCAGCAGGTGGTGTGATATATCTCTGAACATCAACATTACACCACACCTCTACTTGACCTGTTGAGTTATTGTAAACTCTCTTGTTCGGTATGTTGTATCCTAAGAAGATCCCTTCATCAACCTTCTCACTGAATTTTCCTCCTGAGTCTTTTTCAGTAGGGTGCAAGGAGCGCCAAACGGCTCGAGATATTCCAAGTTAGGTTTACGTCGCTGTAATAACTCGTAGCATGTTTTTCCATGGCGTTTTACTATCAGAACTCGATTAAGAGTATAACATGCATTTGCCACTGCTTCATTCCAAAATTGTATAGGCAGTTTCGAGTCTGCAAGCATTGTCCGTGCCGTCTCTATCAAGCTGCGGTTCTTCCGTTCAGCAACACCGTTCATCTGAGGAGTATAAGCCGTAGTGAATTGATGCACAATTCCCTTTTCCTTGCAATAGTCCTCCATCCTCTGATTCTTGAACTCGGTTCCGTTGTCTGAGCACACCTGCCTTACCTTCAGCTTGTATAAGGATTCCGGAGTAGTTACCAATTCCTTGAAGGATTCAAATGTTTCTGATTTGAATTTCAGAAACATTACCCAAGAGAACCTTGAGTAGTCATCGGTAACTACATAGCAGTACAAGTCGCCTGCGATGCTTCTTGTACTGACTGGACCAAACAGATCCATGTGAAGAAGCTCAAGTGGAAGTTCTGTAGAATGAACTTTCTTTTTCTTATGAGATTTCTTCGTCTATTTGCCCTTTTTGCACGCAACACAAAAATCTGGGAGTTGAAAGTTTTTGACATTTACTCCTCTCACAAGATCATTCTGGATCAAGTGATTCATTTTCCTCGGATTATGTGTCCCATTCTCCTATGCCAGGAGATGGATTCTTCTCAGTAGCTTTGGACAAGAAACATTGGACTTCACTATCTGTTGTGGATGCCTTTGAGAGATCTAAAACATAAAGATCATTATATCTAGAAGCTGACATTAGGATCTGATCCTCCGGAATCACGTAGTCCTTCTTTAGAACGTAACACTTCTTGTTGTCAAATACTACCTTGAATCCTTTATCACAGATTTGAGAAACAGAAAGTAAGTTATTTTGTAATTGTTGGACATAGTTTACCTTATCAAACTTAACTTTCTCATTTTCCACTTCTCCTTGGGCTGTGATGTACCTGCCTTTGTTTCCAGCAAATGAAACATGCCCTCCTTTAATTTGTCTGACATTTGATAAGAGAGCTATGTTCCCTATCATGTGCCTGGATGCTCCGCTATCAACTATCCACGTGTTAGTCTCAGAACTGTAGCGAACACCCTGCACAGTCAATGAAAACATTAGTTCATGTCAGGAACCCAAGCCTTAACCGGCTTGGGTTTCCCTAAGGCATCACATATCACAAAATCAACCCACTAACCCTTTGAGGTTAAGGATTGATCAGAATTCTGTGTGTTCTTATTTTCAGGCACTGAGGAGGTCTTTTCTTTCCATAAACCAGATTTGTGTAAGGCTGTTTATGATAAACAGACGACTGGCTGATGGATTGAACTTTGGGTTCACAGTCTCTTTTCGAAGGCGTCACTGAGTTCCTTTTAAATGATCTTGATGTAGATGTAGAAATTTCAACTTTCTTCCTCGGTGTCTGATAATAAGGACAGTGAGATGCTATGTGACCATACTCTCCACAATATAGCAGGAACTGCTTTTAACTTGATGGTTTCTATTTTTTGGTGGAGATGGATATGCCACACAGTTGACCTTATTATGTTTGGATTGGGACACTTCTTTGTTGATGTATGAGTTGGTTTTACAAACTTAATTGCTTTACCTGGTTTACATCTTTGATCTCTTGTTTACCTGGACTGTGACATGATGTACGTGAATGATTAGGTTTTATAGTCTTTTTAGGTTCTTGTTTGACTTTGTTTGACCCTGACTTAAAACTAATCTTTTCAAATTCTTGTTCCAGACTAACACAAGGCATTTTTCCTATTGCCTTTGAAGTGGCCTCCTTCTGTTTAGTGTCTGATCCAATTGATTTACTTAATGAATTTGGATCACTCACCAAAGGAGTGGACACTATGTGATCCTTGATGAGGTTATTGTTAATTGGTTTAAATTTGGTGTTCATCAAGGTCTCAGATGGTGGTGGAACCACTTTGTATCCTAGTCCCTCCCCATTATTTCTCTCTCTTACTAAGTGTTGGATAATGTGTGATGAGCTTGTCCAACTATGCAGTTTTTGTTTT
Organism: Flaveria trinervia; assembly: GCA_025506515.1. Lineage (NCBI taxonomy): Eukaryota > Viridiplantae > Streptophyta > Magnoliopsida > Asterales > Asteraceae > Flaveria > Flaveria trinervia. The sequence continues at coordinate 28,153,193 of CM046447.1, forward strand.
AATGAATTAACTTCTACTTCTAAAACTGCTTTTTGCTTCTTAGTGTCCTCAAGAGAGTTCAGATAGTACCTAATGTCATTTGCTTGGTTAAAGGCAACTACCTTAGTTTCCCTAAGCTGTTTATTAATAGGTCTATCTTTTCCTTGTAACTGTGCTGTCTTGTTTCAATACTCTATTAGCTTCTGTGCACAGTTCTAGGTCCTTTACTAGGCTAGCATTATGATCAAATAACCTAGCAAATTTTGAATCTATACTTTCTCTAAATTTATTACATTCTAAGCAAGCATGATTATTAAACAGTTGGTCAGTAGTACTTACTTGGGATGTAGAAGAAGAATCAGCCATGAGTACTGGCTCGGTTGTCTCTGGCAGCCATGATTCAGATGATGATGCTTTGCAGATTTTTCTTCTTCAGGCAGGTAGTTGACCACATTTGCAGTATCTTCAGAATTTGACATTGCGATCTCTACTGCTATGTCTCCTTCACTTGCAGAATCGTCATCAATATCCTCCACACTAGCTATATTTGACTCTCCTGGTAGGACGAACCGAAAGCTCCAGTCCTGTCCTTCATCTTCGTTAGCAGTTAAGGCTTTTGGATCCTTACTTGATAAGTCATCATTACTAGCAGTGGACTTGTCTTGACGGTTAAATGACGAGAAGGGATTTCCATTTCCTGTCTTCTTTGGTTTTTACACTCCTTGAAGTGTCCCTTCTCACCGCAGTTGAAGCATGTAACCTTTGACTTATCAAACCCAAAGGTTGTGTCTTTTGTTGCAACCAGGTTCTGTCCGGTCTTTTTGATAAACTTTTTAGCTCGTCGGACAGCACTTGCTAGAGCCCACATTATGTCCATACATTCTAACTCCATTTCATCCACCTGCTTATAATCTTCATCTGCCAGGTGGCAGTTACCTATCTTTCCAGCAATTAATCCATCGTAGGAGTGAACCACCACAGCTAAAAGGTCCATATGTTCTCTGGCCACCTCTATAGTTACATTCCCCAGGTTGTCAGTTTTCAGCTTTGCGGCATTAGCTTCAAGTACTATATATTGGGTGCTAGACGACCCTGACATTTCTGATCCTGAAGTTGAAGGTTGTGCTGGAACTCCTGCGCTTGAGATGAAGGCGGTTTGCAATGGTGCTCCAGATGTCTTGACTGAAGGAGTAGCATTGTAGAGTGCAGGATTCTAATCATAGTTTGCCTTTTAGGCTCGATACTTCATCCTAAGCTCTTCTTCTCTCAGTTTCAGAATGAAGTCATTTATGTCTAACTTCGAGAGCATTCCATTCTGTCTGAGATTTGAAACAAACGAATCCCATTTTTCTGGTAATCCATCAACAAAGTTGGATACCTTATCTTCCATCAAAGTAACCACTCCATGAGTGTGCATCTCACTCATCAAGTGGTAGAATCTATCGATCACATCATCAAGGCCTTCTTTTCCCATTGAAGAGAAGTTGTCAAACTCCTTCTTCAATGCTTTTGCCTTGATAGCCTTCAGAGAGGCATTCCCGTCATACCTCTTCTCTAACGCATCCCAAAGTTTCTTGGCTTGAGTATACTCCAAATACTGATGGAAATTATCCTTCGGAATAGACTGAGTAAGCAAGGCGTAGACTTTCTTATTAGCGTTGTGTTTTACCTTCTGTGCATCCGACATGCCACTTAGAGTAAGTTTTACTCCGTCAGCTCCAACTGGCATGCTGTACCCCGACTCTATTGCCTCCCATAAATTTGTATCCACTCCATTTAAGTAGATTCGAAATGTTGCTTCCATTGTGGGTAGTCATCTAACGTAATAAGTTTTGGGGGTTTATTGTGAATCCCCACTTCGTTCTCCAACAACAGTAGATTCTGAATACGTGTATCTCTACTTGCTGTGTATGCTGAAAACTGATCCTCCATTACACTTCACTTTACTATTTAACAAGCTGCGAATGAAGGTATGCAATTGGGCTTATTCGGGCGATTGAACAAGTGCGAATAGGTTAATCGTGCGACTAAGCTAATGGGGATGAGTCAGTCGTCCGAATAAACTAATGCGGTTGAGCGGTCCGAATGAAGATCTCAGTCGTACGAATGTGTGTACGAATGAGTTCAATCGTGCGGTTGAAGGATACGTATGAACTCAGTCGTGCGATTGAGACAGTCGTGCGACTGAACCTGCTGAAGTTTGATAATTCGTAGGTTAAACTTGTTTTGGCCGTAAAAACTCGAATTTTATCAAACCCTAATAGCCGTATGCCGGAATAACTACACTTTTCGATTAGGAACCGTCCAAGACTTCGTTAGGCACAAAAAGATTGTGTTTGTGATGCAAAAACGCAATTTTGTATCAAACAATTGAATCAACACGTAATCAAGAGCCTCTAGCTCTGATACCACTTGTTAGGATCAAGGTATTTGACAAACACCTACTAATTAATATGTTAAACCAAACCAAATAGTGCGGAATCCTATTTGATTGGCAATCCAATCAGTGAGAACGCACGTAGACACAATAACGACTTGAATCTAACGTCAAGAATCGATTGAGAATCGATCTATAGCGTTCTATGAACTTGGAGTACGAACTTGGAGGCTTCTGGACGGCTAAGGTACGTCTGGAGTCGAAGTGGATTCAATGCTTACATTTTTCCATGAATTAGGTGGTATTTATAGGTTAGGATTGCTCATTCAGGCGACTGAACCATTAGCATAGTTCATTCGTGCGATTGGCCATACGGTTGATCCATTCGCACTACTAAGTGTTCAGTCGTGCGACTGAGTCAGACGCATGAAGTTGTTCAGGCGTATAGACTATTTAGGCACATGGACACTCAGTCGCATGACCATTCAGACGCATGACCACTGTTGGGGCGCATGGTCCAGTCGGACGCATGAGAACTTCACTTTCCAAGTTTGAGTGTATTCAATATTCTAACATTATGTATAACACTTCAAACAATCACAAACCTATATAATTAAGTCAATATACGTTAGACAACTCATTAATGAAATATTAAACATTCTACACATAACCAAACATTTTGTATTTCATTAAGTACCCAATAGTTACATAAGTGTAAGACATATTACATTCAGATCAGGATCTAGGTACATATATGTATCAACAAATAGATTGGTATAGAAAGAATTTTGTAATGTGTATATACATACATTTACAATAGTGAGTATTTTATTTAATCGAACTTTTACTAAATAATATAACATTAAAAGAGAAAAATGTTTCATGGAACTTGTATATTTCATATATACTATTGCCGTATAGCTAAATAATTATGTATAACATACAACCATCTATTACTTATATTATCTTAAAATAAGTTATTATATAAAGTTGTTAAATTTATGGTGTTCATTTTAACAATAAAATGTTTATTGTTGAAAAACTTAAAATAAAGTATAACTTGTTTGCAATCTCAAGTTGTGAAATCTAAGATTTTTGACACAGGGTTCGCAAACCCAACATATAAACTCGCAACTTTAAACATAAATTTTGTTTAGTTGTTGTTAAAAAGTTTTAACAAATAAATAATAGCTTTGAGTGGATGAGGGTGGTGATGCGGCGAAGAGCTGTTGGGTTTGCAACTTGATGTTGTGAACGCATTACTCTAGCACGTTGGGGTGTAAGGTTTTGACAACTTTTGTCATGTGGGTAGCTAGTTGTCACATCCACACTTTCTTATGAACTTATTTAGCCTTATCTTTTGTATAAGCTACTATTTCCAGTATGTCTGAAATTATAAGTATATTTCCTATAAAAATGTTCATAAAGAAACAATGTTTCGATTGACACTTAAACTTTTGATAAGTACGTATTCACTACGTATAGTCTCAGTTGTTTTCATGTATTCTTTGAGTAACATTCTATTATAATAAAAGTTTTCAATGTTGTTACCATTTAAGTCTGTCTGCATTTAAGTCTTGTCTAATAAAAGTTTGTTCAATTTAAAATCTACTTTCAATTGACCAACATTGCATTTAAAGTTAAAGTTGTAATTGACTATGTCAATGAGAAGTTCACACTTTCTATTCTTTTTAGCACTTATTTTGTAATTTTCATTGTACTAATCCCAAGTGAGCATCAAGGGTCTCTACTTCGATTGTTATACCTCAATAAAAGTTCAAGGTATCGAAAGTTCTAGTTTTCAATGAAGTTGCTCATCTCAGGTGTTAACTGTTTTGATCCAAGTGTGCTATCAAAAGTTCTATTTAGTCCATCAAAAGCTGCTACTTTTCTTTTGTTTAATATCCAACCATGTCTCATCCAAATAATCATATTGAGTTTGAAAAAAAATACTGCCAGTGCTTGTTTCTGTATTGGGTTTTGAGGACTAGAAGAATCGGATAAAATCCTTCTTCAATGACCATACCAAAAGAAAATTCATTCAAAAAGTACATGACCGCCAACGGCCAAAAGCCACTGATAGTGCTCGTGCTAAGACCATAACTAATATGAAGAATTTGATAACAAACTTGTGGCATGAGACCGCAAAGCTTATGGAGTTATTTCCATGGCCCTTTCCATTTAACTCTTTAACCGAGTACATAACTACAAAAGATCTTTGGCCTGCTTTATGAAATAGGTATGAAGGGAAAGATAAGTTGAGGTAAAGTCGGAAAGAACTACCAAAAAACAATATGAGATGTATAGTAGTATCCGTAGTGAGGATCTAGTCGAATTCATCGATCATTACTCAGGGATCATCTCAAAGCTTAATTTCATAGGCATCTCATATCCTTCCTATGAAATCAATAAGAAGCTTTTAGATTCACCTCTCACTAGTTAGAAATTTTATCATATGATCATCAAACATGCCACCAAGCTTAGTGATTTGCCTCTTCAAAAGTTGTTTGCATTAAATCTTATAAGCTAGACACAAGAGAATTTTAGTGACATCATCTACTCGATCCAACACAAGCTTTAGTGACCGAATATGGCAATTTATCCCAAGGCTATCAACAAACCTCCTACAGTACAAGCGCACAACATTCAAGACTTTCTATAATTATTTCACCGACTTTTGTCACCTCATCTTAGAAGCCCAAGTTTGATCTCTTGGTTATCCCACAAGTGATGGTTCATTTGAAAATAATGATACTCGTGACTGCATGAGTAACTAAGAGTTTTTCTATTAAAAAATATCTAGTATCAATAAAAAAAATATGAAACTGAAAACAATCACATAACACTAGAGGTTGTTATCAAACACCTTTCATCAAAGGCCTTAAAATCATAATCATCTCCAATTAAAAATGGTTTTAATAACCAAAGAAATGGTTTTCAGGCTAAATCATGCTTTGTTTGTGAAAACTTGTTCATTTGGCTAAGAATTGTAGCCACTCTTCCACAAACAAGCAAAATGTAAAATAGGCAGTAAAGTCTTTAAAGATCACATGTCAACATAAGGTAACCACTCTTCCATTTAAATCTTCTTTAAAAACAAGAAGGATTCACTTGTTATCATCCCACACTATAATCCTATAGTTTCAAAACTTATGCTTTAAAATAACAAAAAAGAAAATTTAGAGAACTAAAGATATTTTTTTAAAAACCAACTTGAGTTGGGGTTGTTAAAAACTTACAGCAATTTCAAAAGACAAATCAAAATTTAATCAAACCGAATCAACATACTTTTACTTTTAAGAAATAATAATGCTTGACTTTGAAGAAAAGGCCAAGACCATCAGGCTGGATTGCAATGTAAGGCCCCGCCCCCGGGACGCTTACATCTAGCCAATCATTGCTCATAAAACATATTATTACATTTATATTTCATAAAACATCTCAGCGGAATGTCAAAACAACTTTTCATTTCATTAAGAATGCTTTTTCAATTTAATACAAACATCCATTACACATTTTCATTTGTTCACATTACAATACAAACACATTAACAGAAGAGTGCCATCCAAAATGCCAAGTAGCTGCCCCGTGCCATCATCCGCAATGCTCACCTGCCAACTGAAAAAATGCATAAAAAGTCAGTGTTGCTGAGTGAGTTCTAGTCTTATAATAAAACATACTTTTACTTTCATTAAAACCGTTCTTTACTATTGCATGTGATCACACATCATACGTACACATAGATAATATCATTATTATCTTCATCATTCATTCATTAACTTTCATTCATTCATCGTACGTCATTACCGTTCACTTTCATTCATACGTTCATCGTACATCTTTTCATTCCATCAAAATCATGAACCTTACCCTACCGTCATACATAAAGCTGGTACTAGGCCAAGGTCCATCAAGACCCCCCGTCATGGCGCACAGTACCTAGGGTAAGTTCAGGTGTACCATTGTCATGTGCTATACCCGCCGTCATGCATAAAGCTGATACTGGGCCGGGGTCCATCATTGACCCCCGTCATGGGGCACAACAGCCTGGCAACAGTATCTAGGGTAAGCGACAAAGGTTCTATACATATGGTCAATCACAAAAAAAGACCCCGATGTGCATCCTTCTGGGGTAGCTAACCCACACACCATTGGGGTAACACCCTACAATGCGATGTGTCCCGACATACAAGGCTTGCAAGACTTTCTTTACTTTCCATCGTTCATTAATGCATGCATCATTCATCATGTTCATCTTTCATTATCTTCCACTTTACGTTACATAATACTTTCATTTCATTCATTAACATCCAACATAAAGCCATGGGAAAATAAACATACAATGAAAGGAACATTATCATAAACAGTCAACATCATCATACAGGACATCATACATACATAGCATACATCATACATACCATCATGCATACATCATACACATCATGACAAAGCATCAAACATATATCATAACATCATGCCCATCCTATCATCTGTGACCTCAAAAAGTCAACTTACATAGCCCCCGGAAATCTCCCAAGTCAAAGCCTAAACTTCACTTTTCCCCAAAAAGTCATAAAACCTTCTAAGTGTTCATCCGCATTTGTTATAGTTCATCCGCATTTCCTTTCCTTCATCCGCATTTCCTTTCCCTCATCCGCATTTCCCTTCCTTCATCTGCATTTCCCTTCCTTCATCCGCATTTCCTTTCCTTCATCCGTATTTCCTTTCCTTTATCCGCATTTCCTTTACTTAGTCAATGTTCATCCGCATTTCATCCAATACTCATCCGCATTGACTTACTTAGTGGTTAATGTTCATCCGCATTGACTTCCATACTCATCTGCATTGACTTACTTAATGGTTAATGCTCATCTGCATTAACTGTCATCCGCATTGACTTCCATACTCATCCACATTTCTTCTGCATACTTAGGCAGATGCTAAAACTTAAACATATAAGCTCTAAACATCAGATCTCAGTTCCCAATCACCATCTATCATGTTCTAAGCTTAAATCTTACATTATAAACCTTAGAAACTCAACCATACATCAACAATCATGAACATAGCCCAACATCACATCATAACATCAATATAAACACAGTCATACATACGGGTCGAAACCCAGTTAAATGAAAATATACATTCATGCATTTCCAGCCCTAAAATCAGTTAAAACCAGTAAAAGAGGGGTTCTAGAACTCACCTTTGTAGCTCTTGATTATGGCTTCTTCCATACTCGTTTGCAATTGAGTTCAACCACCTAGAAACCCACTAAAAACATACCCGAAAACACTCATAAGCATAAACCCGAGGATATGACGGTCAAGAACATCATAAAACCATGAATTCTTACCTTGAATTCGAACTTCTTCTTGTTTCTCTTCAGACCCGAGAGCTTTCTGCTGCTCTTGCTACTTTCTCTCTCTAAAAACCAAAGATTTGTGATGTGTGTGTCATATGGGCCGCCATACCACCTTTTACACCCACTTTTCAAACATTTTGTCCTTTTGGACACTTTTGACCCTAGACTTGGGTCTTATTTCTTTTCCTTCTTTTTCTTCACTTTATTCTTCTTTCTTGATTTTTTTAAAAAGATATCCGGGTGTTACAAGTCAACCCCCTTTATTTAGGTTTCGTCCCCGAAACCTGTTATTCCTCAAACAATTATGGGTAATGCTGCCTCATCTCTTCTTCAGTCTCCAACGTAGACTCGGATCCCTTCCTGTGCTTCCACTATACACGCATAGGAGGAACCGCTTTATTCCTCAGCCTCCTCTCTTTTCGATCAATGATCGCCACTGGTTGCTCCACATAATTGAGCCGTTCTTCTACTTCGATATCCTCCAGTGGAACATTCACACCTTTGTCTGCTAGACACTTTCTCAGATGAGATACATGGAATGTCGGGTGAAATTCATTTAACTCATCTAGTAAATCCAGTCCATAGGCCACCTTTCCTACTCGAGCACTGATTCGGAAAGGCCCTATGTACCTTGGGCTCAGTTTTCCCCGCTTTCTGAACCGAATGATACCCTTCAAAGGGGAGACTTTCAACATCACCTTGTCGTCTATTTGGAACTCAATTGCTCTGCGTCGTTTATCAGCATACGAATTCTGTCTATCTTTGGATGCCTTCATGAAGGCTTTGATCTTTTCAAGCTTCTCAGTCGTAGCCTCGATCACCTTGACGCTTCCTAATTCTTTCTGACCAATATCACCCTAACACATAGGTGTCTTGCATCTCCTACCATATAGCATCTCATAAGGGGCCATACCAATACTGGCATGATAGGTGTTGTTATATGAGAACTCAGCTAACGGTAAGTGGTCATCCCAACTTCCTCTGAAATCAATGACGCATGCCCTGAGCATATCTTCCAGCATCTGAATCATCCGTTCTGACTGACCATCCGTTTGAGGATGATAAGCCGTGCTACTATGTAACCTCGTCCCCATCACGTCGTGGAATTTCTTCCAACATTTAGATGTAAACCGGGTGTCACGATCAGATACAATAGACACCGGCACACCATGACGAGTTATAATTTCCTTGATGAACAGATCCGCCAACCTCTAGGATGAATACGTCTCACGGATCGGTAGGAAGTGAGCACTTTTCATCAAACGGTCAACTATCACCCATATGGCATCATACCCTTTCGGGTACGCGACAGCTTTGTAATGAAATCCATGGTGATGTGCTCCCACTTTCATTCTAGTATATCCAAACGTTGGATCTTCCCATACGACTTTTGGTGCTCAGCCTTCACCTGTAAACAAGTAAGGCATTTACTCACATACTCCACCACATCGCGCTTCATACCCGGCCACCAATATCTTTCTTCATGTCTTGGTACATCTTTGTAGCACCGGGATGAATGGAGTATCGAGTCTTGTGAGCTTCATCCAAAATCTTCAACCGTAGACCCCCAAAACGAGGAATCCACATCCATCCAAATCAAGTTCTAACACCAAGCGTGTTTCACTCAATTCTGCAACCAGACCTCTTATTCTTTCAGAGTTAAGATGATCTTCTTGCAATGCCACATCTTGAAAATCTTTGACCTGCTTCATCACATCAGAGGTCATGATCAACTGATAAGCTTTCACCCAAATCGGCTCGGGTCTCTCTTTTATGCTAAGGGCGTCCACCACCACATTGGCTTTGCCCGGATGGTAATGGATCTCGCAATCATAATCCTTTATAAGCTCCAACGATCTCCTCCGCCTCATGTTCAGGTCCTTCTTCTCAAAGAAGTACTTCAAGCTCTTGTGGTCAGTGAATATGGTGCACTTCGTCCCATAAAGATAGTGTCTCCAAATCTTTAACGCAAAGACCACAGCTGGTAGCTCCAAGTCATGAGTAGGATAATTGACCTCATGAACGTTCAACTTTCGGGATGCATAGACTATAACCTTCCCTCTCTGCATCAACACACACCCCAACCCCGAGTAGGAAGCATCAGAATTAACCACCAGATCTTCACTTCCATCGGGTAATGACAGAATAAGAGCTTGAGTCAACCTCGCCTTAAATTCCCCGAACGCCTTCTCTTGAGCTTGACCCCACACGAACTTCACATCTTTTCGGGTCAACTTGGTCAGTGGGGAAGCGATCTTAGATAAGTCTTGAATAAATCTTCTATAATAGCCTGCCAAACCCAAGAAACTACGAATCTCGGATGGCGTCTTTGGAGACTTCCATTGCATCACCGCCTCCACCTTGGCCGGGTCCACCATAATACCGTCAGGATTCACCACATGACCCATGAATTGAACCTTGCGCAACCAGAACACGCACTTGGAGAACTTGGCATACAACTTCTCCTTTCTTAGCGTCTCCAAAACCTCCCGAATGTGACCGGCATGCTCAATCTCGCTCTTCGAATAAATCAGGATATCATCAACAAACACAATCACTGATTTATCCAACATCGGCCGACACACTCGATTCATCATATCCATAAAAGCAGCTGGCGCATTGGTCAAACCAAAAGACATGACAAGGAACTTGTAATGACCATAACGCGTGCGAAAAGCTATTTGAGGGATATCCTGCTCCTTCACTTTCAACTGATGGTAACCAGATCAAAGGTCTATCCTTAAAAATCAACTGGCACCTTGAAGCTGATAAAAAAAGTCATCAATTCTTGGTAGGGGTAGCGGTTCTTCATCGTCAACTTATTCAGCTCACGGTAGTCAATACACATCCTCATACTACCGTCTTTTCTTCACGAATAAGACCGGATCACCCCAAGGAGAGATACTCGATCTAATGAACCCCTTTCAAGCAGCTCTTGCAATTGCTCTATCAACTCTTTCATCTCAGTCAGAGCCAACCGATATGGTGCCTTGGCAACAAGTTGGGCACCCGGTATCAGATCAATCTGAAACTCGATCTCTCGGTCAGGTGACACTCTTGGTAAGTCTTCTGGGAACACGTCTGGAAAGTCACACACAATCGATACATCAGAAGATTTACATACATTACTAGGCTTTGATCTGAGCAGTAAATCTCAGCCTGACAGGATCTAGTCATACGGTAGCAGGATAGACGAGAAATCACGCCAGCTCATCTTTATAAAAATTAACATAATTACATTATTTAATATCTCTAATCACACCACCAATTCATCACAGTTACATAAGTATAATCTAAATTAGGATAACAACCTTACTTCACTGAAAGAATCACCAAAAGTCTCAACCTATCTTTATTATCTTTATCTATCTTTAGTTATTGTTATCATGTTTAACTTATATTTTCTAAAAACATAAAACTGATAGTCAATTATGAGGGTTGTTGAGTAGGCTTAGTGTGTCCACGGATTGATACTCGGTTCTTACCAACACTATATTACCACACAACAGGTACACTTGCCTTTTGTGTGTGTGGTTTAGTATTAGTAATAGCCATTTAAAACTGAATTTGTGCAATAAATCTTTATCAAAATATGTATACCATCCGCACCCATCAAGTTTTTGGCGCCGTTGCCGGGGACACATGTTAGTTTGAAAGATGATCCAAATTTTTACTATTTTGTTTTATTTCAAAAAAATAAAAATTAAAAATTAAAAAATAAAAATAAAGAAGAAGTTTATCCACATAATGCTATCAACGTTGAAAACAATAAGGGATCGAACTTCAAAGTCAATGGTAATTGGTTAATGGCCAAATCAATGTACCAACTAAGATTTTCTCGGAGGTGATAAACCTCCACCTCATTAAGATCTAAGTGTGGGGAAGGGTCTAGCCAAGGACCCGTAACCAAAACATGACTCTATGTTATTTTCTGTATGTTTAATTTATTATGTGTGCTTAGGACTTTAATCTCATGTTTTAAATAATTTGGTGACGTTTTAGATTAATCCCGATGATTTTTTGAGCTTATTCAAGACGGCTGTTGAAAAACGATCGCACGCATTTGATTCATCATTTTAGGGGAGTTTTAGTTTGCCTTTCTCTACTTAATATTTATTGTGAATCACATTAAAGACAATGTGAAGTTTAAGTGTGGGGAAGGGTAATACATGCTTGATACTTTGCTTATAAATAGGTCTAAGTTATAATTAAATCTTTTGCAAAAAGTCACTATAGTTTGTGCCAACACCGGAAACGATAAAACAAAAATATAAATATATGTTTTCGAGAAATAAATAAGCAAATAAAGCTAACCCAAATAATCTTAAAAGGATTTTTTGTGCTATCTTGAAAAGCAAAAAGAGTTGGTGTGAAAATATTCAAACATGTAAAATGCAACACTTATACCCAATTCCATCCGATGTGTGAGCTTATTTTTGAGCCTTAAACAAGCTTTGCATTTATGCATTTTTTGCTTTCATTATAGATATATTGAGGGTGCCTTATGTTGTGTGTGAATTAGAACTTGTTTTGGGTATGTATTTCAAAACCTTATAAGTGTTTCTTGCGTAAAAAGCATTTAGGCAATTAGGAAAACCAACATTCGAGCCTCTATCATTTTCCAATATCCTTACCCAAACATTATCCCTAGTTAGCCATATTGAGCTTAATCATTTTCATTTCTAATCACCCAAACCACTAAGCCACTTAACCAAAAGCCTTCAACAATACCCTTTTGTTAAATACATGTTTTGGCTTATTTCAAAAATAAAAGAAAGAAAAAATAAAAGAAAAAAAAAGAAGGAAAAAGAAAACTAGTTCCATCATTTTATGGTATTTCAAGATTTGTGTTCGAGAAAGGAAAAATGATATGAAAGATTCCTAACTTGTGAGGAACTAGTTTCATGAAGAAAAATGCAACAAAAACCAAACCGAATCCAAGAATTCGACGTCCAAATTCGTTGGGTGCTTTTAGGCGCAAAGCCGAACGACCCTAAAAAAGAAAGGATAGCTATGTATATTATCGGGTTAAGGAGGAGGTGCAATTTTTGTAAATGCAATACAGTCTTGACAATCTGACCATAAACGAGTCCTCAAGTTAGCATATCCCTTCTAGCTTGAGTATTGTATAAGGAACCATTTTATTGGTTTCCTTTTAGTTTGTGAAATAAGGCAAGACCGCTGTTTTTAGCATTTAGCCACTTTTTCCCAAATAATCTGTACCCTGAACTCGAGCCAAATTACAACCCATCAAAGACCTAATGATTTATGCAAGTAAATACTTAATAAAGGTGGAGATTTGATCCCTTACCAAGCATATGAATTCACACGTATTCATACTAGGCAATTGAGAGTATTAGTCATACTTCATCTTATGTATAATTCCATATATATAGCCGAGTGTGAGTGCACCTTGTGAGAAGTGTGAATTTTGACATGGTAAAAATATTTAGAAACTATTTTATTGCTTGAAAGGATATCATTCCACATGTGCTTAACTATTATATTTGGGTAAACCAAGTTTGCTTGTATAATTCTCGAAAGACATATTTTATATGATATTTGATTTTTGGTGGTGTGTTGCTATTTTGAGTGATTTTTCTTGAGGACAAGCAAAGTTTAAGTGTGAGGATATTTGATGTGCTTCAAATTATACATATAAAACACATCAATTGCACATCAATTATTCTATAAACTTTTACTGAAAATGATGATTTGATACTTAAATTATTCATATTATGTTTTCAGGCTTGGAAAAGACCAAGATGAACAAAAGAAGCATAAATAAGAAGAAAATAAAGAAAACCAAGTTTTGGAATTCAAGCATGGGGCCATGCTTCATGAGGCACGCCCCCATGCCCAGTCTGAATCAGCACACCCCCGTGTTTGTTGGTCCGACAAGACAAAAAGTACGGTTCCCCGACCCAAGGCACGGGGGCGTGCCCCAGGAGGCACGAGGTCGTGCCCCACCACAAACACGGGGCCGTGCCCATTGTACACGGGGTCGTGCCCAACAACCTCTGAGCGTACGAGCCGACCAACTTTTACGTACATTGTACTAGCATGAGGCTGTGCCTTTTAGGCACGGGCCGTGCTTAACACTCCAGAAAGCCTATAAATAGGACTTCATTTGCAACTTGAAGATGAGCTTTTGGGAGGTGAAGTTATTAGAGCATATATTGTCATATATAGTGTGTCCGTCACTTGTCGAATAGTCTAGGCTTAATGTAATACACCTGATATGTTGTAAACACATGAAACTGGGTCATTCGTAGGAGCATATGCGATTGAGACTCAGTCGTACGACTGAGCCATGCTAATGGACCAGTCATGCGACTGAGAGATGCGATTGGGACATTTGTAAGACTGAACCATAAGTATGGTCCAGTCGTACGATTGAACCATACGCATGGTCCAGTCGTACGAATGAACCATATGAATGGTTCAATCGCACGAATGGGCACAGTCGCATCTAATATGGGCCGAGGCCTATATATACCAGTTTCAATGTATAGAGAGATAAGGGTTTTGAGAGGAGTCTGCCCGGGGCCTAGGTCCTGCCGGATGAGAGAGGAGATCATGCTCGATCTCCCCTTGCCAAGAGTCGTGATTCTTATGTTGTAACGAGCTTGTAATCGTTAGGTTTTATCAATGAAACCATTTATTATAGTTCGTGTTATTGATTGTCTCTTGGTTTTTGTTGTTGTTTATCCTTCCGTCAAGAACACGCTCGTGTGTTTACCGATCCATCGGACTTAACAATTGTTATTAGAGCCGGTTACTACTGGAATGATCTAACAATCATTCTAGCAACCCTAGCTTTTGATTTCTGGATTGATTTCAGGTTCTTTGACGTTAAACCCACTTCGTGTTCTTCGTGTTTTGCTCAGATCTGGTTATGTGTGTTGTTTCTATGTTAAAATCGAACTCGAAACCACGTTCCAATCACCCCTGCGAATCTTATGATGTCTATGTTGGTTCGGTTCATGTAAAATTCGTAAGATTAGGGTTTTTGGCAGCTCTGGCGGCTGCAGATCTGAAAATCTGCGTGCAAACGTGTTCATGCAACTGGGCCATGCGAATGGACCATTCGTACGACTAGACCATGCTAATGGACCATTCGTAGACTGGACCAGTCGTATGTTAGTCATGTTACTGGACCAGTCGTATGTTCAATCGCACGAATGAGCCATCCGCATTGACTCATCTGCATTTGTTCCAGACAAAAAGAGTCTGGAGCTGCCTCTTGCACAGATTCAAGGATGAGCAAAGCATATTCACCTTGAGGTTCTTTTGTCAAATAAGTTCGATGTATACCCCATTATTCGTCGGACTTCCAGAATAGGTGAATGTAGTTGGAACATGAAAGAGAGAAGAGAAGATATCAGCAGTCGATGCTGATTTTGTGGGGTAGGCAGGAGCATCTGACTATTTATGGGCCAATCAAGTTATATCTATCCGCACAAAGAGGATTCTCATTCTTAGAGGGAGTCCATGTATAGGAAAGTGAAGATGCAGTCAGAAAGTAATGATGTGAGCTGGTTTCAGACGATGAATCTGAATGCATGCTGATTTAGTTAAGATTGTCAGCTGTGGGTTGGAACCCTCTACCTTTTGCCTAATACACCGTATGAAGACGCCAAGAGAGCACAATGTCTATATATTGCGATATGCTGAATTTGAGGGGGAATTTCTACAGGTGTTAATGTTAATCAGGTTAGCCTGTGTGAAGATTGAAGCAATGGAAAACTATTCATGTCATTATCTGGAAAAATCAGTCATATGGGGAATCTTGCTACTATGATGGTGTTCTTCAAAGTAAACGAAAGTTATTGTGCCTAAATTCATTTTCAAGGATATTGTAGCAAGCTGACGGATCAACAACGTTGGCTAATATGGTGTTTCGTTTGATTCTATTAGAAACCAGAGCAAAGATTGACTGAAGAATGTAAGATGTGTTATCTACTATTCGCAAGCAACGTATAAGGGGGAATTTGTTGGAGCATATATTGTCATATATAGTGTGTCCGTTGCTTGTCGAATAGTCTAGGCTTAATGTAATACACCTGATATGTTGTAAACACATGAAACTGGGTCATTCGTAGGAGCATATGCGATTGAGACTCAGTCGTACGACTGAGCCATGCTAATGGACCAGTCATGCGACTGAGAGATGCGATTGGGACATTTGTAAGACTGAACCATAAGTATGGTCCAGTCGTACGATTGAACCATACGCATGGTCCAGTCGTACGAATGAACCATATGAATGGTTCAATCGCACGAATGGGCACAGTCGCATCTAATATGGGCCGAGGCCTATATATACCAGTTTCAATGTGTAGAGAGATAAGGGTTTTGAGAGGAGTCTGCCCGGGGCCTAGGTGCTGCCAGATGAGAGGGGAGATCATGCTCGATTTCTCCTTGCCAAGAGTCGTGATTCTTATGTTGTAACGAGCTTGTAATCGTTAGGTTTTATCAATGAAACCATTTATTATAGTTCGTGTTATTGATTGTCTCTTGGTTTTTGCTGTTGTTTTTCCTTCCTCAAGAACACGGATGTTTACCGATCCAGCGGACTTAACAGAAGTTCTGGTGTTACCTCTCGGGAACCCAGCCTTTGGAGGTCCTTAGAAGGTTTTGGAGGTTCACTCAACACTTAGAAGAAGCTTGGGATCGTTTAACATCATCTATAATGGATCACCAGTTTGATTGTTCTAATTTACCGATGATTTCATTACTATCTTTTATCTTTGTTGTTATGTTCAAGCTCATTATGAGCTAAACTTCATGTGTTATTCTAATTTAATTAAACTTATGTAATTTGTGATGAACTAATGTTGTGATAAATATTATGTTAATATTATGGTGGTCTTGGGAAAACTATTGATGGGTAGCATCTACATTTGAACAGGAAGTTATAAATTTATGGTTTGTGATTGTGATTGTCAAACACGGTTGAAAAACGTATGATCAACTTTCATTCGCGAAATCGATCTTCATAATAAATCCATGGCTAATGAACTAGAAATGGTTATTAGAAATCATATCACTTTAACTTTCTGATCATTTGTGGGTTCCCTTTTATTACTTTGAGAAATCTTCAGTAATTGTTACGGTTTTCTAAAATTAATGGTATGTTAGGAAGGAACCTGATCAATTCTCTTTTTAACATTAAGTTATCTTTTCAGAAATCGTATGTCAAATAGGTCATAGAAGATTTACCTACATTACTAGGGCTTTGATCTGAGCAGTAAAACTCAGCCTGACAGGATCTAGTCACTATGGCAGCAGGATAGACGAGAAATCGTGCCAGATCATCTTTATAAACATTAACATAATTAAATTATTCAATATCTCTAATCACACCACCAATTCATCACAGTTACATACGTGAAATCTAAATTAGGATAACAGCCTTACTTCACTGAAAGAATCACCAAAAGTCTCAACCTTTCTTTATTTATCTTTATCTATCTTTAGTTGTTGTTATCATGTTTAACTTATCATTTTCTAAAAACATAAAACTGATAGTCAATTATGCGGGTTGTTGAGTAGGCTTAGTGTGTCCACGGATTGATCTTTAAGTGTTTTAAGTCTTTACTCATTGTGAAACTGTTGTATTGGCCACCTTCAACGATCCTACAATTGGTATAATAACATTTTAGGCTCTTTATTGTAAGATCTCACCATCTTAAATCCCTTCAGTTTAACAAAACACTTAATAGCTTAAATGGCATCTCTTACCAAGGATGATATGGAAACTAATACCATGACAAAATCTCCACTGATTACTCCTGATGACTTTGATACTTGGTTACCTTGTTTTTTCCTCTCCTCAAGAGAATAGTGACTATTCTTAGGATGACCATCTTCCCCTACCTCAAATACATCATTCACTATATCCTCTTCATCTTCACTCTCTTGTTGAATGGGGTCTATGAAAGGAAGCTCATCTTGACAACTACCATACCTTGGAGATCTTACAAATAGTAGTGTGTGTGGAGGATCTATCTTAGCAAGAGAAAGTCAAAGAACGCCCAAAAGATTAAGGCCATCTTCAACTCCAAGCAGAAACAATTTTTTATCTCTGTTGGATTTGAAGTGGTGAAGACTGAAGACTCAACCATGGACTCTAGTACCAGGAGTCCTACTTCATGTCCAACTCATCCTGGTTAAGAGAATAAGGCTGATCAAATGTGCACCACTGTTGCACAACCTAAACCATCTAGTTCCAAAAGCAAGTCTCACCCTAAGAAGCATGTTGCATCATCTGTGAAGATTGAAGATAGAAATGGAAAGTGATCAAGCTTAGCCTTCTACTCAGAAGATTCTCAGAAGGAAGCCAACTAAATGCATCATGTGTGGTAGTACTTCTCATTTTGTTAAGAATTGCATCTACAATCCTAAAAGCACTATCCACATGATTAAAAAAACTCTAAGAAAGGAAGAAGAACACAACTTTGTAAGGAAAATTTCGTCCTTCTGAAAGCTCCAAAATGAAGAAGAAGACAAGTGAAAACTTGCCTTTAGAATAAAAAAGGTATTGAAAGAAATGAATGCTTTTAAAGTATTGAATTATTCTATAGTGGATGCGATATCTTTTGAAGGTCCAGTCTCTAAAACCTTAGAAGTTATCAAAACTTCTGAAGTATTGAAGGTCAAGTCTAGTATTCCAAAGATGGTGTAGAAGATAAAGGAAGACTATATGATTGAAAGTTTTTCATCAACAACATCAAATGATCCTTAGAGCTTGCATATAGGATCAATTACTATTGCATTGTCTTCAGTTCACTTTGACAAGCCCAAAACCAACAAGACATGGGTTTCCAACTATAACTAACCATCATTTTTTATGCAGGAACAACTAAAGACCTAAGGAAATGAATGGATCATTGATAGTGGTTACAACAGGCACATGACAAGCAATGACTATTTGCTTCAAAACTTTGAGAAATTTGATAGCAGGCTAGTTGCTCTTGGATGAGATTTTGGAAGTTATATCGCTGGAAGAGGCAGGATCATAAATGGTAAGCTCAACATTGAAAAGGTAAACTTTGTCAAGGAGCATGGGTATAATCTACTAAGTGTATCCTAATTTTATGATCAGAAACATAACATGCTCTTTACTAAGGATAAGTGTATTGTTCTCAAGCCCGGGGTGGTCATTCCTCAAGAGCATATCCTGCTTAGAGCCCCAGGAAAGGGAACATGTACAAGAGCATATCCTACCACGTAAACTTTTAAAACATGAATAATTAATTAAGAATGATTTGGTAACTAGAATGCCAAAGAAAGAGCTTACAAGTGATGACCATTGTGTTGCATTTCTAAAAGGAAAGCAACATAAAGTATCCCACAAGCCAAAGTAAAGGAACTCTATCACTATACCCTACACTTATTAAATCTGGATCTCTTTAGCCCCACTAGTATAATGAGTAGGAAGGACCTCATATTGCTTGGTGGTCACAAATGATTTCACAAGATTCACTTATGTCTTTTTCTTTAGAACTAAGGATGAGACCCCTAAGATCTTGAAGAACTTGATTCTAAAAATTCAGAATCAATATGATAACAAGGTCAAAAACATAAGATGTGATAAAGGAACTGAATTCAAGAACCAAGTCCTTATGCATTTTATGATGAAAAAGGTATTACAAGACAATATAGTGCTCCCAGGACCCCTTAGCAAAATGGTGTTACGGAGAGGAGAAACATGACCCTTATTAAAGCTGTAAGAACCATGTTATCTGACTCTAAACTACTCATCACCTTCTTGGCAGAGGTAGTTAACACTGCCTGCTATGTGTAGAACAGAGTTTTAGAGTTAAGACTCATGGTAAGACTCCTTATGAGCTATGGCACAAAAGAAGATCTTTCACTAGTTTCCTTAGATCATTTGGATGTCCTTGCATTATCTTGAATACCAAAGCTTAAGTAGCTACATTTGCTGAGAAATCAAATGATGGACACTTCATTGAATACTCATCCTAAGCTAAGGCTTATAGAGTATACAATCTTAGAACTAGAGTAGTTAAGGAGTCAGCAATGTGACCTTCACGAGCACACTACTAGTGTGAAAGGTTCTTGTCCTGATTGGTTGTTTGATCTTGATTTAGTTACCGCCTTCTTAGTATCATATTCTTGAAGACCATATTATCTTGTTCTTGTTCTATTATTTACTTGTCTTCTTAGTATCATAATTAGTCGGTTCCCTATATGATCTATTAAGTGTTCTAAGTCTCTCCTCATTGTGAAACTGTTGCATTGACCCCCTTCAATAGTCATGCATTACTAGACTTGACAACAGACTAAAAGTTAAATAGAAATTAACTCTTAGTTGTTTTCAAAATCCATTTGCTACAAGGCAAGCTTTGTATCGAGTAACAACATAACATTGATCATTCGATACCCTGTAATATAGTTACATATAATAACATTAGTGTTAGGGAACATAAGGAGTTAAAGACCATGTGCCATTGCTAACTAAGTGATTTGAATTTATTAACCATGTCTTAATGTTATTCTTGATGTTGATTTTCATTGAGGAAGCCTTAGAGATAGGCACTAAGGATGTTGTATTATGTTGTATAGAAGGACTATAAGAAATATGTGGTTTTGGTTTTGGCTAAGTGAAGAAGCTTGAAGTGAAAGAGAGTAAATTAGGGTAATCACCATTGAACTATGGGTATTTTAGTCAAACAATTATAAAATAAAGAACAAGCCCCACGTGAGGGATTTTATGCTTATTGCATTATGGGTATTTTAGTCAAACAATTATAAAATAAAGAACAAGCCCCACGTGAGGGATGTTATATGCTTTTAGTCTCATTTGGTAATCATCATTATATTTGAGTCTATCTGTTAGATAAAATAGAAATATAACAATAACCACCCAAAAGTTACTCCTTTCTAACTTTATAAAGCATACACCACAAAACTTATAAGTGAACAGACAAGTCATATGACACAAACTCTTTAAATCATTACTATAAAACATAAATCATTGTTAAAGTAAAAGTAAAAGAATAATGAACATTATGAGATTAAGATTCTGTGAATAATAATCATAAAATACCAATCATAATAGCTATAAGTAAACTTTAAACCAAAGAATTCTTTGATTTAACAAAATTGACAAAAGTAACATGACTACTAAACCAAAAGAGTACTGTGGACTCAAATCATAATTGTAATTTCTAAAAGAGACTGAATGCATAAAATCCTACAAGGGTTTTTATTTTATAATTGTTTGGACTAAAATAACCCTCATGTTGGAAAGTTGAAGGAAAAGTTAACAGTGTTAATTTAACAATAGTAAATGAATTCAAATGGTAATTTTACTAAACTTTTTGGATTCAAATAACAAAATTTAAACATTTGAATTAATGACAAAATTTATGAAACCTTTGTAAACAAGGGCTAATGATTTGGAAATGTAAGGATGTTTGTGAAGTATGTATTTGTGAGAAGGTATGTGTTTTTGAACCTGAGTGGAAATTTAATGTGAAAGTATACTGTGTGTTTGTGGGTATTAGGACTATAGATGCTCTAATACATTCATAATGAAACATAGTTCTGAAATAGAATCTCAAATCAACTTAGGATTGAACATTAAGTTCTGAAATAAAATCTCAAATCAACTTAGGATTGAACACAAGCACAAACATATAAATCCTAAACAAACAACAAAAGCAAACAAATTTTAAATCACAAATCAAATTCAAATCATAGAACATAAATTTAAATTAATAAATCCTAAAATAGCAAAAGCTTAGCATGAATAAATTTACAAACCCATATGATACTAGACACCGCATTCATCTTCATCATATCTCTCCCTTTATCCACCAAAAAGCAATGATTTCAATATTACATAGTAAAACTTTAAAATTTTGATAGTGAAGAAAATGTTATGAATCATCTTCTTTGCTTTCCACTCTTGAAAAGACATTAGTTGGCTCAAACTATGCAAATATTATTGTATAGATATTGACCAAACAATGTCACATGTTCCTTTTGTTGTTATTGTTTTGCTTTGCTAGGAGACATTGGCTTATGCTTGGATGAAAATAAGGGTGGAATAAGGGTTTGCATTTGGTTTTAGAAATAAAATATAATTATATGATCTAGATTAGAAGAAAAATATTCTCAGCATGACGTGATGATAGCCAAGGCCTAAAGGTGGCAACGTGAAAGATTAGGGCAATTATACTCTTTGTTTGCATATGTATGGCATACCATCTATATAAGAACAACTAAGGTTTGAAGTTGAGCATTTTTAATCATTCAAGAGTATGATTATTAAGTGTCAGTTAAGAGAGGTTGCCTCATAAAACCATACAAATCTTATTATCTTCTATGTTGGTAAATTTAGTGTTATCAAGCCAATTTAGTTATTTACGATTTACTTAACAACAAAGAGAAACAAGAATAACATTCAAACATGCTAGGAAGTGGGTGTACATGCTAGTCGTCCAAGACAATTCTTACTTTATGCACCAACGAATAAGAAGGCAACATCCCTTTAGCAATAGTTTCAAGAATGTACACACTCGTTCAATAAATATTCCTACTTCAAGCGCCCTAGGCGGGGTCTAATGGACTGAGCCCGTGACATGGTGTTAGCCAATGGCACCCACAATGAAATATATTTATTTACCATGTTGAAAAGTTTTGCAAGTTGCTATAAATTTGAAAGGTTGATGAAAAATCACATAGGAACCAATGCTCAGTACTAATTGAGATCAACAACAACTTCGTATGTCAGTAGCAACTATAATTAGTAGTAAGTATACTAAAGGTAGTAAATTGCGATCAATTGTAATTAGTTAAGCTATCAACAAGTGTGATCAACAACAACATGAGCAATTAACACTTATGTGGTATTAGCAAACATGGGCGATAAGTATTTGATGCCAAGTAGTAAGTTACCATTAAAGGATTTTCAATTACCATGTTGAAAAGCTTTGCAAGTTGCTACAAATTTACAAGGTTGACGAGAAATTCCATAAGAACTTATGGTCAGTGGTAATTGTGATAAGCAACAACTTGGTGTGCCAATAGCAACTATGATTAGTAGCAAATATACTAACAATAGTAAATTGCGATCACGAGTAATTTAAGCTATCAACTACTGTGATCAGCAGCAACATAGGCCTATGATTAGCAGCAAATATACTAACAATAGTAAATTGTGATAAGAATTAGTGTTGATGCTAACAATAATTGCCATTCCTTTTAACCGCCAACTAACGTACTTTCTCATGAAAAGCTGTGTTGTTTTAGCTTAATCGTTGTAATGGTTCCCTACCACAAGTCTTTGGTTTGTTTCAAATATGTTTTTCACACATAAATTCATGCTCGTTTTTCTTGAAGTATCTGATTATTAATTGGAAGTTCACACCAATGCAATACTTTAATATGAAAGCATATCGACATGATTGAAAAAGTTATGCAAGGGATTGACGAAGTACGAAACCTATATTACAGACTGTGTAAAAAGAACATACTTTATCATTGTAGTGATCGTTTTACACAAACCAAACAAGTATTTATTCATTTTGAAATAATGTATGTAGTTGCTTTACAAGAAAACTACAGGTATAAGTATGATCATTTACTATATAAAAGTGGAGTAAATTTGTTTTTGTACACTCATATGTGCTTGCTGCAACGGCAATGGCAGCTATGGTGGTGGTTGGACAAACACTACCAAAGCTAAAGGTCTGAATACCTTCTTGATGGACTTCGTGCTATGATGGAAGCAAGTCTTTTGGCAGTCCATGTCACTTTCGACATGTTTCTAAGATGAACCACCATCACCTTTCTCTCGTCATCAGATATATTGAACAGAAAATCTGCCAAAAGTGAGAAAAACATTAAAGCCCACAGGCCAAAATTCAGAAACAGACTGACCTGAGTGCACCAACGAGTGAAACCATATAGCATCACGGTGTACCTGAATTCTTAGAAAGAGAGAGTAATGTAAATGCAGCAAGAACTCTTTCTTCAATCACAATGTCAAGGTTCAGAAATTGTATTAGATGTTGTATCAGAGTTGAAAATTGAGTACTCTGAAGAACATCTCCGTCCCCAACCGTATGCACATATTTGCTGATCCATGCAACCGTCACGAGGCTTGCTCGTTGAAAACATGGGACTCCGTTAGCTATCGATTCACCAAGAGCCCCTATCAGTTTTTTGCCCCCACTCATCCATAATGACATTGCAGCTTTCCTTTGCCAGTGCTCTATGTCATCCTCTGTATTCTGAACCACATGTATGAAAGTTTGATGGGTTCTAATTATTTAACATATCAACAAAGAAATTTAAAAGTAACGAGAAAAAAAACAAAAATATTAGTAAAATTTATGATCTTGGTTTGTGATTACTTGGTTTTTGGATCCTTGAACGACATAATATCTGCCGTGGAAGCCGCCCTCCAAGTTCTCATCATAACCAGCTTCTTTTAAGATCCATTTTTCTGCTTCTGGTGTACCTGTGTAAGAATACCTACTTCCTAATATCAGTAAGGATTTGGCTGCTTGTTCTTGAACATTTTCATTGCATATTGCACGATCCAAGGCTTCGATTATGGCCTCTATTGCCTCCTCACGATATACACTACTCTCTAGAGGATCTCCCTGCAATGAACTGCCGTTGAATGACAATTTATCTAAAAAAAGTATACAAATACTTACAGATGTATCAAGAAACATTACCATAAGATCAAGCTGCAGCATTATAGCAGCAACCAAAGGGCGTTTTTCTCTTGTAGCTCTCTGTAAACAAACTAACAAGATTTGCATAGTGTTCAAGCTATCCCATCCCTTCAATAATTTTTTGAAAAGTTTTGTTCTTTGCTCAAATCTGATCAAGCCCAGGAAAATAATTAAATTCAGAAGTTTTTATGATAGATTTATTGAATATCATATAAGAGGTGGCAATTTCAACCCAATGATTTGTATATGGGTCAATTCAGGCTATGTTATATTAAAACTGGTGAAATTTGATATCCTAAAAGAAACAAGTCCAAGCATGTCAACTTTAAGTTGGCTAAATTGTATCTTAATACATAAACCCAACTAAATCATTTTATTCTGAAAGTTAGATATAAATGAAATATTATTACTTTTGTAAACACCAATTATATACAATTAATAAACTAGACAAAAAGTGTCTTTGGTCACCCCAACTGTTTTTACTTTCTACACAAACCCAAAAATAACATATTTTGACATCTTACCCAACCTGCGTGACCCATCCATTTTGCCAACTCTAGTGAATGCCATTAGGAGTTTTACCTATGGAGGCATGTTAACTCAATAAGCAAAGAGATTGTAATCTCACTGTAATCTAGCTCTTGGCATGGACCAAGAGCTCAAGAACAAACTCGGGGTTCAAATTATCGGCTAAGTAGTGGCGACACCTTCCATCTGACAGGATACACCGGTAAATGACAGAAACTCCCTTGATCCTTTCTACAATGTCCCCACTCAACATTCTTCTCAACAACAAACTCAATCCTCCAAGTGAAATCACTTGTCTCCCATTCTCCATCCAGTCTTGGTCAGACCCATTGAGAAGTTGGTCAAGGAAGTAATATGCTGCAATTTGAGGACTGTGACGAACACTGAATAATGTTTGTGTTTGATCTCCAAACTCAAGAACACGTAACACTAAAGGAATCCATTCTGTGGATATCATCTGTTGGGCTTCTGGCTTTACTAAATGGAGTAAGCATGCTGCTTTTAAGAACAGGCTGTTATTTCTCATGAGATTCATAAAACCCTCAAGCTGTGGATCAAAGTTTAATATGATCTTGCCATTTGAGTCATTTCTTGTAACGAATTCAGTTAATAATGAGATTACTAGCTCTAATATTTCTTCGTTGTTCGAAGAAAACAACACTTCTAGCATACCTTCTATCGCTAATGGTTTGGATAATGTTTTCTCTATCAATGGATCATCAAGCCATGCCTTGGTCATGACCCGAACCGCCATCTCACATTCAGGTAAACTTTTAGAACTGCTGATAGTGGAAATGGCTTGGGTTAGGTCTGATGAAGGTGTAATCACATTTGAATTCCTCACTTGTGTTTGTGATTTAAAGCTTTGGCAAGAAAGATCAATGAGCCTACTCTGTCATTGTTCAAGAAAACCAATCAGTGGGATTTACTTTTTGATAGTTGAAGTAAAAAATGTCAAAGTTTGGTTATCATACTTCAAGATTGGTTTGTTGGTTGATGTTATAATTGTCTAAACAATGTTCATCTTCTTGTTCCACCTTTTGTTCCATAACTCCATAGACGAACTCCATTGATGACTCTTTCTCAACATCACTACCAAAAATCGCTCGATGTCTTCATGATTGGTGGAACATGTTAGCAAAAACATAAAAACAGATTCAGGCAGTGTTCGGATGTGCTTTTTGAAATTCATCAACTGATAATCAGTTTCCAGGCAACCTAGATTTGCTTATGATTATTTAATTATCAAATATTAGTTTAAAATAATCTAGTCTAAAATAAACATTTTTATCAGTTACTTGATTAAGTAATCTAAATCTCACATTGCACCAAAAGGGAACATGTTAAGTACATTTATTATAAGTTTACAATCAAAGATGGAGCCTGGTTAGAGGTTACACTGGTAAAAGAGGTCCCGAATTTTATTATAAACGTATAACACATGCCCTTAAACATTGCTTTTGATGCAATTGAAAAGCATTTAAACAATTTCCTTCCACTATAATTCTTCATTCAATGGTTAATGAACATTCAAACACCCAATCAGGATTCAAAGTGTCCTAGGACTTACATAAAGTTGTTGAAGGATGAACTCCTTCGCCGTCGTGTAGAAGAAGAATATAGCAAATTTATTGAAGGCAAAGGCACAGAAGGAAGAGCTGCAGGAGGTTGACCACCAGTTTTAAGCCACTCCTTGTAGTAGAGAGCAAACAGAACTGTACCCATATCCATGTGATCTTCATAAACCTTGCTTAAAAGTGTCAACTGTTCTTCTTGATCCTTGGATAGATCATCTGAAAGGTTTTCAATCTGTTTGTTGTACCATATTTTGAGATGTAGGAGATGTGGAAGAAAGAAATGCTCCCAAAGATCCGGCAGCAAGTGAGTTCGTGCTAACTGCGGCGAATCAACAAACACTTGGAGGACATGTCTTGCACAGATTCTATCATTCTTCTCAATCTTGTAAACAATCGACAAATAAAGCTGTGCACAAGCTGAAAGATGCGAATTGGGATTCCCACACGTATTCCCATTTCTTGATTCTTTAGAATTCAAAGAAGCAACAATCGTCAAAAACCCAATTGAATTCCTCAACAATTTCACCTTCATTTCCTTAACCGTTCCAGGGTTAGCGACCAATTTCTCAATGCTCTCGATCCCCAACTCCATATTAGCGAAAACCCCATTATCCGACGGCCCATTGCTTCTTCTGACCAACAAGAACAACACTTGTCCCTCAAAGAATCTCGAAAGGCCTTATCCTTCAAGAACCTACCAGCATACCCACTCAAAATCGAGATGACAGCTTTCGTGGCGACTTCATCAATGGCGGGTTCATCTGATCTCCCCGAGAGTGAAGAACGACGGGCCTTTGATGGAACAACAGACGATGTCTTCTTGTGCCTTGGGGCGTCGAAGCTTTTACGGTTGTGGCAGATGTAAATGGGCAGAGCAATCGAGTCATGATCGGGGGCTGTAACTGCTCTATTGAACTTATCTTTTGATTGATTTGAATTGGAAGTGGGACTACGACGTACGAATCCTTCTTTCGATAGAAGGTCGCTTAAGGAATCCATGTACGCACCATATAGTAATGATCAAGTTGATGAATGAAGAAGAAGAAGAAGAAGAACAGGAGTAGTGGCGGGGGTTGCAAAGAGTGGTGGTGATTACTCCAATAATCAATCAATCAATCCATCAATCCATCAATCCATCAATCCTTGTAGAGTAGAGTAGAGTAGAGTAGTTTTAACTGTTAGTGGGTTCTTGCAAGATTCTTCTGCGGGGACCCAACCGGGTCATATCATATCCGCTTCGCTTTATCCCGCCAACCATAAACTTCCTCGTTTTTCTTTTTAACCCGCAATTATATGATTTATCTCTCTCTCTCTCTCTCTCTCTATATATATATATATATATTATATATATATATATATATATAGGGGAGAGATCAATGAGAACTAGTGTTTTTTTTGAGAACTCTAGAAACTAATCTCAACCACTAGTTCTTAATGACAAAATTGTAATTAACAAAACATATTTAAAAAATTTATAAATCAAAAATAACATAAAAAAATAATAAAAACACAAAAATGTTCCCCAACTTTTCCTCTTTCATAAAAAAAATATAAAAAATTTATAAAAAATAAAAAAAATTCCCGTTTTTTTAACGAAATTCGTTTACACATGTGTAAATCCAGTACTACACATGTGTATAACTAGATTTACACATATGTAAACAACGGATGTACGATTTTTTTAAAAAAATTATATCAATATGGTAGGCATTGGAATGATAAAAAAAATACTGAATTTTATGGTGATTTTTTTAAAAAATGTGTTGAATTCTTTATCCCCAAGACACATAGAACATTGATGTGGTTAGTACGTTATGATCCAAGTCGGGTCATACCCAATAACAAGCTTAGCAAACACCAAATAATATTTAGTTGATGATATGATCATACAATTAAATAAAAACACCAATTTAGAAAATGAGTTTTCTAAATAAGTTGCATATGAGATTGAACAATTTATATGGATATTTTGTTTATAGATATTGTTTGTAATGTTATTTAAGTTACTTAAATAACATCAAATAATAAGTGAGTATGTATGAGTTATTCAATTAAAAGGTTAATTATATGAATAACTTATATAGTAACTTGTCAATTGCGTTTTAATTTTTAGGGGGAACACCAAAACATAAGAAGTTTCTTGGAAACACACATTTGAACATACATTCACTCCATCTTCTTCTCTCTCTCACATGCAAAACCACAACAAAGAAAAAGGGTTTTCTTGTTTTGTTGAAGTCATTCTCGGCTGAAAGGTTCCAGCAGCCTTATCTTTCGGGTTTTTGGTGTTCAATCCTAGCAACAAGGTGTTTGTCATGGAGCTTGGGGTATGCAAGCTTGAGAGGACCTTCTTTTGGTGCCTTGTTCGTTCTTTCTTGATCCAAATCATCCTCATCCATTTTGGTTTTTGGCTGCTGAAAGGTAGTTTATGGCAGCCTCTTTATGGCTGTCCATAATGTTTGTTTGTGTTAACATAGCTAGTTTTATTCACATAAAAGGTCCTTTGTTCTTGGGTTTGTTTATAACTTTGTAATATTAAGATGAAACCCGTATTTTCAGTTCATTAACAAAGTTATAAAGCTTGTTTCCGATGCGTTTACACAAAGTTTAAATGGTTAAACTATGAATCTTGTTCTAACAAACCCCAACATTGGCATCTAGAGCCGGTTATGTGGATAGCTAGCTTGTTTTGTCCTTGTTATATTTCGTTTTATGGGACTTTGAAACCCCTTTTAGGGGCTGCTATGGTCATGTTTTATGAATCCCCAACTTTCAAAGTTATATCACACATGCTTGTGATTAAACTTTGAAAGACATGTATGTTATATTTGTTGTTTGTTTGGGCAAGACAAAACTCGAAATTTCAGTTTGTGTTGGCTGAAAATTCGTGGGTTTTTAGTGGGGATTCATTGTTGGTTTGGATGATATGATCATTGTTTATTATGGTGCATAACCTAGCCCTTGACCTTGTGTTATTTGGATGTTTATTATGGTTGTATTTATTCATTCAATTGGGTTGTATAATCTTTTATTTGTGCTTGGTTTAAAGTGTAATTTATTTATTATTGAGCTGTAATAAATAGATTAGGTACTTTTCATTTTACTAGAAATCTTGTATTAGGATATAATATCTTGTAATATGAAGATGTACGTGTTAGAAGCACAAAGGAAAGACAAAAGAAACATGGAGCATTTGGATGCGGTTTCAAGTGGGAGGTTCATGGAACTTTTGTGATGTGTTTTGACCCTTAGGAATGTCCTATGGTCCACACTTGTGATGGCAAACAAGTGTGGCCACTTTAGATGCTATGGTTATGCACTTCCTTTTAGTTGATTCATGGTTGTTTGATTATGGTATTGTGGTTGATGACTTTACATATGATGTTTGCTTAACTATCCTTTCAATGATCATAACAACTATCTAAATGGGCTTTAATCATTAAAAGATAATAAAAGGTTATTAAAATTGTTTAATGATTTCAAAGATTAAAAAGGGTTTTAATCAATGTACCATAAGGTATCTTGTTTTGAAAACATTCAAATATGTATACATAATGTTTTCTAAACTTGTATTATAATATCTCTATACCCTTTTAAAAAAATAAGATCAACACCGTCCTTTTACACAACACTTGAATCGCTTGGGAACTCTTAGTGGGATAAAGTTCACCTAACCATTTGGAGGGAACTTGTGACTTGAGGTGAGAATGCCATATTCGTGGGATAAAGGTCACCTAACCGCTTATTTTGGCAAACTCACATGTGTGTGTAAGTAGGGTGTCTTGATTTGCAAACCATGTCAAATGGATCACCTACGATATGGTTTCCAAATGGTGTTGATGGGATTAACATGCCGACTTTACATATGATGTTTCAAGTCGATCCCATACCTCTAGAAGTTGCAAATGGTTGCAATCGTCAATCGTTGAGCACCTTATTAATTTAAATCATGTGATAAAGGTCACCTAACCACTATTTAAATGTAATGTTGGGTTCTAGATTTTAATATGAAAATGACCTTAAAAGGTATTAATTATTAAAACAACAATATCGAAAGTACTAAAATTGATCTTTGTTAAATTTGGTAGATGACCACCGATAATTATGATAATCATGATAATTCATCCACGTCCGCCCAATCTTTACGAGCGATTCTCCAAAAGGAACGTCTAAACCATAACAATTTTATCGATTGGTATCGAAACTTGAGAATCGTTCTCAAGCAAGAGAAACGATCATATATTTTAGACGACCCTGTCCCCGATCTACCTAGTGAGGATGATGAGGAGGCCTATAATGATTGGATAAAGTACACTGAGGACTCTGTCCAGGTGTCTTGCCTTATGTTGGCAAGCATGACTCCGGATCTCCAGAAGGAGCATGAGCATCACGGAGCTTATGACATGATAACCCAACTGAAGGAAACATTCCAACAGCAAGCGAGGGTTGAGCGCTTCGAAACGGTTCGAGCGCTCCATGCATGTCGTATGGACGACAACCAATCAGTTTCATCTTATGTATTTAAGATGAAAAGTCACATTGACCGCCTAGAAAGGCTAAACTGTCCCGTCTTAAAGGAATTGGCCATGGATTTGATCCTCAATGGCCTTACCAAAAGGTTTGAGACGTTCATGTTGAACTACAACATGAATGCTTGGGACAAAAGCATTGGTGAGCTTCACTCTATGCTCAAAACGGCTGAGGCGGCCATGGGTAAAAGGGTTTTACCCGTTCTCACCATCCATGAAGGTGGGAACAAGAAAATGCCTCATCCCACACCCAAGGCAAAGGTTGCCAAGGGTAAGGGACCCGTAATGGGAAAAGGAAAAGGGGTGGCAAGGGTGCCACCCAAAGCACAGGAGAAGAGGCAAAAGGTTGCTTCTAATGACCCATGCTTCAAGTGTGGGGAGATTGGACACTGGGCAAGAAATTGTCCTGTCCATCTCCAAGAGTTGAAAGTAAAGAGGGATGCCAGGCAGACCTCAGGTACTACATACATGATCCATATTGATTTAAACTTATATCCTCTAACACATGGGTATTAGATACCGGATGTGGAACTCACATTTGCAATTTGTTGCAGGGGTTCAAAAGAAGTAGCAACTTCAACAAGGGGATGTTAGCCTCTATATGGGCAATGGGGCTAAAGTTCAAGTTGAAGCCCGTGGTGACTACATCTTGAAACTTCCAAATGGTTTGGAAGTAATTTTGTACAATGTTTTGTATGCTCCTAGTTTGACTAGGAACATTATTTCCGTAGCCCTATTAAAACATTTTGGATATGTATTATCATTTATTGGAAATGAAATCCATGTTACTTTGAATGACATGTTTTACTTTAAAGCTATTCCCATCAGTGGTATCTATGAATTGGTTTGTGAAAATACATTGAATGTTAGCTTATTGTACCAAACTAGTACCAAGAAACTCAAATCGGATTTGAGTAATACTTATCTTTGGCATTGCCGTCTTGGTTATATAAACAAGAAAAGAATACAAACATTACAAAATAATGGTCTTTTAAAAACAAATGAATGTGATTCATTTGATGTATGTGAGTCTTGTTTACAAGGTAAAATGACCAGGCACCTTTTAGTGGCAAAGCCGAAAGGGCAAAGGATTTATTAGGTATCATACATTCGGATGTATGTGGTCCTTTTAAACCTATGACAAGGTACAATGAAAGATACTTCATTACCTTTACTCTGACGACTATAGTCGATATGGGTATGTGTACTTGTTAAGACACAAAGATGAAGCTTTTGAAATGTTCAAGATCTTTCAAAATGAAGTACAAAATCAACTCAATAAGTCAATTAAAATTCTCCGCACCGATAGAGGAGGTGAATACCCGAATGATGCTTTTAGGGACCATCTTAGAAGTTGTGGGATTGTCTTACAACTATCTCCACCGGGAACACCACAACATAATGGCGTGTCCGAGCGGAGAATCAAACTCTATTGGATTTGTTCGATCTATGATGGCTAGAAGCTCATTACCTCTATCATTTTGGGGTTTTGCTCTGCTCTCTGCGGCCCGTATTTTGAATATGGCCCTAACCAAGAAAGTGAAAAGGACACCTTATGAAATATGGCATGGAAGGGTTCCATCATTTTCATATTTGAGGGTGTGGGGGTATGAGGCTTATGTGAAGACTCCCACCTCGAACAAGTTAGAACGCCGCTCCACTAAGTGTATCTTTATTGGATATCCAAGAGATTCTATGGGATATTATTTCTATGATCCAATACAACAAAAGGAGTTTGTTGCCAAAAAGCATGAGTTCTTGGAAACCAAATTCCTTATGGAAGGAACTGGTAGTAGAACTGTGGATCTTGAAGAGGATCAAGAACCGCAACTCGATACACGTTTGGTTGACACTAGCACTCAACATGAGGATGTTGAAAGTGATCAAATAGTTGATCAATACACAGAAAACATTCACAGATCTGGTAGAACTAGTAATCCACCTGAAAGATATGGATTTTTCACTGATGGATGCTATGTGATAGATTTTGATGAACCAATCACATACCATGATGCATTGTCCAATTCGGATTGTGACAAATGGCTTGAAGCCATGAACGTTCAGATGCAATCCATGTATGAAAATCAAGTATGGGACTTGGTTATACCACCTCTTAACACCAAAGTAATTGGATGTAAGTGGGTTTTCAAAAGAAAAACCGATATGCATGGAAACCTGGATACTTATAAAGCAAGACTTGTAGCAAAGGGTTTCACTCAAACTAAAGGGGTTGATTATGATGAAACTTTCTCACCTGTTGCAATGCTAAAATCTATTAGGATATTGTTTGCCATAGCTGCTCATTATGATTATGAGATTTGGCAAATGGATGTCAAAACGGAGTTCCTAAATGGATATCTTGAGGAAGATGTCTATATGGTTCAGCCTAAAGGTTTTGTCGATCCAAAACATCCTAACAAAGTATGCAAGTTAAAAAAATCAATCTATGGATTGAAACAAGCATCAAGAAGTTGGAATCACCGTTTTGATGAAGAAGTAATTAAATTTGGATTCATCAAGAACGCTGATGAAGCTTGTGTATATAAGAAAGCTAGTGGGAGCATCATCACTTTCCTAGTATTGTATGTTGATGACATACTACTATTTGGAAATGACATTCCAACCTTGGAAGGTGTAAAAACCTGGCTTGGGAGTTGTTTTTCCATCAAGGATCTTGGTGAAGCCGCCTATATTCTGGGAATAAAGATCTATAGGGACAGATCAAGGCGGTTGATTGGTTTAAATCAAAGTGCATACATTGATAAGATCTTAAAAGGTTCAAGATGGAGAACTCTAAGAAGGTACGGTACCTATTCAAAGAGGAACGATATTGAGTACGACTCAAGTTCAAGCTCAAAGGATGAGCAAGATAAAATGAAGGGAATCCCATACGCATATGCTATTGGATCCATCATGTATGCAATGATATGCACTCGGCCGGACATTTCATGCACCTTAAGCATGACAAGCCGTTACCAGCAAAATCCTGGAAGCAGTCATTGGATGGCTGTTAAGAACATACTTACGTACCTAAGGAGGACTAAAGATATGTTTCTAATCTATGGATCTGGTGATGAGGAACTCGTTGTAAAAGGTTACACGGAAGCGAGTTTCCAAACCGATCGTGATGATTCACGATCACAATCTGGATACATTTTCATTCTGAATGGAGGAGTTGTCTCTTGGAAGAGCTCTAAACAGGATGTGGTGGCTTTATCAACTACAGAATCAGAATATGTCGTCGCCTCATTTGCAGCTCAAGAAGCTGCATGGTAAAGAAATTCATTGCCGATCTTGGGGTTGTCCCTTCCATTCAGGACCCCTAGAGATCTTTTGTGATAACGAGGGTGTGATTGCTCAAATCAGGAACCTCGTGCTCATCAAAAGACTAGGCACATTGAGCGGAGATTCAACTACATACGAGATGAAGTTGAGAAAGAAAGATATGTATTCGCAAAGTTCACACATATCAAAATATTGCAGATCCTCTTACGAAGCTCCTAGAAAAGGCAAAGCATGAAGGTCATACCTGTGCCATGGGACTTTGATATTCTAGTGATTGGATTTGATCTGTGATTTCGTATTTGGATATTTGGAACTCTCTTACTACTTGAATAAAATTATTTGGTTATAATATTTCAATAAATATTCCAATTTAGCATGTTTAATCCATGGGTAAATTGTTTACTCTAAATGTCCGTAGTCGTTCATACTTGTGGGAATAAGTATGAGGGTAAGATTATTATGAATTTGGATTGGTGGATATTCATAAGGAATGAATATAGAGCAAATGGTTGCTGCCAAAGTTCATAGATATTTGTGGGATACAAATATTGGACTGACCCGCATCTCAAATTTTACTACATGGAATCTTCCAGATTGATCATAAGTAAATTTGAGTAAAGGTGAATATCATTTGGTATCCTCAGACCTGAGATACATATTGGGTTTTGATATTCACCAAGTGTTATACCTTGAGCTAGTTCTTCACTGCCCTGAAATAATGGACAGTACGTAAGGCTATGTTCAGACGTGACACGAAGTGTTTGTGAGAAACGTATGTATTCAAGATGGAATTTGTTCCTCTTATTCGTTGAGAGCAAGATGTCTAAGGCCTGATAAGTTAAATCAACAAGGAATGATCATTCTGTGTCCTTGGATTTAACATGACATCTGTAACAAAAGGATAAATGATTGATTCACCTAAATCATTTCAAGTTAGATACTTGAAGGGGATGATGTTATTGAATGGCTTTAAGTCATGCGTATTGAGGGTAGTAAACCATTGTTAGGCGGTATTTACTGCTTGCATCAATATTCTATGAGTCTTGTGCAAGTGGGAGATTGTTGAATTCTTTATGCCCAAGACACATAGAACATTGATGTGGTTAGTACGTTATGATCCAAGTCGGGTCATACCCAATTACAAGCTTAGCAAACACCAAATAATATTTAATTGATGATATGCTCATACAATTAAATAAAAATACCAATTTAGAAAATGGGTTTTCTAAATAAGTTGCATATGAGATTGAACAATTTATATGGATATTTTGTTTTATAGATATTGTTTGTAATGTAATTTAAGTTACTTAAATAACATCAAATAATAAGTGAGTGTGTATGAGTTATTCAATTAAAAGGTTAATTATATGAATAACTTATCAATTGTGTTTTAATTTTTTTTAGGGGGGGGGACCAAAACATAAGAAGTTTCGGCCGCCCCTTTTGGGAGAGCCACTTCTTGGTTTTCTTTTAGTGTCTTGGAAACACACATTTGAACATACATTCACTCCATCTTCTTCTCTCTCTCACATGCAAAACCACAACAAATAAAAAGGTTTTCTTGTTTTGTTGAAGTCATTCTCGGCTGAAAGGTTCCAGCAGCCTTATCTTTCGGTTTTTGGTGTTCAATCCTAGCAACAAGGTGTTTGTCATGGAGCTTGGGGTATGAAAGCTTGAGAGGACCTCTTTTGGTGCCTTGTTCGTTCTTTCTTGATCCAAATCATCCTCATCCTTTTGGTTTTTGGCTGCTGAAAGGTAGTTTATGGCAGCCTCTTTATGGCTGTCCATAATGTTTGTTTGTGTTAACATAGCTAGTTTTATTCACATAAAAAGGTCCTTTGTTCTTGGGTTTGTTTATAACTTTGTAATATTAATATGAAACCCGTATTTTCAGTTCATTAACAAAGTTATAAAGCTTGTTTCCGCTACGTTTACACAAAGTTTAAATGGTTAAACTATGAATCTTGTTCTAACAAACCCCAACATAATGATGTCGTGAAAATGTTATGAACGTTTAAAAAAAAGGGGGGAATGGTATGTGATTTGCATGTGATTAAAAATGAGTAGCTGAGATTGGTTCATAGAGTTCTAACAAAAAAAAGTGTTTTCATTTGAACCTTTCTCTATGTATATATACATATACATACATATGTATATATGTATATATATGTATGTGTATAATGTATGTGTATATATGTATGTGTATATATGTATGTGTATATATGTATGTGATATATGTATGTGTATATATGTATGTGTATATATGTATGTGTATATATGAATGTGTATATATGTATGTTATATATGTATGTGTATATATGTATGTTATATATGTATGTGTATATATGTATGTATATATGTATGTATATATGTATGTGTATAATGTATGTGTATATATGTATGTGTATATATGTATGTATGTATATAATAATATGTATGTATATACATACATATATATATGTATATATATATATGTACATACATACATATATATGTATATATGTATATATATATATATGTATATACATACATATATATATATATATGTGTGTATATATGTATATATATATATATATATACACACACACATATATATGTATGTATGTGTATATATATATAATATATATATATATATATGTATATACATATATCTATATATATATATATATAATATATATATAATATATATATATATATTATATATATATATATATAATATATATATATATAATATATATATATATATATATATATGGGAGGGATCAAATGAGAACTCCCTTTTTATGAGAACTCTAGGAACCAGTCCAATGCAACCACTAGTTTTAATGGCAAAATGGTAAATCACAAAAACAGAATAAAAATTAATAATAAAAACTAACCTGAAAATAAATAATAATGAACAAAAATGTTTCTCTTGTTTTTTTCTTTCATAAAAAAATTAAAAAAATTCTCATTTTACGAAATTCGTTTTACACATGTGTAAAACCGGATTACACATATGTATAACATAATTTACACATGTGTAAATAAAGGGTGGACAATTTTTTTGAAAACGTGTAAAGATCACACTTAGAGGCTGATGCAACTAAAGAACAACTAAAAGAACTCTCTCAGCATGCACATGTGTAGTACAGGGAAGCTAATTTGAAGATTTGATACAACTTAGTGTATTATGCTAAGTATAAAATCTTCCGAAGTCAAAAGGCCAAATATTCCAAAGCCAAAGATTAACTCTCCCGAAGCTTCAAAGAAAAACTCTTCTGATGCGAAAGACTGATTTAATATGAAAATAGAGAAGAAATGTTTTTTCTGAATCACCTTATGACAAAAGTTGAACAACTTTCTGCTACCACTTTTGAATACACACCAACTTATGTGAGTTGGTGAAAACTTTTTTCAACTGTAGATTAAGGTCTTTTGTCTGCAACTTTCTACTCTTTTACTTTTATTTTTTTAACAGATAAAGATGTGAGCTATTACATATCATAGTCACTTGTCAAAAGGAAATCTACCTTTTGACTCTACGTTGATATTCTGAATCACCTTATGACCAGTTGTATGATATAGTATAAAGTATCGCAAGTACTTGTATCTTTAGTTAAGCTTTGTAACACTTGTAAGAACTTAAGCAATATACATTATTCTTGAAAACCATATTTGAGTGTTCTTGTTACTTATGTTCACTGTTTCATCCTAACCGGTTTCCTATTTGATCTGCTAAGTGTTTTAAGGCTCTACTCATTATGAAACTATTACATCAACCCCCTTCAATGGTCCTACACAAAGTATATTAATATGGTCGACGTTGGAAAGTAAAAAATACTTAATTTTATGGTGAAAATTTTTTGAAAAAGTAAAATTGTGAAAAAAAAGTTATGAACGTGTTTAAAAAAATATGGAAATGGCATGTGTCAAAAATGTGTGGCTTATATTGGTTTCTAGAATTCTCATGGAAAAAGGTGATTCTCAAGATGACTATATATATATATGTATATATATTTGTTTATATTTATATATATATATATATATGTATATATGTATGTATATATATGTATATATATACACATATGTATATATATATACATATGTATATATATATATATATATGTATATATATATTATGCATATATCTATATATATATATATACATATACATATGTATATACATATATATATATAGATATGTATATACATATATATATATACATATGTATATACATATATATATATATATACATATGTATATATATATATATGTATATATACATATGTATATATATATATATGTATATATAGGTGTATATATATACATATGTATATACATACGTGTATATATATATATACACACACATGTATGTATATATATATATATATATATATATATATATATATAAGTTAATTACATGATTGGTCCTTGGGTATGCCCATATTATAGTATCGGTCCTAACTTTTGAGAAATTACCTCACTGGTCCTAAATGTTTGCTAAACCGTCATACTATTAGTCCTCGTCACTAACTTTTGTCAAGTTTTTGTGTTAAGTGATTGTAAAACAACCATTTTGGCCCAGAACTAAAAGATAAATTACAATATATAATGAACTAATAACATATATAAAAATACATATACACAGATACCCATCACAACATCATCATCAACAACACAACTCCACTTAACACCATTTACACCCACCACCATCTCTCATTGTTCTTGTACGTCGCTACCTCCATTGCCGTTGTCGCTACCGCTGCCGTCACTACTGGCTCACAGCACCATTCATCAGCGCTGCACAAACTTGTAGATCTAGATGTACAAACCATCATCACCACCGCCACCGCCACACACCACCCCTACCACCAACGGTGCTACCTCTCTCCCTGGTTCCTTCCCCACCACCACTGTTCTTCATTGTCTTCGCCACTTGTTGGATCAAGTAAGGCTGATGCAAACAAAAAAACACTTAGAACATTTTTGGTACAACTGAGAAAAAGCTTCTGAAGCCAAAAACTGAGCTTCCGAAGGTCAAGTTGAAAGAGCTTCCGAAGAGGAACTCTAACTTCCAAAGATAAAGTCTTCCTTCTTCCAAAACTCAACACTCAGAAGATTCCAAGACAATGACTTCCGAAGTGTGAAGTCTTGACGATCATCACAAGCCTCGGAAGAAGTTGACTCTTCCGAAGTATAAGTGGCTTTGGAAGAACATGTTCTTTTGAAGCCAATTAACCTTCAGAAGAACCTATTATTGTAATACCCGGATATTTTTTTTAAAGTCAAGAAAGAAGAATAAATTAAAAAAAGAAGGAAAGGAAATAAAACCCAAGTCTAGGGGTTAAAAATGACAAAAAGGACAAAATCTTTGAAAAATGGGTGTAAAAGATGGTATGGCCGCCCATATGTCATACACATCACAAATTCTCGGACATCTTAGAGAGAGAAGGAAAGAGAGCAGAAAACTCTTGGTTTTGAAGGAAGAACAAGAAAGAATTCGAATTCGAGGTAAGAATTCATAGTTTTATGAGTTCTTGTCTGGTTATGTCCTCGGGTGTATGCTTAGTGTGTGTTGTATGTGTTCGGGTATGTTTTTAGTGGGTTTCTAGGCGGTTGAATTCAAATTGCAGATGAGTTTGGAGGAAGCCATACTCAAAAGCTGCAAAGGTGAGTTCTAGAACCCCTCTTTTTACATGTTTTAACTGATTTTAGGGCTGGAAATGCATGAATGTATGTTTTTATAAAACTGGGTTTTAAACCTGTATGTATGAATGTATGCATGCTGTATTTACATTGTGATGTTGAACTATGTTCATGCTTGTTGATGTTATGATTGTGTTTCTAAGGCTTAGAATGTGAGATTTAAGCTTAGGACATGGTAGATGGTATTTGGGAACTGAATCTGATGTTGGGTACGAATGGGTCGAGAATAATTGCCTAAGTGTAGACAAATATGGATGAAAGCAAATGCGGATAGAGAGTTAATGCGGATGAGCATTGACTAAGTATGTGAAATACGGATGATCAATGCGGATGAGTATTGACAAATACGGATGAGTAAGGTCAGTGCGGATAAGAAAGTCTAATTGTGAGCAAATACGAATGATCAATGCGGATGAGCATTGACAAATGCGGATGAGTAAGACCAAATGCGGATGAGAAGTGAGCAAATGCAGATGAAAAATGCGGATGGAGTATGGGAAATGCGGTTGAGCAAACACAAATGCGGATGAACTAAGACAAGTGCGGATGAACACTTAGAATATTTCTTACTTTTTGGAGAAAATGTGTAGTTTAGGCTTTGACTTGGGAGATTCTCGGGGGGCTATGTTAGTTGACTTTTTTGAGGTCATAGATCTTATGATGGGCATGTTATGATGTATGATGTTGTATGATTATGCATGATGTATGTTATGTATGTATGATGCCCTGCATGATGATGTTGCATGTGTATGTTAACGTTCTTGTTATGTCTGTTAATTTTCCCATGGTTTTACGTTGAATGTTAATGAATGAAATGAAAGTATTATGTAAAGTAAAGTGGAAGATAATGAAAAGAGGAACAAAATGAAGAATGCATGCATTAATGAATGAACGAATGTAAGAAAGTCTTGCAAGCAAACGTATGGAGGTTCACACTCAATGCAGAGTGTTAGCTCACCCTGTGTGGGTTAGCTACCCCATGAGGATGTGCATTGGGGCTTAATCCGTGTGATTAAGCAAACGTATGGAGGTTCACACCCAATGAGGGGTTGTCAGCTCAACTGTGTGTGGGTTATATACCCCATGAGGATGCACATAGGGGTTCAGTCTTTGTGATTGACCAGACGTATGGGGTCTTTGTCGTTTAACCCTAGATGAATTGCTTGTTGCTCTAGAGGGGGGTTAAGCACATGACAGGACCTAGATGAAAACGAGAAGATGACAAATGAACGATGACAAAGATAATAAATATTATCTATGAGTACGTATGATGTGTGATCACACGTTAAAGTAAATAATAGTTTAATGAATGTAAAGTATGTTTTATTTTAAAACTAGAACTCACTCGGCAACACTGACTTTTTTTCTGTATTTTTCAGTTGGCAGGTGAGCATTGCTGAGGATGGCGCAGGGCAGCTACTTGGCATTTGGATGGCATTCTTTTGTTAACGTTTTTGCATTGTATTACGAACAAATGAAAGTGTGTAATGAATGTTGTATTATTTTACAAAATCATTTATAGTGAAAAAGTTATTTTAATGTACCGCTGCGTTGATTTAAGAAAGTTACATGTAATTATAGGTTTTATGAGCGATGATTGGCCAGCTGTAAGCATCCTGGGGACGGGGCCTTACAAGTTGGTATCAGAGCCAAAGTTTAAGTGAAACGGATATAAATTTCAAAATAAACCTAAACTTAAACTGAAAATGGGACGGAAAGGGAAGGGATGTTAGTCTGAGTAGCTGCGTGCCATCAAGTATTTTTGTAATGTTAATGGTATTACGTGCGGATGTTATGTGGTTATGTGTTGTTTGTAGATTTAAATAATAATGTAGTTAGAACAGGTAATGCTTGGGGTATGAAGAGTAAAGTAAGTGGCTAATCACAACTGG
Source organism: Flaveria trinervia (assembly GCA_025506515.1). Classification (NCBI taxonomy): domain Eukaryota; kingdom Viridiplantae; phylum Streptophyta; class Magnoliopsida; order Asterales; family Asteraceae; genus Flaveria; species Flaveria trinervia. The sequence continues at coordinate 28,195,138 of CM046447.1, forward strand.
CCACTATAATTAGGGACTTACTATACTTGACATAAACTGAGCTGTTACATTAAATGACCGTGTTGGTGTTTAAATCTTTCAGTGTCAGTTAGAGGGTGGCCGGTGGTAGATCATCAAAAGCTTCACGTGGTGGTGAACCACAGGTCACGAGAGGAAGGCCTAGAGCCGAAAGGGTGGTTCATGAAGAACCCGAGACCCCTCATCCAAAGGGCGGAGATGAGAGTGCTAATCTGAGAGCCTCGTTAAAGGAGGCTGTTATTGAGGAAGTCCATCAGGTCATGCAGACGATCTTACCATCTATGGTGACCGAAGTTATCAAGGCCGTACGGGAAGGGGAAAGAAAGGAGAGAAACAGGTCCTCGGGAGGACGGGAGCAACCAAAGCCTGAAATGGTTCTCTCCAATGATGAAGAAGAGGAAGAAGAAGAGCCTGCCCTGGAGGCGTCACGAGGCTGTAACTATGGGGCATTTCAAAGGTGTAAGCCCCCTATTTTGACGGTAACGGTACTGCTGCTGCGGCTTACCGATGGGTGAGAGAAATGGAAGCTGTTTTGAACATTAACGAGTGCCGGGAGGATCAGAAAGTAAAGTTTGCTGTCCATTCTTTCGTGGACTCAGCTTTATGCTGGTGGGACAATATTGTCCAAGCTAGGGTAGTCGGGCTATTGGGAGGATGAGATGGTCCGAATTGAAGAAGTTGGTGATTGAGGAATTTTGTCCTAATAGAGAAATGGACAATGTTGAGAGAGAGTTCCTGCAGCTAGAGGCAGGAACCATGACACATCAACAATACACCACCAAATTCAACGTAATGGCACGGCTGGTGCCAGATCAGGTGACGCCTCTATCATGAAAAATCAAGAGGTATGTTCAGGGCTTGCCTCCGCAGGCACATGATCGCTGCCCGACAGAGCATGTTTAGGTCGGCATTTGATTTGGCAGGGAGATTGTATGACGAGCGAGAGGTGGTGGTGGCTGAGGGGAACAAGAAGAGTAGTGGTGATCAAAACTGGAATAGGAAGAGGTTTGGTCGGGGTGATAAAGAAGGCATGGGTGGATGACTGCCTTGTGGTCACACCAGGTGCAGGATCAAAGAGGTGGGCAAATGTGGGAAAGAGAATTCGGGGGAATGCAAGTGGGGATCAAACGTCTGTTTCAAGTGCGGGAAGCCTGGTCATATGGCTAGAGATTGTAGGGGTATGAGGTGTTTCAACTATGGGGAAAGTGGTCATATGAGTAAATACTGTAAGAAGCCGAGGGCTAAGGGTTCTGGGGTGAAGAAGACGGGAAGTGAAGGACGAGGGTGAGCGCCAGGGCATTCACGATGACACATGAGGAGGCTAGGACGGACCCTGATGTTGTGTCCGATACGTTTCTAGTAAACCAAACTTTAGCCTCTGTGTTATTTGATTCTGGTACTAGTAAAATTTTCATTTCTGCTGCTTTCTGTGCTAAACTACCTGTTAGTAGTAAGAATATAGATGCGCCCTTTGATGTAGAAACTACCATAGGTAAGCCTACCAGAATTTTCAAGGTGATAGAGGGATGTGATGTGGAATTAGAAGGTCATAAATTTCTGGTTAGACCATTCGTGATGACCTTGGGTGGGTTTGATGCGGTTCTTGGGATGGATTGGCTAACGGACTACAAGGCGAACATGTGTGTTGCAAGAAGATGATTTGTCTGGTAGTGTCTGAAGGGAGTTTGGTGATGGTTTATGGGGATCGGGTCACGATAATCCCGAAAGTAATCTCAATGGCAGTGGCAGGAAAGTGTATGAGGCGTGGATGTAACGCCTACTTGGCTTATGTGAAGGATGTGGAAACGCCAACACCACAACTATCCGATGTCCCGGTTGTGTGTGACTTTCCAGATATGTTTCCCGAAGACTTACCAGGAGTGCCACCTGACCGAGAGATTGAGTTTCAGATTGATTTGATACAAGGTGCCCAACCTGTTGCCAAGGCACCGTATCGATTGGCTCCTACTGAGATGAAAGAATTAATGGAGCAATTGCAAGAGCTGCTTGATAAGGGTTCATTAGACCGAGTATCTCTCCTTGGGGTGCTCCGGTCCTATTCGTGAAAAATATAGATGGTAGCATGAGGATGTGTATAGACTACCGTGAGTTGAACAAGTTGACGATAAAGAATCCATACCCGTTACCGAAAATCAGTGATTTGTTTGATCAGCTTCAGGGTGCCAGTTGGTTTTCAAGGATAGATCTTCGATTGGGCTACCACCAGCTGAAAGTGAAAGAGCAGGAAGATCCTAAAACAGCTTTTCGCACGCGTTATGGTCACTCCGAGTTTCTTGTCATGTCTTTTTGTTTGACCAATGTGCCAGCTGCTTTTATGGATCTGATGAATCGAGTGTGTCAGCCGATGTTGGATAAATTAGTGATTGTGTTTATTGATGATATCCTGATTTATTCAAAGAGCGAGATAGAGCATGCCGGTCACATTCCGGAGGTTTTGGAGACGGTGAGAAAGGAGAAGTTGTACGCCAAGTTCTCCAAGTGCGTATTTTGCTTGTGCGAAGTTCAATTCTTGGTCATTTGGTGAATCCCGAGGGGATTATGGTGGACCCGGCAAAGGTGGAGGCGATGATGCAATGGAAGTCTCCAAAGACGCCATCTGAGATTCGTAGTTTCTTGGGTTTGGTGGGCTATTACAGAAGATTCATTCAAGACTTCTCTAAGATCGCTTCTCCAGTAACCAAGTTGACCTGGAAAGATATGAAGTTTGTATGGAGTCAAGCTCAAGAGAAGGTGTTCGAGGAATTAAAGGCGAGGTTGACTCAAGCTCCTGTTCTGTCATTGCCTGATGGAAGTGAAGATCTGGTGGTTTATTATGATGCTTCCTACTTAGGGCTGGGGTGTATGTTAATGCAGAGAGGAAAGGCTATAGTCTATGCATCCCGACAATTGAAGGTTCATGAGGTCATTATCCTACTCATGACTTGGAGCTAGCAGACGTGGTCTTTGCGTTAAATATTTGGAGGCACTACCTTTACAGGACGAAGTGCACCATATTCACTGACCATAAGAGCTTGAAGTACTTCTTTGAGCAGAAGGACCTGAACATGAGGTAGAGACTATGGTTGGAGCTCATAAAAGATTATGACTACGAGATCCATTATCATCCGGGGGAATCCAACGTGGTGGCGGATGCCCTTAGCCGAAAGGAGAGACCCGGACTGATTCAGGTGAAAGCTTACTAATTGATCATGACCTCAGATGTGATGAAGCAAGTCAAAGAGTTTTAAGATGAGGCATTGAAAGAGATCATCTTAACTCCGAAAGAATGAGAGGTCTGATTGTGGAATTAGGTGAAAACACACTCAGTGTTAGAACCCGATTCAGACGGATGTGGATTCCTCGTTATGGGGATCTACATGAGAAGAGGCTCACAAGACTCGATACTCTATTCATCCTGGTGCAACGAAGATGTACCAAGACATGAAGAAAGATTATTGGTGGCCGGGTATGAAGCGTGATGTGGTGGAGTATGTGAGTAAGTGCCTTACTTGCTTGCAAGTGAAGGCAGAGCATCAGAAGCCATATGGGAAGATCCAACCTTTGGATATACCGGAGTGGAAGTGGGAGCACATCACCATGGATTTTATTACGAAGCTACCACGTACCCCGAAAGGGTATGATGCCATATGGGTGATAGTTGACCATTTGACGAAGAGTGCTCACTTCTTACCGATCTGCGAGACATATTCATCTAAGAGGTTGGTAGATCTATTCATCAACGAAACTGTAACTCGTCATGGTGTACCGGTGTCTATTGTGTCTGATCGTGACACCTGGTTTACATCTAAATTTTGGAAAAAATTCCATGATGCGATGGGGACGAGGTTACATATTAGCACGGCTTATCATCCTCAGACAGATGGTCAGTCGGAAAGGACCATTCAGACGCTAGAAGATATGCTTCGGGCATGCGGCATTGATTTCGGGGGAAGTTGGGATGACCACCTACCGTTAGCTAAGTTCTCATATAACAACAGTTATCATGCCAGCATTGGTATGCCCCCTTATGAGATGCTATACGGTAGGAGATGCCAAGCACCCATGTGTTGGGGTGATATTGGTCAGAAGGAATTAGGGAGTGTCGAGGTGATCAAGGCTACGACTGAGAAGCTTGAAAAGATCAAAGGGCTTCATGAAGGCAGCCAAGGATAGATAGAAGTCGTATCCTGATAAACTATGCATACCGATCGAGTTTAAGGTGAGTGACCGGGTCATGTTGAAGGTCTCACCTTGGAAGGGTATCATCCGATTCAGGAAGCGGGGCAAGTTGAGCCCAAGGTATATAGGGCCTTTCCGAATTATTGCTCGAGTAGGAGAGGTGGCCTATAGACTAGAATTTCCAGATGAGTTAAGTGGAATTCACCAAAAATTCCATGTATCTCATCTGAGAAAGTGCTTAGCGGATAAAGATATGATTGTTCCACTAGAGGATATTGAAGTGGATGAACGGCTCAATTATGTGGAGCAACCAGTGGCAATCATTGATCGAAAAGAGAAGAGGTTGAGAAATAAAGTAATTCCTCTTGTGCGTGTACAGTGAAAGCTTAGAAAGGGATCCGAGTCTACGTGGGAGACCAAAGAAGAAATGAAGCAGCATTACCCACAATTCTTTAAGGAATAACAGGTTTCGGGGATGAAACCTATATAAGGGGGGTGGACTTGTAACACCCGGATATTTTTTTTAAAGTCAAGAGAGAAGAATAAAGTGAAAAAAGGGAAAAGAAATAAAACCCAAGTCTAGGGGTTAAAAGTGACAAAAATGACAAAATCTTTGAAAGTGGGTGTAAAAGGTGGTATGGCCACCTATATGTCACACACATCACAAATTTTCATACATTTTAGAAAGAGAAGGAAAGAGAGCAGAAAACTCTCGGTTTTGAAGGAAGAACAAGAAAGAATTTGAATTCGAGGTAAGAATTCATGGTTTTAGGATGTTCTTGTCTGGTTATGTCCTTGGGTGTATGCTTATGTGTGTTTGCATGTGTTCAGGTATGTTTTTAGTGGGATTCTAGGTGGTTGAATTCAAATTGCAGATGACTTTAGAGGAAGCCATACTCAAAAGCTGCAAAGGTGAGTTCTAGAACCCCTCTTTTTACATGTTTTAACTGATTTTGGGGCTAGAAATGCATGAATGTATGTTTTTATAAAACTGGGTTTTAAACCCGTATGTATGAATGAATGCATGTTGTATTTACGTTGTGATGTTGAACTATGTTCATGCTTGTTGATGTTATGGTTGTGTTTCTAAGGCTTAAAATGTGGGATTTAAGCTTAGGACATGGTAGATGGTATTTGGGAACTGAATCTGATGTTGGGTATGAATGGGTCGAAAATAATTGCCTAAGTGTAGACAAATGCAGATGGAAAGTTAATGCGGATGAGCATTGACTAAGTATGTGAAATGCGAATGATCAATGCGGATGAGCATTGACAAATACGGATGAGTAAGGTCAATGCGGATGAGAAAGTCTAAGTGTGAGCAAATGCGGATGAGCATTGACAAATGCGGATGAGTAAGACCAAATACAGATAAGAAGTGAGCAAGTGCGGATGACAAATGCGGATGGAGTATGGGAAATGCGGATGAACAAACACAAATGCGGATGAACTAAGACAAATGCGGATGACACTTAGAATATTTCTTACTTTTTGGAGAAAGTGTGTAGTTTAAGCTTTGACTTGGGAGGTTCGCGGGGGGCTATGTAAGTTGACTTTTTTGAGGTTATAGATGTTATGATGGGCATGTTATGAGTATGATGTTGTATGATTATTCATGATGTATGTTATGTATGTATGATGCCATGCATGATGATGTTGCATGTGTATGTTAATGTTCTTGTTAGGTCTGTTTATTTTCCCATGGCTTTACGTTGAATGTTAATGAATGAAATGAAAGTATTATGTAACGTAAAGCGTAAGATAATGAAAAGAGGAACAAAATGAAGAATGCATGCATTAATGAATGAACGAATGTAAGAAAGTCTTGCAAGCAAACGTATGGAGGTTCACACTCAATACAGAGTGTTAGCTCAACTTTGTGCGGGTTAGCTACCCCATGAGGATGCGCACTGGGGCTTAATCCGTGTGATTAAGCAAACGTATGGAGGTTCACACCTAATGAGGGGTTGTCAGCTCAACTGTGTGCGGGTTATATACCCCATGAGGATGCACACAGGGGTTCAGTCTTTGTGATTGACCAGACGTATGGGGTCCTTATCGTTTAACCCTAGATGAATTGCTTGGTGCTCTAGAGGGGGGTTATGCACATGACAGGACCTGGATGAAAACGAGAAGATAACAAATGAATGATGATGAATATAATAAATATTATCTATGTGTATGTATGATGTGTGATCACACGTTAAAGTAAAGAATGATTTAATGAATGTAAAGTATGTTTTATTTTAAAACTAGAACTCACTCAGCAATGCTGACTTTTTTTTATGCATTTTCCAGTTGGCAGGTGAGCATTGCTGAGGATGGCGTGAGGCAGCTACTTGGCTTTGGATGGCATTCTTTTGTTAATGTTTTTGCATTCTAATGCGAAAAAATGAAATTGTGTAACGAATGTTTTATTATTTTGAAAATCATTTATAGTGAAAAAGTTATTTTAATGTTCCACTAAGATGTTTTAAGAAAGTTATATGTAATTATATGTTTTGTGACCGATGATTGGCCAGCTGTAAGCATCCCGGGGACGGGCCTTACAATTATGAACGGTGGACATAAGTATGGTCATTCTGACATAACCGTTGTAGCCTCTAATGTATTGCTTGGTTCTTTCCCACGCCCATGTAGTTAACCATACTTTATTCCACTGTTCATTGCTTATCAGTTAGTATAGTTACCAACTAAAGTTGGTGACAAAAGATAAGACAATAAGATGTGGAAGTCTATCACCAATGGCCCTTACAAGCCAAAGGTTGCAACACCAGCTGGAAATGATGCTATGGTAGAAAAGGTTGTTGAAAACTATTCCGATGATGAGTACAAGCAGCTAGATATCGATAGCAAAGCAATGATTGTTCTTATGACTGCCATACCCAACTTCATCACGTTAGGATTCAAGCATTGCAAGTCTGGCAAAGAACTCTAGCTCCAGTGACTCCAAGAAAGATTCCCTGAAGCAACAATTTAAAATCTTCACTAATATTGCTGGAGAGACCCTCAGCACAAATACTTCAGGTACATGGATCTTATTTCATCACTTCAGTATGTGGGAGTGACTCTTGAGATAAGAGATCTCTCAAGAAAGTTCATGAGTGTACTTCCAAATGAGTGGACTTTCTATTATATCTCTATTAAGAGGACATAGAACTTAAACTCTCTCACTGCGACTGAACTATATGGCATCCTTGATTTATATTGTGTAGAGATGGAAAATAAGAGAGGCCACCAGGTGAGCAGACCCTCAAGCCTTCTTGCTAGTAATGCTCTAATTGTTGTTGAAGGCTCAAGACCCGTAACCTTAGATGTACTGACTACTCCCAGCAGACATCCTGTTCTTCTGGGCCATACATTACCTTTCTTAAGACTCCAAGGTCTTAATAGGCTCAGTCAAGTCCCTTCCAGGACAGTTGTGCCTTTGTCTCAGGAAATGGGCATTCTAGTGACTTTTAATTTCGCTTTGATGATCTAGAATATTTTAGCCTAGAGATGTTGAGTACATGAACATTGTCCAATAGATGGCTATGCTAACATACTGGGAAAAGAAATTCTTTAAGAGAACTGGAAGGTAATTTCCCCCAAACCCAACTAACAGCAAATTCAGGTTGGATAAGACCAAAGTTAAGTGTTACAATTGTAACTAGCTAGGTCACTTTGCCAGGGAATGCAAGGCTTACAAATCCAATCCGAGAACAACTCAAGTCTCCACACATCCTACCACACCCAAAGCCTCAGGAAAATCAACTGAACAACACATAACTGCTATTACTCAAGAAGTTGACTGGAGCTTCATGGTACAGGATGTGACTCCTGCTCAAGCATTGATGGCTGGAACTGATGATAGCAAGGTATTTGAACATCTCTATACTCCAACTTGCATTTCTAAAGTTAAATTGTATCAGGACTATAATATGGAAATTAAATATGATATTGAGTATTTGAATATCCTTAAGAGTGATTTTAAAAGGCCGTATTTGACTATAAATAAAAATTGAAGAGTTAGAGAAAACCAAGTCCTCTTTAAAACATGAACATACCTACTATAGGACTCAAATAAAGATTTAATCTCCAAATTGACTAAGGCTCAAGTTTAGCTAGTAACAACTGAGGCTCAAGTTTAGCTAGTAACAACTGAGGCTCAAGTTTAGCTAGTAACAACTGAGGCTCAAGCTAGGAAGCATGCTATTTTTTATCGAAACTTCCAAACCATTCTTACATCATCCTCCCACTCAAAAATGTATTATCAAAACAAAGGTGGATTGGGAACCAATGAAATTGTCCACCACATTCTTATGAGAAAAACCAAGATATGGGACTAAAGAACAAGAGGTTCCAACTATTGACCTACCACCCCGTGAGTTGAAGAATGATGCAAAAATGGAGGCCATCACAGGGAAGGACCAGGTAACACAACCCATTCCCACCAGTGATGATCATCCCCTAACCACCAAAGCTAGAAGAAACAAAGCTAAGGCAGTAAAAAAACTACCAAGAAAGTGACTAATTCCAAGCTGAAGATAGACCCAAAGCAAAAGGGTGTGTTCATTTCAGCTGGATTCAAGGTGGTTGGAAATGCTGATCTAGGAAAGGAGTGTAGTACCAACACTCCTATCCTGCTAAAGGATCAGATTTGACAGGTAAGAATATTGATGCAGATAAGAAGTGCAAGAAACAACAGTCGTCATATCCCATAAAGGTTAACATTGCATGCATAATGTATGGTCTTCATAATCACATGGCTAAAGATTGTTACTATAATCCTACAAGCACACATTATGCAAAAATGTTAAGAAAGAAGGAGTCAAGGAAGGTTTCACATTTGGACCTTATCACATGGTCCAAGTGACAAGGAAAGGAAAGCTTGTTTTCGAAGTAAAGTTGCTTTTGGAAGATTCATTCTTCAGAAAGGACAATATCTTCGGAAGATAAGGCAAAGAAAATTCAAAACAACAAAAGAGTTCCTTTTAAACCTTTAGAAAAAAAGACTGCTTTGGAAGAAAAGGTGAGGATAGCTTCTTCCAAGAAGAAAGAAGCCTCGTAAGTATACCATGCTGCTCACGCTTGATCAACCTCATCTACACTGATCAGCCAAGGGATGTAATGGAAGATCAAACAAGATGCTACAACCTAAACCTCTTCTTCACAAACATCTATTGAACCTTCATGCATGTACTTTGGTTTAATTATATCATCCTTATTGGAAAGGCCCAAGACCAACAAGGCTTAGGTTTCTAATAATAACTAACTTTTTCACCTTTTGTGCAGGGACATCCACATGACAAGAATGATAATGTGTGGATTGTAAATAGTGGATACTCTAGGCACATGATTGGGAACACATCTCTTCTTCAATAAGTTAAAATTTTTTTGATGGAGGTCCCGTTCAATTTGGAGGTGAGGCCAGATGATACATTTCTGGCAGAGGAAGTGTATCCAATGGCAAGTTAAAGGCCGACAAGTTAAACTTTGTCAAGCATCTTGAACACAATCTTTTAAGTGTTTCTCAATTCTATGACCAAAAGCACCAAATGCTTTTCACAGAACACGAGTGCATTATCCTCAAACCAGGATGAAAATTCCTCAGGAATTGGTACTTCTTAGATCTCATAAGAAAGGAGATATGTACAAGTTGGATATGAACAATGTTTCCCCATTGGGTGAAGTATCATGCTTTCTCTCTAAATCTGATGGTGATGAGTCAACTTTATGGAACAAATGAATATGTCATGTAAATTTTAAAACCATGAATAAATTGGTTAAAAACTACTTGGTATATGGTGTGCCTAAAAAGGAATTTCTACAAAGATAATTGTGTTACATGTCTGAAAACAAAGCAATACTAGTAGTTCAATGATACACATAGGAGGAGGGAACTAATTACACTGATGTCTTTGCACCAATTGCAAGACTTGACGCAGTGAGGATATTTCTTGCTTATGCTGCATCCAAGAACTTTACAGTCTACCAGCTTGATGTCAAGTGTGCTTTTCTATATGGGGATATAGACAGGGAAGTATATGTGTGCAAGCCTCTAGGATTTGAAGATCCACAACATCCCAACTATGTGTGCAAATTGGATAAAGCTCTCTATGGGCTGCACCAGGCACCTAGGCTATGGTATGAGACATTGTCTCAGTTTCTCCTAAAGAATGGCTACACCAGAGGTACTATTGAAAAGACCTTATTCATAAGAAAGTCCATGAAATGAATTTTTCTCTTACAAGTCTATATTGATGACATCATATTTGGTTTCTCAAATGACCAAATGTGTAAGGACTTTGAGAGCATTATAAAGAAGAAATTTGAAATGTGCTCCATGGGAAAAATGTATTTCTTTCTTGAAATTCAGGTAAAGCAGATGAAAGAAGGGTTCTTTATCAATCAATATAAGTACGTCAAAGACATTTTAGAAAGATTTGATATGAAAGATTGTAAGCCAATAAAGACTCCTATACCCAAAAATCATAATCTTTGTCCTGACTCTAAGGGGGAGGATACTGATCAATATCAGTATAGGGCAATTATTGGATCTCTGATGTATCTCGCAACAAGTAGACATGACATCATGTTTGCAACTTGCATCTATGAAAGATATCAGGCTTCTCCAAAGGTGTCTCACCTAGTTGATGCCAAGACAATCCTTAGATACCTCAAAGGAGCACCTAAACTGGGTCTCTAGTATCCAAGGAACAACAACTTCAATCTCTATGGCTACATTGATAGTGACTATGGTGGCTGCAATATCAATAAGAAATTAGCATCAGGAGGATGTTAGTTTCTTGGTAGAAGGATCATCTCATGGCAATGCAAGAAGCAATCCTATGTCTCAACATCAACTACTGAAGTTGAATACATTGCTGCTGCTAGTTGCTGTGCTCAGCTACTATGGATTTAAAATCAGATGCTAAATTATGGATTCAACTTCATGAGGACTCCTATCCACATTTACAATAAGAGTGCCATTTCTATTACAAAAAATCCTATCAAGCACTCCAAGACAAAGCACATTGACATCAGGTATCATTTCATTAGAGATATCCATGAGAAAAAACTAATCAAACTAGTCAAAGTTAACTAAAATGAACAATATGATGATTTGTTTACCAAGGCGTTTGATGAACAAAGATTTAAGTATCTTATTACAGCTATTGGGATGATCAATATTGATTAGATTGTCTCCTTTGAAAACCTTTCCAAAATATGTCTTGTCTTCATTAGTACAATCTAAGCCATGTTACTAAAAGGTATTTCTTCAAAATTGGCTAAGTATGAGTTATTCCGAAGAGAAATTAACCCCCAGAAGGCGTCTTACATATCTTTCGAAGGAAAATTCCTCCAAGATTAGTCTTATCTTCTGAAGAGTTTTTAGCCTTAGAAGAGCATCTGATGATACATCAAATCTATTTCTGAAGCTTAACAAACTTCTTCACTTGGAAGACCTTTTTACTCTCGAAAGTAAATTTCTCTTAGGATAAAATTTACCTTCGGAAGTAAGTTTGGCTTCGGAAGAAGATTACTTTGAGAAAAGCTTTTACACTCAAAAGAAAGCTTTATTGTGTAACAGAAATCTTTTGGGCCAACTCTATAAAAGGTAAAGATTTTATTAATGATGTCAAAATATTTTAAATGGTTTTAACTTTACCGCCATTGTCACATCTTACCCCAAACTTTCATTTCACCATATCCATCCGCCATTTCACCCATTTAAATACTTCTAACCTATTCCCTTTAATATTTTACCACTTTCACAACCCTAGGTTTCCTTCTTCTTCAGTTTTACTCTCAAATCAAACTTCACTTCCTTGTAACTTTCCAACAATGACACTAAACCCTTAGCACAACCAAGTTGCACTCCTTGACTCTTCCAAGGATGCTGACATCTCTAAAAACATCTAGTTCTTAATCCAGTCCACCTACTTCATAGCCTTAACTGTTAACCCCATAGTTTACTCAACCTTATGGCAAAGTTCTAGGGAAATGAATGATTGATACCATAAACGGAGTCCGGGTTATTTAGGTCAGAGTTTGCGGCAAAGAATTGGTCATATCCGAACAAACCATCAGGGAGCACCTAGAGATCCATGATGAGTGTCACACCCCATCCGACGATGAAATCATCGGGGTAGACGAATGTGAATCGATTGCTCATAGCTCATCGAATTTAATAAGTAGAAATAATATTAAATGCCATTTTTATTTGATAATGCTAATCAAATAATTCATTACACCACAATAAAGATTTAAACAAAATAATAAAGTCTTTTTTGGACCAAAAGAACCAATGAGCTAGATCAGAAAAACCTTTAAGTCCCACAGACATCAAAACAACTGAAGTGGTCTACAACAGCTGAAGATAAAGTCTGAAGACAAAGTCTGAAGACAACTGCTGAAGACAAAGTCTGAAGACAAAGTTTGAAGACAAAGTCTAAAGACAACAACTGAAGACAACAGCTGAAGACAGTCTGAAGACCAAGTTCTCAGAAGTTGTCACAACAGCTGAAGTAGTTCTCTTCAGTAGTTGTGATAGTTTACTTTTCAGTTTTTGTAATCAGTAGTTTTATATTATGTAAAACATCTGAAGTTCTTACACTTCAGATGTTATAACTTCAGTAGTATAGTTTACTTTCAGTTGTTTATATAAATCAGTTAGCTGTCACTATCAAGTGATGTTAGCTGATGTCACATTCCTTTATAAAAGGAATGTTGACCTAATTTCCTTTCATTGGAAGCATGTGCGTGAATGAAAACATTATTTTTGCAGAAAACTTTCTCTCTCTATAAACGTTACTGTTTGATTGAATATTCATATTATTCTTGCTTAAATTTCGTCTAATTCATGTGCTATTCCGCTGCAAATCTTAATCTAATTGATCAAACTAGATCCCGATCCCTTTCAAATGGTATTAGAGTAGGTTAATCATTGATCGATTTAACAATTGATCATTGAAACTGCTTTTTTGATATCTAAGTTTGATCAAATTAGCAAATTTGCAAGAATTGGTGATAGAGTTTGATTTTCTGTTGCTTCCGGTGAATTAATTTGAGATTCGTCTTGTTTCAAACTGTGTTGTTGAGTTTTTGAGCTAGATCTGTTAAAATCTCATTGAACCTGTTTGAATTGGTGAAAATGGCTACATCAATCAATGATCCTCACAATACTAGCTCCTCAATAAAGCCTTCGATGCTTGTTAGGAGTGAGTATAACATATGGCAACGCCGAATGCTCCATCACTTTTTTGTCAACAGTTCAGGTTGTTGGAAATCTGTGGTTCATGGACCATATAAGCCTATGGTGAGTAATCCGGAAACCAATGAGATGGTTCCGAAGAAGAAAGAGCAATACTCAGATGAAGATCTGAAACTGTTTGAAATTGATGCTAAAGCCCATGGAATTCTGGCCATGGCAATGCCTAATGAAATCTATTCTGGACTTATGCATCATGAAACTGCTCATGACCTCTGGGTTGCTCTGAAAGAACAATTTGGAGTAACTGATGAGGTCTTGGCAAACAATAGAGATATCCTTGCCCAGCAATATGATACATTCTCTCATAGAAAGGGTGAGTCACTGACTCAACAGTTTGAGCGATTCTCCTGTTTGATATCTGAGCTAAAAATGGTTAAACATGAATATACAAACAGTCAGATGAACAACAGATTCCTTAGATCCCTGCCTGAGAGATGGGACACATATACTATTGTCCTACGCTCCAGTGCAAATTTGGACAATCTATCTCTCACCCAACTTCATGGGAAACTGTTAACATTTGAAAGAGAGATAGAACAGAAAAGGAAACTGGCTTCATCTGGGAAGCTCACTGATGATTTTGTACCAGGGAATACTGCTCTGGTTGGTCATGAGTCCGAATATACTGCATCCGAAAGTTCTTATGATAAGCATATAGATTTCTCTTCAAACAATGGAGATCCTGCTTTTATTGGTGTTGATAGTAATTCAGGGTGTAATAGTGATAATTTGTGCTTTTTGATGGATGATTTGAAAGGAATTGCTGATGATGATTTGGAAGAGATGGATATTTTGAGCCAAATGGCATTAGTCAATATCAGATCTCAAAATTTTTACAAAAGGACAGGTAGAAAATTTCCGGTCTCTCTGGAAAAACCAAAGTTGGTTTTGACAAGAGCAAGTTGAGGTGTCACAAGTGCCATAGACTTGGACATTTTGCAAGAGAGTGTAGATCATCTGGATCTAACTCTTCTACACCTTTGTGACCTTTCCAGGCAATAGTTCACAAAACAAAGGCAACATTCTACCAGTTCTGGTCATCATTTACAAATTCAATCATCTCCTGCATATTTTGTTCCTCAAGGTCAAATGCCATATCCTTATCCCTGTTTTTACATGCCTCAGTCCAATCAGGTTCCAATACCCATAGCTTAACAACCACATGCCCTACCTGAGCCTCAACATCTAAATCAAATCAACAATCTCAATCTCAATCACATCAAAGCTTTTTCACTCCTGGAGTTGCTGACTGGAGTAGCTTACCAGATGATCTTTCTGGTTATTCTGAACAAGTGTTTTCTGGTGCTGGTCAACACAGTGGTGAAAATTCTTTTGGAAATCTTGCTCTTATGGCCCTGGAGTCTACTGATGGTTCATGCTCAAATGCTTCATCATCATAGGTACCACAAGTATCTTCTGAGGCTAAGGCCAAGTTGTGTTCTGAGTCATGCATAGCTGCTTTTGTCTCAATTAGAGAAGCAAATGTAGCTTTAGTTAATCAAAATCTTGACCAAGATAAAGTGATTTCTAAAAGAAAAGCTGAGTTTGAGTCTGTTTTAAAGGAAAAAGATGATGAGATTTACAAATTAAAATGCCAAATCACTAATGAAAAGGCAAAGGTAGAGGTCATTTTAGAGAATCATAAGAATCTCAAAGAAACACTTGCAGCTACTCAGGTAGAGTATGAACGCTGGGTAACATCTTGCAAGGGGTTTGAAATGCTTCTCAGTAAGCAAACAGCTTCAAATATGAAGTTTGGGATTGGGTATAATCACACGGTACCTCCTACAGATTTTACTCCCAAGACAGAAGTAAAATCTAAAGGTGAAATCAATTCCCAAACCACATCATCATGTGTCTCATCCTCAAGTGATAATGCAAAATCAGATGATGAAGTCAGTAATAGTACCTCAGCTAATCAATCTGCTGATGGTCTTACTGCTGATGAACACATGATCAAAGAAAAGTTGAGTACTTCAGGTGTTATCTCACAAAGTATTCAAAGTACTGAAGAGCAAGTAACAACACCTGAAGAACATTTCAAACCAAATGAAAACAAACATGGTTTGATAATAGCTGAAGAGTCTAATAGGAAATTCAAAAGTACTCATAGAAAACTTCTGAAGAACAAGTCTTCAGTTGTTACAAATCCTTCAGTACTTCACATAAGTACTGAGAGAAGAAAGTACTGAAGAACACACCTTTAGTAGTTTCATCTTCTTCAGCAGTTGAACAACATAAGATGAAGAAAAAGCCATGTGAAATATGTGGTCTATTCAATCATCTCGCAGATGGATGTTGGTACAGAAAGGGTTCCAAATTCAACAAAGATAAAATCATTAAAAAGAAAATTAATAAAATGAAAGATGAATTTGAAACCAAGTTTGTGCCACAAACATCTCAAACTGATAACCCAAAGTTTTCACAAAAATCTAAAAAGAAGGAAGGGGTTTATCATAAAACAGCTGAAAATATTCCTCAAGGAGTATCAAAACACCAGACTATGTTTGTCTTTCAAAAAGGAGGACATGGCGAGTCACAGGAACCTATCAAAAACGAGTAGTGATGTGTCTGTTGAACTGAAGGCTTTAACAACCAATCAGACACAACTTGGTATGGTGGTTCAACATCTGTTGGGGAGAGTTAACCAAATAGATGTACCTGTGATTAAACCACTAAAAAGGAAAACTAAGCCCAAATCAAAGGAATCCTTTTCAGCACCATCTCCACCTTCAAAGGCTGTTAATCATGAAAAATCAGTTAGTATAAAATCTGTTGATGAGAACAAACCCAAAACCAAAATGGTTTGGGTCTCAAAAGCTAACTACTTTGTTGTGACAAATGCTGGGTTCTTCAGCATGCCATAGAAGCTTCTGGTATGTGGACAGTGGAGGATCTATGCATATGACAGGGAGCACTTCTCTTCTTTATGACTACTCTCAAGGAAAGAAGGGATTTGTATCTTTTGGTAATGATTCTAAGGGTTACATCATCGGCAAAGGCTTTGTGTCAAATGGTGAGATAAGATTTGATGATGTTACCATGTGGAGATTCTCAAGTACAACTTGTTGAGTGTCAGTCAAATGTGTGATAAAGGGCATGTTGCACTTTTCGCCAGTCAGAACTGTCGGATTCTGTCTTCCGATGTTTTGAGAATGATTGACAAGATATTGGATGAATATACTCTCCTGAAGGCCAACAGGATTGAAGAGTATATGCCTTAGACTTATCAAGAAAATTGATCTAAAAGGCTATCCATGTCTGTTCTTCAAGGCCTCTCCTCAAGAATCTGAACTATGGCACAGAAGGCTTGGTCATGTGAATCTTAAAAACATGAACCAGCTTATCCATCATGGTTTAGTGAGAGGTCTGCCATTAAAGGAGTTCAAATGTGATGACAACTGCTCTGCTTGTTTAAAAGGAAAGCAACATAAAGTATCATTCCCTCCAATAGAAGAACCAAAGTCCACTGCCTGCTTGCAATTACTGCATATGGATCTTTTTGGTCCAGTAAGAGTGATGAGCATGGCAAAGAAAAAATACTGCCTGGTAATTGTGGATGATTATTCCAGATTTGTATGGAAATTTTTCTTACATTCAAAAGATAAGGCTGGTGAAATCATCATCTACTTTGTGTTGCATGTGGAAAAGCAGTACTCCCTTTCTGTCAAGTGTGTGAGGAGTGATAATGGCACAGAATTTAGAAACCACACACTTGATGAATTCTATTTCTCTAAGGGAATCAAGAGGCAGTATAGCATTCCAAGAACTCCTGAACAAAATGGAGTGGTGGAGAGAAAGAACAGGACTCTTATTGAAGCCACAAGGTCAATGTTGGCTGATTCTGGTTTGCCACTAACCTTTTGGCTGAAGCTGTCAACACAGCTTGCTATGTGCAAAATAGAGTGTTAGTAAATCAGAGGTTGATGAAGACTCCTTATGAAGTGTTACATCATTTGGCTCCTTTGATTTCCTTCTTTAGAGCATTTGGGTGTCCTTGTTATATTCTTAACACAAAGGATCCACTTCAGAAGTTTGAATCAAAGGTGGATGCAGGGTACTTTGTTGGGTATTCATCTACTTGCAAGGCATACATAGTTTTTAATTGCAGAACAAAGATAGTTGAAGAAACCTTGCATGTAAAGTTTAATGAATCTCCAAAGGAGAAAATCCCACAAAACCCTATGGAGTTATTTGATTTGGACATACTGCAATATGTTCCTTATCAGTCTCCAGCTGTTGCAGATTCTGTGAATCCATCATCTCCTGCAACTTGTTATCCATCTGTTGGTATAAATGCAAGTTTTAGTGATCAACTGCCTAAGTCTACTAAACTTGATGTTCATGTAGCTTCAGGAGTTCCATCCATAACAAATGCTGATGAGATCTCTGAATCCTCTACTTCATTTGACTTGCCATCTCATTCTAGGTTTCAAGAGTCTGGATCACCATCTGTTGCTGCTGAATCACCTACAAACACTTGCACAGATCTTATTGAGTATCGAGAACTGAAGAATCACCCCATGTCTCAGATCATTGGTGACATCAATGCTGGTGTTTCTACTAGAAGTCAATTGTCCAATTTATGCTTTTATGCTCTCTTCATCAGTCAGCAAGAGCCAAGAACTATCATATTGCATTAAGAGACAATGGATGGGTTAAAGCCATGCAACTTGAGCTTCTTCAGTTTCAAAAGCAGCAAGTGTGGGAACTGGTTCCTCTACCCCAAGGTAAGTGTGAAATAGGCACTAAATGGGTGTTAGGAATAAAACTGATGAAAAAGGTCAAATTGTCAAGAACAAGGCCAGACTGGTTGTACAGGGGTTTTCACAAGAAGAGGGTATTGATTATGATGAAACCTTTGCCCCTGTAGCCAAACTAGAGGCAATCAGATTGTTCTTAGCTTATGCTGCTTTCGAGAATCTTAAAGTTTTTCAAATGGATGTCAAAAGTGCATTCTTATATGGTAAAATAAAAGAAGTTTATATGTGTCAGCCACCAGGTTTTGAAGATCATAAACATCCAAATTGGGTGTATAAGCTTGATAAGGCTCTTTATGGGCTAAAACAAGCTCCCAGAGCCTGGTATGAAACAATGTCTAACTTTCTTCTTCAAAATAATTTCACTAGAGGCTCTATAGATAAAACTTTGTTCATTAAGAAAGTAGGCATGCATAAGCTCCTTGTTCAAATTTATGTAGATGATATTATTTTTGCATCCTCTGATCCACAGTTGTGTGATGCCTTTAATAAGTTGATGCAACAAAAGTTTGAATGAGTGCCATGGGAGAATTACAGTTCTTTCTGGGGTTTCAAATCAAACAAATGGCTGATGGAACTTTCATTCATCAGTCAAAATATACAAAGGATTTATTGAAAAAGTTTGATTTACAAAACTGTAAGCCCTGTTCTACTCCCATGTGCAGCACCACACAACTGGATGCTGATCAGAAAGGTAAAGCAGTTAATGAAACTCTTTACAGATGTATTATTGGTTCCTTGATGTACCTTACAGCTTCTAGACCAGATATTATGTTTGCAACTTGTGTCTGTGCTAGATTTCAGGCTGCACCTAAAGTATCCCATATGATTGCAGTCAAAAGGATCTTTAGATATTTGCAAGGAACTCAATCTCTAGGACTTTGGTATTCCACTGGGCACTCTTGCAAATTAGTTGCTTTCTCTGATAGTGACTATGCACGGTGTAAATTAACCAGAAAATCAACCTCTGGTGGATGCCAATTTCTAAGCAATTGTTTAGTTTCTGGCAGAGTAAGAAACAAACTTCAGTTGCTACATCCACTGCTGAAGCAGAGTACATTGCTGCTGCAAGTTGTACATCTCAGGTACTCTGGCTTCAGAATCAATTACTAGAATATGACATATAGAGACTAAGACTCCTTTACTGATGGACAGTGCTTCAACTCTTTGTATTGTTAAGAATCCTATCCAACATTTTAGGACCAAACATATTGAGATCAAACATCATTTTATCAGGGATTGTTATGAAAAAGGTCTGATTGATCCAAAGTTTGTTCCTAGTGCTGATGAGCTTGCAGATATATTTACTAAGCCTTTGGATAGTGCAACTTTCCAAAATCTAGTGCTTGGTATGCTGCAGCTTGAATGATTTGACAACTACTGATGATCTCAGTTCACAAATACTGATGAGCATTAGTATACAACTATCAAAAATAAGTACTGATAAGTTATTTTATCTTCAGCAGTTTTCATAACTACTGAAGACTAAACTACTTAAAAGTACTGAAGTACTTTATTTGTTTCAAAGTACTGATATGGTTACAACCACTGATGTCTGTTCTAACAGATAAGTACTGATGACCAATGAAACATCTGAAAATCAGATAATCTGCTGAGTAAGTGTTAGGGTCAAATGAAACAACTGAGATTTGTGAATTGACGACATCAACTGCTGAGCAATTTTACTCTTCAATTGTTTCAAACAACTGCTGTTTCATTTCAAAACAACTGAAAGTCTTCAGTTGTTTACAACATCTGAAAGTTAAAACCATGTCTTCAGTCGTTTTCTAACAATTGATGACTAACACCAAAACTTTCAATTATTTTCTTTCAGCCGTTTCATAACCTATAAATACCTAACCCTAACTTCAAACTTTTCATAAATCGTTTTCCGAACGTTCATGTTCCATTAATGGCGACCATGCTGTTAGGACCTGGTATTTGACCGAAATACCTGAAGATCACGTGTAAACCAGATCAAATAGTGCGGAATCCTATTTGATTGGCGAGCCAATCAGTGAGAACACATGAAGAATCAATCAAGGATTGAAACTAACGTTAGAAATCAATAAGAAATCGATCTAATGTGTTCTATGAACTTGGAGAACGATTTGGAAGGCTTCTGGACGGCTAGGGTTCGTCTGGAATCGTAATTGATCGAGAGTTCCTGTTTTTCACGAATTGAGTTGTATTTATAGGTTGGCACTATCCAATCGTGCGACTGAATCATTAGTTTGGTTCAGTCGTGCGATTGAACCATGCGGTTGGTTCATTCGTGCGACTGAGTGTTCAGTCGTGCGACTGAGCCAATCTTATGTTACAGTCGTACGACTGATCCAGTCTCCTGGTTCAGTTGTGCGACTGAGTCAATCGTGTGATGTTCTTCATGCTTATGGTTCATTCGCATGAGCCATTCGCATGGGAACTTCATTAAGTTAAGTTTGAATGTTTTAGTTAATTAATATAACATAATGTGCAACCATTCAAATAATCATAAACCCAATCAATTCAGTCACGACTCATTAATGAACTATTAAACATTATAACTAACAGACTATCAATATCATTTCATTAATCATACCAAACAAGATCTATTACATCACATATCATGATCTAGGGACATACATGTATCAACAAAGACCTGGTATTTGACCGAAATACCTGAAGATCACGTGTAAACCAGATCAAATAGTGCGGAATCCTATTTGATTGGCGATCCAATCAGTGAGAACACACGAAGAATCAATCAAGGATTGAAACTAACGTTAGAAATCGATAAGAAATCGATCTAATGTGTTCTATGAACTTGGAGAACGATTTGGAAGGCTTCTGGACGGCTAGGGTTCGTCTGGAATCGTAATTGATCGAGAGTTCCTGTTTTTCACGAATTGAGTTGTATTTATAGGTTGGCACTATCCAATCGTGCGACTGAATCATTAGTTTGGTTCAGTCGTGCGATTGAACCATGCGGTTGGTTCATTCGTGCGACTGAGCCAATCTTATGTTACAGTCGTACGACTAATCCAGTCTCCTGGTTCAGTCATGCGACTGAGTCAATCGTGTGAAGTTCTTCATGCTTATGGTTCATTCGCATGAGCCATTCACATGGGAACTTCATTAAGTTAAGTTTGAATGTTTTAGTTAATTAATATAACATAATGTGCAACCATTCAAATAATCATAAACCCAATCAATTCAGTCACGACTCATTAATGAACTATTAAACATTATAACTAACAGACTATCAATATCATTTCATTAATCATACCAAACAAGATCTATTACATCACATATCATGATCTAGGGACATACATGTATCAACAAACTCCCCCTTGGACCAAGATCTCTCTAATGTCTTGCTTTCTTCATTACCTCCTCATATTTCTTGTACTTATCCTCTTGTGTGACTCCTGCGTGAATATCAAACGCGAAGCAAAGTCGTATAACATTTTGGAACTGGAGTGGCTTGTACAATGTCTTGTGTGTCATAGAACAATGGCCACTTGTATAATGTATAGACATCATTAGCAGACAAGTTGGTTAGCCACATTGGGTCGAATACCCTGATGGTATCCATTTGGTCCCCTTTGTTCAGAACTATGACAACTTCAGCAGTTCTCGAATCATAGTACCACCATTTGAAGTGTGGAGTGAAATCCTTTGTCATTTCCCGAAGTGGGATTCTTGACATTGTGCGTGGAGGATTCCACTTCAACACAATCTTTGGTTTTCCAGTAATGGCATCCATCTCAGACCTTCTAATATACATTGTAGGTTGTTGAGGTTTGAAGTTAATCCACCTGGTGTGGTACTCTTTCTTAGGGCAGCCTCAACCAGCCTGACATCTTTCTCTGGTCAGCATACAACAGCTTCAATTTGGCCAGCTGGTTGAGCTCAAAACCTGGTAGAGTCTTTAGATCATGTGGAAATCTAAAGTACTCTATGCCCTTCTCCCTCTTAACGGCATAAACGTTAAGATCATCAAAATATGCCCATGCTATAATCCTGCCTGACACCGTAAGATGTTTCTTGATGCTGTAGAACTTGTGTAGGCATCCCTCTTCGGTGCAGCATGTTGGGCTCTGACTTCTTTAAAACATTCAGCCCACTCAGCCTTTCGAATGTCTACGTCATCATTTGAGGCTTGGGTGGTTCCTTCGGTCTATCCTGTTTCCTGCTCCATCTTGTCTAGTACCTCAAACATATCACTGACTAGGGACTCACCCAGATTGGGGACCACATTACCCTCGTTGTTAGCGTACTGAGGGTACTCTTCTGCTGTAATATCTTCAACCTCAACTTCATCAACGTCATTTTTTTCTTCATCACTGGTTGAATCAACTGTTGGAGCATCCTTGACAATTTCATCAGGATTGAGTCTGAACATCTCTGCCAGTTGCTCATTAGATAGGTCATGAATTATTTCCCCTTCTTCAGCGGTATAACTCACAGACCTTCTTATAATCCCTTGCAGATCAAGAGTCAAGGTTAGTTGAGTCTTGACCTGTTGAAGGGGAGCAATGTCAAACTCATCCCTTTGATAGTTTGGATCTGTTTGATTTAAACATTCAACAAATAAACCATTAGTAAGTGATCAAACAGAATTATATCAACTTAATATATAACATTCAACACACAAACCATTAGTAAGTAATCAACCAGAATTATATCAACGTAATATAAAAACATTCAACACATTTGTTTTTTTATCATGATTCAATCACAAAATAAATAAATACATAAGACATCTAATCTGTACTTTTGTCTTGAATCCTGGGCTCGTCGTTCGGAGGAGCAGAAGAGGTAGATGGCTGATCCTGTCGATTCTTCGATCTTCGCTCTTGACCAGAAGCAGAGGCCGATGCAGCCGCATCCCCTCCTTCTGCTTCGTCATCATCATCTCTACCTTCTGTCCTTTCTTCCTCTGTCTCTTCTTCATCCTCAGCATCTTCCTCATCGTCATCATCATTTTCATCATGACCATCTCCATCATCCCCATCACCCTCGTTTATCTTCAACGGCTCATCCTTTGACCCCTTTAACCTCAGCATAATCGTCTTGTTGGTCGTCGCCAAATCCTCTATACGTTTGGCTGATTGGGCCTGCTGTTCCTGGAGTTGGGACATCTCGACTCTCCCAGCATCGATTAGCTGGGTCTGTTGATCTATTATCCGAGCCTGCTCTGCCAACTGCTGAGACTGGGCAGCAGTCAGATCGGTCAACTGGAGAATCTGCGCCGCTTTCTCTTCATCTGCAGCTAGCAGGCGCATCACCATACGGTTAAGCGCCGACAGCTGCTCCTCTACCCCGATGTGAGGTGGTGGTGGTAGTAGCAGTGGTGAATATGGGTCGGTAAGCAGGTGCTGGTGATGTAGGTGTGAATGGTATGGTGGTGGATGGGAAGGATACAGTGGTGGTAGGTAAGGTGGTGGTTGTGGTAGCAGAAGTGGATGTGGTGGCTGTGGTAATGGGTGGTATGTCCGTGGAGGTGGTAGTGGTGGATGTGATGGTGGAAGTAGTGGATGTGGTGGCTGTGGTAATGGGTGGTATGTTCGTGGAGGTGGTAGTGGTGGCTGTGATGGTGGAAGTAGTGGCAGTAGTGGTAACGAAGGTCAAGCGACGCTTCTTCTTCTTCAGTCCGTGTGGTTGAGCCATCCTCTTCCTCCTAGTCCCGGTGGAAGTGGATGCTCCCCCTGCAGCTCTGCCTACTGAACCCGGAGCATAGCTTGGGTCAGTCTCTCTCTCAGTGGAGTCCCGAGGGTGTTCACCAACCACCCTAAGCCCGTGTTCTGTGGGAACAACTTTGCGTTCCACAGTCCTAGTGAGGGGCTCCTCATCCGACTCCTCCTCTTCCTGATCACCAACAATGAACCCCTGATGGAAACCGGCCGTCTCAGCACCTCTCCGACAGTGTCAGACCCCGGGGGAATAACATTTGACTCAGTGCCTCTTTGAGTAGCAGGCATATCATCCCCGGCGTTGCCGCTGTCATCATCATCAGAATCCATATCTGGTAGGAGCAACCTCTCATCATCGGAGTCGCTGTCATCGTTACGCCATTTGCGTCTGCCAGGCGCCACATACCTTTCGTTGGCCAGGTGGCCAATCATTCTTTTCACTTGGGGCTTAACCTGCTTTCCCCTGTAAACTCTCATCCTGCCTAGAGTAGTATCATCCATTATCTCTAAGGCCACTGCGTCATGACTCTCTTTGGGCAACTGTGGCAGCTTCTCGTTGAAGACGAGCTGTAAGAATCTGGGGTACATACAAAACCCCTCTTTTCCCTTTACCTCCAAATTCTCCACTAAGTAGGAGAATATCATACTGGAAAAACTGAAGGGGTGGTTCAGAACCAGTGCCACGTAGGCATTTTGAATCTGGTCTGAGAGGTCGTCAAACCCACCCCTCCTCGATGCAACACACTTGAGGATCACGTGTGCTAAGTACTTGTACTGGGGGCTCAGGTTGCTCTTGTTGAGCACACCTGAGTTGATATCCCCAGCGTACTTTATCCTCAGGAAGCATCCTCTCACTGTCAACGGATGTAGTTTAGTAGGATGATCAGCGTCATCCCCGAACTCTAGGACCCTCTGAATGTCGGCAGCAGAGATCTCAATATCATGGCCCAATATAGAGCTCCTAATACAGTACGGCTCACGAGAGCGGTCCACCAAGGCATTCTCCCAGAATGCCTGATGGAGTGATCTATATGGCGTGCAAGGCGTGGAGATAGCCTTATGAATTTGGGACCGTCTCAGAAAGGCTATAATGTCGATAAACTCAGCCCCGTTCCTGGTGGTGTGATCCAAACGGGCACAGATGTTGTGCTTTGGATTTATGGACCACCTTTCTGCCATTTACCTGAAACACACAAGACATAGAACCATTAGTACATAAGACATGAAAACTTCTGTTCTAAGTGTAAAGTTGAAAGTCATTTTGATTCATTCGTGCGAATGAATCATGCGACTGAAGTCAGTCGTCTGTTTGAGACATGCGATTGAGTTCAATCGGCTGATTGAGACATGCGATTGAGTTCAATCGGCTGATTGAGACATGCGATTGAGTTCAATCGGCTGATTGAGACATGCGATTGAGTTCAATCTGCCAACTGGACTCATTCGGGTGGTTCATTCGGTCGAATGATCCAATCGTAAGGTTCAATCGTGCGATTGGAGTTCATTCGAACGACCAGTCGCTTGCCCCACTGGTCAATCGCCTGTGGGTCGAATCTTGACCAATCTAAGTCATTTAACAGTGTTTAATGGTCCATTTGCCTCGTCTACTTGTCACTAATAACCTATTAAACTCAATTTTAACATTTTGCATAATTTACATAGGTGATTAGGTCATTTCACAGTTCGGTTCTTGATTCAATCGGTGTCTCTATTGTAGTTCGGTAATGTGCTAATTTTGGTAGGATTCAAAGAGTAGTGTACCTGTAAAACGTCACTCGAATGTAAGAAACTTAACAACAATGTAAATCAGGATCTGTGGCAATTTTGACAGAGTAACGGTAAAGAACTTGATTTGGGGTGCTATTGGGAGTGATGAGTGAGATGCGATCGACTGAGGCCCTTTAAATACTGACCCTAATTTCAATCGGCCGACTGGCCTCATTCGCACTGTTCATTCGGGCGACTGAGGTTCAGTCATACGATTGGCCTAGTCAATCGCATTCAGTCGGCCGACTGAGTCTCAGTCGGTCGACTGACTCATTCGGTCTCCTTCATTCGCCTCTTTAGTTGACCGACTGAGGCTCAGTCGGTCTACTGTTTCATTCTCCCCCTTCTATTCGGTCGAATGGATCATTTTCATGTCCATTCGGCCGATTGGAAGCCATTTGCATAGTTGGTCGATAACCATGATCCACTAGTGCGAATGGGTCACACTTTGTGAGTTTACAGTCATTTTGAACATTTACTATTAAGACCCTTTTCACTTTTGATAATAAAATTGTAAGCTCTTAACCAATTCAGTCACTTCAGACGTGACCTTTTAAATTTTGAAAAACATGTGGCCATCTCAGACATGACCCTTTTTAGGTAAGTTAATTCCTTTCTGATTTCCCTGATGTAGTCCGACAGACACACAAATTAAAAGATTAACATACAAACTTAAACTAACTAGACAACTAAAGTTTATTTTTGAATTTTTTGTGAGAGATAACCCTAAGATGGAAATCTAAGGGATTTGATTAGGGAGTAGACAGCTTCAACTTAGATTGATCATATCTGGACCAACTCAATTTTGGAATCATACAGGAACATCAAATCATTTGGGACTTGTTATTAAAACTTTTTGATGCATAAATTCTCGGAGTTCATCCAGAGTCATTAGCAACTTAAGGAAATCATACTGAAACTCTTAGATTTTCACATTGATTTGAACTCTTGAGAATGTAGCCACTAAGATTGTCAGTATGTTTGTCCACTTAAATCCACACACAGACTTTTAACGCAGACTGGTGACTGATTTAGGTTTAATTATTTCAGCTAACATTTGTGGATCCCACACTTATATGGTAATCAACATTCCTTAGAGGTTTTGAGCGGTCTACGGGTATTATTACAAGAAGAGACTATTCTTAAAGCTTTCAAAGAGAAGCCTGTCCTCAGGTCAGTGCCACCGCACAGCAGAGAGGCGGCAAACAACAATGAATTCTAGAATATGTAGGTTATGCTTATCCTCAGGTCAGTGCCATCGCATAGCAGAGAGGCACACAACCTATCTCCTTGTTAGAGCAGCTTATTTTATTTGACACAATATGCACCAACAACATACGTCATTAGCTTTATTGCATATGTCTTTCATTTTTTCCATGCTTTGCTCTAATTATGGTCATCCGCACACTTTTGTGGCATTTAAATGCTCATTACCCCTTATTGGAATATATTTGATTGTGTTAACCAGTGATAAGATGGAAGCCCACAGTCAGTTGAACAACTTAGTTTGATCTTGAGATCACCAATCAGGTCTAATTGTCTATCGTGTTGAATCTACCAACATATCATTTGTGGTCTAGCAGCCTCTAAGTCTACTTTCTTTGTGTCACCTTAGGAGTTGCCAGTTTTCTATCATCTTCCCTTTTTATATTGCTTAGACTACACAGACTTATACTTTGAACTTTTGCATCTTTTCAAAACTTAAAATTTAAAATACCTCTCGATTTGTTCCTGTGTACTATCATTTTCCAAAGGTATTGAGTCGGTATCACAGACACAATCTACCTCATTTCAGCTAGTTCCCCCTTCTCCCTCATTTTTTTTAATATTAACTTGCTGACATATTCTCCCCCTAAAATACTAAAATCATTTCGGATTTAATTATTTTTGGATTTTAATAAACAGCAAAATAACATGAGTTTAAATATAACAGACAAAAAGAAAAAAACAGATAACATAAAATAAACGTTAACGAAACTACATCGGACTACACATTATTCTCATCAGGAATTACCTCACTTTTCTTTTTAACGCCGTTGACCTCTAGCAAATATTGAAACCGTGGTTTATCAAAGGCTTTAGTATAGAGGTCAGCACGTTGAAAATCAGTATTAATTTTAACCACATCAATTAAGTTCTTTTCAAAACATTCTCTTATGAAGTGGTATTTAATCCCGATGTGTTTGGTCTTAGGATGTTGAACCGGATTTTTAGTTACTGCAATTGCAGCAGAGTTATCAACAAAACTAGGAGTAGATGAGAATTTTAAACCGTAATCCCGCATTTGCTGTTGAATCCAAATGATTTGTGAACAGCAACTTGCAGCAGCAACATATTCGGCTTCACAGCTTGACAATGCAACCGATGTCTGCTTCTTACACTGCCATGTAACTAATCTTCTCCCAAAGAATTGACACCCCGCTGATGTAGACTTGTAGTTCATTTTGCAGCCTCCATAGTCCGAGTCACTATACGCTGTGAGCTCAAAATTGTCATCATGAGGATACCACAACCCCAGTGTGGGTGTACCCTTTAGATAGCGAAAAATCCTTTGACCCTGATCAGATGATTGACCTTAGGTTTAGCCTGATATCTGGAACATAAACATGTAGCATACATGATATCAGGTCTTGAGGCAGTGAGATACATGAGGGATCCAATCATTCCTCGGTACATAGTGGCATCTACAAGATCTCCATTCTCATCAGGTGCTATATCATGATTCGTAGCAAGTGGAGTCCTTGCAGCAGAAGCATTCTCCATGTCAAAGCGACTGAGAATGTCTCCTACATACTTGGTCTGATGTAGAAAGATCCCATTAGGTGTTTGATCCACCTGTAACCCGAGAAAGAACTTCATCTCCCCCATAGCACTCATCTCAAACTCTTTCTTCATCACTGCTTCAAATTCTTTGCATAACTCTTCGTTCTTTGACCCGAAGATTATGTCATCAACATATATCTGCACAAGCAGTAGGTCGCCATCCTTTTCTTTAATAAACAGTGTACAGTCAATGACTCCCCTGCGAAAGCCGTGTTTCACAAGATGAGTCGAGAGTTTCTCATACCAAGCTCGAGGAGCTTGATGAAGCCCATATAAAGCTTTGTCGAGCTTGTAAACTCTATCCCGATGATAAGGGTCTTCAAATCCCTTGGGTTGACTTACATAGACTGTTTCCTTGATTTCCCCATGAAGGAATGCACTCTTCACATCTAATTGGTAGACTTTAATCTTCATGTACGATGCATAGGCAAGGAAGATACGAATAGCTTCCATCCTTGCCACGGGTGCAAACACCTCATTATAGTCAATCCCCTCGACTTGGCGAAAACCTTGAACCACCAGTCGAGCTTTGTTCCTGATAATGACTCCTTGGTCATCCTTCTTGCATTTTAGTACCCATTTGGTGCCAATGACTTTAGCACCTTTAGGTCTATCAACCAGAGTCCATACACCTAACTTCTTAAACTGCAGAAGTTCTTCTTGCATGGCACTCACCCATGCCTCGTCATTCAGTGCTTCACTGACATATTTTGGCTCAACCTGTGACACAAAACATCGATAAGCACCATCATGAATGTAACCTTTCTCCATAACTGAGGCGTAATCAGCTGAGTATAGCTGATTTCGGGTTTGTACTCCTGATCGGACATCTCCAATAACATTGTCAAGGGGATGATAAACGTTTAGTCGTGATCCTGGAGTAGTCGGCACAGTCACCTCCGAACCAAGATTGTGAACATTTTGTTTTGCATCTAGGAGGTTGGAGTTTGAGGTTCCGAAGTTGAGGGTGCATCACTTATGGATGCTTGTGGACTTTCAGGAACTGGAACCTACTCCTCCTGACTGTTCTGGTCATCTGCTTCAGTTTCATCTTCAGAGGAGGAGTCACTGTCATCGACTACCCCTTCTGACTGAGTAGATGATTCTCCCTGTGTGCTAGATGGTGTATTTAGAATATCATACATCATCCTAGTAGCTAACTCATCATCCGAGGGAGAGAGAGGGAGGTTGAAGGATTTGAAGAATCCATCATAATCGAAGAAGTATGCAGGTCCTTTGCCTGTAGGTGGTGTGGTATATCTCTGAACGTCGACATTACACCACACTTCTACAAGACCCGTTGAGTTATTGTAAACTCGCTTGTTCGGTATGTTGTATCCTAGAAAAATTCCTTCAACTGCCTTCTCGCTGAATTTTCCTTCTTGTGTCTTCTTCAGAAGTGTACACGGTGCGCTAAAAGGTTCAAGATACTCCAAATTCGGTTTGTGTCTTTGAAGTAGCTCATAACATGTCTTTCCATGGTGCTTGACTATTAGGACTCGATTCAGTGTATAACACGCATTTGCCACTGCCTCATTCCAGAATTGGATAGGTAGTTTCGAGTCTGCCAGCATAGTCCGTGCTGTCTCTATCAAACTCATGTTCTTTCTCTCAGCAACGCCATTCATCTAAGGTGTGTAGGCAGAAGTGAATTGATGCACAATTCCCTTTTCCTTGCAGTATGCCTCCATCCCTTGATTCTTGAATTCTATCCCGTTGTCTGAGCGTATTTGTCGAACTTTTAGGTTGTAGAGTGATTCCAGTGTGGTTACTAATTCCTTGAATATCTCCAAAGTTTCTGATTTGGATTTCAGAAACATTACCCAAGTGAACCTTGAGTAGTCATCAGTGACCACAAAACAGTACACGTCGCCTGCAATGCTCCTTGTACTAACTGGACCAAACAGATCCATATGAAGAAGCTCAAGAGGAAGTTCTATTGAATGAACTTTCTTTTCCTTATGAGACTTCTTTGTCTGTTTGCCTTTCTTGCAAGCTACACAAAAGTCAGGAAGTTGGAAGTTCTTGACATTCACTCCTCTCACTAAATCCTTCTGAATCAAATGATTCATCTTCCTTTGACTAATGTGTCCCATTCTCCGATGCCAGGAGATTGAATCCTTTTCAGTGGCTTTAGATAAAAACACTGAACCTCATGATCCGTTGTAGCAGCTGTTGACAGATCCAAGACATAAAGGTCTTTATATCTTGAAGCAGTCATTAGAACTTGGTCCTCTGGGATCATATAATCTTTCTTCAGCACGTAACACTTCTGGTTATCGAAGATGACTTTAAAGCCTTTATCACAGATTTGGGAAACAGAAAGTAAGTTGTTCTGAACTGCTATATCACCTTCACTCGCAGAATCATCATCAATATCCTCAACACTGGCAATGTTAGATTCTCCTGGTGAGACAAACCTAAAACTCCAATCCTGTCCTTCATCATCATGAGCAGTTAAGGCTTTTGGATCCTTGTTTGATGAAGTAGAACTAGAGGGTGCTTGTCTTGGCGAGTAAAGGATGAGAACGGGTTCCCATTCCCCGTCTTCTTTGGCTTGACACATTCTCTTTTAAAGTGCCCTTTCTCACCACAGTTAAAGCAGGTCACTTTACTCTTGTCGAAGCCAAAGGTGGTATCCTTAGTAGCAACCAAGTTCTGTCCAGTCTTTTTCATAACCTTTTCACCCTCCGGACAGCACTTGCTAAGGCCCACATTAAATCCATTCTTTCAAGCTCCATCTCATCCACCTGCTCGTAGTCCTCATCTGCCAGATGGCAGTTTCCAATCTTCCCGGCAACAAGTCCATCATATGAATGAACCACTGCTGCTAAAAGATCCATATGCTCTCGTGCTACTTCCATGGTCACATTACCGAGGTTCTCGATCTTCAGTTTGGTAGCGTTTGCTTCTGATCCAATATGATGGGTACATGATGACCCAGACGTGTCTGATCCAGAAGGAGAAGCATGTGAAGGACCTGACGAGCTAGACACAAAAGCAGTCTGGATGGGTGCTCCAGATGTCTTAGCTTGAGGCGTGGCGTTGTATAAAGCTGGATTTTGTGTGTACGAAGACTTCTGAGCTCTATACTTCATCCTTAGTGCTTCTTCTCGCAACTTAAGAATGAAGTCATTTATATCCAGCTTTACAAGGATTCCATTCTGT
This sequence comes from Flaveria trinervia, assembly GCA_025506515.1. Classification (NCBI taxonomy): domain Eukaryota; kingdom Viridiplantae; phylum Streptophyta; class Magnoliopsida; order Asterales; family Asteraceae; genus Flaveria; species Flaveria trinervia. Next base: position 28,226,787 of record CM046447.1, read on the forward strand.
CTCAGGTTAGACATGAATGTAGCCCACTTATCAGGCAATCCGTCTGCGAAGTTGCTTACTTTTCTTCCATGGTAGTAGCCACTCCATGTGTATGCAATTCGCTCATCAAGTGGTAGAATCTGTCTATGACTTCGTCCAAACTTTCATTACCAATTGATGAGAAGTTATCGAATTCCTTCTTTAACTCCTTTGCCTTGATTGCTTTCAATGATGCATTCCTATCATATCTCTTCTCTAGCTCATCCCACAGTTTCTTGGACTGTTTGTTATCTGAATACTGGTGGAATATGTCTTTGGGGATAGACTGAGTGATCAATGCATACACTTTTTTCTCTGCATTGTACTTTACTTTCTGTGCGTCTGTCATCCTGCTTAATGTTAGCTTAACTCCATCAGCTCCCACCGGTGTACTATAACCAATCTCAATGGCTTCCCACAGATTAGGATCTACTCCATTAAGGTAGATCTCAAAACGTTGTTTCCAGTGGGGAAACTCATCTAAAGTCAAAAGCTTGGTGGTTTATTGTGATTCCCCACCTCACTCTCAAGCAGCAGTAGGTTCTGTATCCTTGAGTCCTTCCCAGCAGTAAAGGCTGACATCTGATCTTCCATGAGTAATAAACTTATAATCTAATCAAACAAACTTTCACTGATGCGACTGAAGGATGCGAATGATCTAATCGTGCGTATAAACTCTGCGATTGGTTCAATCGTGCGAATGAACAGGGCGATTGGTTCAGTCGTGCGAATGATCTGGTGCGTATGAGCTATGCGAACGAACGGTTCAGTCGGCCGAATGAGGGTGCGACTATGTCCAATCGTGCGTATGAGCAATGCGAATGGAGTCCAGTCGTGCGAATGAGTCACTCGTGCGACTGAAGCTGCTGTTTTGCGAAAATTTCTAGGTTTGACGGGTTTCAGCCGTAAAAATTCGAAATTTCACAAGTTCTAATCGCCTAAGTCCGTAGAAACCAAACTTCGATGAGCAGGGAACTTCCAAGATCACTTTTGATGCCAAAGATTGCGTTTTTAGTGCAAAAACACAAACTTTTATGCAATCTTGATTGAATCAAAGTAATCAAGAGCCAAATGCTCTGATACCACTTGTTAGGACCTGGTATTTGACCGAAATACCTGAAGATCACGTGTAAACCAGATCAAATAGTGCGGAATCCTATTTGATTGGCGATCCAATCAGTGAGAACACACGAAGAATCAATCAAGGATTGAAACTAACGTTAGAAATCGATAAGAAATCGATCTAATGTGTTCTATGAACTTGGAGAACGATTTGGAAGGCTTCTGGACGGCTAGGGTTCGTCTGGAATCGTAATTGATCGAGAGTTCCTGTTTTTCACAAATTGAGTTGTATTTATAGGTTGGCACTATCCAATCGTGCGACTGAATCATTAGTTGGTTCAGTCGTGCGATTGAACCATGCGGTTGGTTCATTCGTGCGACTGAGTGTTCAGTCGTGCGACTGAGCCAATCTTATGTTACAGTCGTACGACTGATCCAGTCTCCTGGTTCAGTTGTGCGACTGAGTCAATCGTGTGAAGTTTTCATGCTTATGGTTCATTCGCATGAGCCATTCGCATGGGAACTTCATTAAGTTAAGTTTGAATGTTTTAGTTAATTAATATAACATAATGTGCAACCATTCAAATAACCATAAACCCAATCAATTCAGTCACGACTCATTAATGAACTATTAACGTTATAACTAACAGACTATCAATATCATTTCATTAATCATACCAAACAAGATCTATTACATCACATATCATGATCTAGGGACATACATGTATCAACACATGCAAATCAAACCACGACACAACTATGTTGCCTACTTCACAAAATCGGCCTTTTGGACTATGTTTGATGCTGCCATTGATCTGATGGTTGATTCCCCGTATCAAACTGCCTTTCTTCAGAATCCAACCATCTATCCCGATACCCTTCGCCAATTCTGGACAAATGTCACTGTCCATACTGGTGATAATGATGTCGCGATCACTCTCCAATCATTTGTAAACCGGAAGAAAGTGGTAGTCACTCCTGCTATCATTCGCCAAACCCTAGATCTGAATGATGCCACCTTTGTCACCAAATACCCGAAGGGCATCATGATCTATCATTCATCAACCATGGATATGCGGGCGACTTAAGTGCTACAACCATTCTGAAGAAGCAGTTCCATGATGCTGAATGTCTAATCTTCCACATGATCAATGTCTGCCTTGCCCCCAAATCCTCTTCATGGGATCAAATGTCATCGAGGTGGCAGCAGGTATTGTATTCTTTCCTTGAACGCCAAAGCTTAAATTTTTCTGAAATATATTTTTGGAATTAAAAGATCTGGCAATGAAACCTGTGGCTAACAGATGGCTATTATATCCATGATTTCTTATGGCCATAATCATAAATAAATTACAATCTGATGGCCCTGTTGGCCTTGGAGTCCCTGCTGTGGTAGTTTTGCTAGAGGTATACTCCAGGCACAACTCTGACCCACACCTCAAAGAGGCTGCCATACTGCTAAAACCCAAGCAGAAGAACCCATAGCCTCATCCTCCAGATCCAATGTCCCCTCCAAACCACAATCCAAACAAACCAAAAAGGCTACTCAGGGAGTTGAGTTCCTGATGATGCCCTTGCAACACAAAGGTAGGATGAAACTATGGGTAGTAATCCCCTGTAGTTTCCAAGACTCTACCAGCTGAAACCGCTCAGGTATCCTCTCAACAGGATCCTGATGCAACCAAAAATGGGGAAACCACATTACTGGAATCTCTCTCCCTTGAGAAGATTGCCATTGAAGATCACCATTCACCCCAGGTGCAATCCTCTTCACACTTATCTCCCACTGAAGCCACCCCTACAAGCCCAACTGTGGTTATTGCACAAGTGCCGACTCAACTACATTCCTCTAACCCTCCCCAGAAACCTATTACCACTGGGAAAACCTTAACAGTTGAGGGAGAGGATTATAATATGGCTGATAACCCACAACACAGGGATTACAGATTTCAATCTCCCTGTATAGAGGAGGAGATTCTGGTGAGGCTGCCTCTTCTCCTGTTTCAGCACATGACCAGGATGAAGATGGTATCATTTCTAAGTCCTCACCAGAGGCAACTGCCAATGAAGGACATAATCCTGAGCTAGTTCCAAGAAATAGGAGCACATGTGAATACTGATCTACACTCAACACATGTTCATCCTGATTTAATCAGGAGGTCAGATGATTCAGCAAAGACTGATGATCACCTGGGCTTTTTCTTTAATGTTCTAGCCACAACACCATTCTTGAGTCTGAGGTATGCAGACTACAAGAACTGCTTGCCAAAATGTCACAAGAATCAAGTCATCTGCCCAAATTCACCCACAGATGGCAGTTTCTTCTGAAACTCTCCCAAACACTGAGCCACTCCCAACAACTTTGCCACCAGCCTCTGATTTAGGCACCATTTCTCAAGGACAGGACCCCACTGAGCAAATGGTTGCTGCCTTTCAATCATCCTTACCTCTCATCACTTCCATAATCACAAACATTGTGCATCAAGCCATTAATGAGAGGCTTTCCTCAAATCTTCAATCCTTAGTTGATGTTGCTGTTTCTGAGAGACTTTCTGACATTCACACCCCTGAACCCAATGCAACCAAAAAGGGGGAGTCTAAGTCAGTGAAAGTAGACAAAAGAAAGAGAGTTGAAGAGGAAGAAGAAAAAGAGAAGAAAGAAAAGGAAATGATCACCTACAAGAGAAAGAAAAGCTCTGAACACACTGAAGGTGAGAAAAAGTTAGAAGAACTGATCAAAGAAGCTGATGAGCAACATAGCAGATCTATGGATAAGATTATTGATCAACTCTTTAGACAAGCTTTTGACACAGCCAAACTTGACTCTGAAATCAGAAGGCTAGAGATTCAAGATATTGAACATAGATGGGCAAGTTGGAGTGAGAAAGAAAGGGAAAGGCTAGAAGCTATGACAAGATTCATATCAAAACATGTGGGACGATCAATCATTGAAGTGAAGTCATGGTCTAGAGACAGTATTTTTGAGATAACCACCAGAATCTGTTCTTCTGAAGTATTCAAAAAAGGATTGATCATAGAAGCTCTTGATGAAGCTGGTGCTGGGAAAACGTCTGATATGGCAAAGTTATCCAAAGCTTCACTCACAACCAAGATGCTAGAGTGGCCTGTACAATCTCCCAAACCAAAACAACCAACTTCACAACCCTCAAAACCAACTCCTTTACCCAAGAAACCTACTCAAACCACTACCAATGATGCACCCAAGAGGAAGAGAAGGGTGTTGGGGATGGAAGAAGAAGAAGAAGATGATAAGGATGATAGTCTGCCAATCTCTACTGTTCTTAAAATAAAGATTCCTGAGCCCATGAGTCAACCAACAACAATCACATCTGACTTCTAAAGGAAAATGGTAAAAGTCAAACTTGAAGAAGAAGAACAACACAAACAACATGATGAGCAACTGTTAAGGATGATTGATAAAGAGTTTCCTAAGTCTTCATCCATACAAGCTATGAAGAAACATGCTCAGAGGTTGTATACTCTCAGATTTACATTTCAATATCAGAAAGAGAGAGTGAGAATTTGGCCTGACCCCAGAGTAAGTGACAGAATTCATAAAAAGAAGATTCCAAGTAGATACAATGGCCAAGTAAAGAAGATTGTAGATGCTGTGAGAATGCTGGCCATTGTAGTGTCACCCTGGGAAATCCTTGATGACTTCAAGAGGGCTTACGAGTCTAAGATGACTCCACAAACTTTACTAGAAAACAAAATGGTAAACAAGGGGTTGATCTACAAGAAGCTTGAAGAAATAAGAAGAAATGAGCTCCAGTTGTTGCTTGAAGGCACTCATCCTGATGAGTTTGCATACAGAGAAATAACTACTGTGGAGCTGAAGAATGGAAAGCATGTTAAGTACTTATCAGAGTACTATGGGCCTGAGTTCTTCTTTGAAAGTGAAGCTGAAGAACTCAAAATGGAAGAACAAGTTGTTTTCCTTAAGGCCTATGTCAGAGAGTCTTACAGACTTATCATTGGGAAGTAGGTCTCATGGATGGGGTAACAGCTCTATGTTCAATTCCCCAAGACAGAGTTCCCATTCATCCTTTGCCAATCAAACCTTCTGAAACCTCTTCCCTGGCCTGAGCTTAATTTGAAGATTTCTGAGCTGATCCAGATAATGTTTCTGCCAATAAGTGGGACTTCAATAATCTTAAAGGTTTTGGCTGCATTGGTTCAGGGGAGTTTGTTGGACCAAAAGAACCAATGAGCCAGATCAGAAAAACCTTTAAGTCCCACAGACATCAAAACAACTAAAGTGGTCTACAACAGCTGAAGATAAAGTCTGAAGATAAAGTCTGAAGACAAAGTCTGAAGACAACTGCTGAAGACAAAGTCTGAAGACAAAGTCTGAAGACAAAGTCTGAAGACAAAGTCTGAAGACAAAGTCTGAAGACAAAGTCTGAAGACAAAGTCTGAAGACAAAGTCTGAAGACAAAGTCTGAAGACAAAGTCTGAAGACAAATCTGAAGACAAAGTCTGAAGACAAAGTCTGAAGACAAAGTCTGAAGACAAAGTCTGAAGACAAAGTCTGAAGACAAAGTCTGAAGACAAAGTCTGAAGACAAATTCTGAAGACAAAGTCTGAAGACAAAGTCTGAAGACAAAGTCTGAAGACAAAGTCTGAAGACAAAGTCTGAAGACAAAGTCTGAAGACAACTGCTGAAGACAAAGTCTGAAGACAAAGTCTGAAGACAAAGTCTGAAGACAAAGTCTGAAGACAAAGTCTGAAGACAAAGTCTGAAGACAAAGTCTGAAGACAAAGTCTGAAGACAAAGTCTGAAGACAAAGTCTGAAGACAAAGTCTGAAGACAAAGTCTGAAGACAAAGTCTGAAGACAAAGTCTGAAGACAAAGTCTGAAGACAAAGTCTGAAGACAAAGTCTGAAGACAAAGTCTGAAGACAAAGTCTGAAGACAAATTCTGAAGACAAAGTCTGAAGACAAAGTCTGAAGACAAAGTCTGAAGACAAAGTCTGAAGACAAAGTCTGAAGACAACAGCGGAAGACAACAGCTGAAGACAACAGCTGAAGACAACAGCTGAAGACAACAGCTGAAGACAAAGTCTGAAGACCAAGTTCTCAGAAGTTGTCACAACAGCTGAAGTAGTTCTCTTTAGTAGTTGTGATGGTTTACTTTTCAGTAGTTTGTAATCAGTAGTTTTATATTATGTAAAACATCTGAAGTTCTTACACTTCAGATGTTATAACTTCAGTAGTTTAGTTTACTTTCAGTTGTTTATATAAATCAGTTAGCTTTCACTATCAAGTGATGTCAGCTGATGTCACATTCCTTTATAAAAGGAACGTTGACTTGATTTCCTTGCATTGGAAGCATGTGCGTGAATGAAAACATTCTTTTTGCAGAAAACTTTCTCTCTCTATAACCGTTACTGTTTGATTGAATATTCATATTATTCTTGCTTAAATTTCGTCTAATTCATGTGCTATTCCGCTACAAATCTTAATCTAATTGATCAAACTAGATCCCGATCCCTTTCAGTCTTTATTAATCTAGGTCCAAGTCCTATATGAGCATTAAGAAGTCCTCTACACAACATCCTGAAGCATGTTAAAAATACGGTCAACATATAATATTGGTGAGTTCCCCTTGAATTTGTAAATACATATTTAATCTAGGTCCAAGTCTTATATGATGCTGGTGACATCCTTGTTAACCCCGCATGTGATGAACCAACACCAGCAATAACTACCTCAATACAAAATCTTCCTTCCCATCCCATCAAACATACATATTAGAGACGCTCCAAGCGAACCCTTGTTCAATCTCCTCTTATTCAACAAGTTCCTTCTGTTCAATCCAAAAAGGCTAGAGTGAAAACATGGGCCCGCACTCAGTCGGAGGTCCAACCATCCTTCACATTTGACCTCAATATGGGTATTGAGTCTCCTTAGTCTCAATCCCATGATCCGCAAACCCAAACCGTAAGCCCTCAGGGAGAGTCACTATACTTCCCTGAGCAGTTAAAAAGGGATAGCCCAATCAAGAATTAAAAGTGTTAGATTGATCAAGTCACGAGTCACTAGGTATAACTTCTATATCCTTCACTATGAATCCTATGATCGCAATCAGGAATTAGCAGTGTTAGATTGGAAACAAGTTATGATTGCGGAATGATCATTAGCTGTTGTTTACTTGTTTAATTAATAAATATCAAACTGAATAAATATTAATTATAGCGAACATAATGATATCAACACAATAAGTAAATGAACAAGATTTTATTCAAAAGAATTTTTTTAAAACTTGTTAATGATTACATATGAATAAACAATGAATGCTATGAAAAAGATTGCTTCGAATGTGTTGATGTTTGTGATGTATTGATGTGACGACTGCTAGGGTTTGTGTTTGATTGATTGTTTGAATCGATATGATGTTTGGTGTTTGCCATCTAGTTGCTCTAGTATCCCTAGTCTCACATGTGTTAATGTGAAACCTAGGACTCGTATTTATAGGCATTTATGTTTCTATTAAGGAAACAACGAATCTCTTGGTTCGTGATTGGCGTGTTGACTCGTTGACTTGAATCACTTGTATCATTTAACTATAAGTGTTTAGTCTCTACAACTATGTTGTCTTCCGCAAGAGTCTTCACTTGAACTTTAGAGCTGGTTGATCATTAGTGAATCTTTGGTCTTGTACTCTTATCCGCACTGATATTCATCCGTAGATGTTCTTCGGATGGATGTCTTGTAAGGAAGATATCTATGGAAGAACAAAAATGTTCATCTGTAGATGTTCCTTACACTTAGTCAATTTCAGAAATTGACAAAGTATAATGTTTGTACCTGCAATTATACACATAAATCACGACACATATGGTTTAACCTATATCATAATGAATACATCAAAATAATGAATTATAATTATTCATTACAGATATTGATTAAAGTTCTAAGCCTATACAAAATGATCTAGACCTATTGATCCTGGATCTAACAATACTCCCCCTTAGGCTTAGACACTTGTAATCAAGTGTTCAAAACCGAAAGCTCCTTGACCTTTGACACCATTTTCTTGTTGAAATATGACACTGCATCTTTTTGATCATCATACTTGTACTTGATCTCCATTCTACATACCTTTTGTAATGTCTCAAAACTCAATCCCAAAATGTTTTCTTTAGTTGTGAGATTTTCCAATACATTATTGTTATGGACTATCTACAACTCATCTTGTTCAGACATTCTCAACTCACTCACTTCCTTGAACTCTGTTCCAATCAACTACCCAGCTTCATACTTCCTTCTCTTATAAGCCTTGGCATGGAGTTTATCAATGACTTGAATGATATGCACATATAAGCATAGGTCATTTTGGGCCTGATCAATCTTTGCGTTTCGGGCAGAAGTTATCATGTAGGCAAGAAGTGTAGCTTGGATGCAGAAGTTTAATTTCAATTGGATCAAACAATCTGATACTCCTCGCTTTCTTCTTTTCTTCATTTCTAAGCAGTACCAGCTCTTTAGTCTTCTCCACATATCCCCACTCTGTTATGGGAAGAGAGTATTGATTTCCTTCAGTGATCTTTATAGAAGTTGTTTTCTTATTTGAGTATCCAACTCTCCTCAAGAATTCATCATCAACCAATATGGAGGAGTTGGATTTGATCTTCTTTGCCCCTGATTCTTTTGTTATGCTAATCATCCTCCCTTTTAGCCTCTTTCAATACATCATCTCTGAACTTGATTTTTAACTTGCCCACTACCATAGAGAAATTTCTTCCTCTTGGATTTATTAGATAGTTAAAGATGATTAAACTTTGTAGATCATGAATATCAGAATCAGGGAGAGTCAATATTGTTTTTACTGAATGGAAGTACTGAATCTTCCAGAAGTCCTTTTAATGACCGCACAATTCTAGTCTAGATCATATTTCCAGGCCATAATCCTGTTCTCCTCAGCAGATTCGGGAGTTATGAGATGATCAAATAGTTGAATCAATGTTGACTTCTCTTCGGTAATTTCTCTTACTGTTATACCAAACGGCCATACTTTGCTGGGTATCACTTCTCTTGGTTCTCTAATTAATTTTTCATTCCCTTTGTATTGATCTTTACTTTCAACTATAACATGCTCAATAGGGAGTTTGTTTTGTTACTCAACAACAGGATTTGGGGCTTTAGTCCTTAATCTCACACCAGTTTCAAGCTCCACCTTCATTACATGCTCTATCATCCTTCTAAGCTCATTTATAGATCTTCTGTTCAGGTCATGTATCTTGTAGTTATGACTTTGCAACCAACATGTCATGTTATACTCATTGAATTTGCCTGTATCCTAATGGCCTAATTCCTTCTTTATTCTCTGAATTGACTGGAAGGCATTGAATGTTTTATAGTTGTAGTTTGGAGTCATAAAACTTGCTAGCTCAAACTCCTTCAGCATATTTTTCATCTCATTCATGCACATCCTCTCTACCATGTCATACAGAAAGGCATGATTGATTAGAGTCATAAACATTGAAGATTCTGGCCTTTCTTCCAGTATGTCTTTGGTGGACAACAGTTCATCAGCTTTTAATTCTTTGTCTGCTTTTGGAGATTCATCCTTTGTAAATTCATTCCATTCAGCATCTCTCTCAGTTTCAGCAGAAGATATTGGCTTTAAAGTGGAACATCCATTGAAGGAGTGTGCATTGGAGATGTAGGTTTTGATCTTTTTGGTGAATCTTCAACATCAATCACCTCTTTCTTTACATTCTCCAAATACTTCCTCTTTCTTGAGTATAGTATTATTTAATTTGAAGCTTTGGAAATTTTTTTGTTTATGTTGATGGAACAACATTTGATTCAAGTGCATAGATTCTCATCTTGAGCTCATTAATTTCTTCATCTTTTCTTTTCAACAAAGCAGAATAAGCAGTTAGAGAGCTGTTTGCTTTTTCAACTTCCAATAGGAGTTTCTCCTTTTTAGCCTTCTCATGATTTATAGAATCTTTAAATTCTTCTACATGTTGAAGTAGTGCATTAATTACTTCATTGTTGCCTTGTACATCTTCCCTTAATGTGTTCAGTTTGGCTTCTTTTTTATTCATCAGCTCCTCTTTTTCTTTTAACATTCCCTTCAAATCTTTTATTCTTTCCTTCCTTTTGTTTGACTTGATGAAAATTTGTTATACTTAGCGACCAAATAACTTTTACTCATAGGGATGTCTTCTTCACTTAGATCATCTTTATGATAAGCAATTACATCAACATAGTTGACTTCTTCTTCTTATTCTTGTTGTTCAGCTGCAATATCATCAATATTGACATCATCTGTGGCTACTCTAGCTGAGCTTGAATTGGACTCAATAGCTTTATCTGCCTGCTCTTGGTGTTGCTCTTGTGTTGCTGAGGATTAATGATTGGAGTTGTTGGTTGATTTTGGTTAGACATGACTAGGTTTGTGAGTTGGTGATTGTGAGTGGAATGGTACTTGCTTGAGATACTAATTCAGTATCACCAATGTGTACTGAGTTTTGAGATTAAGTAGCTGAGATTGGTTCTGTATGAGTACTCTTAGGATATAATTTTTATGGAGTTGGAGGTTGTTGATGAATGGGTGATTGAGGGTGAATTGGAGAGATTGGTTGGTATTTTGACTGGCTGGTGATTGGATTTGTGGAGATTAATAAGGGTGGTGTAAAGGAGATTGAGGAGGAGAATGTGAATGGGAGACTTGCTCTATATCAACAAATGTACTTTCTTGCTAGTATTCCCACACTAGGTCTTGAGGGATATTGACATTGGGATCAACTACATGTGCAAACATAAGCATTTCTTCTTTTTCATACTTTCCACTGATCTTGTTGAGTATAGATCTTCCTAAATGTGCTTTCATAAATACCTCACCATCTCTTTCTATCCTTGGAAGCTCAACATTAATGATCAATTGTAAGAATCTTTGGAACATGTACATATTCTTAGCTTTCTGTACTCTGATTTGATCATATAAACACCCAAAGATGTAGTTTGAGTAGTTGTATGTTGACGATCTAGTATAGGTTGGACTCACCTAAGATTAGATTATGTTTATATTTCATTGTACTAGGATTAATGTTATTTTCCTTTTGTATGTTAATTCTTTTAGTTTTGCTTCCCCAGTGAAACTATGAGTGTAACTGTAGTTTCGCTCATAGCCAGCTGCTAGTTTCACCCAATTAAACTGTTAGTCTCAGCCGAGCGAAACTCTGACTTTGGCAGGTTAGTTTCGCTGACAGTGAAGCTGTCAGTTAAACTATCATTGCTATATATAATTTTGATCTTGCTTAATGTTGAACATCCTTGCAAAATCCTAATCGTTTACTCTTGTTGAAAGTGTCTATTGTAGGCTGAATTTTCACAAAAATATATTGAGCCTTTGTTCATTTATTGTATTGGGTCATTATTGATATATTTTGAATACTTTTGGGTTCTTCTTCTTCATCGTGTTTGTTGTGATTATTGATATGAATGATTCAATCTCTCAAGTGTACTGAGATTCGATCAAATGGACCAACAAAATGGTATCAGAGCCTTAGTGCTCTTGATTGCTTGAGGTTTTTGGTTGTTTATGTTCAATATCAATATTTCATCAATTCTAGATCAAATTTGAGTGTAATTGATATGGAATTTGATTGAATCTTGTTTTTTATTGGTTGGGAAAGCCTTGGTAAGCTTCAGATCTTATATTGATTTTGTGTTGAAAATGTTTTTCAGATTCATCGGGTGAAATTAGGGTTCTTCCAGCAAAACTATTATCTTTATCTAGCAAAACTACAAGTGTTTTACACTTTGTGGTTGTTTTGAGCATCTCAGCGAAAGTATAAACGTTGAACGAAATTTCAGTAGTGCTTGTGTTCAACTTCCAAGCGAAATTGTGTCGAAATTACCTCTGAACGAATGTTCAAGTTTTTTTCGTGCGAAACTGTCTACAAGACTACGCATTTTCAAGCTTCTGGCTAGCAAAACTGCTACCGAAATTACTAACGAATCTACTGTTCACTTAGTGAACTAGCCAAATTCAGCGAAATTGTCATTCCTTATGCAAAACTAGCATCTCAAAGATGACTACTCTCACTCTTGCAGATTTAGAAAGTGTGGCTCCTAACAGACCGTCGAGACTCACTAACGGAGAAAATTTTGAAGATTGGAAAAGATGTCTCAAAGTATTTTTCTTCTACACTGATAATAATCAATGGGAATCAATCATCTCTAGTACACACATATCAACCGTTACTATTGGTAATGTTGTTTCTCAAAACAAGGACCCAGCTACGTTCAATGAAAAAGATCTAAAGCTGATTGATAGAGATCAGAAAGCTTTTAGAGCATTAACTCTATGTCTTGCACCATACATCTACAATTGTTTTGTTGAACACAAGAATGTTAAGTCTTTCTTCAATTCTCTCTATGAGTTTTATGATGAAAACGAGGAGTTGGTAAAAGCCAAGAGCATCCAAGTTGAAAAGGAGTTTAACTCATTTGTGGGATACAAGAACAAGAGTCTCATTGATCTAACAAATCATTTTTTGACTGTCTCGAGCACTTTAAAGAAATATGATAAGAAACTCTCCAACAGTGAGTAGGTGAATAGATTGTTAGACTTTCTCCCACCACAGTGGAGTTTACAGGTGAGGATGTTAAAACAAGAAAGAGGTTTCACTGATTACAAGCTTATGGACATCATTAATAAGCTTAAATTATTTGAGTTAGATATGAAGCGAAGGGAGTTTAATCAAACTATACTGCCATCACCAGGTTTTACTCAGAATGTTGCATTGCTTACTTCCGTTGCAAGCTCTCCAATGCAGGCATCATGACATGGAGGAATGAATACATGTGATCAATCTGGTGGAGGTGTCAATTCTAGTAGAGATTAGGTTAATTAAAAAACAAGTGTTGGAACGTCAACTCCATCTGAAACGATGGCACTATTTAGGATGTTGATACAGAGCTATGAGGCATTAGTGGTTGGAGAGTTGAAAGGAAAAGGAATAAAAATGGAGGATATGTATCGGGTGGATCCTGATCATCTAGAAGAGACTGATATTCAGTGGCAAATGGTGATGTTGACTCTTAGAGCCTTAAGATTTATAGAGAGAACTGGTAGAAAGAATTTTGGATCTCAAAGCTCTAACTCCAAATTGGGATTTGATAAATCCAAATTGGGGTTCTTTATTTGCAAACAAATAGGGCACTTCAAATGAGAATGTCCATTGCGGATTGTCATTGATTTAAGCAATTCAGGAGTCCCAAGATTGGCCTTAAGTGGGGATAAAGAAGAAATGAAACATAAGAAAGAGACAACCTTGATCTCTAATTTTGACTGGAGTGCAAAAGTAGAAGAGACGAGAGAAGAAATTAATCAAGCGTTGGTTGCTGAGATTGTTGAAGAGAAGGAGAAGGTGAACTGTGAAGAAGATTTTGATCCATTTAAAGAGTTTAGAGGTGAAGCTGAAAAGACTGGGATGGTGAGAAGTGTGTAAAAGAGGATAAAGATGATGACTTGAAAGCAGAGAAGGTGATAGATGGTGAGGATAAGAAAGGGTTGAGAGCAAGAAGTCATACCACAGAGGAAAGCAATAAGAAAGATGATGTTGCAACCATTGTCGAGGAAAGCAATCTAAGTACTTCGGTGTGTCAATGTGAGAAAGCTTTGGCAACAAAAATGGTGGTGATGGGACTTCCATATGAGGTAATTCAGGATATGTGTTATTTAGCATGCAATAAGATTATTTGGTGTATATAAAGCAAATCGTCTCTTAATCGATAATGAAAAGGAATTAAAACGAATTAATGAAGAGCTTAAAATAAATGAGTCGAAATATTTTATTAAATTATATGAAGTTTAAAATAAAATGATCATTTAAAAAGAATCGTTTTGGAAAGAAATGTTGAAATTAGCACTTTGACTGAAAGGGTTGCACTTGCTGAGTTTGAAACAAGAAAACTTCAGTTAAAGCTTGATAAACGGATAATATCCAGGATGAAACATGATGATTTATACAAATCTCAAAGGGGGGCTAGGATTAAAATAGGTTTGGGTTATGATGATGCTAAGTTTTATCCTCCTCCTAGCACTTATTGTTATTCACCTATGCCTGTTCCACATCCTTCTAATGATTTGATCAAAATAGATACTAATAGTATGTATGCAGGTTTAGAAGGTCTGAACACTAAGCATGTACGCGAAGACTATGGTTATGGACCGACTAGCGGGCTTGGATGCAATATTCTTAGTACACCTGAATCTCAATATCTTGTTTTAGATCATACATCTAGCTTAAGTCTCTTTTTTTCAAAACAATATATTTTAGACAATGTTTCATCTTGTTCTAGTGATGTTTCTATTTCTTGTTTTAATGTTTTAAGTTGTATCGATGTTGTTTCTTCTGATTGTGTCAATTCTGAAGTGAATGATTCTGTTGTCGAGCATAAGGAGAAAACTAAAAATAATTGTTATGAAAAATTCTTTTCTCACCCCATCCCATATTTTACCCCAACTAATATTTCATCATCTAGTGAAAGGGTAACGTCATCATCTCGTTCAAGTACAAGCGGTACAAGTACCACATGTACTTCAGATGAAAATTCATTATCTTATGTAAATAATCAATTTTTAAATAAAAACAGACCCAGTGACATGTATGAGACTTACAGTGATGTTGATTTTAGATTGTCTGAATGTGATAAGGAGATATACATTGTTAAAATTCCTACCTTGCTGCATAACAGACCTAGATTAAAATCACATTGTTTTACGTGTGGTAAAGATGATCATGTAGTTAAGTATTGTCAAGAGCTTTATCATAGACATACTCACAGGAATTCATTTGGAAGTAGATTTACCCATTTGGTTTTTATTTCTTTTGTAAGAATTCACCTACACCATAACCTAAAGTTGTTCAATCATGGGTTCCAGTTTCACCTAGTTAATCTGTCCTTTGTATTTTTGCAGGAGTCATCCACTAAAGCTGTAAACAATATATGGCATGTTAATAATGGATGCTCCAGACATATGACGGGGCTGAAATATTTATTGACAAACTACCACATTATCAATAGAGGATATGTCTCTTTTGCCTGCAAAAAGAAAGGAGGGAAAATGATTGGCCATGGGGATGTATCCAATGGCTCTCTTACTCTAGAGAAAGTCAACTATGTGCCTGGACTAGCTTTCAATTTGTTAAGTGTCTCTCAGATTTGTGATAAAGACATTCTGGTCTTGTTCAAGTCCAATGAATGTCTCTTTCTAAAGTCAGAGATTGATATTCCAGAGGAGATGGTGCTTATGTGGGCTCCGAGAAAGAATGACATATCTTCTTGACATGGCTTCAAGAGAATCAACCTCTATGGCTACATGTCTTCTGTCAAAAGCTTCCACTCTAAGTCTTTCATATGGCATTGAAGATTGGGCCATGTTAATTTCAAAAATATAAACAAATTAGTTAAAAACAATCTGTTAGGGTATTACCTTTCAAAGTCTTTTTAGTGGTTGAGAAATATATGGCACGTGCAAAGGAAAACAACATAAGAAACCACATAAACCAAAACTTGAAAATAGCATTTCTAATCCACTAGAGTTGTTACATACTGATCTATTTGGCCCAATCAGCGATAAATCAATTGCTAATAATCCCTTTAGTCTTGTAGTTACAATGATTTTTTCAGGTATTACTGGGTGAGATTTCTTGCCCATAAAGGAGAAGCTGATGAGCTGCAGAAGTTGATTTTTTCTATTGAAATGATAAGCAAGAGGAAGGGTGTGGAAATTCGAAGTGACAATGGTACCGAATATTGAAATCAAATCTTTGATTCCTTCTGTGTTGGTAAAGGTATTCTAAGATAGTTCAATGCAGTGAGAACACCACAGCAGAACGGTGTTGCTGAAAGAAAGAATCGCACCCTCATTGAAGCCGCTCATACTATGCTGATTGAGTCCCATAAAGGAGAAGCTGCTGATGAGCTGCAGAAGTTGATTCTTTCCATTGAAATAACAAGCAAGAGGAAGGGTATGGAAATTTGAAGTGACAATGGTACAGAATTTAGAATACAAATCTTTGATTCCTTTTGTGCTGGTAAAGGTATTTTGAGATAGTTCAGTGCAGTGAGAACACCTCAGCAGAATGGTGTCGTTTGAAGAAAGAATCACACCCTCATTGAAACCGCTCATACTATGCTGATTGAGTCCTCTTTACCCATCATCTTCTAGGCAGAGGCAGTAAACTATGCTTCATATGTGCTTAACAAGGTGCTGATTGTCAAAGACAAAATGAAGACTCCATATCAACTGTTCCATAAGAGGAAGCCTTTAATTGATTTCTTTTGGCAATTCAAATGCTCTTGTACTCTACTGAATACCCAGACACAAAAGATGAAATTTAGTGTTGTGTCTGATGAATGCTACTTCATTGGTTACTCCTCTTCTCAGAAAGCTTATCGGGTGTATAACAAGAGAACCCATATTGTTCAAGAGTATTTCTATGTTGATTGACAGGAATCTAAATTCCTCTGATGTCCGATCAGAACCTACATGGTTCTTTGACTCCAATACGGTTTTCATCTCATTTAATTTTCCAGTTTTTGAAGATGATGTGTCCATTTCTACTGTTCAAACAAACATCATTCCTCCAGATCTATTACCCATCCTTTCTCCTATTGATCATCTTACACCTTATTCACCTGATAATGTTACATCTGTTGACATTGCATCTTCTTCATCATCCTTTTACATTCCACCTCCACCTGCTTTCGCTTCTCTTCCCTCGTCATCTACATCTACCTCATCTCAGTGTAACACCCGGTTATTCTATTAAAGTAAATAAAAGAAGGAAACATCAATAAACCCAAGTTGAGGGGTTAAAAATGTAAAAGGGGACAAAAGTACAAAAAGTTAGTGTAAAGGTGGGCATGGCTGCCCACCCTCTCTTCACATCACATTTTCATTCGGTTCTAGAGAGAGTGAGAGCAGAAAACTTTCGGGTTGAAGAGGAAGAAGAAGAAGGTTGAATTCAAGGTAAGAATTTGAAGTTTCTAAGTGTTCATGATGGGTTTTGTCTTGGTTATATGCTTATGTGTTTGTGTGTGTGTTCGTGTGTGTGTTTGGTGGGTTTCTAGGTGTTAAAGCTCATTCGCATATGGGATAGAAGGAAGATACACCCAAAGTTGCACCAGGTGAGTTCTAGACCCTGGTTTCTACTAGTTTTAAACTCTTTGGGGCTGAAAATGTATTTAAACAGCTTTACAATGTTTATGTATGTATACCCGTATGTATTATGCATGTTTGATGATGTTCCTTAGGTGTTATTATGTTGTTCATGCTTAGAATGAACTTGGTAAGCTTAGAACAAATAGGCTTGATGTTTGGGTTCGAAAATATCCTAGAAACATGTTGAGTAGAAGGTTCATGCGCCTAAATAAGGCTCATGCACCTAGAAATGCCTTTGAAATGCTTTAAGTGTAACTCATGCGCCCGAACAGTGGTTCATGCGCCTAGAATTTGTAATCGGACGACTAAGTGTCGGGGCATGCGCCCCGATAGTGTTCATGCATCCGAATGGCCATGCACCTAAGTGTCAATACGTCCAAGTGGACCATATGCCCGAATAGTTCATGAGCCTGAATGGTTCATGCTCCTAAGTGTTAAAATTTTTAAGTGTTGGCTGATGCACCTGCATAGTGATGAAGCACCCAAATAGGGCTCATGCGCACAAATAGTATTGGTGCACCTAAACACTTGGAATTTATTATGAAATTTTTGGGAGTCTGTGCTATTAGGGTTTGACCAAGTTTTGACTAGGGCTTATTAATGCTTAGTTTTATGCATGATTATGATTGTTTTATGATTGTTCTGTATTATTATTGTTACTATCGGTGTATGACTTTACGTGGTGTGTTTATTATCATAACGTAAAGTATTACTAATAATAATAAAGCGAAAGAGCAATGAAGAAGAGAAGTGGAACTTAAATAAAATGTTAACAAGTCTTGCAAGCTTATAGGAGGTGCACGACCATGTTGTCGTTAGCTCAACTGTGATATGGGTTAGCTACCCTATGATGCACACGCGGCCAGTCAATTGAGATTGGCGGACCTTTGCAGCATACCCTAGGTGACTGGGCCGGCCTTGTATACAGTAATCAGAGCCATTGAGGCACCAGAGGGGCCAGCACCAGTTTCCCCCACGCATATAGTTTAGGGTATTGCTCATTGGTCCATATAGACAGTGAAAGATAAAGATGAAAGAGTACAGAATAAACAAGGCATACAGTAAAGAGAAGAAGCATTATCTGGTTGTATAGTTAATGTGTGCTCATGTATAAAGAGATGAAATCTCATTGAAAGAGTATTTTCATATGTATACCTTACGGAAAGCATTTTATTACTTTTAAAACTAGAACTCACTCAGCAACGCTGACTTTTATACATTTTTAGTTGGCAGGTAAAGATTGCTGACGATGGCACGGGGGTGAAGCTACTCGGCAGGGAAAGACTGACATCCATTCATACTTGTTATTGATGTTGTTTTGTAATGCAATTAAACAATTTTTTTTGTATTTGGTTAAACAATAGTGTATTGCTCAACAACAGTGTTTTTAATGAAATGAATGGTTTTTGTTAAAATAATTCCGCCGCTTAAGCTTGTAAATTTATAATGTTTAATGTATTTAATGTTGTGAATGACCAACTGTGAGATCTCTGGGAACGGAGCCTTACACTCAGCCTGTTACATCTACATCACCAGTTGACTCTACCCAACCATCTTCATCTCCATCATCTACCCATCAACAACCCATCAGCCAACCTTCTTCAAATACCCTACCCTTAACCACTAATTTCAAAACCCTGAAAGACCAACCCTATGATAACGTTATAGGATCCATCATAGATGGAGTTCAGATGCGAAGTCAATCTGGTTTGATTAATGTATGCATATTATCTTGTTTTATATCCTAAATCGTATCGAAGAATGTTTGTGCAACTCTTCAGGATCCTTGTTGGGTTGAGTCGATGCAATTGGAGCTGCAACAATTCAGAAAGCTCAAGCTATGGACCCTGGTTGATCTCCCACCAAACAAATGCCTGATAGGCACGAAATGGGTGTTCAAGAACAAACCCAATGATCATGGTATAGTGGTTAGAAACAAGTCAAGGATGGTGGTTTAGGGATTTGCACAAGAAGATGGGATTGATTACACGGAAGTCTTTGCTCTCGTAGCCCGTCTTGAAGCTATTTGGATTTTTCTGGCTCATGCTGCCAACAAGCGGTTCAAAGTCTATCAGATGGATGTCAAATGTGAATTTCTCCATGGAGACATTGACGAAGAGATATACGTGTGTCAACCACCAGGGTTTGAGGATCTCGACTTTCCCGACAAAGTCTACGAGCTTGATAAGTTCCTTTATGGCCTTTATCAAGCTCCATGGATCTGGTACGAGACTCTAACATAGTATCTTTAAAGAAATGGTTTTTCTCGTGGCACCATTGATATGACATTATTCAAGAAGGAAGTGGATGGTGAGATGATGATCGGGCAAGTCTATGTGGATGATATTATTTTCGGCTTCACCAATCCAAAGCTGTGTTAGGAGTTTAAGGAGGTTATGTGTAGTCACTTTGAAATGAGCATGATGGTGGAGATGTGCTTTTTCCTTAGGTTGCACGTTGAACAAAAGCTAGAGGGAATTCTCATTCATTTAGAGAAGTATATTAAAGAAATCAAGAAGAAATTCAAAATGGATGATGCTTCTCCTAAACTGACTCCATTCATTGCTCAAACATGCCTCACTCCATACAAGAAAGGGAAACCTGTTGATCCTTGATGTGCTTCAAATTATACATATAAAACACATCATTTGCACATCAATTATTCTATGGACTCTTACTGAAAAATGATGAATTGATACTTAAATCGTTCATATTGTGTTTTCAGACTTGGAAAAGACCATGATGAACAAAAGAAGCTTAAATAAGAAGAAAATGAAGAAAACCAAGTTTCGGAATTCAATCATGGGGCCGTGCTTCATGAGGCACACCCCATGCCCAGCCTGAAACACACCCCCGAGCTTAAATCAACACCCCCATGTTTGAGCCTTAAACATGTTGGATTCTTTATGCCCAAGGCACATAGAATATTGATGTGGTTAGTATGTAATGATCCAAGTCTGGTCATACCCAATAACAAGCTTAGCAAACACCAATATAAATATTTAATTGATGATATGATCATGCAATTGAATAAACACACCAATTTAGAAAATGGGTTTTCTAAATAAATTGCATATGAGATGAAACAACTTATAAGGATATTTTGTTTATGGACATTATTTGTAATGTTATTTAAGTTGGTTAAATAACATCAAATAATAATAATAGTGTGTATAAGTTATATAATTAAAAGGTTAATTAGAAAACTTATAAGTGTTATTAGTTAAACAAATAGTGAAAGATTTTTTGGGGGGAAAACCCCAAAATGGGTTGAGTTTCGGCTGCCCCTAATAGGGGTCTTTGGCCTCTTGTTTATTCACTTGACTTCTTGAAACACACAAACACTCTATCCTCCTTCTCTCTCTTACATGCAAGCACCTCAAGAACCTTTTTTCTTCTTCATTGTTGAAGAAAATAGAAGCTGAAAATCGGTTTTCAGCAGCTCTCTTGGTGCGATTTTGGTGTCAAAAATCCTAGCAACAAAGTGTTTTGCTTGAGGCTTGTGGGTATACAAGCTCGAGGACGTCTTCTTTGGTGTTTTGGTCCTTCAAGACTTCATCTTCTTCTTCACATCCAATGATTTGGGCAGCCTTTTGGAAGGTGGTTCATCTAACGATTTTGGACAGCTTTGGAAGGTAGTTCCATGGTTCATTTTGGTTGTTATAGTTTGCTTGTTTGCTAGTTCCTTCACATATAAATGATCCTTATAATCTTGGGTTTGTTGTTGACGTATAATGTGCCTTAATTTTCAGTTTACAAAACATTATATTAAGCTTTGTTCCGCAGCGTTATTCTTGTTTAAATTGTTAAACTCCTTAGATAATGGTCCAACAAACCCAACATTGGCATCTAGAGCCGGATTTGTGGATGACTAGCTTCATTATCCTTGTAAAATTGATTTTATAGGGTTTTAACAACCTAATAGGGGCTGTTTTGTGTTGTTATGATGAATCCCCAACCTTTCAAGGTTATATCTTACATGCTTATGATTAAACCTTGAAATAAAAGATATCAAAATGGTTGATTGTGTTTTGTTTGGACAAAAACACCCTAAATTCTTGGTTTATGTTGGCTGAAAATTTAGCGTCAAATGGGGATTCATTTTGGTTCTTGGATGTTGTTTCATATTGGTGCATAACCTAGCCTTGACGTTGTAATGGTTTGTTTTGGATGGATGATTTATTTTGGTTGTTTTCATTCTTTATAGGTTGTAATATTTATTCATTTGTGCTTGTAATTGGGTGTAATTTATTTATTCATTCATTTGTGATGTAATAGATAGATTAAGTGTGTTTTCTTTATTAGAAAAATTTGTATTAGGATATAAATTTTGTAAAATGAAGATGCTCAAGATGGAAGCACAAAAGGAAGACACAAAGAGAAGGACTTGAAGCATTTGGATGCAACTTCAAGTGGGAGTCTTTGGAGACCTCATATTTTGTGTTATGTTCAACCCTTAGTACCTAATCACAACACTTGTGATGGCAAACAAGTGTTGTCAACATAGTGGCTATGGTTATGCACATGTGGTTGTTTCTTGTATGCTTGTTTGATTATTCATTTTATGTTGATTGTTTGATATGTGGATATGCTTAACAATCTTACTAAATGATCATAACAAGCTGAATTTTCATGGTTCTTAATCATTAATATGTTAATAAAAGTTATTAAAAGGATTAATGATTTCAAATAAAAGAGGTTTTATTAAAAAGAACCGTAGGGTACCATGTATTTGAAAGCATGCAAATACAAGGTACATAGAGTTTTCATAACTAGAATTAATGAGAACTAAAATCTCTTTGGAAACAAGTTAAACACCATCCTTTTACACCACACTCGAATCACTTGAGAACTACTTGTCGGATAAAGGTAACCTAACCACTTTTAGGGAACTTGTGTGTTTGAGGTGGGCTTAACATATTTATGGGATAAACGTCACCTAACCACTTGTATGTGTAAACTCACATGTGTGTGTAAGTAGGACGACTTGAATTGGAAACCATGTGCATAGAGTCACCGAAGCATGGCGTACAATGGTGTTAATGGGATTTTACATGCCGACTAAACATAAGATGTTTAACCGATCCCATAAATCTAGAAGTTGCAATAGGTTGCAATTGTCAAATGCTGACTACCTTGTTAATTTAAATAATGGGATAAAGGTCACCTAACCATAATTTAAATGTAACGTTGGATTCAAGATTTTAAAATTGTGTAAGACAATTAAAAGGGTTTTAATTATTAAAATATGAACAACATCGAAATTACTAAAAATTGAACTTTGTTGTATTTTGTAGATGGCCACCAACAATAATGATAACAATGAAATCCCGACCGCGCACTCACTATCACTAAGAACCATTCTCCAAAAGGAGCGTCTAAACCATAACAACTTTATTGATTTGTTTCGAAACTTGAGAATTGTTCTCAAGCAAGAGAAACGGTCATACATATTAGACGATCCGATTCCCGATCAACCTAGTGAGGATGATGAGGAGGCCTATAATAATTGGGTGAAATACACTGAGGACTTGGTCCAAGTGTCTTGCCTCATGTTGGCAAGTATGACTCCAGATCTCCAAAAGGAGTATGAACATCATGGAGCATACAACATGATAACCCAGTTGAAGGAAACGTTCCAACAACAAGCACGGGTTGAGCGCTTCGAAACGGTTCGAGCACTCCATGCGTGTCGTATGGACGACACCCAACCTGTTTCATCTTATGTACTTAAGATGAAAAGCCACATTGACCGCCTCGAAAAGCTGAATTGTCCCGTCTCGAAAGAGTTGGCAACGGATTTGATCCTCAACTCTTTGTCAAAAAGGTTTGACAATTTTGTCATGAATTACAACATGAACGGGTGGGACAAGAAGATAAGTGAGCTTCACTCTATGCTCAAAACTACTGAGGCAGCCATGGGTAAAAGGGTTTTACCCGTTCTCACCATCAATGAAGGTGGGAACAAGAAGAGGCCTCACCCCGCACCCAAGGCAAATGTTGCCAAGGGTAAAGGGCACATTAGGGGAAAGGGAAAGGGAGTGGTTAGAGCACCACCACCAAAACCAGCGGAGAAGAAGCAAAAGGTTGCTTCAAATGACCCATGCTTTAAGTGTGGGGAGATTGGACATTGGGCAAGAAATTACCCAGTCCATCTCAAAGAGTTGCAAGCAAAGAGGGATGCCGGGCAAACCTCAGGTACATGTTTCATGATCCATATTGGTCTAAATTTAATATCCTCTAACACATGGGTATTGGATACCGGATGCGGAACTCATATTTGCAACTTATTGCAGGGGTTCAAAAGAAGTAAGGACTTCAAGAAAGGGATGTGAGCCTCTTCATGGCAATGGGGCAAAGGTTCAAGTTGAAGGCCGAGGGGACTACATCTTGAAGCTTCCAAATGGTTTGGAAGTAATTTTGAACAATATTTTGTATGCTCCTAGTTTGACTAGGAACAATTAAGACAATATGGTTATGTTTTGTCATTTATTGAGAATGAAATTCATGTTTCTTTAAATGGCATGTTTTATTTTAAAGCTATTCCTGTTAATGGTATTTATGAATTGGTTCGTGAAAACACATTATGATAGTTCATAGTACCAGACAACCACTAAGAAACTCAAATTGGATTTGAGTGATACCTATCTTTGGCATTACTGTCTTGGTCATATAAACAAGAAGTGCATACAAGCACTTCAAAAGAATGGTCTTTTAAAAGCAAATGAATATGATTCATTCAATGTATGTGAATCTTGTTTACAAGGTAAAATGACTAAGGCACCTTTTAGCGGCAAGTCTGAACGGGCAAAAGATTTATTAGGCATCATACATTCCGATGTATGTGGTCCCTTTAAGCCAATGACTAGGTACCATGAAAGATACTTCATTACCTTTACCGATGACTATAGTCGATACAGTTATGTGTACTTGTTAAGACATAAAGATGAAGCTTTTGAAATGTTCAAAATCTTCCAAAATGAAGTAGAAAATCAACTCAATAAGAAGATAAAAATTCTCCACACCGATAGAGGAGGTGAATACCTGAGTGATGCGTTTAGAGATCATCTTAGAAGTTGTGGTATTGTCTCACAACTATCTCCACCTAGAATACCACAACATAATGGTGTGTCCGAGAGGAGAAATTGAACTCTATTAGGTATGGTTCGATCTATGATGGCTAGAAGCTCACTGCCTCTATCATTTTGGGGTTTCGCTTTGCTCTCTGTGGCTCGTATTCTGAATATGGCCCTAACCAAGAAAGTGGAAACAACACCTTTTGAAATATGGCATGGAAGAGTTCCATCACTATCATATTTAAAGGTATGGGGTTATGAGGCTTATGTTAAGACTCCTACCTCAAACAAGCTAGAAAGTCGTTCTACTAAGTGTATCTTCATTGGATATCCCAGAGATTCTATGGGATATTATTTCTATGATCCATTAGAACAAAAAGAGTTTGTTTCCAAGAAGGCTGAGTTCTTAGAAGCTATGTTCCTTATGAAAGGAACTAGCAGTAGAATTGTGGATCTTGAGGAGGATCAAGAACCACAAACCGATACTCATTTGGTTGACACTAGCACTCATCATGAGGATGTTGAGAATGATCAAGTGGTTGATCAATATACACAAAATGTTCGCAGATCTGGTAGAATTAGTAATCCACCTGAAAGATATGGATTTTTCGTAGATGGATGCTATGTGGTAGATTCGATGAACCAACCACCTATCATGATGCAATGTCCAATTTGGATTATGACAAATGGCTTGAAGCCATGAACGTTGAGATGCAATCCATGTATGACAACCAAGTGTGGGACCTGGTTGAACCACCTCTTAACTCCAAGATAGTTGGTAGTAAGTGGGTTTTCAAGAAGAAAACTGATATGCATGGAAACTTGGATACTTATAAAGCTAGACTTGTAGCAAAAGGTTTCACTCAAACTCAAGGGGTTGATTATGATAAGACCTTCTCACAGTTGCAATGCTAAAGTCTATTAGGATATATTTGCCATAGCTGCTCATTATGATTATGAAATTTGTCAAATGGATGTCAAAACCGCTTTTCTAAATGATATCTTGAAGAAGATGTCTATATGGTTTAGCCTGAAGGTTTTGTCAACTCAAGACATCCTAACAGAGTATGCAAGTTAAGGAAATCAATCTATGAATTAAAGAAAGCATCAAGAAGTTGGAATCACCGTTTTGATGAAGAGATAACCAAATTTGGGTTCATCAAAAACACTGATGAAGCATGTGTATATAAGAAAGCTAGTGGGAGCATCACCATTTTCTTAGTATTGTATGTCGATGACATTCTACTACTTGGAAATGACATTCCAACCATGGAAGGTGTAAAAGCCTGGCTTGGAAGCTGTTTCTCCATTAAGGATCTTGGTGAAGCCGCCTATATGTTAGGAATAAAGATCTATAGGGATGCGGTTGATAGGTTTGAATCAAAGTGCATACATTGATAAGATCTTGAAAAGGTTCAAGATGGAAAACTCCAAGAAAGGTACCGTACCTATTCAAAGAGGAACGATATTGAGTAAGAATCAATGTCCAAGCTCAAAGGATGAGCAAGACAAAATGAAGGGAATCCCGTATGCGTCTGCCATAGGATCCATCATGTATGCAATGATATGCATTAGACCGGACGTGTCATGCGCCTTGAGCATGACAAGCCGATACCAACAAAATCCTGGAAGTAGTCATTGGATGGTTGTTAAGAACATACTTAAGTGCCTAAGGAGGACTAAAGATATGTTCCTAATCTATGGATCTGGTGAGGAGGAACTCGTAGTAAAGGGTTACACGGATGCGAGTTTCCAAACTGATCGAGATGATTCACGATCACAATCGGGGTACATTTTCATCTTGAATGGAGGAGCAATCTCTTGGAAGAGCTCTAAGCAAGATGTGGTGGCATTATCGACTATAGAGTCAGAATATATTGATGCTTCATTAGCAGCTCAGGAAGCTGCATGGTTAAAGAAGTTCATTGCCGACCTAGGGGTGGTCCCTTCCATTCAGGACCCCTTAGAATTTCTTTGTGATAACGAGGGTGCGATTGCTCAAATCAAGGAACCCTGTGCACATCAGAAGACTAGGCACATTGAACGAAGATTCAACTACATAAAGGATGAAGTTGAAATGGGAAAGATATGTATTCGCAAAGTTCACACGGATCAAAACATTGCGGATCCACTCACGAAGCTTCTTGAAAAGGCAAAGCATGAAAGTCATGCTTGTGCCATGGGGCTTCATTCTAGTGACTGGATTTGATCTTTAATTCCTGTAATGAGATATTGTAACCCTTTATTACATGAATAAATTATTCGGTTATAATAATTCAACTTATATTCCTATTTTGCATGTTTAAAATCCATGAGTAAATTATTTACTCAGAATGTTCGTAGTTGTTCATGCTTGTGGGAACAAGTATGAAGGTAATGCTATTATGAACTTGGATTGGTAGATATTCATATGGATGAATATAAAGCAAAAGGTTGCTGCCAAAGTTCATAGATATTTGTGGGATGCAAATATTGGACTGACTTGCACCTCAAATATTACTACATGGAATCTTCCTGATTGATCATAAGTAATTTTGAGTAAAGGCAAACATCATTTGGTATCCTATGACCTGAGACACATATTGGGTCTTGATATTTACCGAATATTATACTTTGACTTAGCTCTTTGCTGTTCTGAAACATGGCAGTACATAAGTCTTAGTTCAGGATGATACAAGGGAATTGTGAAAGATGTATGTTGTCAAGATGGGATTTGTCCCTCTTATTCGTTGAGAGTAAGATGTCTAAGGCGTGATAAAGTTAAATCAATGGAGAATGATCACTCTGTGTCTCTAGGATTTAACATGACATCTGTGACAAAAGGATAGATGATTGATTCACCTAAAACATTCAAGTATGGTACTTGAAGGGGATGATGTTGTTGAATGGCACTTAGTCATACGTATTAAGGGTAGTAAACCATTGTTAGGCGGTATTTACTGCTTGCATCAATCTTCTATGAATCTTGTGCAAGTGGTAGATTGTGGGACCTCATATGCCCAAGACACATACAAGATTGATGTGGTTAGTACGTCATGATCCAAGTCGGGTCATACCCAATAACAAGCTATACAAACACCAATTAATATTTATTTGTTGATAGGATCATACAAATAAATACCGACACCAATTTAGAAAATGGGTTTTTCTAAAACGTTGCTTTGTAAGAGAACAACATTATGTGGATACTTTGTTCATGAGAAATTATTTGTTTCATTATTTAAGTTGGTTAAATAATAACAAATAAAAGTGTGTTATTGTTATAAAATTAAAAGGGGTTTTAATTTTATAAAAGTTATGGGTTAAGTGTGTATATTTTATAAAACTAAAAATGAGGGGGAAAACCCATTGTGGGATGGTGTTTTGGCCGCCCAAAAGGGCCTTTGGACCTGCTCTTTTCTTGTTTTTGCAAGACTTTACCATCACTACACTCTTCCATCATTAACACACTTCTCTCACACACATATCTTGCAAGAGTTCTCTCAAAACATAGCTGAAATTTTCGGATTTGAGGCAAAAATACAAGGCTGAAATTAGTTTTTTTGGAAGGAGCTTTGTAGATTTCTTGGTGTTGAACTTCCTAACAAGCTAGGTGTTTGGAAAAGGCTTGTGGGTATCACTTCTTGAGGCCTCCTCTTTTGAAGGCTAGACACATTCAAGAACATCATCATCTATCTCTTTTCATCCATAACTTTTGCACAAGAAAGGCTGTCTTCTATTAACACCCTATGGTTGGTTTTGTGTTGGTTGATAGCATATTATTTCACATACATTTGATCCTTATTCTTGGGTTTTGTTTGTAGTTTAATATGGCAAATATTTCACATTATAAACCATATATTTAACTCATTTTTCCATTGCGTTTTCATAGTTTAAATGGTTAAACTAAGTGTTTTACATATGACAAAACCCAACAGGAACCTGATCAACTCTCTTTTTAATATTAAGTTATGTTTTCAGAAATCGTATGTCAAATAGGTCACAAAAGATTCACCTACATTACTAGGCTTTGATCTAAGCAGTAATGTCAGCCTGACGTGATCCTAGTCACTATGAAGCGGGATAGATGAGAAATCATGCCAACTCATCTTATAAACATAAACATAACTACATTAATCAATATCTTTAATCACACCACCAGTTCATCACAATTACATAAGTGTAATCAAAATTAGGATAACAACCTTACTTCAATAAAATAATCACCAAAATATTCAATCTATCTTTTTCTATTTTTATTTATCGTTATTATGTTTAACTTATTATTTTCTAAAACCTAAAACTGATAGTCGATTATGAGGGTTGTTGAGTAGGCTTAGTGTGTCAATGGACTAATACTCAGTTCTTACCAACATTATATTACCATACGACACGTACACTTGCCTTTTGTGTGTGTGGTTTAATATTAGTGAAAACCATTTAAAACTTAATATGTGCAAAGAATCGTTATCAAAATATATATACTAACCACACCCATTAATCCTCAGCTTTACAGATCTATGATCGGTTCCCTTGTGTATCTTACATCACGCCATCCTAACATAACCTTTGCTGTAGGATACTGTGCTCGATACTAATCTGCTCCAAAGGAGTCTCATGAAAAGGCTGTAAACGAATTTTACATTATCTTAAATGCTCTTCTCGCTTAGGGCTTTGGTATCCTTATGGTGGGAATTTTGACTTACATGCTTATTCTGACAATGATTCAAATGGTTGCAGGTTAAACAGAAAATTGGTTACCGGAGGATGTCAATACCTAGGAAATTGTCTTGTGTCATGGCAGAGCAAGAAACAGACTATTGTCTCTCTTTCCACGGGGGAGGCAGAGTACATTACTGCCTCAAACTGCTACTCACAAGTGCTCTGGATACTATAGATACATGATGTTCCTAATTTATGCTCTTAATGTAAAAGTCTTTCATTTCTTACACATGTGTAATGTAATTATTCAATGAAATATGATATGCGTTTGATGTTTACATATCTTTGATTATTTCATATGTATGAACTTCATATATAGGTTTGAGGTTGTTGTACATAGTTCTTAGTCAATGATGATTGAGAAATATGTTCAACTTAGTAAGGTGACTATTCATGCTAATGGACCATACTCATGGACCATACGTATGAATAAGTCATACTAATGAATCAGTCTCATGACTGAACCAGGAGACTGGATCAGTCGTATGATTGAGACATAAGATTGACTCAGTCGCACGACTGAATCTTTAGTCATACGTATGACTCAATCGCATGAGTCAGTCGCACGACTGAACCATGCTAATGGTTCAGTCGTACAAATGGCAGCTGCAAACCAATAAATATCACTTAATTCGTGCAAAAAAAACTTTGAGAGATACTTCGAATATACATAAACCCTAGCCGTCCAGAGTGTCCAAAATAGCCAATCCAACTTCATAGTTTGATCTTGATCGATTCCTACTCATTCTTAACGTTTAGTTCATTGTTATATCGACCGGTTATCGTTCTCACTGATTGGATCGCCAATCAAATAGGATTCTGCATTATTTGACCTGGTTTCACGTAGAATTTGTTAGTACTCTGTACGTACATGGTCCTAACAAGTGGTATCAGAGCTTTGGCTCGTGATTTTGCATTGGATTCGATTAGTTTTGGTGTTAAAAACCTACATTTTAAATAAAAAGAGTCACCACTTTGCTTCAAAAGGTGTTTTCGATGTTTGCATGCATTAAAGTCTCAGTTTTTCATTATACGGCAGATTAGGGTTCTTGGGAAACTCGTATTTTGTGTCAAAGTGTCAAAATATTTGATTTTACAACATAGCAGCCTTCAACCACATGATTGATTCATTCGTAAGATTGAGTTCAATCGTATACTCCATCTGCATGACTAAACTCAGTCGTATCCCTCATTTGCACGACTGAACAACTCCAGTCACTTGATTTCAATCCTCTTGTTCATACGCATGACTGAATCCAATCGCACGATTGATATCATTCGCATCCTTTTATTCGCACGAGTGATCCATACTCATAGCCCATTCGCACGAGTGAAACTGTCCTGTTCTAAAAAAACCAAGTTTAAAGCAATGGAAGAACAATTTGCTGCATTTACTGCTGGAAAGGACTCTTGCATCCAGAATCTTTTACTTCTGGAGAATGAGATTGGAACTCATAATAAACTGCCAAAGCTGTTAACGTAGCGGTCAGTGCTAATGGAGAATATCCACGCTGGAAACAAGGGTTGAAAATCTATTTAAATGGAGTTGACACAAATCTTTGGACATCTATTGAGACTGGTTATACGGTACCAGTCAGTGCTAATGGAGTCAAGTTGACTTTGGGAGGAATGTGTTGGATTCTTTATGCCTAAGACACATAGAACATTGATGTGGTTAGTATGTTATGATCCAAGTCGAGTGATACCCAATAACAAGCTTAGCAAACACCAATAAATATTTAACTGATGATATGATCATGCAACTAAATAATTACACTAATTTAGAAAATGGGTTTTCTAAATTAGTTATATATGAGATGGAACAACTTATAAGGATATTTTATTCTTGAGTATTATTTGTAATGTTATTTAAGTTGGTTAAATAATATAAAATAATAATAGAGTGTATGAGTTATATAATTAAAAGGTTAATTACATAACTTATATAATAACTAGTTAACAATTAAATGAATGATAAAAATTGGGGGGAAACCCCAATTTTAAACCCCATTCGGCCGCCCTCTTTAAGTGGGTTGGTTCATTTTGTTGTCTTGGGAGAAGACTTCATTAACTAGTCCCACACTCCATCTTTCCCTCTCTCTTACATGCAAAAGACCAAAAAGGATAAAAACTCTCCCCTTTCTTGAAGAAGTTCACGGCTGGAAAGAGGTTTCAGCAGCCTCGTTTGGTCATTTTTTGGTGTTCAAATCCTAGCAACTAGGTGTTTGCTTAATGCTTGTGGGTATGGAAGCTTGAGGACACCTTCCTTGGTGTTTTCGTTGTTCAAGAATATCATCACCTTTCTCAAATCTCACGGTTTTGGTAGCTCTTGAAAGGTAGTTTCATGAGTGTTGTTTTGGTTGCTATTCATACTTGATAGCTAGTTCTTTCACATATATGATCCTTTGTTCTTGGGTTTGTTGATGATAAATAATATGCTTTAAATTTTAGTTTATAAAACATATTATTAAGCTTTGATTCCGCTACGTTTTCATGTTTAAGAGGTTAAACAACTTTGATAATGTGTCCAACAAACCCCAACAATGGCATCTAGAGCCAGATATGTGGAAAACTAGCTTCTAAAGTCCTTGTAAAATTGGTTTTATGGGACTTAAACAACCTAATAGGGGCTGTTTTGTGATTATATAATGAATCCCCAATCTTTAAAGGTTATATCTTACATGCTTATAATTAAACCATGAAAGATAGTTGTCAAATGGTTGATTATTTTTGTTTGGACAAAAACCCTAAATTCTTGGTTTATGTTGGCCTAAAATGGGTTAAATGGGGATTTATTTTGGTTCTTGTATGTTGAATATGTTGTTTAATATTGGTGCATAACCTAGCCTTGACCTTGTGTTGTTTTGGTTTTGGATGAATGTTTGGTTTTGGTTGATTTCATTCATTATGGGTTGTATTATTTATTCTTTTGTGCTTGTATATGGTTGTAATTTATTTATTCATTCAATGGTGATGTAATAAATAGATTAGGTGTATTTTCTTTTATTAGAAAATTTTTATTAGGATATAAATTTTGTAAAAAAGATGCACAAGTTGGAAGCACAAAGGGAAGGCACAAAGAGAAGGACTTGAAGCATTTGGATGCAACTTCAAGTGGGGGTCTTTGGAGATCCTATCTTATGTGTTGTTATTAACCATTAGAAAAGACCAAATGGCAACACTTGTGATGGCAAACAAGTGTTGTAAACTTAGTGGCTATGGTTATGCACTTGTGATTGTATGATTATACTTTTTTGGTTGTTTGTTTTTGATTGTTGTTTGATATATGGATATGCATGACCAACTAATTAACAAACAAAACAAGCTGAAAATTTATGGTTCCTTATCATTAAGTGATTAATAAATGGTTATTAAAAGGATTAATGATTTTAATAAAAGGAGTTTTACTAAAAAGATAACCATAGGGTACCATGTATTTGAAAGCATGCGAATACAAGGTACATAGAGTTTTCAAAACTAGAATTAATGAAAACTAAAATCCCTTTGGAAACAAGTTTAACACCATCCTTTTACACCACACTCGAATCACTTAAGAACTATTTGTTGAATAAAGGTCACCTAACCACTTTTAAGGAACTTGTGTGTTTGAGGTGGGCTTAACTTTTTTGTGGGATAAAGGTCACCTAACCACTTGTATGTGTAAACTCACATGTGTGTGTAAGTAGGACGACTTGAATTGGAAACCACGTGTATAGGGTCACCAAAGCATGGCATACAATGGTGTTGATGGGATTTTACATGCCAACTAAACATAAGATGTTTAACCGATCCCATAAGGCTAGAAGTTGCAAAAGGTTGCAATTGTCAAGTGTTGACTACCTTGTTAATTTAAATAATCGGATAAAGGTCACCTAACCATCATTTAAATGTGACGTTGGATTATAGGTTTTAATTATTAATTGTCTATGAGACATAAAAGTGTATTAATGATTATAATTTAATTTTTCAGAAATACTAATATGATCTTTGTTAATTATTGTAGAAATGGCTGCAAACCATAATGCTACCACCCCGATCATCCATACCCTATCGCTAAGAACTATCTTAGAGAGGGATCGTCTTAACCATAATAACTTTATGGACTGGTTTTGAAACTTGAGAATTATTCTCAAGCAAGAGAAAAAGGCCTATGTCCTTGACGATCCCATTCTTGACCAACCCGACCCCGAGGATGTTGAGGCCTATAACAATTGGCTTTAGTACACTGAGGATTCCATGCAGGTTTCATCGCTCATGTTAGGAACTATGATTCCCGAACTCCAAAAGGATTTGGAGCGTCATGGGGCATATGACATGATTACCCAGTTGAAGGAAATGTTCCTTCAACAAGCTAGGGTAGAGCGCTTCGAAACAGTTCGAGCGCTTCATGCGTGTCGCATGGAAGAAACCGAATCGGTATCATCTTATGTACTTAAGATGAAAAGCCACATTGATCACCTCGAAGGCTTAACTGTCCCATCTCAAAGGAGTTAGCCACGGATTTGATCCTTAATGGCCTAACTAAAAGGTTTGAGACGCTCATAATGAATTACAATATGAACGGGTGGGACAAGAGCATTGGTGAGCTACACGTAATGCTCAAAAAGCCGAGGCAGGGATGGGTAGAAAGGTTCTACCTGTTCTCTCGATCAATGAGGGATGCAATAAGAAAAGGCCATTCCCCGATCCCAAGGCAAATGTTACCAAAGAAAGGGGTACATCAAAGGGAAAGGGAAAGGAAAGGCTAAAGCGAAACCTCCGAAGACTAAACTTAAGAAGCCTAAGGTAACAGAGAACGATCCATGCTTTAAGTGTGGTGAGTAGGACATTGGAAAAGGAATTGTCTTACCTATCTCAAAGAGTTGAGGAACAAGAGGGATGCTGTGCAAACCTTAGGTACAAATTTCATGATTCATATTGGTTTAAATGTTATTTCTTCAAACTCATGGGTCTTGGATACTGGATGTGGAACTCATATTTGCAATTTGTTGCATGGGTTCAAAAGAAATAAACACTTCAAGAAGGGAGATACAAGTCTCTACATGGGCAACGGAGCAAAAGTTTATGTCGAAGCCCAAGGAGACTATATTTTGAAACTTTCAGATGGTTTGGAAGTTGTTCTTATGAACATGTTGTATGTTTCTAGTTTGACTAGGAACATAATTTCTGTTTCCATTTTAAAACAATATGGTTATGATTTAAAGTTTGTAAACAATGGTATTTATGTTTGTATGGATGATGTATTTTATTTTAAGGCTATGCCTTTTAATGGTATCTATGAATTGGTTCATGATGATTCATCCTTTAATAACTCATTATACCAAATAAGCACCAAGAAACTTAAAATGGGTTTAAGTGATTCATATCTTTGGCATTGTTGTCTTGGTTACATAAACAAGAATCAGAATCAAACACTTCAAAAGAATGGTCTTTTGAAAACAAATGAAAATGGATCATTTGATAAGTGTGAATCTTGTTTACAAGGTAAGATGACCAAGTCACCCTTTAGTGGTACTAACAAGAGGGTAAAAGACTTATTGGGAATCATACATTTGGATGTATGTGGTCCTTTTAAGACAATCACAAGAAATGGTGAAAGATACTTCATTACCTTTACCGACGATTACAGTCGCTATGGTTATGTGTACTTGATGACACATAAATATGAAGCTTTTGAAATGTTCAAAATCTTCTAGAATAAAGTAGAAAATCAACTCAATAAAACTATCGAAGTTCTTCGTTCTGATAGAGGAGGTGAATGCCTAAGTGAGGCTTTTCAGAATCATCTAAGAAGTTGTGGGATCGTCTCACAACTTACTCCACATGGAACACCACAACATAATGGTGTATCCGAAAGGAGAAACCGAACCCTATTGGATATGGTTTGATCTATGATGGCTATAAGCTCACTACCTCTATCATTTTGGGGATTCACATTGCTCTTCGCGACTCGTACTTTGAATATGGCCCCGAAACCTATTGGACGAGTTCCATCACTATCATATTTAAAAGTATGGTGGTGTGAAGCTTATGTTAAGCTAAAGACTCAGAACAAGTTGGAAAGTCAATCCACTAAGTGTATATTTGTGGGATATCCCAAAGACTGTACAGGATACTACTTCTGTGATCCAACAGAGCAAAAAGTATTTATTGCTTGAAAGGCAGAGTTCTTGGAAGCTAAGTTTCTTATGGAAGGAATGACGTATAGAATAGTGGAATTTGATGTGTATCAAGATCCACAAGCCAATACACATTTGGTTGACACTAGCAATCAATAAGAGGTTGTTGATGATGATCAAGAGATTGATCAATACACACAAAACAGTCGCAGATCTGGTTAAGTTAGCATTCCACCTAAAAGATATGGATTTCATGAATGGATGCTACGTGGTTGACTCCGATGAGCCAACTACATACCAAGATGCAATGTGTAACACCCAATTATTTTAAAGTCAAGAAAGAAGAATAAAGTGAAAGAATAGAAGGAAAAGAAATAAAACCCAAGTCTAGGGGTAAAAAGTGTCCAAAAGGACAAAATGTTTGAAAACTTGGTGATAAAGGTGGCATGGCCGCCCATCACCCATTCTACACACAAAATTTTCGGATTTTTAGAGAGAGAAAGTAGCAGGAAGCAAAGAACTCTCGGGTTTGAAGATAAACAAGAAGAAAAGTGCGAATTCAAGGTAAGAATTCATGTTTTTATGGTGTTTTTAACCAGTTACGTCCTCGGGTCTATGCTTATGTGTGTTTATATGTGTTCGGGTATGTTTTAGTGGGTTCTAGGCGGTTGAATTCAATTGCAAACGAGTTCGGAAGAAAGCCATACTCAAGACCTACAAAGGTGAGTTCTGGACCCCTCTTTTACCTCTTTTAACTAATTTTGGGGTTGGAAATGCATGAATGTATGTTTTCATTAAACTGGGTTTCGGACCCGTATGTTTCATTTGGTGTATGTTGAGTGTATGATGTGATGTATGATTATGTTCATGCTTGATAATGTATGATGATGTTTCTAAGACTTAGGATGTCTGATTTAAGCTTAGAATGTGATGAACGGTGATTTAAAATTGAAATATGATGGGTAAGGCTCATATGTTAAGTTTCAGATCTGCATAAGTGTTGAAAAGTCAATATGGATAAGTAATGGGAAGAAATGCGGATGAATAGTTAATGCGGATGAGTATTAACTGCAAAGTAAGTCAACGCGGATGAACAATTAGTGCATGAGTATTAACTGCTAAGTAAGTCAATGCGGATGAGCATTGACTAAGTATGACAAATGTGTATGAAGGTTAATGCGGATGAAAGTCAATACGGATGAACATTGACTAAGTTTGAGAAATGCGGATGAACATTGACGAAGTTTGAGAAATGCGGATGAATATTGACTAAGTATGGGAAATGCGGACGAGTAAGGCCAATGCGGATGAACTATAGTAAATGCGGATGAACTTAGGAAATGCGGATGAACACTTAGACTTTTTCTGACTTTCTGAGAAAAAGACGAATGTAGGCTTTGACTTGAGATGTTCCCGGGGATTCATGTAAGTTGACTTTTGAGGTCATAGATGTTATGATGGGCATGTATGATGTATGTTTGATGCTTATGCATGATGGTATGTACGATGTATGCTATGTATGTATGATGCCATGTATGATGATGTTCCATATTATGTATGTTTATCTTTCCCATGACTTTACGTTGAATGTTAATGAATGAAATGAAAGTAGTATGTATCGTAAAGCAAAATATAATGAAAGAGGAACATGAAGTAAGAATGCATGCATTAATGAATGATGAAAGTAAAGAAAGTCTTTCAAGGCTTGTATGTCGGGACACGCCACTAAAAGGTGTTACCCAACGGTGTGCGGGTTCGCTACCCTGGGAGGATGCATATTGGGGTCTTTCTTTGTGATTGACCATTTGTATTGCTCCATTGCTGCATACCCTAGGTACTGCGACCAAAGGTGCGATGCACCGTTATAGCTGGTCTATGACAGGCCTAGGTCTAGTACCAAGAATAGATGGGTATTGCACATAGCAGTGGCACACCTAAACTCTACCCTAGGTACTGTGACCAGAGGTGTGATGCATCATTATAGCTAGTCTATGATAGACCTAGGTCCAATACCAGGAATAGCTGGGCAAATTTTATGGTTGAAGGAAAGGAAAGAGGTAATAATGAAAGAATGCAAAGTTAATAAACGTACAAATGAAAGAATGAAAGATTAATGAAGATAATAATGATACTATCTATGTGTACGTATGATGTATGATCACATGAAGGTAAAGAACGGTTTTAACGTAAGAAAGATATGTTTTAATGTAAAACTAGAACTCACTCAGAAACACTGACTTTTTATGCATTTTCCAGTTGGCAGGTGAGCATTGCTGAGGATGGCGCGGGGCAACTACTTGGCATTGGGATGGCATTCTTTTGTAAATGTTTTTGCATGATAATACGAACAATTGAAATTGTGTAATGAATATTTTATTATTTTTCAAAAGCATTGTTAATGAAAATGTTGTTTTAAATGTTTCCGCTACAACATTTATTTCTTGTTAATGTAATTATATGTTTTATGAGCAATGATTGGCTAGTTGTAAGCGTCCCAGGAACGGGGCCTTACAAGTTGGTATCATAGCCAAAGTTTAAGTGAAACAGGTAAATTTTCAAAATAAACCTAAACTTAAATTGAGAATGGGACAGAAAGGGAAGGGATGCCAATCTGAGTAGCTGCATGCCATCATGTATTTTCTTAATGTTAACCGGTATTACGTGCGCATGTTATGTGGTTATGTGTTGTTGGTAGAATTAGATACTGATGTAGTCAGGATAGGTAATGTTTGGGGTATGCAGAGTAAAGTAAGTGGCTAATCACAACTGGCCACTATAATTAGGGACTTACTATACTTGACATAAACAGAGCTGTTTCCTTGAATGACCGTGTTGGTTTTTGAATCTTTTAGCGTGTGTGTGTGAGGATGGCCGATGGTAGATCATCTAAAGCTTCGCGTGGTGGTGGACGTGGTGCTGAACCACGGGTTACGAGAGGAAGGCCTAGGGCCGAAAAGGTGGTTCATGAAGAACCAGAAACCCTTAATTCGGAGGGTGGAGATGAGAGTGCTAACCTGAGAGCCTCAGTGAAAGAGGTGGTTGTGGTGGAAGTGCATCAATTCATGCAGACGATTCTACCGTCTGTGGTGACCGAAGTGATAAAGGCAGTTAGAGAGGGGGAGAGAAAGGAAAGGAGTAGACCTACGGGCGAAAGAAGATAGCCAGAGATTGAGACGGTTCCTTCTGATGACGAAGAAGAAAAGGAAGAAGAAGAGCCTGTCTAGGAGGCGACATGAGGCTGTAACTATGGGGCATTTCAACGGTGTAAGCCCCCTACTTTCGAGGCACTGCTGCTGCTGCTCACCGATGGGTGAGAGAAATGGAAGCTGTTGTAAATATCAGCGAGTGCTGGGAGGATCAAAAGGTGAATTTCACTGCCTATTCTTTTATGGACTCGGCTTTGTGTTGGTAGGACAATATAGTCCAAGCCGAGGGTAGTCGAGCAATTGGGAGGATGAGATGATCTGAGCTGAAGAAGTTGGTGATTGAGGAGTTCTGTCCTTATAGAGAAATGGATAAAGTTAAGAGGGAATTCCTACAATTGGAGGCGGGAACAATGACTCACCAACAGTACACCACCAAATTGAACGAGATGGCGTGTCTGGTGCTGGATCATGTGACGATTCTATCACGGAAGATTAAGAGGTACATTCAGGGTTGCTAGCAGACATTCACAGGCATATGATCGTCGCCCGACCGAGCATGTTTAGGTCGGTGGTGGATTTGGCAGGGAGGTTATATGATGAGAGGGCTGTAGTGGTGGTGGCTGAAGGTAATAGGAAGGGTGGAGGCAATCGAAACTAGAATAGGAAGAGGTTTGGTCAGGGTAATGCCTTGACAGTTAACAAGAAGGCACGGGTGGATGACCGCCGTGTGGCCACATCGAGTGCGGGGTCAAAAAGGTGCAACAAGTGTGGAAGGGAGCATGCGGGAGAATGTAGGCTGGGATTGAACGGGTGCTTCAAATGTGGGAAGACGGGGCATATAGCCAAGGACTGTCATACGATCCGGTGCTTTAACTGTGGTGAAGAAGGCCACATAAGTAGAGATTGCAAGAAGCCGAGGGCGGAGGGTTCTGAGGCGAAGAAGACGGGGGGAGAAAGACCAAAGGCGAGTGCCAGGGCATTCACAATGACACAGGAGGAAGCTAGGATGGACCCTGATGTCGTGTCCGGTACGTTTTTGGTGAACCAAACTTTAGCTTCTGTGTTATTTGATTCTGGTGCAAGTAAAAGTTTTATTTCTGCTGCTTTTCTGTGCTAAACTACTTGTTAGTAGTAGAGGTGTTGATGCGCCCTTTGATGTAGAAACTGCCATAGGTAAGTCTACCAGGATTTTTGAGCTAATAGAGAACTGTGATGTGGGACTTGAGGGTCATAAGTTTTCTGTTAGGTCGTTTGTAATGACCTTAGGTGGTTTCGATTTGGTTCTTGGGATGGATTGATTGGCGGACTCCAAGGCGAACATTGTGTGTCGTAAGAAGATGATTTGTTTGACAGCGCCTGACGGGAGTTCCGTAATTGTTTATAGGGATCAGGTCACGACGATCCCGAAAGTGATCTCAATGGCGGTGGCGGGAAGGTGTATGAGGCGTGGATGTAGTGCCTACTTGGCTTACGTATAGGATGTGGATACGCCAACACCACAACTATCCGATGTATCGATGGTGTGTGACTTTCTAGACGTGTTTCCAAAAGACTTACTAGGAGTGCCACCTGACCGAGAGATCGAGTTCCAGATTGATCTGATACCAGGTGCCCAACCTGTTGCCAAGACACCGTATCGGTTGGCTTCGACAGAGATAAAAGACTTGATGGAGCAGTTGCAAGAGCTACTTGATAAGGGGTTCATTCGATCGAGTATCTCTCATTGGGGTGCTCCGGTCCTGTTCGTGAAGAACAAAGACGGTAGTAAGAGGATGTGTATTAACTACCGTGAGCTGAACAAGTTGACAGTCAAGAACCGATACCCCTTACCGAGAATCGATGATTTGTTTGATCACCTTCAAGGTGCCAGTTGGTTCTCAAGAATAGACCTTCGATCTAGCTATCATCAACTGAAGGTGAAGGAGCAAGACATTCCTAAAACAGCTTTACGCACGCATTATGGTCACTACGAGTTCCTTGTAATGTAATTTGGTTTGACCAACGCGCCAGCTGCTTTAATGGATTTGATGAATCGAGTGCGCCGGCTGTTGTTGGATAAACCAGTGATTGTGTTTATTGATGATATCCTGATTTATTCAAAGAATGAAGAGGAGCAGGCCGGTCACATTCGGAGGTTCTGGAGATGCTAAGAAAGGAGAAGTTGTACGCCAAGTTCTCCAAGTGTGCATTTTGGTTGCACGAAGTTCAGTTCTTGGGTCATGTGGTGAATCCCGATGGGATTACGGTGGACTCGGCAAAGGTGGAGGCAGTGATGCAATGGAAGTCCCAAAAGACGCCATCCGAGATTCGTAGCTTCTTGGGTTTGGTGGGCTACTACAGGAGATTCATCCAAAACTTTTCCAAGATCACTTCTCCACTAACCAAGTTGACTCGAAAAGATGTGAAGTTCGTATGGGGTCAAGCTCAAGAGAAGGCGTTCGAAGAATTGAAGGCGAGGTTGACTCAAGCTCCTGTTCTGTCATTACCCGATGGGAGTGAATATCTGGTGGTTTATTCTAATGCTTCCTACTCGGGGTTGGGGTGTGTCTTAATGCAAAGAAGGAAGGTTATAGCTTACGCATCTCGACAATTTAAGGTTCATGAGGTCAATTATCCTACTCATGACCTGGAGCTAGCAGCCGTGGTCTTCGCGTTAAAGATTTGGAGGCACTATCTTTACGGGACGAAGTGCACCATTTTCACTGACCACAAGAGCTTGAAGTACTTCTTCGAGCAGAAGGACCTGAACATGAGGCAGAAATGGTGGTTGGAACTTATAAAGGATTATGATTGTGAGATCCACTACTATCCGGGCAAAGCCAACGTGGTGGCTGATGCCCTTAGCCAAAAAGAAAGGCCCGAGCCAATTCGGTTGAAAGCATATCAACTAGTCATGACCTCTGATGTGATGAAGCAAGTCAAAGAGTTTCAAGATGAGGCATTGAAAGAAGATCATGTTAACTCAAAAAGGATGAAAGGTCTAGTTGGGGAATTGGGTGAGAACACAATTGGTGTTAAAACCCGATTTAGACGGGTGTGGATCCCTCGTTTTAGGGATCTACGGGTGAAGATTTCGGCTGAAGCTCACAAGACTTGATACTCCATTCATCCAGGTGCCACAAAGATGTATCAAGACATGAAGAAGAATTATTGGTGGCCGGGTATGAAACGTGACGTAGTGGAGTATGTGAGTAAATGCCTTACTTGTCTACAGGTGAAGGCCGAGCATCAAAAGCCGTATAGGAAGATCCAACCTTTGGATATACCGAAATGGAAGTGGGAGCACATCACCATGTATTTTATTATGAAGCTGTCGTGTACTCCAAAAGGGTATGATGCTATATGGGTGATTGTTGACCGCTTGACGAAGAGTGCTCACTTCCTACCGATCCGCGAGACATATTCATCTGAGAGGTTGGATGATCTATTTATCAAGGAAATTGTAACTCGTCATGGTATGCCGGTGTCCATTGTGTCTAATCGTGACACCCGGTTTACATCCAAATTCTGGAAGAAGTTCCACGATGCCATGGGGACGAGGTTACATATTAGCACGGCTTATCATCCTTAGACTGATGACCAGTCAGAAAGGACCATTCAGACCTTGGAGGACATGCTTCGGGCATGTGTTATTGATTTTGGGGGAAGTTGGGATGACCACTTACTGTTAGCTAAATTCTCATACAACAACAGTTATCATGCTAGCATTGGTATGCCACCTTATGAGATTCTATACGGTAGGAGATTAAGAACGCCCGTCTGTTAGGGCGATTAGTAAGAAAGAACTAGGGAGCGTCAAGGTAATCGAGGCTACAACTGAGAAGCTTGAAAAGATCAAGGCCCTCATGAAGGCAACCAAAGATAGACAGAAGTCGTATGCTGATAAACGACGCAAACCGATTGAGTTCTAGGTGGGTGACTGGGTTATGTTGAAGCTCTCACCTTGGAAGGGGATCATCTGATTCAGGAAGCAGGGCAAGTTGAGCCCAAGCTATATAGGGCCTTTCTGAATCATTGCTCGAGTAGGAGAGGTGGCCTATAGACTGGAGTTACCAGATGAGTTAAGTGGAATTCACCTGATATTCCACATATCTCATCTAAGGAAATGTTTGGCGGACGAGGATATGATTGTTCCATTGGAAGATATTGAAGTAGACGAACGACTCAATTATGTGGAGCAACCAGTGGCAATTATCAATCTTAAAGAGAAGAGGTTGAGAAATAAAGTGGTTCCTCTTGTGCGTGTACAGT
Source organism: Flaveria trinervia (assembly GCA_025506515.1). Taxonomy (NCBI): domain Eukaryota; kingdom Viridiplantae; phylum Streptophyta; class Magnoliopsida; order Asterales; family Asteraceae; genus Flaveria; species Flaveria trinervia. The sequence goes on from CM046447.1 coordinate 28,269,376, forward strand.
GGAAGCACAGGAAGGGATCCGAGTCTACGTGGGAGACTGAAGAAGAGATAAGATAGCATTACCCATAACTGTTTGAGGAATAGAAGGTTTCAGGGATGAAACCTAAATAAGGGGGTGGACTTGTAACACCCGTTATTTGTAAAGTCAAGAAAGAAGAATAAAGTGAAGAAAAGAAGGAAAAGATATAAAACCCAAGTCTAGGGGTAAATAGTGTCCAAGAGGACAAAATGTTTGAAAAGTTGGTGACAAAGGTGGCATGGCCGCCCATCACCCTTTCTACACACAAAATTTTCGGATTTTTAGAGAGAGAAAGTAGCAGGAAGCAGAGAACTCTCGGGTTTAAAGAGAAACAAGACGAAAAGTGTGAATTCAAGGTAAGAATTCATGTTTTTATGGTGTTCTTAACCGGTTATGTCCTCGGGTCTATGCTTATGTGTGTTTATATGTGTTCGGGTATGTTTTCGTGGGTTCTAGGCGGTTGAATTCAATTTGCAAACGAGTTCGGAAGAAAGCCATACTCAAGACCTACAAAGGTGAGTTCTAGGACCCTTCTTTTACCTGTTTTAACTGATTTTGGGGCTGGAAATGCATGAATGTATGTTTTCATTAAACTGGGTTTCGGACCCGTATGTTTCATTTGGTTTATGTTGAACGTATGATGTGATGTATGATTATGTTCATGCTTGATAATGTATGATGATGTTTCTAAGACTTAGGATGTATGATTTCAGCTTAGAACATGATGAACGGTGATTTGAAATTGAAATCTGATGGTTAAGGCTCATATGTTAAGTTTTAGAATCTGCATAAGTGTTGAAAAGTCAATGCGGATGAGTAATGGGAAGAAATGCGGATGAACAGTTAATGCGGATGAGTATTAATTGCTAAGTAAGTCAATGCGGATGAACAATTAATGTGGATGAGTATTAACTGCTAAGTAAGTCAATGCGGATGAGCATTGACTAAGTATGACAAACGCATATGAAGGTTAATGCAGATGAAAGTCAATATGGATGAACATTGGCTAAGTCTGATAAATGCGGATGAACACTGACTAAGTCTGAGAAATGCGGACGAATATTGACTAGCTATGGGAAATGCGGATGAGTAAGGCCAATGCGGATGAACTATAGTAAATGCGGATGAACTATAGTAAATGCGGATGAACTATAGGAAATGCGGATGAACACTTAGACTTTTTCTAGACTTTCTGATAAAAAGACGAATGTAGGCTTTGACTTGAGATGTTCCCGAGGATTCATGTAAGTTGACTTTTGAGGTCATTGATGTTATGATGGGCATGTATGATGTATGTTTGATGCTTATGCATGATGGTATGTACGATGTATGCTATGTATGTATGATGCCTTGTATGATGATGTTCCATATTATGTATGTTAATCTTTCCCATGTCTTTATGTTGAATGTTAATGAACAAAATAAAATTAGTATGTAACGTAAAGCGAAAGATAATGAAAGAGGAACATGAACTAAGAAGACATGCATTAATGAATGATGAAAGTAAAAAAAGTCTTGCAAGCCTTGTATGTCAGGACATGCCATTAAAAGGTGTTAGCCTAAAGCTGTGCGGGTTCTCTACCCCGGGAGGATGCATATTGGGGTCTTTCTTTGTGATTGACCATTTGTATAGCCCCATTGCTGCATACCCTAGGTACTACGACCAAATGTGCGATGCACCATTATAGTTGGTCTATGATAGGCCTAGGTCCAGTACCAGGAATAGCTGGGTATTGCACATAGTAATGGCACACCTAAACTCTACCCTAGGTACTGTGACCAGAGGTGAGATGCACCATTATAGCTAGTCTATGATAGACCTAGGTCCAGTACCAGGAATAGTTGGGTAAAGTTTATGGTTGAAGGAAAGGAAAGAGGTAATGGTGAAAGAATGCGAAGTTAATGAATGTACGAATGAAAGAATGAAAGTATGAAAGATTAATGAAGATAATAATGATATTATCTATCTGTACGTCTGATGTATGATTTGAAAGTAAAGAACGGTTTTAGCGTAACAAAGCTATGTTTTAATGTAAAACTAGAACTCACTCACAAACACTATCTTTTTATGCATTTTCCAGTTGGCAGGTGAGCATTGCTGAGGATGGCGCGAGGCAGCTACTTGGCATTGGGATGACATTCTTTTGTTAATGTTTTTGCATGATAATGCGAACAATTGAAATTGTGTAATGAATATTGTATTATTTTGCAAAAGCATTGTTAATGAAAATGTTGTTTTAAATGTTTCCGCTACAACATTTATTTCTTGTTAATGTAATTATATGTTTTATGAGCAATGATTGGCTAGCTGTAAACATCCCAGGAACGGGGCCTTACACAATGTGCAATTCAGATTATGACAAATGCCTGGAAGCCATGAACGTAAAGATGCAATCCATGTATGACAACCAAGTTTGGGAATTGGTTGACCCTCCACTTAACTCTAAACCGGTTGGATACAAGTGGGTTTTCAAGAAAAAATGGATATGCATGGAAACTTGGATACTTATAAAGCAAGACTTGTAGCAAAAGGTTTCACTCAAACTCAAGGTGTTGATTATGATGAAACCTTCTCGCCTGTGGCAATGCTAAAGTCAAGTAGGATTTTATTTGCCATAGCTGCATATTATGACTATGAGATTTGGAAAATGGATGTCAAAAACGCTTTTCTCAATCGACATCTTGAAGAGACTTTCCATATGGTTCAACCTGATGGTTTTGTCGATCCATGACATCCTAATAAAGTATGCAAGTTAAAGAGATCAATCTATGGATTGAAACAAGCATCGAGAAGTTAGAATCAACATTTTGATGAAGAGATCAAGAAATTTGGTTTCATCAAGAACGCTGACGAGGCTTGTGTTTATAAGAAGGCTAGTGGGCGCATAATTACATTCATAGTATTGTATTTTGATGACATATTACTTTTTGGAATTGACATTCCAACCTTGGAAGGTGTTAAAACCTGGCTTGGAAGTTGTCTTTCCATAAAAGATCTCGGTGAAGCCGCCTATATTTTGGGAATAAAGATCTATAGGGACAGATCGAGGCGGTTGATAGGTTTAAACCGAAGTGCATATATTGATAAAATCTTGAAAAGGTTCAAGATGGAAAACTCTAAGAAATGTATGGTACCCATTCAAAGAGGGACAATATTGAGTACATCTCAATGTCCAAGCTCAAAGGGTGAGCAACATTGAATAAAGGACATCCCATATGCATCTTCTATAGGATCCATCATGTATGCGATGATATGCACTAGACCAGACATGTCATGCGTGTTAAGCATGATAAGCAGATATCAGTAGAATCTAGGTAATAGCCATTGGATGTCTGTTAAAAGTATATTAAAATACCATTGTAAAGCGTTACACGTATGCGAGTTTCCAAACTAATCGAGATGATTCTCGATCACAATCGGGGTATGTCTTCGTTATGAATGCAGGAGCACTGTCCTAGAAGAGTTCAAAACAAGATGTCGTAGCATTGTCCTCTACAGAATCCGAATACATAGCCACCTCATTAGTAGCTTAGGAAGCTGCATGGACAAAAGAAGTTTATTGCCGATCTAGGGGTGGTCTCTTCCATTCAAGACCCCCTAGAAATCTTTTGTGATAACGAGAGTGCGATTGCTCAAATCAAGGAACCCCGTGCACATCAAAAGACTAGACATATTGAGGGGAGATTCAACTACATAAGGGATGAAGTTGAAAAAGGAAAGATATGTATTCGTAAAGTTCACACCAATCAAAACATTGCGGATCCACTCACGAAGCTCACTGAAAGGGCAAAGCATGAAAGTCATACTTGTGCCTTAGGACTTCGATATTCTAGTGATTGGAATTGATCTGTTTAGTATTTAAAAGTTTGGAACATTGTAATATTTAACTCTTTCATATATTTGTGATATTCTGAGTTATGTTCCTTGTAGCATGTATACATCCATGAATATGTTTATTATTCTAAATGTCCGTAGTCGGTCATGTTTGTGGGAACAAATATGAACGTAAGACTATTATGAACATGGATTGGTGGATATTCATAAGGCATGAATATAGAGCAATTGTTTGCTGCCAAGGTTCATAGATATTTGTGGGACACAAATATTGGACCGACCCGCGTCTCAAATTTTACTACATGGAATCTTCTTGATTGATCATAAGTAAACTTGATTAAAGATGAATATCATTTGGTATCCTCTGACCTGAGATACATATTGGGTTTTGATGTTCACCAAGTGTTATACCTTGAGCTAGTTTTTCACTATTTTGAAATAATGGATAGTACATAAGGCTATGTTCAGGTGTGACACAAGGTGATTGTGAGATACGTATGTAGTCAAGATGGAATTTGTTCCTCTTATTCGTTAAGAGCAAGATGTCTAAGGCCTGATAAAGTTAAATCAACAATGAATGATCATTCTGTGTCCTTAGATTTAACATGACATCTGTAACAAAAGGATAAATGATTGATTCACGTAAATCATTTCAAGTTGGATACTTGAAGGGGATGATGTTATTGAATGGCTTTTAGTCATGTGTATTAAGGGTAGTAAACCATTGTTAGGCGGTATTTACTACTTGCATCAATTTTCTATGAATCTTGTGCAAGTGGGAGCTTGTTGGATTCTTTATGCCCAGACACATAGGACATTGATATGGTTAGTACATTATGATCCAAGTCGGGTCATACCCAATAACATGTTTAGCAAACACCAATAAATATTTAATTGATGATATGATCATGCAATTAAATAATTACACCAATTTAGAAAATGGGTTTTCTAAATAAATTATATATGAGATGGAACAACTTGTAAGGATATTTTGTTCATGAGTATTATTTGTAATGTTATTTAAGTGGTTAAATAACATCAAATAACAATAGAGTGTATGACTTGTATAATTAAAAGGTTAATTACATAACTTAATAATAACTAGTTAACAATTAAATGAATGATAAAAATTGGGGGGAAACCCCTATTTTAAACCCCATTCAGCCACCCCCTTTAAGTGGGTTAGTTCATTTTGTTGTCTTGGGAGAAGACTTCATTAACTAGTCCCACACTCCATCTCTCCCTCTCTCCTACATGCAAAAGACTAAAAAGGATAAAAACTCTATCATTTCTTGAAGAAGTTCACGGCTGGAAAGAGGTTTCAGCAGCCCCTTTTGGTTATTTTTGGGTGTTCAAATCCTAGCAACAAGGTGTTTTCTTGATGCTTCTGGGTATGGAAGCTTGAGGGCACCTTCCTTGGTGTTTTGGTCGTTCAAGAACTTCATCCCCTTCCTCATTCTCACGTTTTTTTACAGCTCTTGAAAGGTAGTTTCGTGGGTTTATATTTGGTTGTTGATGATAAATAATATGCTTTAAATTTCAGTTTATAAAACATATTATTAAGCTTTGATTCCGCTACATTTTCATGTTTAAGAGCTTAAAGAACTTTGATAATATGACCAACAAACCCCAACAGAATGAGTGAGGCTCAGAAGGTTCTGTTCAATGCTGAAAAGAAAGTATATGCCTTGTTGACTCAGTTAATACCTCAGGACATTTTTCATCAGTTCTCTACGAACAAGCAGGCTAAAAAGTTATGGGAGGCATTGGAGAAGAGATATGATGGAAACGTAACTCTAAAAGCACTAAAGGCTAAAGCTCTCAAAAAGGAATTTGATAATTTCTCTTCGATAGGGAATAAGAGCTTGGATGATATTGTTGATAGATTTTATCATCTGATGAGTGAGTTGCACACTCATGGTGTGAGAACATCTATGGAAGGTAAAGTTTCAAGCTTTGCCGATAGTTTGCCTGATAAATGGGATTCGTTTGTGTCAAGTCTAAGATAAAATGACCGTGTTGGTGTTTGAGGTTAAGGAGGAAGAACTACGAATGAAATTCAAGTTGAAGAAAGGATCCTATGTTTATAATCCTTCACTTTACAACTCAGTCTGACACTAGCTGTTTCAGGAGCACCATTACAAACAGCGTTCGTGTCTAGTTCTTTTGCTCCTTCCTAAAACAATGCATCAGGAACTGAAACATCAGGGTCATTTGGAACCCAATACATAGTTCCTGAGGCAAATACTACTAAGTTGAACTGAGAATCTCGGTAATGTCATAGTGGAAGTTGCTAAGGAGCACATGGATCTTCTAGCGGCTGTTGTACAATTTTATGATGGTTTAGTTGCCGGTAAGATTGGAAATTGTCATCTTGTAGATGAGGATTACGAGCAAGTTGATGAAAATGAGCTAGAAAGAATGTACATAATGACGGGTTTGCAAGAACACAAAACACAAGTTTAACCATTTAAACTTTCAGAAAAACGCAGCGGACATATATAGCTTTAAAACCCATTTATAAGCTGAATATTTCATGTTCTTAGTGTCCATTTAATGTAGAAAAGCAAACCCAAACAAAGGATCATGTATGTGAATGAAACAAGCTATGACAATACATAAACGTATATAAAATCACAGCTTGAACAAGCTGTGACAACTACCTTGTTCCAGCAGCAAATGTCGACCAAAATGAGGTGTTTGATGCTTGTTCTTTTGGCCAAGACTTCAAGGAGGAGTCCTCAAGTGCTTATACCCCAAGCCTTGTGAAGCACATACCACTTTTGCTAGGAATAGTTCACCAAAATCAAACCAAAAACTCCAAATTCTGCAGCCTCAAATCCGAGAGAGAGAGAGAGAGAGAGAGGAGAGAGTCTTTTTGATTTTTGTTTGCATGAATGGATGTGATGTTAGGTTGGAGTGAATTGCTAGTTAAGAGTTGCAAGTCTCAAAACACAAAGGTCCAATGAGAATGCAACAGGGGGCAGCCATGTGTTTTAAATTTTAAGAGATTCCCTCTTAAAATTATAACACATAATACAAGTTAACTAGTCCTTTTAACTAGACACATATACAAGTAACCATTTGATTGTATAATCTAGACTCCATTATAAGTTTTGCAATATTATTTAACTAATTTAAATAAAATTACAAATAACTCATTGAACAAAAAATCCTAATATATTGTTCCATCTCATATGCAACTCTTTTAGAAAACCTATTTTCTAAATTGGTGTAAATATTTAATTGCATGATCATATCATCAATTAAATATTAATTGGTGTTTGCTAAGCTTGTTATTGGGTATAACCCGACTTGGATCATAAGTACTAACCACATCAAATTCTAAGTGTCTTGGGCACACAGAATCCTACAATCTCCCACTTGCCCAAGATTCATAGAAGATTGATGCAAGCAGTAAATACCGCCTAACAACGGTTTACTACCCTTAATACGTATGAATAGCCATTCAATAACATCATCCCTTCAAGTACCCTACTTGAAATAATTTAGGTGAATCGATCATCTATCCTTTTGTTACAGATGTCATGTTAAATCCAAGGACACAGAATGATCATTCCTTGTTGATTTAACTTAATCAGGCCTTAGACATCTTACTCTCAACGAATAAGAGGAACAAATTCCATCTTGACTACATACGTTTCTCACGAACACCTCGTGTTATACCTGAACATATCCTTATGTACTGTCCACTATTTCAGGACAGTGAAGAATATGCTCAAGGTGTGATACTTGGTGAATATCAAAACCCAATATGTATCTCAGGTCGGAGGATACCAAATGATATTCGCCTTTACTCAAATTCACTTATGATCAATCAATAAGATTCCATGTAGTAAAATTTGAGATGCGGGTTAGTCCAATGTTTGTATCCCACAAATATCTATGAACCCTGGCAGCAACCCATTGCTCTATATTCATCCTTATGAATATCAACCAATCCAAGTTCATAATAGTCTTACCTTCAAACTTGTTCCCACAAGTATGAACGACTACGGACATTTAGAGTAAACATTTTACTCATGGATAAACATGCTAAATGGAATATTATTTGAAACATTATAACCAAATAATTTATTCAAATAATAGAAAATTCCATATATCCAAATGCTAAATTTACAGATCATATCCAATCACTAGAATATCGAAGTCCCATGGCACAAGTATGACCTTCATGCTTTGCCTTTTCAAGGAGCTTCGTGAGAGGATCAGCAACGTTTTGATCCGTGTGAACTTTGCGAATACATATCTTTCCCTTTTCAACTTCATCTCGTATGTAGTTGAATCTCCGCTCAGTGTGCCTAGTCTTTTGATGAGCACGGGGTTCCTTGATTTGAGCAATCGCACCCTCGTTGTCACAAAAAATCTCTAGGGGGTCCTGAATGGAAGGGACAACCCCTAGATCGGCAATGAATTTCTTCAACCATGCAGCTTCTTGAGCTGCCAATGAGGCGGCGACATATTCTGATTCTGTAGTTGATAGAGCCACCACATCCTGCTTGGAGCTCTTCCAAGAGACAGCTCCTCCATTCAGAATGAAAATGTATCCCGATTGTGATCGTGAATCGTCACGATCGGTTTGGAAACTTGCATCCGTGTAACCTTTTACAACGAGTTCCTCGTCACCAGATCCATAGATCAGGAACATATCTCTTGTCCTCCTTAGGTACTTAAGTATGTTCTTAACAGCCATCCAATGACTGTTTCCAGGATTTTGTTGGTAACGGCTTGTCATACTTAAGGCGCATGACACGTCCGGTCGAGTGCATATCATTGCATACATGATGGATCCAATAGCAGATGCGTATGGGATGGCCTTCATTTTATCTTGCTCTTCCTTTGAGCTTGGACATTGAGTTGTACTCAACATCGTTCCTCTTTGAATAGGTACGGTACCTTTCTTAGAGTTCTCCATCTTGAATCTCTTCAAGATTTTATCAATATATGCACTTTGATTCAAACCAATCAACCGCCTTGATCTATCCCTATAGATCTTTATTCCCAGAATATAGGCGGCTTCACCAAGATCCTTAATGGAAAAACAACTTCCAAGCCAGGTTTTTACACCTTCCAAGGTTGGAATGTCATTTCCAAATAGCAGTATGTCATCAAATACAATACTAGGAAAGTTATTGTGCTCCCACTAGCCTTCTTATACACACATGCTTCATCAGCGTTTTTGATGAAGCCAAATTTCTTGACCTCCTCATCAAAACGATGATTCCAGCTTCTCGATGCTTGTTTCAATCCATAGATTGATTTCTTTAACTTGCATACTTTATTAGGATGTTTGGATCGACAAAACCTTCAGGATGAACCATATAGACATCTTCCTCAAGATATCCATTTAGGAAAGCGGTTTTGACATCCATTTGCCAAATCTCATAATCATAATGAGCAGCTATGGCAAACAATATCCTTATAGACTTTAGCATCGCAACAGGTGAGAAGGTTTCATCATAATCAACCCCTTGAGTTTGAGTGAAACCTTTTGCTACAAGTCTAGCTTATAAGTATCCAAGTTTCCATGCATATCGGTTTTCTTTGAAAACCCACTTACTTCCAACTATCTTGGAGTTAAGAGGTGGTACAACCAAGTCCCATACTTGATTGTCATACATGGATTGCATCTCAACGTTCATGGCTTCAAGCCATTTGTCACAATCCGTGTTGGACATTGCATCATGGTATGTGGTTGGTTCATCAGAATCTATCACATAGCATCCATCCATGAAAAATCCATATCTTTCAGGTGGATTACTAGTTCTACCACTTCTGCGAACGTGTTGTGTGTATTGATCAACCACTTGATCATCCTCAACATCCTTATGTTGAGTGCTAGTTTCAACCAAACGTGCATCGGGCTGTGGTTCTTGATCTTCCTCAAGATCCACTGTTCTACTGCTAGCTCCTTCCATAAGGAACTTTGCTTCTAAGAACTCACCCTTTCTGGCAACAAACACCTTTTGTTCCATTGGATCATAGAAATAATATCCCATAGAATCTCTAGGATATCCAATAAGATACACTTGGTGGATCGGACTTCCAATTTGTATGGGGTGGGAGTTTTAACATAAGCCTCACAACCCCAAACCCTTAAGTATGATAGGGATGGAACCCTTCCATGCCATATCTCAAAAGGTGTCCTTTCCACCTTTTTGGTTGGGGCCATATTTAGAATACGGCCGCGGAGAGCAGAGCGAAACCCCAAAATGATAGAGGTAATGTGCTTCTAGCCATCATAGATCGGACCATATCCAATAAGGTTCGATTCCTCCTCTCAGACACACCATTATGTTGTGGTGTTCCAGGTGGAGTGAGATGTGAGACAATCCCACAACTCCTAAGATGATTTTGAAAAGCATCACTTAGGTATTCACCTCCTCTATCGGTACGAAGAATTTTAATTGACTTGTTGAGTTGATTTTCTACTTCATTTTGAAGATTTTGAACATTTCAAAAGCTTCGTCTTTGTGCCTTAACAAGTACACATACCCATAGCGACTATAATCGTCGGTAAAGGTAATGAAGTATCTTTCACCATTCCTAGTCATTGGCTTAAAAGGACCACATACATCCGAATGTATGATTCCTAATAAATCTTTTGCCCTTTCGGTAGTTCCACTAAAGGGTGCCTTAGTCATCTTACCTTGTAAACAAGACTCACAAATCAAATGAATCACATTCATTTGTTTTTAAAAGACCATTCTTTTGAAGTGTTTGTAAACGTTTCTTGTTTATATGACCAAGACGACAATGCCAAAGATAGGTATCACTTAAGTCCAACTTGAGTTTTTTGGTGTTAGTTTGGTACAATGAACTATTTAAAGTATTTTCATGAACCAATTCATAAATACCATTAATTGGAATAGCTTTAAAATAGAACATACCATTTAAAGAAACATGAATATCATTTTCAATAAAAGATAATACATAATCATAATGTCTTAATTGGGATACAGAAATAATGTTCCTAGTCAAACTAGGAGCATACAAAACATTCTTCAAAATAACTTCCAAACCACTTGGAAGTCTTAGGATGTAGTCTCCACGAGCTTCAACTAAGACTTTAGTTCCATTTCCCATGAAGAGGCTAAATCCCCTTGTTTGAAGTCCCTACTTCTTGTGAACCCCTGCAACAAATTGCAAATGTGAGTTCCACATCCGGTATCCAATACCCATGTGTTAGAAGATGCAACATTAAGATCAATATGAAACATGTATATTGTACCTGAGGTCTGCCCGGCATCCCTCTTGGCTTTCAACTCTTGGAGATGGACAGGACAATTCCTTGCCCAATGTCCAATCTCCCCACACTTGAAGCATGGGTCATTTGTAGCAACCTTTTGCTTCTTCTCTTGTGGTTTGGGTGGCACCCTTGCCACCCCTTTCCCTTTTCCCCAAGCGGGTCCCTTACCCTTGGCAACCTTTGCCTTGGGTGCGGGACGAGGCCTTTTGTTGTTCCCACCTTCATTAATGGTGAGAACGGGTAAAACCCTTTTACCATGGCCGCCTCGGCCGTTTTGAGCATTGAGTGAAGCTCACCAATGCTTTTATCCCAAGCATTCATGTTGTAGTTCAACACGAATGTCTCGAACCTTTTGGTAAGGCCATTGAGGATCAAATCCGTGGCCAATTCCTTCGAGACGGGACAATTAAGCCTCTCGAGGCGGTCAATATGACTTTTCATCTTAAGTACATAAGATGAAACAGATTGGTTGTCGTCCATACGACATGCATGGAGTGCTCGAACCGTTTCGAAACGCTCAACCCTCGCTTGCTGTTGGAACGTTTCCTTCAGCTGGGTTATCATGTCATAAGCCCCGTGGTGTTCATACTACTTTTGGAGATCCGGAGTCATGCTCGCTAGCATGAGACAAGACACTTGGACGGAGTCCTCAGTGTACTTTAGCCAATCATTGAAGGCCTCCTCATCATCCTCGCTAGGTTGATCAGGGATAGGGTCGTCTAAAACGTACGATCTTCTCTCTTGCTTGAGAACGATTCTCAAGTTTTGATACCAATCGATGAAGTTGTTGTGATTTAGACGTTCCTTTTAGAGGATCGCTCGTAAAGATTGGTTGGACGCGGATGAGTTATCGGAATTATCATTATTAGAGGCCATCTACAAATTTAACAAAGTTTTATTTAGTATTTTCGATATTATCAATTTTAATAATTAATGCCTATTAAGGTCAATTATATATTAAAATCTAGAACCCAACATTACATTAAATTGTGGTTAGGTGACCTTTATCCCACGATTTAAATTAATAAGGTGGTCAACGATTGACGGTTGCAACCATTTGCAACTTCTAGAGGTATGGGATCGACCCTTGAACATCATATAATAGTAAGTCGGCATGTAAATCCCATCAACACCATTTGGAAACCACATTGTAGGTGATCCATTTAACATGGTTTGCAAATCAAGACATCCTACTTACACCCACGTGTGAGTTTGCCAAAACAAATGGTTAGGTGACCTTTATCCCATAAGTAAGGCATTCTCACCTCAAATCACAAGTTCCCTCAAAATGGTTAGGTGACCTTTATCCCACTAAGAATTCCCAAGTGACTCAAGTGTTGTGTAAAAGGACGGTGTTGATCTCGTTTTTAAAATTTTAGAGATTTCTTAATTCTAGTTTAGAAAACTCTATGTACTTGTATTTGTATGCTTTCAAATACAAGGTACCCTATGGTTCTTAGATTAAAACCAATTTTAATCTTTAAAATCATTAAACCATTTTAATAACTTTTATTAACTTAAATAACCAACATTTTCAGCTTGTTAAGTTTGTTAATGAGTTTGTTATGAATATTCAAATACAAACCAAACAATCAAACAAGCATATATACAAACATGAGTGCATAACCATAGCTACTAAGTTGACAACACTTGTTTGCCATCACAAGTGTTGTCATAAGGTCTTTTCTAAGGTTGAAAACAATCACAAAATGCAGGTCATTTTGGACCCCACTTGAACTTGCATCCATATGCTTCAAGTTCCATGTCTTTGATGTCCATCTTGGGTCTTGAACTTGTGCATCTTCCTTTTACAAAATGTATCCTAATACATTTTTCTAATAAAAGAAATGCACCTAATCTATTACAAACCCAAATGAATGAATAATTACAACCCAAATAATGAAACAAAATTACAACCAAATTGAATGAATGAATACAACCAACACAAGCATCCAAACATCACAAGGTCAATGGCTAGGTTATGCACTTTATCATCCAATGATCATAACATCAAAACATCTAATGAAACCCCTTTTAAAACCACCAAATTTCAGCCAACATAAACTGAAATTTTTGGTTTTAAATATTGTCCAAACAATCAACACATCAAGATATGTATCTTTCAAGATCTAATCACTAGCATGTGTGATATGACCTTGAAAGTTGGGGAATCATACAACCAAACAATAACAGCCCAAAAACAGCCTAAAATATGTCTATAAACATCCTTTAAAACCAATTTTAAAGAACAACACAAGCAAGTCATCCACATAACCGGCTCTAGATGCCATTGACGGGTTTGCAAGAACACAAAACACAAGTTTAACCATTTAAACTTTCAGAAAAACGCAGCGGACATATATAGCTTTAAAACCCATTTATAAGCTGAATATTTCATGTTCTTAGTGTCCATTTAATGTAGAAAAGCAAACCCAAACAAAAGGATCATGTATGTGAATGAAACAAGCTATGACAATACATAAACGTATATAAAATCACAGCTTGAACAAGCTGTGACAACTACCTTGTTCCAGCAGCAAATGTCGACCAAAAGGAGGTGTTTGATGCTTGTTCTTTTGGCCAAGACTTCAAGGAGGAGTCCTCAAGTGCTTATACCCCAAGCCTTGTGAAGCACACACCACTTTTGCTAGGAATAGTTCACCAAAATCAAACCAAAAACTCCAAATTCTGCAGCCTCAAATCCGAGAGAGAAGAGAGAGAGGAGAGAGTCTTTTTGATTTTTGTTTGCATGAATGGATGTGATGTTAGAGGTGGAGTGAATTGCTAGTTAAGAGTTGCAAGTCTCAAAACACAAAGGTCCAATGAGAATGCAACAAGGGGGCAGCCATGTGTTTTAAATTTTAAGAGATTCCCTCTTAAAATTATAACACATAATACAAGTTAACTAGTCCTTTTAACTAGACACATATACAAGTAACCATTTGATTGTATAATCTAGTCACTCCATTATAAGTTTTGCAATATTATTTAACTAATTTAAATAAAATTACAAATAACTCATTGAACAAAATATCCTAATATATTGTTCCATCTCATATGCAACTCTTTTAGAAAACCTATTTTCTAAATTGGTGTAAATATTTAATTGCATGATCATATCATCAATTAAATATTAATTGGTGTTTGCTAAGCTTGTTATTGGGTATAACCCGACTTGGATCATAACGTACTAACCACATCAATATTCTAAGTGTCTTGGGCACACAGAATCCTACACATAATGTTGGCCTTGGCGAGTGTAGTTAGAAGAGCAAAGAAGTTTGTCCAAAAGACGTGACAAATCTAGTTGTCACTAAAGATACGACTTTTGGTTTTGACAAAACCAAAGTCACATGTTTCAACTATGGTGAAAATGACACTTTAAACGTGAATGTGTAAAGCCCAAGAAAACTGGAAAAGGAACCCATTTCCTACATTCAACCGTTAAGACAAAGACATGATTGGAACTACTTCTTCAAGTAAAGAGACAAAGGCTCTAACTACTCAAGGTGATGAAGGGCAAGACTCGTCCTTCCACTTTGTTTCTCCAGGTGAATGAAATATTGCCTTTGTCGATGCATTGGATGATAAATCTGCTAGTGAAGGTGAGATCAGAGCTGAGCAAGCGATGTTAGATACCGAAGAAACTGTGAATGTTGTAAATCACTTTTGAGGAGGAGCTTAGAGCAAAAAACTCAGAATCTCTAGTCAACGAAAAGTCTGATATAGCTCAGATGGCTGATTCGTCTAATTCCTCACAGGTAAGTTCTAAAGAACAATTATTTGAAATACATGCTTGTACTGAATGTGAGAAATTTAAGGATAGAATTGATCTAAAATTTGCAAGGTTAGTAGAACACAATGATAATTTAGTAAACGATTTATAACTCTGCACCGAGGCTAATCGTATTTTAAAACAAAATGAGTGCAGTTTCAAAGAAAAAATAGAACTTTTGGGAAAACAACTAAGGGAAACTGAGGTTGTTGCATTAAATCAAGAAAATGACATAAAGTTTTTATTTAAATTCTTTGGAAGAAATGAAAAAGGAAAAAACAGTTTTAGAAGTCGAAGTTGAATCTTTAAAACAAAAAATGCATAGTTTGGCCAGTTCTTCTCACATAGTTCAAAACTTAGTGAAAGAACAAAATAATGGGGAAGGTCTGGGTTATAAAGTAGTTCCGCCTCCACATGAAGTCCTTTTGAACACTAAATGTAGACCAATCAATAATAACCCAGTAAAGGATCATGTGGTGTCCACACCTCTGGTTAGTGATCCTGATTCCATGGGTAAACTTGTGAAAAATATCACTAAACAGTAAAAGTCCACTTTAAAATCAAAAGAGGAGATGACGGTTGAAAATTTGGATGATCAAATTGAAAAGGTTAATTTAAGGTCAAGTTCACACACGTCTACTACTGAACCCAAAATGACTAATCTAATTAACCATAAACGTGTTAGTCATCAAAGTCCAAATAAAATGAAGTTGAATGATGCTCAAAATGTTAAAACTATTAATTTTGTTAGAGCAGGTGAAACTTCTAAAAGAGAAGTGAGACAACCCTATCGGACACATCACAAACCTCTACCAAACTCAACGCCATTTCAACATGTTCCTCAATCTGTAAAAGGGAGATCGTGCTACAGTTGTAGAAAACGAGGACATATCTTTCCTAATTGTCCTTACTATCAGACACCCAAAAAGAAAATTGAACTTTGTGATGAAAAACCAAGTTTTTCTAGAATGAGATTTAATACACCACCTAAGAGTATTAGTGAACCTAAAGTTCAAACCATAAGCCAGTCGTCTGTTTACCACAAACAGGCATTACACAAAACTGGCTTATGGAAGATAAAATCAAGTAATATGTCTAATAGTGAGGAAAATAAGAAAAAAGAAATGCCCTCATTCTCTAAAGGATAGTGGGTTGAATTCATGATGTGTGATTCCTCTGGGTCACCCAAGCCGGTTAAGGTTTGGATCCCAAACCTGAACTAATCAATTCCTTTGAATGTGCAGGGTGTTCGTTACAACACTATCACAAATACCTAGATTACTGATAGTGGGGCGTTCAGGCACATGACCAGGAATGCGTCTCTCCATTTTAACGTAAAACAAATTAAAGGGGGACATGTATCATTTGCTGCGAATAAAGGAGGTTACATCACCGCTCAAGGCGAAGTAGGAAATGAGAAAGTGAAGTTTGACAAGGTCAAGTACGTTCAACAACTACAAAAAAACTTGCTTTCAGTCTCTCAGATCTGTGATAAAGGATTCAAAGTTGTGTTTGACAACACGAAGTGCTACATGTTGTAGAAGGATTATGTTATCCAGTAGGATATTAAAAGGATTTTTCATTATCTGAAGGGTACTCTAACACTCGGGTTGTGGTATCCTCATGATGCTGACTATTAGCTTACAGTGTATAGTGACTCGGACTATGGTTGTTGCAAGATAAATTACAAGTCAACATCAGCAGGATGCTAGTTCTTTGGTAGACGGTTAGTCACCTGGAAGTGTAAGAAGCAGACCTCAGTTGCTCTGCCAACATGTGAAGCTGAATATGTTGCTGCTACAAGTTGTTGTTCGCAAATCATTTGGATTCAACAGCAAATGCGCGACTATGGTTTGCAATTTTTTAACACCCCTATCTTCGTTGATAATTCTGCAACAATTGCTGTCACCAAAAATCCGGTCCAACAATCGAAAATGAAACACATCGGTATTAAATATCACATTATACGTGACTGTTTTGAAAAGCAATTAATCGATGTTGCCAAAATTAATATGGATTTTCAATGCGCCAACCTCTATGAAAAAGCATTTCACAAACCTCGATTTTTATATCTTTTAGAGGTTAATGGTGTGAAAAAGAAAAGTGATGTGATTCAAGAAGAAGAAAGTTCTTAGTCCGACAAGTATTTTCTTAGTTTATTATTTATTTTATTTTATTTTCCTGCCTTTTAAAATCCAAAAACACAAAAAGATTTTTGGTTTTAGAATTTTAGGGGGAGACTAGTTTAGTTTAGTATTTACTAAGTTGCAGTATTTATTAATTTAAAAAAACGAGGGGGAGGGAAGACTAGCTGAAAGAAATGAAGATATGTTGTGCAAAAGAAAAACAAATGCTCTAACAAGAAGATAGGTTGTGTGCCTCTCTACTATGCGGTGGCACTGACCTAAGGATAAGTGTAACCTAAATATTCTAGAATTCATTGTTGTTTGCGCCTCTCTGCTGTGTGATGGCACTGACCTGAGGCTTGGCATCTCTTTGATAGCTCTTAGAATAGTTCTTCTTGTCAAATACCCGTAGACCGCTCAAAATCTCCTGAGAAATGTTGATTACCATATATGTGTCGGATCCACAAATGTTTGTTGAAATAATTAAACCTAACTCATCACCAATATAAGTCAAAAATCTATGTATGGATTTAAGTGGACAAAGGGGTCCCAAATGATTATGATATACCTGTATGATTCCACAATGAATCTTTCCAAAAATGATCGAATTAACTTGAAGTTGCTCTGCTCAGAAAGTAAAATCGATTAGATGTATTCTAAAGGTTTCCATCCATCTTAAACCCAAAACCACAAAAATATGTCTTGTTTCCCTTAATTTGAAGTTGTTTATGTTTTCTAGTCTTTTGTTGCGTAGATGTCAGACTATACAACTAGATGAAATCTGTGAATCACTCACTAAAAGTGGTCACGTCTTAGGTGACCAATCGGTTCTAAACGAAAAGGATCAAATCCGAGGTGATCAAATGATGTTAAATCAAAAGGGTCATGTTTGAGATGATCATAGGTCATAATGTTATATATCAAAAGTTAAAATTTTAATTGTTTGAAAGTGTATGGGGTCAAACTCATAAGTATGAGCCAATCGCATGATTGGACCATAAGTATGAGCCAGTCGCACGATTAAACCATAAGTATGAGCCAATCACATGATTGGACCATGAGTATGAGACAACCATCCGATTGGATCACAAGAATGAACCAATCGTACGAATGAATGAAGGAGTATAAGCCTGTCACAGACTTAACCCCAGTCGCACGAATGAAGCATGCATATGGGTCCAGTCGCACGACTGAAATTTAAAACAATATAAATAAGGGGTTAGTCGGTCGTAAACCTTACCACCCTTTAAAACTCTCTGAAACCGCCCATACACACATACTCCGCCAAATTGTTGATTGTTGTGATTACTCCCCATTTCTGATACTAACATGTTTCCCACTTATCTATAGGTATTGTGCAACTAAAATCGACCCAAATGAAGGGTTTAATCGAACCCTAAATGACCAAAATTTAAAGATCAATAACCAGGACTAAAGTCTTAAAATAGACCTATTAAATGGACACTAATGGTGATTTAACCAATACTAAGTGTTATTTCGAGTCTTTGCAGTCTAAATGAATCTAAACACGAAGAATATTGTCACGTCTTGACAAAGTTTTAAATTTATGGTGTTCAACAGTAAGATATACGAATGGACACACTGATAAACTTCAGTCGCTAAAACTAAGCCAGACACATGATTTAATCGCACGACTGAATCATGCATGTGGGTTTAGTTGCATGCCTGACTCAAACGCATGGCTCAGTGTACGACTAACCTCAAACGCAGGCTTAATCGTACAACTGCACTCAATCGTACGACTGAACTCAATCGTATGACTAAACTCAGTCGTATGGTTCAGCCGCACGATTGAATCAGTAGATCAAAATCATTCAAACTTCAACTGTTAAGTCTAGCAACCAATCTAATGTATATATTTCTTGTGTTGCAGCAATATGGCTAAAAGATGGACAATGAGCACCAAGCACAACATATGTGCACATCTCGATGCTACTTCCCGGAATGCCTCCGAGCTCACTGGGATTATTGCTTTCCTATGTAGATCGAGGATCTACAAGGCCATCTCGACTCCATGCACACCATACAGATCTCTTTTGCAGGCCTTCTAGGAAAGTGCCTCAGTTGACCGGTTGATGGAGTCTCACTGTATCCGCAGCTCCATTTTCAGACAAGACATTGAGATCCGTGAAGAATACCTAGGAGAGTCCTAGACTTGGGGGAAGACGGAGCCGATCCAACTAAGCCGCATCCACTGACTGTACGTGGTTGTTTTCTTAGGATCAAGTACGCCGGAGACATCAATGCCGGCGTATTGAACAAGAGCAACATGTGCCCGCAATTCAAATACTTGACACATGTGATCTTAAAGTGCATTGCCTCCAGGCGGGGAGGATTTGATAAAATGTTAGACCAAATCCAGAATGCATACGTTGCACTGGTACTAAACCACCCGTTCAGTTTTTCTCGCATGCTCTTCTCCTATTTGATCGAGAACCTTGAAGCCAAAGGCAAGGAAGGCTTCTGTATGTATCCACGTTTCTTACAGATGATCATAGATGAGAAGCTTCCCATGCTGCCAAAAGAGAGAGATGATGCAATGGTGCTTGACGTGATGGATGATACCACCTTAGGCAGGATGAAAGTATACCGGGGGAAGCAACTGAAGCCCCTGGTCAGGAGATTGTGTAACATCTGATTACTTTTTTTCAAAAAGTCAAAGAAAGAAAGAATAAAGTGAAAGAAAAGAAAGAAAAAATATTTTACCCAAGTTCAAGGGTAAAAAGTGTCAAAAGGACAAAAAAATTTGAAAGTGGGTGTAAAGTGGGCATGGCCGCCCACTCTTTTCTTACACTCCCAAATCATTGGATTTTTAGAGAGAGAGAGAGAGAGTAGCAAGAAGCAGCAAAATCTCGGTTTACAAAGAAAAATTAGAAAGAATTCAAATTCAAGGTAATAATTCATGCTTTTATGGTGTTCTTAACTGGTTACATCCTCGGTTGTCTACTCATGTGTGTTATGTGTGTTCAGGTGTCTGTTTTTAGTGGATTTCTAGGTCGTTGAACCTAATTACAAACAAGTTTCGAAGAAGCCATACTCAAGAGCTGCTAAGGTGAGTTCTAGAACCCCTCTTTTATATGTTTTAACTGACTTTAGGGCTGGAAATGCATGAATGTATGTTTTTATAAAACTGGGTTTCATACCCATATATTTGAGTGTGTGTATATTGCGGGTATAGTGTGATTTTGGACTATGTTCATGCTTGATGATGTTATGGTTGTGTTTCTAAGGCTTAGAATGCAAGATTTAAGCTTAGAACATGATTGATGAGGGTTGGGGACTGAATCTGATGATAAGTGTGCCCTAGGTTGCTTATGCGCCCAAACAGTATTTCATACGCCTAAGTTTAGAAAAACTGCTTAAGTGTGAACAAATGCGGATGAGCAAATGTGGATGAGTAAGAAATCCGGATGAGAAAGTCAATGCAGATGAGAAAGTCAATGCGGCTGAGAAAGTCAATGCGGATGAGAAAGTCAATGTCGTAAGCTCAACTGCATATGGTTTAGCTAACCCTTAAGGATACACACAAGGGTTCTAGTCTTTGTGACTGACTAACGATGTGCTACATGGTTTATAGTGATTACTCACCTCGGTGCTAGTGCCAGCCAATGTGCAGTGTGGAAGTCATTTATGATCTTCGGCCTAGTACTCGAGTTATGCATAATGTTGGGGTGTAGTATATAGTGGTTTATGGTTATTACTAACCTCGGTGCTGGTGCGAGGCTATGTGAAGTATGGAAGTCATTTTATGATCTTCGGCCTAGTACCCGAGTTATGCATAATGTTGGGGGTGTAGTATACAGTTGGGATCTTTGTCGCTTACCCCAGTCCTGGTGCCAGGCTATGTGCAGTGTGGAAGTCAATTATGAACTTCGGCCTAGTACCCTATTTTTTTGGGGCATAGCTGATGACACTGATCCAGATAGTGATAAAGAATGTGATAAAGAAGGAAAGAGTTAAAGAAGTGTGTGATGAACAGTAAAAGAATATAATAATGATATATCTATGTGTACGTACAATGTGTGATCACTTGTGATAGTAATAAAAATTGTTTAATGAATGAAAGGTAATGTAATGTTTTTATAAAACTAGAACTCACTTAGCAACGCTGACTTTTTATGCATTTCTCCAGTTGGCAGGTAAAAGCTGCTGAGGATGGCATGGGGCAACTACTCAGCTCTTTTCGATGGCATCCATGTTTATAATGCTTTTGTGTGGAACTGCAACATGTATTTTGTAATTTGATAACAATGTATTATGCAAAAGCTTTTGTAATTCAATGAAATGTGTGTTTTTAATGTTTCTGTTGCAACGTTTATTTCAAGTTAAAGTAATTATTTGTTTTATGAGTGATGATTGGTCAGCTGTAAGTGTCCCGGGAATGGGGCCTTACAAGTTGGTATCAGAGCCAAAGTTTAAGTGAAACAGGTAAAATTTTAAAATAAACCCAAACTGAAAATGGGACCGAAAAGGAAGGATGCAAGTCTGAGTAGCTACGTGTCATCAAGTATTTTCTTTAATGTTAACCAATATTACGTGCACATGTTATGTGGTTTATGTGCTACTTGTAGATTTAGATAATAATGTAGTTAGGATAGGAAATGCTTGGGGTATGAAGAGTAAAGTAAATGGCCAATCACAACTGGCCACTGTAATTAGGACTTACTATACTTGACATAAACTAAGATGTTCCCCTGAATGATCGTGTTGGTGTTTGAATCTTTTAACGTGTGTTGAGGATGGCTGGTGGTAGATCTCCGAAGGTTTCGTCAGGTGAAGGTTATGGTGGACGTGGTGCTGGACCGCGTGTCAGTAGAAGTATGACTAGGGTTGCTGAAATGGCACTCGAAGAGCCTAAGATCCATCACCTGGAAGTCAGTGATCATAGTGCTAGTCTGAGGACCACATTGAAAGAGGCTGTTGTCGAGGGAGTTCAACAGGTCATGCAGGCAATTCTACTGTCTATGGTGACTAAGGTAATTAGGGCGGTGAAGGAGACAATCGCGATTAAGGTGAACAAGAAAGGTAGCGGCAATCGGAATTGGAACGGAAAGCGGGTTGAACGTGGGGGTTACACTCCAAACAACGAGGTTGCTAGGATGGATGATCAGCGTGTAGCTTCGTCCGGTGCGGAGATGAGGAAATGTGGTAAGTGTGCTAGATGGCATACATGAGAATGTAGGTGGGGATAAAACCCCTGCTTCAAATGTGGGAAGCCTGGCCATATAGCGTGGGAGTGCGGGGTTGTAAGGTATTACCACTGTGGTGAAAGGGGTCACATAAGTAGGGACTATAAGAAGCCAAGGGTAGAGAGTTCTGGAGCAAGGAAGACGACCATAACTAAAGGGCAGAGGATGAGCACAGGGCCTTCATGATGACCGGGGAGAAGGCTAGGACGGACCTTGATGTCATGTTAGGTACGTATCTAGTAACCAAACTCTTGCTTCTGTGTTGTTTGATTCTGGTGCTAGTAGGAGTTTTATTTATGTTGCCTTTTGTGCTAAGTTGCCCATTAGAAGTAGAAGTATTGATGAGCCCTTCGATGTAGAAACTGCCATAGGTAAGCCTACCAAGATTTTTGAGCAGATAGAAGCCTGTGATATAGAACTTGAAGGTCATAAGTTTCCTGTTAGACCATTTGTGATGACCTTAGGCGGGTTTGACGTAGTCCTAGGAATAGATTGGTTGGCGGACTACGAGGCAAACATTGTGTGTCGCAAAAGATGGTTGGATTAATAGCGCCTGACGGGAGTACGGTGACGGTTTATGGTGATCGAGTCATGACTATTTCGAAGGTGATTTCGATGGCGGTGGCAGGAGAGTGCATGAGGCATGGGTGTAGTGCCTAGTTGACCTACATGAAGGATGTAGATATGCCAACACCACAATTGTCTGATGTACAGGTTATGTGTGGCTCCCCAGAGGTGTTCCCGGAAGACTTACCGGGAGTGACACCAGATCGCGGGATTGAGTTCCAGATTGACTTGATACTGATTGCCCAACCTATTTCTAAGGCACCGTAGCGGTTAGCTCCGACTAAGATAAAGGAACTGATGGAGCAATTACAGGAGTTGCTTGATAAGGGGTTCATTAGACTGAGTATCTCTCCTTGGGGTGCTCCGGTTTTATTCGTGAAGAAGAAGGACGGTAGTATGAGGATGTGCATTGACTTCCGAGAGCTGAACAAGTTGATGGTCAAGAATCGGTATCCATTGCCGAGGATCGATGACCTGATCGATCAGCTCCAAGGTGCCAGATGGTTCTCGAGGATAGATCTTCGACATGGCTACCATCAGATGAAGGCTAAGGAGCAAGATATTCCTAAAACAGCTTTTCACACGCGTTAGGGTCATTACGAGTTCCCCGTTATGTCATTTGGGTAGACCAACGCGCCAGCTATTTTTATGTATATGATGAATCGAGTGGGTCGGTCGATGTTGGATAAATCAGCGATTGTGTTTATCGATGATATCTTGATTTATTCCAAGGGTAAGGAGGAGCATGCCAGTCATATTGAGAGGTGTTGGAGACGCTAAGAAGGGAGAGCTATATGCTAAATTCTCCAAGTGCACATTCTTGTTACGCAAGGTTCAATTCTTTGGTCACATGGTGAATCCCGAGGGGATTATGGTGGATCTGGCAAAGGTGGAGGCAGTGATGCCATGGAAGTATCCAAAGACGCCATCTGAGATTCGTAGTTTCTTGGTTTGGCAGGCTACTATAGAAGATTCATCCAGGACTTCTCTAAGATTGCTTCTCCACTAACCAAGTTGACCAGGAAGTGTGTAAAGTTTGTATGGGGTCAAGCTCAAGTAAAGGAAGAGAATCAGCCATATGGAAAACCCTACATTTGGATATATCGGAGCGGAAGTGGGAGCACATCACCATGGACTCTATAACGAAGCTGTCGCGTATCGCGCGAGGGTATGATGCCATATGGGTGATCATCGATCGCTTGACGAAGAGTGCGCACTTCCTACCCATTCGTGAGACATATTCATCAGAGAGGTTGGCGGATCTGTTCATTAGAGAGATTGTAACTCTTCATGGTGTGTTGATGTCTATTGTGTCTGATCGTGACACCCGGTATATATCTAAATTTTGGAAGAAATTGCACGATGCGATGAAGACGCGGTTACATATTAGTACGGCTTATCATCCTCAAACGGATGGTCAGTCGGAGAGGACAATTCAGACACTGGAGGATATGCTTCATGCATGTGTCATTGATTTTGGAGGAAGTTAGGATGACCACTTACCGTTAGCTGAGTTCTCATATAACAACAGCTATCATGCCAGTATTGGTATGCCCCCTTATGAGATGCTATATGGTAAGATTTAGGGCACCCGTGTGTTTGGGTGATATTGGCCAGAAGGAGTTAGGGAGCGTTGAGGAGATCGAGGCTACGACTAAGAAGCTTGAAAAGATCAAGGTCTTCAAGGAGGCAGCCAAGGTAGACAGAAGTCGTATGCTGATAAACGACATAGAACAATTGAGTTCCAGGTGGGTGACAGGGTTATGCTGAATGTCTTACCTTGGAAGGGTATCATTCGGTTCAGAAAGTAGGGCAAGTTGAGCCCGAGATACATAGGGCCTTTCTTAATCATTGGTAGAGTAGGAGAGGTGACATATATATTAAAGCTACCAGATGAGTTAAGTGGAATTAACCCAAAATTCCATGTGTCTCATCTGAGGAAATGTTTAGTAGACAAGGATATGGTTGTACCACTGGAGGATATTGAGGTAGATGAACGGCTCAATTATGTGGAGCAATATGTGGCGATCATTGATTGTAAAGAGAAGAGGTTGAGGAATAAAGTGGTTCCTCTTGTGCGTGTACAGTGGAAGCACTGAAAGGGATCCGAGTCTACATGGGAGACTGAAGAAGAGATGAGACAACATTACCCACAATTGTTTGGGGAATAACAGGTTTCAGGGACGAAACCTATAAAGTGGGTGGACTTGTAACATCTAGTTAGTTTTTTTAAAAAGTCAAAGAAAGAAAGAATAAAGTGAAGGAAAAGAAGAAAAGATATTTACCCAAGTTGAGGGGTAAAAAGTGTGAAAAGGACAAAAAAATTTGAAAGTGGGTGTAAAGTGGACATGGCCGCCCACTCTCTTCTTACATACCCAAATCATCGGATTTTTAGAGGGAGAGAGAGTAGCAGGAAGCAGCAAACTCTTGCTTTTAGAAAGAAGAACAGGAAAGAATTCAAATTCAAAGTAAGAATTCATGGTTTTATGGTGTTCTTAACTAGTTACATCCTCGGTTGTGTGCTCATGGGTGTTGTGCGTTCGGGTGTATGTTTTTAGTGGGTTTCTAGGTGGTTGAACTCAATTCCAAACGAGTTTGGAAGAAGCCATACTCAAGAGCTGCTAAGGTGAGTTCTAGAACCCCTCTTTTACATGTTTTAACTGATTTTGGGGCTGGAAATGCATGAATGTATGTTTTTATAAAACTGGGTTTCATACCCGTATGTTTGAATATGTGTATGTTGTGGGTTTGGTGTGATTTTGGACTATGTTCATGCTTGATGATGTTATGGTTGTATTTGTAAGGCTTAGAATGCAAGATTTAAACTTAGAACATGATAGATGAGGGTTGGGGATTGAATCTGATGATAAGTGTGCCCTAGGCTGCTCATGCGCCCAAAAAGTAGTTCATACGCCTATGTTTAGAAAAACTGCTGAAGTGTGAACAAATGCGGATGAGTAAGACATGTGGATGAGAAAGTCAATGTGGATGAGAAAGTCAATGCAGATGAGAAAGGCAATGCGGATGAGTAAGTCATGCGAATGAACAAATGCGGATGAGTAAGTTATGTGAATGAACAAATGCGGATGAGTAAGTTATGCGAATGAACAAATACGGATGAGTATGCTATGCAAATGAACAAATGCGGATGAGTAAAGTCAATGCAAATGAACAAATTCGGATGAGTAAGTTCATGCGACTGAATAAATGCGGATGAACAAAGTTAATGCGGATGAACAAATACAGATGAGTAATTTCATGCGACTGAACAAATGCGGATGAAAAAAATTAATGTGGATGAACAAAGTTACTGTGGATGAACAAAGTTACTGCGAATGAACAAAGTTAATGCGGATGAACAAAAAGAAATGTGGAAGAACAACAAGGAAATGCGGATGAACACTTAGAAAATTTTCTGACTTTTTGGGAAAAAAGTGAAATGTAGGCTTTGACTTGGGAGGTTCCCGGGGGTTCATGTAAGTTGACCTTTGAGGTCATTGATGATGTGATGGGCATAGTATGATGATGTGATGTGATGTATGGTTGATGCTTAATGTATGATGATATGTATGATGTATGTTATGTATGTATGATGATGCCTTGTATGGCGATGCTTTGTGTGATTATGTTTATGTTCCTATTATGTATGCTTATCTTTCCCGTGGCTTTACGTGTTATAGTTGTGAAAGAAATGATAAAGTATTATGTAACGTAAAGTGAAAAATAATGAAAAGTGGAACAGAATGATAGAATGCATGTATTAATAAAAGATGGTATAGAAAGGCTTGCAAGCAATATGTACAGAGGTGCATGGCTCTAAAATGTCATAAGCTCAACTGCGTATGGTTTAGCTAACCCTTAAGGATACACGCAGGGGTTCCAGTCTTTGTGACTGACCAACGATGTGGTACATGGTTTATAGTGATTACTCACCTCGGTGCTGGTGCCAACCTATGTGCAGTGTGGAAGTCATTTATGATCTTCGCCCTAGTACCCGAGTTATGCATAATGTTGGAGGTGTAGTATATAGTGGTTTATGGTGATTACTCACCTCCGTGCTGGTGCTAGGCTATGTCCGGTGTGGAAGTCATTTATGATCTTCAGCCCAGTACCCGAGTTATGCATATGTTGGGGGTGTAGTATACAGTTGGGATTTTGTCGCTTACCCCGGTGCTAGTGCCAGCTATGTGCAATGTGAAAGTCAATTATGAACTTCGGCCTAGTACCCCATTTGTTTGGGGCATAACTGATGACACAGATTCTGATAGTGATAAAGAATGTGATAAAGAAGGAAAGAGTTAAAATAATGTGTGATGAACAATAAAAGAATATAATATGAAATTATCTATGTGTACGTACAATGTGTGATCACTTGTGATAGTAATAAAAATGCTTTTAAAAATGAAAGGTAATGTAATGTTTTTATTAAACTAGAACTCACTCAGCAATGCTGACTTTTTATGCATTTCTCTAGTTGGCCGGTAAAAGTTGCTGAGGATAGCATGGGGCGGCTACTCAGCTCTTTCGGATGGCATCCATGTTTATAATGCTTTTGTGTGGAAATGCAACATGTATTTTGTAGTTTGATAACAATGTATTATTTTGCAAAAGCTTTTGTAATGCAATGAAATGGATGTTTTTAATGTTCTCGCTGCAACGTTTATTTCACGTTAAAGTATTATATGTTTTATGAGTGATGATTGGCCAGCTGTTAGCGTCCCGGGAATGGGGCCTTACGTTTGTTTGGGCATCTGGCCAATGAGGACTACGTGGCACCTTCTCGCAACAAATGGCATCACGATGATAGTGATTCCGATGCTGAGCCTATTGTAGTACCCACTGACGAAGAGGATGATGATGATGATGATCAAATGATCGTAAAGGTGGTGGAGATACTGGTCCTAGTCAATCAAGGGCCACTAAAACTTCTACAATATCTCCACATGACACCACTGATGCACTTGGTGGAACGGAGAAGGCTGCCTTCCACCAAGACTTCTTGCTCGATGAAGAGGAAGAATCTGATGATGAGCCTCTGGTCAGGCAAGTCGGTAGCCGGGTTGTGGCTACCGAAAAAGGAAAACAGTGGTCGCTGGATGCCAATCCGGGTCGAAAAGTGGTGCTACTAACTTCACTGATCCTACTTACACACCCGACTAGCCAATCAGCTCATGGGGAGCCTCGATCTCCAAGGGATCAAGGAAGAAGAGGATGGCCCAACCCCACGACAAAAAAAGCAAGAGGCAAACAATCACCCTAATCACTACAACCACCATTACTACCACTGCCACCACCACTACCACAACCACTACCACCACAACACCCACTCTCACTCCCACAACCACTGACACTACAACCACCACTTATACACCTACCTCCACCTCACCCACACTACCTAACACAACTCCACCACAATCCACTCCCATTCCTCCTCCCATCTTCACCACATCCACCAATACAACCACCACTCAACAAGCCGGTACATCCACCCAATTCCCAACAACACATGGCTCCATTCTATCCACTATCGGGTTAGAGGAACAGTTGGGAAGCCTAAACCGCATTGTGCTAAAGCTGATCACAACTGATGATCTGAGAGCTACTCAGATAAACCAGCTGATGGTGGTAAATGCAGCTCAAGAAAAGCAAATAGCTCAGCTCAATGAGAAGAATGCACTTTATGAGAGAGCTTTAGGCCGAGCTCACCATGCACTAAAGAGTCAAAATGGGTTGGTGATGGCATCAGTGAAAAGATTGAGGGACTGGAGAAAAAGAACAAGAAAATTATGCTAAGGCTAATGGATCTAAGGGTGAGGCCCTAAAGATTAGAGAGGGTGATAATGATGGTGATGAAGTGGATGATGATGATGAGCTTATTGATGATGAAGAAGAAGTAGATGAGGAGGAGGAAGCAGGACTGAGTGGGAAGGCAAAAAGGATGATAAAGATGATGATGATGAGCAAGAAGGTGATGGTGCTGCATCGGCCTCAACTCAAGCAACTCGGGAGAGGCGTTCCAAAAGAGCCTCATCCTCTATAGCTCTAGCTAAGGAGACTCATGATCAGGGCAAAGACAAAGCTCCATAAGCTAATGATTTTTATGTTCTTCCTCTTCAGCTGCAAGCTCTCCAAAGCAAGTATCAAGACAAGGAGGTGTGAATAGATGTGATTAGTTTGGTGGTGGTGTTTATTCTTGAAGGGATCAAGCTAACTCAAAAGCCAGTGCTGGAACATCAATTCCATCTGAAATGATGGTATTGTTTGGCATGTTTGTGAAGAGTTATGAAGTATTAGTGGCTAGAGAACTGAACGGGAAAGGAATGACCATAGAGGACATGTATTAGGTTGATCCAGATGACTTGGAGGAGACTGATATACAGTGGCAAATGGTGATGTTGACTCTCAGAGCTTGAAGGTTTATGGAGAGAACTAGTAGGAAGAATTTTGGAGGCTAAAAATCTAACTACAAATTAGGCTTTGATAAATCTAAACTGAGGTGTTTTAATTGCAAGCAGTTAGGAAATTTCAAAAGGGAATTCCCATTGCCAATTGTCACAGATCCAAGCAATTCTGGAGTCCCGAGATTAGCTTCTACTGAAGAAAAGGAAGAAATGAAATAGAAGAAAGAGCTAGCTTTATTTTCAATATTTGACCGGAGTGTAGAAGGAGAAGAGACTAAAAAAGTAATCAATCAAGCCCTTGTGCTGAGATTGTTGAAGAAAAGGAGAAGAAGGATTGTGAGGAAGAGTTTGATCCGTTTGAAGAATTCGGAAGTGAAGCTAAAGCGTGTGAAGGTGTTAAGAAGGATTGTGAGGACTGTGTTGAGAAGGTTGAAAATGGTGATTTGAAGGTTGAGGTTTAAAAAGAAGGTAAAGATGAGAAGGTGCTGATAGCTGGAAGCCAGTCTGAAGAGAAGCAAAGAGAAGAATGATGCTACAACCACTATTGAGGAAAACAAGAAGAGTACTCCAGTGTGTCATTGCAAAAAGGCTCTGACAATATAGAAGGTGGTGATGGGTCTTCCATATAAGGTAATAAAAGATATGTGTTCTTCAGCTTGAAAAATAAGTATATTTGGAGTGTATAAAGCAAGTCTTTTGTTACTTAATAATGAAAAGGACTTAAAACAAGTTAATGATGAGCTTAAAATCAACGAGTTAATATATTTTGTTAAATTAAATGAAGCTTTAAAAGAAAATGAACATTCAAAAAGAATTGTTTTAGAAAGAAATGTTAAAATCAATACTATGACTGAAAGAGTTGCATTTATTGAGTTTGAAACTAGTAAACTTCAGTCAAAGCTTGATATATGGGCAATTTCTAGGATGAACATGACAATTTGTGCAAATCACAAAGGGGGGCTAGGATTAAAACAGGTTTGGGTTACGAAACTATTGTGGTTTATTCTCCTCCTACTACTTATTGTTATTCACCTATGCCTGTTCCACACCCTTCTAATGATTTTATTCAAATAGGTACTAACAGTCTGTCTACAGGTTTAGAGGTGTGAACTCTAAGGATGTACGTCAGGAGTATGGTTATGGACAGACTAGCGGGCTTGGATGCAATAGTTTTAGTACACCTAAACCTCAACATTCTATTTAGATCATAGCTCTAGTTTAGGTTCTATTTTTGTTTCCAAAAAATATGTCTCAGACATTGATTTGACTTGTTCTAGTAATCTTTCTACTTCTTCTTTAAATGATTTGAGTTGTAATGTTGAAGCTTCCACTGCTTGTGTTAATAATTTTGTGAATGATTCTGCTGTCGAGAGTAAAGAGAAAATTAAAAGTAATTGTTATGAAAAATCCTTTTCTCACCCCATCCCATCATTTACCCTAATTAATATATCACTATGGAGTGAAAGGGTAATGCCATCTTCATGTGCAGGTACAAGTGGTACAAGTACTACATGTACTTCAGATGAAAATGTTTCAACTATTGTAAATAATCATTCTTCAATTAATAAAACCAGAACCAGAGAAATGTATAAGACATATAGTGATGATGATTTGTGCTTATCTGAATGTGATGAGGAAATTTGTATAGATAAAATCACTGATCTCCCAAATAATATACCTAGACTAAAATCTTATTACTTTAGATGTGGTAAATAAGATCATGTAATTAAAATTGTTCTGAGCTTCATAACAGACATGTTCATAGGAATTTTTCTGGTAGTAGGCTAAGTCATCTGGTTAATAATTTCTTTTGCAAGAAGTCATCTGCACCAAAGCCTAAATTTGTTCAAACCTGGGTTCTTGTTTCAAATGGTTAATCTGTTCATTGTACTTTCTTGCAGGAGTCATCCACTAAGCTATAAATAGTGTTTGGCATGTTGATAGTGGATGCTCCAGACATATGACAGGGTTGAAGGACTTGTTGAAAAAGTATCACATCATTAATGGAGGATATATCGTGTTTGTTGCCGACAAGAAAGGAGGAAAAATGATTGGTCAAGGGATGTCTCCAATGGATCTCTTACACTAGAGAAATTCAATTATGTACTAGAGCTCGCTTTCAATCTGTTGAGTGTCCTCAGATTTGTGATTAAGACATTCCATTTTTGTTCAAGTATAATGATTGTCTCTTTCTAAAATCCGGGTTGATATTCCAGAGGAGATGGTGCTCATGCGAGCTCCAGGAAAGAATGACACATACCTTCTTGACATGGGTTCTAAAGAGTCGACATCCACTGTCATATGTGTTCTATCCAAAGCTTCCACATCTGAGTCTTTCTTAGGGTATCACAGATTGGGGCATGTTAATTTCAAAAATATAAACAAATTAGTTAAAAACAATCTTGTTAGGGGATTACCTTTAAAAAACTTTTTAGTTATCGAAAATGCGTGGCATGTTCCAATGGAAAACAACATAAGAAACCTCAAAAACCAAACCTTGAAAATAGCATTTCTAAACCTCAAAAACCCCTCGAGTTGTTACATACGGATTTGTATAGCCCAATCAACGATAAATCTATTTTAAGAAATCTTTTTTCCTTGTCATTACAGATGATTTTTCTAGGTATTCATGGGTGAGATTTCTTGCCTATAAAGGAGAAGCTGTTGAAGAGCTGCAGAAGTTGATTCTTTTAATTGAAGTGTTAAGCAAGAGGAAGGTTATGGCTATTCGAAGTCACAATGGTACCGAGTTAAAAATCAAATATTTGATTCCTTCTATGCAAGTAAAGGTATTATGAGATTGTTTAGTGTAGGGAGAACACCTCAGCAGAATGGTGTTGCTGAAAGAAAGAAGCGCACTATCATTGAAGCCGCTAGTACTATATTGACTGAGTCCTCTTTACCTATTATCTTCCAGGCTGAGGTGGTGAACTATGCTTCCTATGTTCTTAACAGGGTTTTGATCATTAAAGACAAAATGAAGACTCCTTATGAACTATTCCATAAGAGGAAGCCTTTAATTGATTTCTTTCATCCATTCAGATGCTCATGTACTTTACTAAATACCGAAACAGAAAAGACGAAATTTGGTGCTATGTTTGACGAGTACTACTTCATTGGCTATTCCTCCTCTTAGAAAGCTTACTGGGTGTACAACAAGAGAACACGTATTGTACAGGAGTCATTCCATGTTGATTGGCAGGAATCTATATTCTCATATGTCCTATCAGTACCTGCTTGGTTCTTTGACACAAATATGATTGCTAACTCATTAATCTTCCCATTTTTTATGAAGATATGTCCATCTCCAATGTCCAAACAAACCTCAATCCTCCAGATCCATTACCTATTGTTCCTCTTCTTCATCAAGCCCCTCCCAATTGACAATGCTACATTTGTTGACATTGCCTCCTCCTCCCCCTCCTCATCATTTGACATTCCACTCCCACTTGTTTTTGCATCTCTTCCCTTGTCACCCACCTCTACCTCATCTCAATCTATTCCATGAGCATCACCAATTATATCTACCCAACCATGTTCCCTTCTATCATCTACCCACCGCAACCCATCAGCCCACCTCCTTCAAATACCCTACCCATAACCATTGATTTCCAGACCTTGAAAGACCACCCATATGATAACATTATTGGATCCATCATCGATGGAGTTTGGACGCGGAGTCAATCTAGTTTGATTAATGTATGTCTATTCTCATGGTTTATATCCTAAATCATTCCAAAGAATGTTCATGCAGCTCTTCAGGATCCTTGTTGGGTTGAATCGATGCAACTGGAGCTGCAACAGTAAAGGAAGCTCAAGGTGTGGACACTGGTTGATTTACCACCAAACAAATGCCCAATAGGCATGAAATAATTCAAGAACAAACCCAATAATTGTGGTATTGTGGTAAGAAACAAATCAAGATTGGTGGTTCAAGGCTTTGCTCAAGAAGATTGGATTGACTACACGGAAGTCTTTGCTCTAGTGGCCCGTCTTGAACCAATACATATTTTTCTGGATCATGCCGCTAACAGCAGTTCAAAGTCTATCAGATGGATGTCAAATGTGCATTTCACTATAGGGAAATTGATGAAGAGATATACATGTGTCAACCACTAGTGTTTGAGGATCTAGACTTTACCAACAAATTCTAGAAGCTTGATATATCTCTCTACGGTCTTGATCAAGCTCCTGGCAGCTGGTAAGAGACTCTAACATAGTATCTTCTAAGCAATTGTTTTTCTCATGGCACCATTATTATGAATCTCTTCAAGAAAGAAGTGGATGGTGAGTAGCAAATCGTGCAAGTCTATGTGGATGACATTATTTTTGGCTCCACTAATCCAAAGCTATGTCGGGAGTTTGAGGAAGTTATGTGTAGTCATTTTGAAACGAGCATGATGGGAGAGATGTGCTTTTTCCTTAGGTTGCAAGTTGAAGAAAAGCTTGAAGGAATTCTCATTCATCAGGAGAAGTATATCAAAGAAATTATGAAGAAATTCAAGATGGATGATGTTTCTCCTGAACTGAATCCAATCACTACTCAAACAAGCCTCACTCCAGATGAGAACGGGAAACCTATTGATCCTTATCGGTTCCCCAATGTATCTTATAGCAAGTCGTCCCGACATCACCTTTACTGTAGGATATTGTGCTCGATACCAATTTATCACGAAAGAGTTACATGAAAAGGCTATAAAATGAATCTTTCATTATCTTAAAGGCTCTTCATGTTTAGGGCTTTGGTGTCCTTATGGTGGAAATTTTGATTTACATGCTTATTGGTTGCAGGTTAAACAGAAAATCGGTCACCGGAGGCTGTCAATACCTAGGAAATTGTCTTGTATCATGGCAGAGCAAGCAATAGACTATTGGGTCTATTTCTACAAGAGAGGCGGTGTATATTGCTGCTTCAAGCTGTTGCTCATAAGTGCTATAGATACAACATCAGATGATTGACTATGGCATCAACTTTCTTCATACACCCTTGTTCAGTGACAACGAATCAACCATTATTCCTATTGAAACAATGATTCATGCAATCCGTGATCCTCAAGAGAAGGGTTTTATTAATATTATTCCTATCGACACAAAAATCAAAAACCTGATATTTTCACTAAAACATTCGATAAACCTTGTTTTTTTGAACGAATCACCATGCTAGGAGTAATATCATTTTAAAACTTTTTGCATCATCTTATGTACATAATGTATATATTCCTTTTATTGTTTTCTTTCTTTTCATTTTTCTGTACGCCCCATAACCTTTCATCATTTTAGATAACAAAATATAATGAATACAAAAATATATTAAAAAATAAAAAAATAATATATATATATATATAATATATATATATATAAACATTTTCTTCTTCGTTTACTTAGAAATTTCTTCAATCTTGCGGGTTTGTAGAACTTTCAAGGGAGATTTTAATAAAATTGTTTGTTGCATGAAAGATCTGAAGGAGGTCAATAGTATTGTGTTGTGATATGCAAGATAGGCTCAGCCAAAACACGAAGTAGACAATGATCTTGTAGCTAAATTAAGAGAATAAGAAACTTATTGACTCGAATTATCCTCTTGACATTCTTGGCCTTTACAAAGTTTCAAGTCTTTGTCCAAAAAGGAACGAGAATATGATATCTCTTCGTTGATATGTTTTTACCAAATGTATCCTTGTTTCCCTTCCCTATACTATCTCAGAAGCTACTTGCTAGCTCATCTTTGTATCAAAGAAGCTCCTTGTTGTATTTTACTACGTGCTTAACTCCTCTGCTATGTGTGAACATTGACCTAGAGTGATGATCTCCTTTGTTATACGTAAGTATAGACCTGGAGCTCTCATCAGTACGATATGTTGATCTTCTCTGTTATACGTAAGTATAGACCTAAAGCTCTCATCTATCAGCCTAAATTGATCAACTCATTTTTTATACGTGAGCATAGACCTGGAGCTCTCATCATTTGACGTCTATAAGGACTGTGCTTCTCTTGAAAAGGTTCTTTGTTGCTCTTTTAAGGAATAATCAAGCAGAGAGTGTCACTTGTTCAGTATATCATGAGGACATGATAAGTTTCTTTACCAAATGTTTGTGGGGACTGAGTCATTTAAGTTTTCTTTAAATGAACAAAAGATATGATAACAAGTAGTTGCAGTTCACTTGTGAAAAAGAAGAAGGCATGGGCTTAAAATGACAAGTATATTAGCAATCCCGCTGAACTATGACTCTTTGGAAAATCTCTTCAGCTTATTGCTATTCTATATCCTTTTTGTTGGAACAAAAGAACCAATGAGCCTGATCAGAAAAAACTCTAAGTCCTACAGACATTACAACTGCTGAAGAAGATCACAACAGCTGAAGACATCAGCTGATTACAAGGTCTGAAGACAAGAACTGAAGACTACTGCTGAAGACAAAGTCTGAAGCTATCAGCTGAAGACAAAGTCTGAAAGTAAAGTACTGAAGACAAAATCTGAAAGTAAAGTACTAAGACAAAGTCTGAAAGTAAAGAACTGAAGACAAAGTCTGAAGCTATCAGCTGAAGACAAAGTCTGAAAGGAAAAGTCTGAAGAACAAAGTCTGAAGAACAAAGACTGAAGACAAAGACTGAAGACCAAAGTAATCAGTAGTTGTCACAACAGCTGAAGTTATCAACTTCAGTAGTTGTCACAACAGCTGAAGTTTTCAACTTCAGTAGTTGTGAAGGTTTCCTTTCAGTACTTGTAATTTATAGTTTTGTAGTTATAGTTTCAGTAGTTTAGTTTTAGTAGTTTTATGTTTTTGTACTTAAGCATTCTCTGAGATGTAATCAGTAGTTAAGTACATTCTCAGTAGTTTTCATAGTTTCAGTAGTTTGTATAATTCTGTTAGATGTCACTATCAAGTGACATCAGCAGACGTCACATTCCCTATATAAGGAATGTTGACCTAGTTGTAATGTGTGACATTGAGCCACCACGAAAGCATTGAATGAAATATTCCTTTTGTAGAACTCTCTCTCTATAACCGTTTACTTTTGCATTGAATATCAATTGTGTTCTTGCAAATTGTCTAATTCATTGTTTGAATTCTGCTGCAATACTCTCTAATTAATCAAACTTAGATCACCAATCCTAACAAATGGTATTAGAGCAAGGTTAATCATTGATCGATCTAACAATTGATCATTGAAACTGCTATTCGATATCTAAGTTTGATAGCATATTTGCAAGAAATGGTTATAGATCATTGAATTTTTGATGCTTTTGTTTATCTGCTTTGAGTTTTCTCTTGGTTCATATTGAGTTTGTTGTGTTTTGCACTAAATCAGTTAAAACTTAATTGAATTTGGTTGAATCTGAGAATGACTACTCCTTCTAATGACCCTCAAAATACCAGTACCTCAACCAAGCCTCTGATGCTGGTTAGAACTGAGTATAACATATGGCAACGAAAAATGCTTCATCACCTGTCTGTTAACAGTTCAGGTTGTTGAACATCTGTGGTACATGGTCCACATAAGCCTATGGTGAACAATCCGGAAACCAACCAAGTGGTTCCGAAGAAGAAGGAACAATACTCAGATGAGGATCGAAAACTGTTTGAGATTGATGCTAAAGCGCATGGTATTCTGGCCATGGCACTGCCGAATGAAATCTATTCTGGGATTATGCATCATGAAACTGCTCATGACCTCTGGAATGCATTGAAGGAACAATTTGGTGGAACAGATGAGGTCTTAGCAAATAACAGAGAAATCCTTGCCCAACAATATGAGACATTCTCTCATAGGAAGGGTGAGTCACTGACTCAACAGTTTGAGCGTTTTTCCTGTTTGATCTTTGAGCTGAAAATGGTCAAACATGAATACACAAATAGTCAGATGAACAACAGATTCCTCAGATCACTGCCTGAGAGATGGGACACATATACCATTGTCCTACACTCTAGTGCAAATCTGGATAGCCTATCTCTCACCCAACTCCATGGGAAACTGCTTACATTTGAAAGAGAGATAGAGCAGAAAAGGAAACTGGCATCATCAGGAAAGCTCACTGATGACTTTGTACCAGGGAACACTGCCTTGGTTGGTCATGAGTCAGAATATGCTGCATCAGAAAGCAATTATGATGAGCATATAGATTTCTTATCAAACGGTTCAGATCATGCGTTTGTTAGTGTTGACAGTCAGTCAGGCTGTAATAGTGACAATTTTATGTTTCATTATGGATGATTTAAAGGGTATTGCCGATGATGACTTAGAAGAGATGGATATTCTGAGCCAAATGGCCTTGATTAATATTAGATCTCAAAAGTAATACAAGAGAACCGGTAGGAAATTTCCAGGACTCTCTGGCAAAACCAAAGTTGGTTTTGACAAGAGTAAGTTGAGGTGTCACAAATGCCATAGGCTTGGACACTTTGCAAGAGAGTGTAGATTATCTGTATCTAACTCCTCTGCACCCTTTGTGACTTTTCCAAGCAATAGTCCACAAAACAGAGGGCAACATCCTGCCAGTTTTGGTCATCATTCATAACCCATATCTCCTGCATATTTTGTCTCTCAGGGTCTAATGTCATATCCATATCCCTGCTATTATATGCCTCAGCCAAATCAAGTTCAAGTTCCTATTGCATAACAACCTCAAGCCTTACCTGAGCCTCTACCATCTCAATCATCTCAATCACAACCTCATCACGCTTCTTCACCCCTGGTATTGTTGACTGGAGTAGTTTACCAGATGATCTCTCTGGTAATGAGCAATTATTTGCTGGTGTTGGTCAACATGGTGGTGAACATCCTTTCGGGAATCTAGCTCTCATGGCCCTGGAATCTACTGATAGTTCATGCTCCAATGCATCTTCATCACAGGTAACCCAGGTATCCTCTGAGGCTAAGGCCAAGCTATGTTCTGAATCTTGCATAGCTGCATTTATCTCTATTAGAGAGGCAAATGTAGCTTAATAAATCAAAATCTAGAGCTTGAGCAAACCCTTTCCAAAAGAAAAGCTGAATATGATTTTGTCCTTAAGGATAAAGATGATGAGATTTATAAGCTTAAATGCCAATTAAATGATGAAGAGGCTAAGCTAGAGGTCATTCTTGAGAACCATAGAGATCTCAAAGAAAAACTTGCAGTTACCCAAGTTGAAATGCTGCTCAGCAAGCAATCTGCTTTGAATGTGAAGTTTGGAATTGGTTACAACCACATTGCACCACCTACAGATTTTACTCCAAAACCAATAGTAAAATCTGAAGATGAAAGTAATTTCCAAACCACATCATCATGTGCATCATCCTCAAGTGATCACCCAAAACCACAAGATGAAATCAGTGTTGATACCTCAGCAAATCAATTGGCTGATGGGTTAACTATTGATAAGCACATGAAGCTGAGTACTTCAGATGTTATCCCTCAAAGTACCTCAAGTACTGAAGGGCAAGTCACAACATCTGAAAAGCATT
The DNA here is from genome assembly GCA_025506515.1 of Flaveria trinervia. Classification (NCBI taxonomy): domain Eukaryota; kingdom Viridiplantae; phylum Streptophyta; class Magnoliopsida; order Asterales; family Asteraceae; genus Flaveria; species Flaveria trinervia. The sequence goes on from CM046447.1 coordinate 28,308,026, forward strand.
TCAAATCAGCTGAAATAAAAGGATTAACAACTGCTAATAGAGAACAGCTGAAGAACAATTCTTCAGTTGTTACAGATCCTTCAGTACTAAACAAAAGTACTGAAAGGAGGAAATTACTGAAGAGCACACCTTCAGTAGTTTCCACATCAGCAGTTGATCACTCCAAGATGAAGAATAAGTCATGTGAAATATGTGTTAAGTTCAATCATCTTTCTTATGAATGTTGGTACAGAAAGGGTTCCAAACTCAACAGAGATAAGCTCATTAAAATCCAGATGGATGAAATGAAAAATGAGTTTGAGACTAAGTTTATACCACAATCATTCCTTTGTGATAAACCTAAGCCTTCAACCAAATCCAAAAGAAGGATAGGGTTTATCATAAAATAGCTGATAGTGTTCCTCATGATAAACATCAGACTAAATCTGTGAATTTTAAGGAGGAAATGGTGGGTCACAGGAACTCATCAAACACAAGTACTGATATGTCACAAGAGCTGAAAGCTTTAGCTACAAATCAGACACAACTTTTTATGATGGTTCAGCATTTGTTGGGGGGAGTTAACCACCTAGATGCACCTGTGATCAAACCACTAAAAAGGCATTCCAAGCCCAAATCCAAGGAATCCATTTCAGCACCATCTCCTTCTTCATCAGCTGTATTCCCTATCAGTCAAGTGTATAAGGAGTGATAATGGAACTGAATTCAGAAACCATACACTTGATGATTTTTATCTACCAAAAGGAATCAAGAGGCAGTTTAGCATCCCAAGGACTCCAGAACAAAATGGAGTAGTGGAGAGAAAGAATAGGATCCTAATTGAAGCTGCAAGGTCTATGTTGGCTGACTCTGGTTTGCCATTGACCTTTTGGGCTGAAGCTGTTAACACAACTTGCTATGTGCAGAATAGAGTATTAGTAAATCAGAGGTTGATGAAGACTCCATATGAAGTTCTACATCATTTGGCTCCTCTAATTTTATTCTTCAAAGCCTTTGGGTGTCCTTGTTTCATTCTCAACACAAAGGATCAACTCCATAAATTTGATCCTAAGGTGGATGCAGGGTATTTTGTAGGTTATTCATCCACTTGCAAGGCTTCCAGAGTCTTCAACTGCAGAACAAAGATAGTTGAAGAAACCTTGCATGTGAAATTCAATGAATCTCCTAAGGATAAAATTCCACAAAACCCTGTGGAGTTGTTTGATCTGGACATACTGCAATATGTTCCTTATCAACCTCCAGCTGTTGCAGATCATGTGGATAAATCATCTTCTGCACCAAGTCTTCCACCTGGTGGTACTGAAGATGATGATGATATCAGTACTCACCTTTTCAAGTTTAGTGACCAACTGCCTGAGTCTTCTAAACTTGATGTTCCTGTAGCTTCAGCAGCTCCATCCACAACAAATGCTGATGAGATTTCTGATTCCTCTACATCATTTGACTTGCCATCTAATACTTGGTTTCAAGAATCTGGATCAACATCTGCTGCTGCTGAGCCTTCTACAAACACTTGCACTGATCTTATAGTGTACCAAGAGCTAAAGAATCACCCTATGTCTCAAATCATTGGTGATATCAATGCTGGTGTCTCAACCAGAAGTCAATTGTCTAACTTCTGCTTCTATGCTCTGTTCATCAGTCAGCTAGAGCCAAAGAACTATCATGTTGCTTTGAGAGACAATGGATGGGTTGAAGCCATGCATCTTGAGCTACTTCAGTTCAAAAAGCAGCAAGTGTGGGAACTGATTCCTCTACCCCCAGGTAAGTGTGCAATAGGCACTAAATGGGTGTTTAGGAATAAAACTAATGAAAATGGGCTTATTGTCAAGAACAAGGCTAGACTGGTGGTACAAGGGTTTTCACAAGAAGAAGGTATTGATTATGATGAAACCTTTGTCCCTGTAGCCAGACTAGAGGCAATTAGATTGTTTTTAGCATATGCCGCATTCCACAATCTTAAAGTTTTTCAAATGGATGTCAAAAGTGCATTTTTATATGGTAAAATAAAAGAAGAAGTTTATGTGTGTCAACCACCAGGTTTTGAAGATAATAAACATCCTGATTGGGTGTATAAACTTGATAAGGCACTTTATGGGTTGAAGCAAGCTCCTAGAGCCTGGTATGAAACACTTTCAAATTTTCTTCTTAAAAATAATTTCACTAGAGGCTCCATAGATAAAACTTTGTTTATTAAGAAAGTGGATCAGCATAAGCTAATTGTTCAAATTTATGTTGATGATATTATTTTTGCATCCTCTGATCCCCAGTTGTGTGATGATTTTACAAGTTTAATGAAACAAAAGTTTGAAATGAGTGCAATGGGAGAATTACAGTTCTTTCTAGGCTTGAAAATCAAACAAAAGGCTTATGGAACCTTTATTCATCAGTCAAAATATACAAAAGATCTTTTGAATAAGTTTGATTTACAAAATTGTAAGCCCTGTTCTACTCCCATGTGCAACACCACACAACTGGATGCAGATCAGAAATGTAAAGCTGTTGATGAAACACTTTACAGATGTATGATTGGGTCCTTGATGTACTTAACAGCTTCTAGACCAGATATCATGTTTGCAACTTGTGTTTATGCTAGATTTCAGGCTGCTCCTAAAGAGTCTCATTTGATTGCAGTCAAGAGGATCTTTAGATATTTGCAAGGTACACAATCTCTAGGTCTTTGGTATTCCACTAGTCACTCATGTAAATTAGTTGCTTTTTCAGATAGTGACTATGCAGGGTGTAAGTTAACCAGAAAGTCAACTTCTGGTGGATGTCAATTCCTAGGCAATTGTTTGATTTCTTGGCAGAGTAAGAAACAAACATCTGTTGCTACATCCACTGCTGAAGCAGAGTACATTGCAGCTGCAAGTTGTACTTCTCATGTACTCTAGCTTCAGAACCAACTATTGGATTATGGCATTATAGAGACTAAGACTCCATTATTAATGGATAGTGCTTCAGCTCTGTGCATCGTCAAGAATCCAGTCCAGCACTCTAGGACCAAACATATAGAGATCAGACACCATTTTATTAGGGATTGCTTTGAAAAAGGTCTAATTGATCCAAAGTTTGGGCCTAGTGCTGATGAGCTTGCAGATATATTTACTAAGCCTTTGGATAGTTCAACTTTGCAAAACCTTGTGTTAAGGCTTGGTATGCTGCAGCTAGAATAAGTGATAACTACTGATGATCTCAGTAAATAAGTGCTGAAGATCATTAGTAACCATGTCACAAATATGTACTGATTCTGTTACAACTACTGATGTAGTTACAACTACTGATGTCAGTAAAAATAGATAAGTACTGATGTCCTATGAAACAACTGAAAACAACCAAAAAGACTGATGAGTAAGTGTTGAGGACAGTATGAAATAGCTGAAAAGCTAAGAATTGATGAAAACTACTGATGAGAATTTTCTCTTCAGTTGTTTCTAAAAACTGTTGTTTCACCTTAAATAGCTGATGACAAAACCATGTCTTCAGTAGTTTCACAACTACTGATGACTAACACCAAGTCCTCAGCTGTTTACAACAACTGATGACAAAACCATGTTTTTAGTAGTTTCACAACTACTGATGACTAACACCAAGTTGTCAGTTGTTTACAACACCTGAAGACAAAACGAAGGTTTTCAGTAGTTTCACAACTACTGATGACTAACACTAAGTCTTCAGTTGTTTTCAAACGTCTGATAGTTAAAACCAAGTCTTCAGTTATTTTCATAACAACTGATGACAACACCAACACTTTCAGTCGTTTTCTTTTCAGCCTTTTCTAAACCTATAAATACCTGTACTTGTAGCCAAACGTTTCATTAGCTGTTTTCAAACCTTTCTCTCTCAACAATGGCGACCATGAAACTCAAACCCTGACACAACTATGTTGCCTACATTTCTAAATCAGCTTTCTGGAACAAGTTTAACCATGCCATCAATCTTATGGTGGATTCCCCGTACCGAACAGCCTTTCTTCTAAATCCTACCATATATCCTGACTCCTTATCCCAGTTCTAGACCAACGTCTCTATAATAACTGGTGAGAATGATAGCCAAATCACTCTCCAGTCATTGGTGAACCAGAAACAGGTGCTCATCACCCCCGACATCATTCGCAAAAACCTAAATTTGCATGATGGCACCTATCCTAAAGAATACCCGAAAGGCACCACTGATATTTCTTTCATCAATAACGGGTATGAAGGCGACATAAGTGCTACAACCATACTGAAGAAGCACTTCCATGATGCAGAACGACTTATCTTTCACATGGTGAATGTCTGCCTAGCTTCGAAGACATCTTCTTGGGATCAGATGTCTTCCCGATGGCAACAGGTATTATACTCTATCCTTGAGCAACAAAATCTAATTTTTCTGAGATAGTTTTTATGGAACTAAAGGATTTGGCTCAGAAACCTGTGGCGAATAGATGGCTACTTTATCCCAGGTTTTTGATGGCCATAATTTTAAATCAGTTAAAATCTGATAGACTTGTTGGTCTTGGAGTCCCTGCTCCAGCTGTTTTAGCTGAGGTATACTCCGACATAACACAGACCCTACTCTAAAAGGGGCTGCCCGGATGCTAAAACCCAAGCAGAGGGAACCCACAGCCTCCACTTCTAGATCCAAAGTCCCCACCAACCCAAAACCCAAAACCCAAAAAGGCTACTCAGGGAGATGAGTCCCCTGAGGATGCCCCTGTACCACCAACACAGGATATACATACTGGTTCTAACCCCCCAGTTATGTCAAAGACTCAACCTGCTAAAGCCACACAGGTATCCTCTCAACAGGATCCTGTTGCAACCACAATTGGGGATCCCATATTGCTAGAACCTATCTCAATTGAGAGAGTTACCATTGAAGAGCACCTCTCACCCCAAGTGCAATCTGCTTCAGATCACTCTCCACATGCAACCGCCCCGCAAAGCCCAACAATGATAGTTGTAAAAGTGCTGAGTCAGTTGCACTCCTCACCCCCTCCCTAGAAACCAATTACCACTGGGAATACCTCAACCATTGAGGGGGAGGACCAAAGTGCTTCTGATAACCCACAGCACAGGGGTTACAATGTTCAATCTCCAAGTGTAGAAAAAGAGGTTAGAACTTCTGGTAAGGCTGCCACTTCTACTGATTCAGCAAATGATCAGGATGAAGTTGGTAACATCCATAAGTCCTTACCAGAGGCAACTGCCAATGACGGACATAGTCCAGAGGCAGGAAGTCCCCAGTACCAAGAACAAGGGGCACATGCTACTACTGATCTACACTCAGAGCATGTACATCCTGATTCAATCAAGAGGTCAGGTGATTCAGCACAGACTAATGATGACCTGGGCTTTTTCTATGATGTTCTAGCCCATAATACCATCCTAGAGAATGAGGTGAGCAGACTCACAGAGCTGCTGGCCAAAATGTCTCAGGATCAGAGACCATCTACCCCATTAACCCCACAGATGGCACCTTCAATTGAAGGTTCACCAAACACTGAGCCTACACACATAACTGAGCCACCAGCCTTTGCTTTTGGCACCACCTCTCAGGGATAGAACCCCTCTGAGCAGATGGTTGCTATCTTTCAAAACTCCTTACTTCTCATCACTCCCATCATCATTGACATAGTGCATAAAGCCATTGATGAGAGGATCTCCTCAAATCTACAAACCCTCATTGATGATGCTGTTCACAAATCTCTTTCTGCCTTCCAAACCCATGATTCTAATGCAACCAAAAAGGGGGAGACTGCAAAGTCTAAGGCAGTGAAAGAAAAGAAGAGGAAAAGAGCTGATGATGAGAAAGAGCCTGAAAAAGAGAAAGAGCCTGAAAAGGAGAAGGAGGTGGAGAAAGAACTGATCTCAGAACAGCTGATTACATATAAAAGGAAGAAAAGTGCTGAGTCAAAAGCTGATGAAGAAAAATCATTAGAAGACCTAGTCAAAGATGCTGATGAAGCTCATAGCATATCCATGGATAAAATTATAGATCAGCTATTTAGACATGGTCATGACACAGCCACATTAGACTCTGAGATCAGAAGGCTGGAAATAGAAGAGATTCAAGCCAGATGGGATGGTTATAGTGTGTTAGAAAGGGAAAGATTGGAGATAATGATCAGATTCATTGCCAAATACCTTGGAAGATCATTGATAGAGATCAAGTCCTGGTCCAGAGACAGTATCTTGGAGATAACTAAGAAGATCTGCTCTGCTGGAGGGTACAATAAAGGGTTGATTATAGAAGCACTGGATGAAGCTGGTGCAGGGAAAAGAACTGAAATGGCAAATCTCTCCAAAGCCAAACTCACCACCAAAATGCTGAGTTAGTCTTCTCACACTCCCACTCAAACACAACCCTTATCTCTAAAATCTCCCAAATCTATCCCTAAACCTAAGCCACTCACAACTCAACCCACAAAACCAATCCCTTTACCCCAAAAATCACCTCAATCCTCACCCAGTGATGCACCCAGAAGGAGGAGAAGGGTGTTGAGGGTAGAAGAAGATGAAGAAGAGGATGATGATGATGATTGTCTTCCTATCTCTGCTGTTCTCAACCTTAAAACACCTGAGCACAGAAGTCAACAAGTGATTACTCCTGACTTGCAAATGCAGATGGTGAAGGTAAAGATCGAAGAAGCAGAACAACATAAAGAGCATGATGAGCAGTTTCTAAAGATGGTTGATAAGGACTTTCCTCAGTCCTCATCCATTCAAGAAATGAAGAAACAGGCTCTAAGGTTGTACACTCTTAGACACACATTTCAACATCAAAGAGAAAGAGTGCGGATATGGCCAGACCCTAGGGTAAGTTCTAGAATTCATAAGAAGAATATACCAAGTAGATATCATGGCCAAGTGAAGAAGACCTTGAATGCTGCAATTACATTGGCCATGGTAGTCTCACCCTGGGAAATCATTGAAGAACTCCAGAGAGCTCACAAATCCAAGACAACCCCTCAATCTATTCTTGAGAACAAAATGATCAAGAAGGGGTTGTTATACAAAAGACTTGAAGATCTTCAGAAGAGTGAACTCCAGTTGTTGCTTGAAGGCTCTCACCCTGATGAATTTGCTTATAGAGAGATAACAACTGTGGAGTTGAAAAATGGAAAGACAGTGAGATACCTGTCTGAGTATTATGGCCCAGAGTTCTTCTTCGAAGGAGAAGCAGAAGAACTCACCAAGGAGGAACAAGTTGTTCTCCTTGAGGCCCATGCTACTGAGTCTTATAGACTCATTCATGGGAATTAGGATTCATGGTTGGGATAAGACTCTGTGTTCAGTTTCCCCAAAACAGAGTTCCCTTTCATACTTAGCCAATCAAATGATTAGAAACCTTTCCCGGCCTGTGCTTAACTGATTACCTCTGAAGCTGATCAAGAGGGTGTTTATGCCAAGAATAAGTGGGATCATTAATAAGTTTAGAGGTTTTGGCTGCATTGGTTCAGGGGGAGTTTGTTGGACCAAAAGAACCAATGAACCTGATCAGAAAAACCTCTAAGTCCCACAGACATTACAACTGCTGAAGAAGATCACAACAGTTGAAGACATCAGCTGATTACAAGGTCTGAAGACAAGAACTGAAGACTGCTGCTGAAGACAAAGTCTGAAGCTATCAGCTGAAGACAAAGTCTGAAAGTAAAGTACTGAAGACAAAGTCTGAAAGTAAAGTACTGAAGACAAAGTCTGAAAGTAAAGTACTGAAGACAAAGTCTGAAAGTAAAGAACTGAAGACAAAGTTTGAAGCTATCAGCTGAAGACAAAGTCTGAAAGGAAAAGTCTGAAGAACAAGACTGAAGACAAAGACTGAAGACAAAGACTGAAGACCAAAGTAATCAGTAGTTGTCACAACAGCTGAAGTTATCAACTTCAGTAGTTGTGATGGTTTCCTTTCAGTACTTGTAATTTATAGTTTCAGTAGTTTTATGTTTTTGTACTTAAGCTTCTCTGAGATGTAATCAGTAGTTAAGTACATTCTCAGTAGTTTGCATAGTTTCAGTAGTTTGTATAAGTCTGTTAGATGTCACTATCAAGTGACATCAGCAGATGTCACATTCCCTATATAAGGAATGTTGACCTAGTTGTAATGTGTGACATTGAGCCACCACGAAAGCATTGAATGAAATATTCCTTTTGCAAAATTCTCTCTCTATAACCGTTTACTTTTGCATCGAATATCAACTGTGTTCTTGTGAATTGTCTAATTCATTGTTTGAATTCTGCTGCAATACTCTCTAATTAATCAAACTTAGATCACCGATCCGAACACTTTTATTTCCTTTTATTTTTGTGAAAATTATGTGAAATTTGGTGAGGTCTTGTGGGGCAAGTTCTTTTGATTCTTTTATTTTTATTTTTGTCTTACTTCTTTTCTAAATAATTATATATTAAAAGGAAAATTAAAACTTTAAGCTTTTAATTTTCAGTGAATTTATAAATTCGTTGATAGTTTCGCTATGCATAACTATAGATTCGCCGACACTTTCGCTCTCTCCTGAACCATCTCTGATCATGAATTGTACCGGGAGAAAATATAGTTTTGCTGTGAGCAAAACTATGTGCTATATAGTGCTCAATGCAAAATTGAAACCTCATTTACTATCGTTGTTATTAGCATCCGAGACCCTTTTGTGAACTTCTCGAGCGATATTGAGTTTTAGAGTGTTTTGTTTGTGATTGATGATCATTTAATCATAATATGTGAGTTTCGAACCCTTGGTTGTAGTTTAATCTAGGTTTAAATAATATTTTAAGGACCAATTGGACTATGGCTCTTAGGTACCTTCGCAGTTCTTACCGCCAAAGTACTCATGCTCCAGCGAAACTGAACGAAAGTTCAAATGTTATCAACCAAACTATGAAGTTATGTTGTCCAAGCAAACTTCACAGTTTCGCTCGTCAAAACTCAGTTTTGCTTGACCGAAACTATAGTTTCGGCTTGCCGAATTTACTTCTTTGGCCTGCCGAAACTACAACTGGATCCCTGCCGAAACAACATTTTTGCCTGACAAAGCTATTGTTTCGGCGAGCAAAACTATACTTTCACCCAACGAATCTAGTTTGATTTTACTTTATTTTTTTCCTTTTTAACTATTATTCTTTATTATTCATTTTAACATATCTTCCTAATGCGTTTCATCTATTTTTCAGATAAAATGGCTAATCTGAAGTATGATGATCGAAACAACATAACGACCATTCTGGATGATACTAACCCTAAAGCAGCAGGATTTCGAGATTGTATTCATTGGCTCCAACGCTCACCCATTGCATACGCTGTCACTCATTCTCCTACCATTTATGACCTTCATATTTGAGATTTCTGGAGAACTGTTAAGTATGATACGAGAGCCAATCCCCAGAGCATCGTTGCTAGAGTGCTGGAGAACGACATGACTATTACTATGGAGATTATTGCCCGCGTTCTCAGACTTCAAGAAGTCTATGGAAAAGAGGTGATATTGACTAATCAGGAGGTATTTGAGGCATTTAGGAGTATTGGATATGTGGACCCTCCTTTTGGGACAAGGAAAGAGATAAAGAAGTTTTTCTTGTCCAAGGAGTGGAGATACATTGTTGACATTTTCATTATGTGCTTAGATCACTAAAAGGGTGCATCAGATGGGCCAAATCTGGATTGGGCCAAAGCCATGATCGAACTCTGTAGAGGACCGAAAGAAGGACAAGTGGTTGCCAAACTTATCTTTGACTGCATTGTTGAGATGTGATGGCCCTAAAGAAGGACAAGTGGTTGTTATATCCAAGCTTTCTGCAGATGTTGATAGACGATTTGATACCAAATATCTTGAGACATAGAGAATAAAGAGATTGGTTCAGATGAATAAACAAATATTTGCTGACTACTGTGCCATAAGGTATGACTTTAGTGGGAAGGTCACTCACTTGTAGGAAAATATGTATGCAGCCGAAGGGGGAACTATATAGAATGGTGATAGAGTATGAGGATAAGCGTGTTGAGGAGACGAGAGAGAAACACGCAGAGTCTGTGAAGAAAAGGAAGTGATACACTAGAGAGAAAGACTGATTTTGAAGAAGATATTCATGTTACTGTGCGGGAGGTGAGGGCTGAAAAGGAGAAATGGTCTAAGAAAAAGGCTGATTAGAGATACACCGACAGGAGGACTAAACATAATCACTAAACATTTTCTGAGGCCCGACGAAGGGATGAGAGGGGAGGATTGGATGAGGATATTATCAGAACCCTCAACTCTTCTCTGGCCACTGAGTTGAGTATGATAAAGACTAAACTGACTAACCAAGAGTTGAGGGAGAAAATGAAGGATGAGATGCTGGATAGGATGACTAAGATGCTAGATGGGATGACTAAGATGTTGGTGGATCAACATAATTTAATTAGGAGACTATTGATATAGGGAAATAAGCTAAAGGCTACAATCGACCTACACAACACGCTAACTCAAGTGAGTTAGATGATATGACTGATATTTCTAAGTACCCAATCTTGAATGTGGGTACCTCTTCTAGGGTAGGAGAGGGCACAAGTGGTGTAGGGACTGAGACAAGTAGAGGATCTGGTGTGAGGGATGAGTAGGAAATAGAGATTGATGCTGGAAGGAAAGAGAATATTGAGAATGTGGATAAGATGATAGAAGCTGGATTTGTTAACATTGGAATCAATATAAACACAGATCTTGGAGGAGAGGAGGTTGTGAGAGAGGCGACTGAGACAGGTTTGATTGATGAGGAGGAGCATGATGAATAGCTTGTAGATTATGACTCTAAACTAGAATATTATGAGGTTGATGAGCAACCATTGACTTATGTCGCCAAGAAGGGCGCTGTAAGGATCAGTGATCGCAAGTTTGATGTAATTGAGCGTAGCACAGCGGAATATGAACAAGAATTAGACAAATTGTAGCAAGATTTGATGCTCGTATGCATTAAGAACAAATACGGTTATAACGAGAGAATATATTTCTGTAACAAGGAATGTTTTAATAATATCGAATATTTCTGATCAAATCATTCATTTTATTACATTAGGTTGACACTCCTTATATAGAGTGCAATCGCTACTGTTATCACGGGTAAGTGACAACTGGCAGATCTATTACAAAATAACTAACTCTTAACAAACTACTGAAATGTTCATAGCTACTGAGAACATATCAGAGTGTTAAGTACAAAATAAGAAACTACTGATAAGAAACTACTGAAACTACAACGACTGAAGAACAAGCTCTTCAGTCGTTTTACAAAACTACTGATAAATATAAAACTACTGATGAGCACAACAACTGAAGAAGTATTCTTCAGCTGTTGTGTCAAACTACTGAAAAGATAAAACATAAAACTACTGAAAGGTAAACCGTCACAACTACTGAAGAAGACCTATTCAGCTGTTGTGACAACGTCTGATACTTTGGTCTTCAGCACTTGTGTCTTCAGACTTTGTCTTCAGCACTTGTGTCTTCAGACTTTGTCTTCAGCACTTGTGTCTTCAGACTTTGTCTTCAGCACTTGTGTCTTCAGACTTTGTCTTCAGCACTTGTGTCTTCAGACTTTGTCTTCAGCACTTGTGTCTTCAGACTTTGTCTTCAGCACTTGTGTCTTTAGACTTTGTCTTCAGCACTTGTGTTCAGACTTTGTAATCAGCTGTTGTCTTCAGCTGTTGTGGTCTTCAGTAGTTGTTGTGACGTCTGTGGGACTTAAAGTTTTTCTGATCCGGCTCATTGGTTCTTTTGGCCCAACAAACTCCCCCTGAACCAATGCAGCCAAAACCTTTAACTTTATTGAGGTCCCATTTATTGTTGGCAGAATGGTTGGTCTTTTTCCTTCTTGATCAGTTGAGAAGATGACCCATATAAGCACTGGCCTGGAAATGAGTCTCTGAAGATTTGGTTGGCAATGTATGGATGGGAGCTTTGTATTGGGGAATTGGACACTGAGCTGTTCCCCCATCCATGAGACTCACTTCCCATGTATAAGCCTGTAGGATTCTCTGGTGTATGCTCTGAGAAACATAATTTGTTCTTCCATGGTCAGGTTCTCGGCTTCACCATCAAACAATCCTTCACGCCCATACAGCTCTGAGATGTACTTGGTCTGTTTACCATTTTTGAGCTCAACTGTTGTAATCTGTCTGTATGCAAACTCATCAGGATGAGTCCCTTCAAGTAACAGACTGAGCTCATTTTGTTTGAAGTTCTCAAGCCTCTTATAGACTAACCCCTTTTTAATAATTTTGTTCTCTAACATCTTTTGGGGTGGTTGTTTAGTCCATAGGCCTTCTTGAAGTCTTCTACAATATCCCAGGGTGATACTACAAGGACCACTGTGATCTCTTCATCTACGATCCTTTTGACTTGGCCCTTGTATCTCGAAGGAATGTCTTTCTTTACAATCCTGTGAGCCACCCTAGGATCAGGCCATACTCTCACCTTTTCCTTCTGATATTGAAATGTGTTGGCAAGGGTGTAAAACCTCAGAGCTTCTTTCTTCATACTTATTATTGATGACGAAGCAGCATAAGTTTTGTCAATGCTTTTCAGCATTTCATCATCATGAAGCTTTTGCTGCTATTCTTCTTCAATCTTTACTCTCACAGCTTCCATCTGTGAGGTGGGAGTGATGGGCATGGGTTTGGCTTTAGCCAATGTTAGGACTGCAGACAGAGGCAGCCTATCTTCTTCCACATCATCCTCTTCTTCTTCTTCTTCTAGCCTCAACACCCTTCTCTTCTTCTTCTTAGGTGCATCATCGGCTGTTGGTTTAGATGGTAAGGGAGTTGGTTTTGTGGGTTGTGGTTGTGGTTGTTTTGGAGAGGGAATGTTGACAGGCTGAGTTAGCATTTTGGAGGTGAGTGTTGCTTTTGAGTATTTGGCTAGCTCAGTCCTGCTCCCTGCTCCTGCTTCATTCAAAGCTTCGACTACTAACCCCTTAGTGTATGCCTCAGACGAACAGATCTTGGAGGTTATGGCCAAGATGCTGTCCCTGGTCCATGATTTTACTTCGATCAATGATCTCCCAAGGTATTTGCTGATGAATCTGATCATGATCTCAAGTCTCTCTCTCTCTCCATAGTGCTGTAGCTGGCCCATCTTTGTTGGATCTCTTCGATCTCTAATCTTCTTATTTTAGAATCCTGCTTTTCAGTGTCGAAACCTTGCCTAAACAGCTGATCAATGATATTGTCCATTGATCTGCTGTGTTCAGCATCAGCCTCTTTAACCATTTCGTTCAAGTTCTTCTCTTTCTCAGCACTCTTCTTTTTCTTGTATGTGACATGAAAATCTTTTTGACTTTCATGTACTTTTTCAATTTCAGCTCCCTTCTCAATCACATTCTCCTTCTCTTTTTCGGCCTCATACACACAATCCTTCTCTTTTTCCACCTCTTTATCTTTCTCTTTCTCTCTCTCCTTCTCCATCCTCTTTCTTTTAGCTTTCACTGCTGAACTCTCCCCCTTTTTGGGTGCATTGGTTGCAAGGGATTGAGTAGCAGAAAGTTGCTGGCTCAGTACATCCTCCACCAGAGGTTGTAAGACAGTAGAAAGTCTCTCATCAACAGTTTTAATAACAAATTCGGTTAGCTGTGGTGTGATGAGAGATAGGGGATTTTGAGGGATAGCATCCATTTGCTCAGGGGGGTTTTGGTCCTGAGAAATGGTGCCAGAAACAGAGGCAGGTGGCTGAGAATTTTGTAGTGGTTGTGTGTTTAGGGGACCTTCAGAGGAAGGTGCCATCTGTTGGGTGAATGTGGTGGCAGATGGTCTTTCTCCTTGAGAGAGTTGGTCAAGTAGTTTTTGCAGCCTACTGACTTCCTCCTCTAGGATTGTGTTCTGGGCAAGAACATCATAAAAGAAGCCCAGGTCATCATCAGCAGATGCTGAATCACCTGACCTCCTACTTATAGCAGGATGTACATGCACTGGGTGTAGACCAGTTGTAGCATGTGCCCCTTTGTCTTGGAACTGGGGACTTCCAGCCTCAGGACTTTGTCCTTCATCAGCTGTTGCCTCTGGTGAGGTCTTAGGAATGTTACCAGCCTCAGTCTGATGATATGATGATTCAGAAGAGGTGGCAGCCTCACCAGATGTTCTGGTCTCCATATCCACACCAGGAGATAGAACATTTAAACCCCGGTGTTGTGGGTTGTCAGAAGCATGGTGATCCTCGTCCTCATTAGCTGTGGTTCTCCCCTTTGTTGGTGGTTGTTGGGGAGGAGGAGAGGCATGCAGCTGAGTCAACACGTTTGCAATGATAAGGGTGGGACTTTGGGGGGCGGTTGCATGGGGAGATGGGATAAAAGAAGTGTGCACCTGGGGAGAATGGTGCTCTTCAATGGCAATCTCCTCAAATGAGGAAGATCCCAGATTGGTGGGTACCCCTTCTGTGGTTGCTGCAGGCTCCTTTTGAGAGGAATCCTGAGCGGCTGTGGCTGGGAGAGTCCCTATATCCACTAGGGGGTTATAACCAGTGGATATAGCCTGCGTTTGTGTTGCAGGGGCATCCTCAGGGGACTCATTTCCCTGAGTAGCCTTTTTGGTTTTCTTTTTAGTGGGTTTGGTGGGGACTTTTGATATGGAGGTGGTGGCTGTGGGTTCCAGCTGCGTGGGTTTGCGCAGCTTGGCAGCCATTTTGAGTGACTGGTCAGAGTTGTGCCGGGAGTATACTTCAGGCAGTACAGCCATAGCAGGGACTCCCAGGCCAACAAGTCCCTGAGCTTGAAGCTGGTTTTCAATTATGGCCATTATGAACCGAGGATATAATATCCAACGGTTAGCAGTTTGTTTTTGAGCCATATCCTTGAGCTCTGAAAATAGTATTTCCGAAAAATTTAAAGGTTGTTGCTCAAGGATGGAGTACATTACTTGTTGCCACTTTGTGGACATTTGATCCCATGATGAGGTCTTGGAGGCAAGGCATACATTTACCATATGAAATATGAGACGTTCAACATCTGGGAAATGTTTCTTCAGTAAGGTAGATGCACTCAAGTCACCCTGGTATCCATGGTGGGCAAATGATTGATCTGTTGTGCCCTTTGGATAACCAGTTGGGAAAGTGGCATCATCCAGATTCAGGGTTTGACGAAGAGTGTCTGGAGTGATGACCACTTTTTGGCCATGGACAAACGATTGAAGAGACTCTGTGTCGTTCTCCTCAGAGACTAAAGTGACGTTTGTCCAGAAGTGGTTAAGGGATGCGGCATATATGGTGGGATTTATGAGAAACGCCGTTTTGTAGGGTGATTGAACCATTAAATCAATGGTGTTGTGAAACTTGGTCCAGTATGGCGATTTGGTGAGATGTGCGACACAATTGTGTCGTGGTTTTAATTGCATGGTCGCTATTGATGAAGAGAGGGTAGAGAGTTTTTGAACGTTAGGTTTGAGAAGAGAAGATAAAAACTCTGAAGGTGGGATAAGGTATTTAAAGGGTCGGGATAGAAAACGTCTGAGGGTTTTGGTGTGAGTCATCAGTTGTTGAAACTACTGATGACGTGGTATTAACCGTCAGACGTTGAAACAGCTGAAGTCTCGAATTTAGTCATCAGTAGTTATAAAACTACTGAAGACAGTTTTGACTTCAGGTGATGAAACAACTGAAGACTTGGTATCAGTCATCAGTAGTTGTGAAACTACTGAAGACATTGGTTTTGTCAGCAGTTGTTGTAAACAGCTGAAGACTTGGTGTTAGTCTTCAGTAGTTGTAAACTACTGAAGACATGGTTTTGGCTTCAGTTGTTTTGAAAC
Source organism: Flaveria trinervia (assembly GCA_025506515.1). Lineage (NCBI taxonomy): Eukaryota > Viridiplantae > Streptophyta > Magnoliopsida > Asterales > Asteraceae > Flaveria > Flaveria trinervia. The sequence continues at coordinate 28,323,764 of CM046447.1, forward strand.
AGCAGTTGTAGAAACAACTGAAGAGAAATTCTCATCAGCTGTTTTCGTCAATTCTTAGCTTTCAGCTGTTTCATACTATCCTCAACACTTACTCATCAGACTTTGCATCTGCTTTTCAGGTGTTTCATAGGACGTCAGTAGTTGTAACTACATCAGTAGTTGTAACTACATCAGTGGTTTAGAATAGATAAAGTACTTCAGTACTTGTGAGGCATTTAGCCTTCAGTAGTTATAAAAACTACTGAAGGTGAAAGAACTCATCAGTACTTATATGTGACATGGTTACCAATGATCACCAGTACTTATTACTGAGATCATCAGTAGTTGTCACTCATTCTAGCTGCAGCATACCAAGCCTTAACACCAGGTTGTGGAAAGTTGAACTATCCAAAGGCTTAGTAAAAATGTCTGCAACCTCATCAGCACTAGGCATAAACATAGGATTAATTAGACCCTTTTCAAAACAATCTCTTATAAAATGATGTCTAATTTCTATATGTTTGGTCCTAGAGTGCTGGACTGGATTTTTGACAATGCAAAGAGCTGAAACACTATCCATTAATAACGGAGTCTTAGTCTCTGTAATGCCATAGTCCAAAAGTTGATTCTGAAGCCAGAGTACTTGGGATGTACAACTTGCAGCAGCAATGTACTCGGCTTCAGCAGTGGATGTAGCAACAGATGTTTGTTTCTTACTCTGCCAAGAAATCAAACAGTTGCCTAGGAATTAAGATCCACCAGAAGTTGATTTCCTGTCAACTTACACCCTGCATAGTCACTATCAGAGAAAGCAACTAATTTACAAGAGTGCCCAGTGGAATACCATAAACCTAGAGATTGTGTACCTTGCAAATATCTAAAGATCCTCTTGACTGCAATCAGATGAGACTCTTTAGGTGCAGCCTGAATCTAGCACAAAACATGTAGCAAACATAATATCTGGTCTAGAAGCTGTTAAATACATCAAGGACCCAATCATACATCTGTAAAGTGTTTCATCAACAGCTTTACCTTTCTGATCAGCATCCGTTGGGTGGTGTGGCACATGGGAGTAGAACAGGGCTTACAGTTTTGTAAATCAAATTATTCAAAAGATCTTTTGTATATTTTGACTGATGAATAAAGGTTCCATCAGCCTTTTGTTTAATTTGCAAGCCTAGAAGAACTGTAATTCTCCCATTGCACTCATTTCAAACCTCTTTTTCATTATTGTTGTAAAATCATCACACAACTGGGGATCAGAGGATGCAAAAATAATATCATCAACATAAATTTGAACAAGTAGCTTATGCTGATCCACCTTCTTAATAAACAAAGTTTTATCTATGGAGCCTCTAGTGAAATTATTCTTGAGAAGAAAAGTGGAGAGTGTCTCATACCAGGCTCTAGGAGCTTGTTTCAACCCATAAAGAGCCTTATCAAGTTATACACCCATTCAGAATGTTTATTGTCCTCAAAACCTGGTGGTTGACACACATAAACTTCTTCTTTTATTTTGCCATATAAAAATGCACTTTTGACATCCATTTGAAAAACTTTGAGATGGTGGAATGTAGCATAGGCTAAGAACAATATAATTGCCTCTAGTCTGGCTACATGGGCAAATGTTTCATCATATCAATACCTTCTTCTTGTGAGAACCCCTATACAACCAGTCTATCCTTGTTCTTAACAATAAGCCCATTTTTATCAGTTTTATTCCTAAACACCCATTTAGTGCCTATTGCACATTACCTGGGGGTAGAGGAACCAGTTCCCACACTTGCTATTTCTTGAACTGAAGTAGCTCAAGCTGCATGGCTTCAACCCATCCATTGTCTCTCAAAGCAACATGGTAGTTCTTTGGCTCTAGCTGACTGATGAAGAGAGCATAGAAGCAGAAGTTAGACAATTGACTTCTTGTTGAAACACCAGCATTGATATCACCAATAATCTGAGACATGGGGTGATTCTTCAGTTCTTGATAAACAATGAGATCTGTGCAAGTGTTTGTAGAACCTTCAGCAGCAGCAGATGTTGATGCAGACTCTGAAACCAAGAATTAGATGGTAACTCAAAAGATGTAGAGGAAACAGAGATCTTATCAGCATTTATTGTGGATGGAACTGCTGAAGCTACAGGAACATCAAATTTAGCAGACACAGGCAGTTGGTCGCTAAACTTGAATAGGTGAGTATTGATATTATCATCATCATCATCAATACCACCAGGTGGAAGACATGCTGCAGAAGATGATTTATCCACAGGATCTGCAACAGCTGGAGGTTGATAAGGAACATATTGCAGTATGTCCAAATCAAACAACTCCACAGGGTTTTGTGGAATCTTGTCCAAGGGGATTCATTAAACTTCACATGCAAAGTCTCTTCAACTATCTTTGTTCTACAGTTGAACACTCTGTATGCCTTGCAAGTAGATGAATAACCAACAAAATACCCTGCATCCACCTTAGGATCAAATTTATGGAGTTGATCCTTTGTGTTGAGAATAAAACAGGGACACGCAAATGCTTTGAAAAATGAAATTAGAGGAGCCAAGTGATGGAGAACTTCATATGGAGTCTTCATCAACCTCTGATTTACTAAGACTCTATTCTGCACATAGCAAGCTGTGTTAACAGCTTCAGCCCAAAAGGTCAGTGGCAAACCAGAGTCAGCCAGCATGGACCTTGCAGCTTCAATTAGGGTCCTGTTCTTTCTCTCCACTACTCCATTTTGTTCTGGAGTTCTTCGGATGCTAAACTGCCTTTTGATTCCCTTTGAAAGATAGAAGTCATCAAGTGTATGGTTTCTGAATTCAGTTCCATTGTCACTCCTAATACACTTGACTGGAAGGGAATACTGCTTCTCAATATACAACACAAAGTGAATAATCTTCTGAGCAACCTCATCCTTTGAATGTAGAAAGAAAGTCCATACAAATCTAGAGTAATCATCCACAATTACCAGACAGTATTTCTTCTTTGCCATGCTCATTACTCTCACAGGACCAAATAGATCCACATGCAGTAATTGCAAGCAGGCAGTGGACTTAGGCTCTTCAATAGGAGGGAATGAGACTTTGTGCTGTTTTCCTTTTAAACAAACAGTGCAGGTTTCATCACAGTGGAACTCCTTTATTGGTAAGCCTCTGACTAAACTATTGTGGATAAGCTGATTCATGTTTTTGAAATTAACATGACCCAGCCTTCTATGCCACAGTTTAGATTCTTGAGAAGAGGCTTTGGAAAATAGGCAAGGATTGCCTCTGAGATCTATTTTCTTGGAAAGATCTAAGGCATACACTCTTCCTGTCCTGTTGGCTCTCAGGAGAGTGTGATCATCCAACACCTTTTCAATCAAATGCAGAACTTTGGATGACAGAATCCTATAGTTCTGACTGGTGAAAAGAGCAACATGGCCTTTATCACATATTTGACTGACACTCAAGAGATTGTACTTGAGATTTTCCACATGATTAACATCATCAAACTTGATTTCTCCATTGGAGACAAAGCCATTTCCAATGATGTCACCTCTAGCATCATTGCCAAAAGAAACAAACCCCTTCTTTCCTTGAGAGTAGTCATGAAGAAAAGAGCTGTTCCCAGTCATGTGCATAGATCCCCCACTGTCTACATACCAGATGCTACTTTGGCATGTTGGAGAACCTTGCAATAATAAACAATCAGTTAGTTTTGGAGACCCAAACCTTTTTGGTTTTGGGCCTGGTCTCATCAACAGATGGTAAACTAACAGGTTTATTGGAAACAACAGCTTGAGAGGAAGAAGATGGTGAAGAAGAGGAATCCTTTGGCTTGGACCCCTTTCTGTGGTTTCAACATAGGAGCATCTAATTGGTTAACTCTTCCCATAGATGTTGAACCATCATAACCAGCTGTGTCTGATTTTGTGATAAAGCTTTCAGCTCATCAGACACATTGCCAGTGGAGTTTGATAAGTTCCTATGTTGCACCTTCTTCTTCTGAGCACTCTCAGCTGTCACCTGTTTAACCCCTTCCTTTTTGGATTTCTTTGAGGACTTAAGGGTTACAGGATTTGATGTTGCTGATACAAATGTGGTCTCAAACTCAGTTTTCATTTTTACCATTTTCTCTTTAATTTCTTCTTATGTTTGAGTTTGGAACCTCTTTTGTACCAGCAATCATCTGTAAGATGATTGAACAAACCACATACTTCACATGGTTTCTTCTTCATCTTAGGTGATCATCAACTAAAGAGGGTGTGAAGCAACTGAAGACTTGCTCTTCAGTGCTTTAGAAGCATTGTTTGCTTTTTGACTTCATCTTTAGTAGTCTTCAAACTCTTTCTACTGACAGTTTTCTTCTTTTCAGTACTGGCAGTAGTTGGAGTTTGAACTTCAGGTGTTAAATCCTGCTCTCTAGTCCTTTCAGGACTTTCAGAATTAACTCCTGAGTTGATCAACTCATGGATCATGTGAGTGTCAGCAGTGGAACCATCAACATCAGCTGATAGGTTCTGAGAGGGCTTGATGCTGACTTCTACTTCTGATTGTGCTGTATCAGAAAGTAGATCGCATGATGAGATGGATTGGTTATTACTCTCACCATCAGATTCTACCTCTGCTCTTGGAGTAAAATCTGTAGGTGGAGCAGTGTGATTGTAACCAATGCCAAACTTCACATTGGAAGCAGATTGCTTACTAAGAAGCATTTCAAAACCTTTGCATGATTGTACCCATCTATCACACTCTACCTGGGTAACTGCAAGGGTTTCTTTGAGATCTTTATACTTCTCTAGAAGTATCTCTTCCCTAGCCTTATCATCAGTTATTGGCATTTAAGTTTATAAATCTCATCATTCTTATCATTAAGCACAGACTCAAATTTAGCTTTGTTTTTGGAAATTATTTGTTCTAGCTCAATGTTTTTGTTGATTAAAGCTACATTTGCTTCTCTAATAGATGCAAATGCTGCTATGCATGTTTCAGAACATAATTTGGCTTTTGCCTCAGAGGATACCTGTGATACCTTTGGTGTAGAGGCATTAGTGGATGAAGTATCAGCAGAATCCAAAGCCATAAGAGCTAGATTTCCAAAGGGACTTTCACCACCATGTTGACCAGCACCTGAGAACAGTTGTTCATGACCAGACAAGTCATCTGGTAAACTGCTCCAGTCAACAACTTCTGGGGTGAAGAAGCTGTGTTGTTAAGGTTGAGTTTTTGATGAGATTGGGAAGGTTGTGGTTCAGGCAATGCTTGTGGTTGTTGTGCAATTGGAGCTTGAACAGGATTTGGTTGAGGCATATAATAGCAGGGATAAGGATATGACATTTGACCCTGGGGAACAAAGTATGCAGGAGATCTAGGATGTAAATGATGACCAGAACCAGCAGGATGTTGCCCTCTGTTTTGTGGACTAGTACTAGGAAAAGTCACAAAGGGTGCAGAAGAGTTAGATCCAGTTGATCTACACTCCCTTGCAAAGTGACCTAGCCTTTGGCATTTGTGACACCTCAACTTACTCTTGTCAAAACCAACTTTGGTTTTGCCAGAGAGTCCAGGAAATTTCCTGCCAGTTCTCTTATAGAACTTCTGAGATCTGATATTAATCAATGCCATTTGGCTCAGAATATCCATCTCTTCTAGATCATCATCAGCTATTCCTTTCAGATCATCCATAATGAAGCATAGATTGTCACTATTACTGCCAGATTGACTCTCAATACCAACAAATGCATGATGAGAACTATTTGAAGAGAAATCAATATGCTCATCATAATGCTTTCAGATGCAGCATATTCTGACTCATGACCAACCAAGGCAGTATTCCCTGGTACAAAGTCATCAGTGAGCTTTCCTGATGAGGACAGTTTCCTCTTCTGCTCTATCTCTCTTTCAAATGTAAGCAGTTTCCCATGAAGTTGGGTGAGAGATAGGCTATCCAGATTTGCACTGGAGCGTAGGACAATAGTGTATGTGTCCCATCTCTCAGGCAGTGATCTGAGGAATCTGTTGTTCATCTGGCTATTGGTGTATTCCTGTTTCACCATTTTCAGCTCAGATATCAAGCAGGAAAAGCGCTCAAACTGTTGAGTCAATGTCTCACCCTTTCTATGAGAAATGTCTCATATTGTTGGGCAAGGATTTCTCTGTTGTTTGCTAAGAGCTCATCCGTGCCACCGAATTGTTCCTTCAGGGCATTCCAGAGATCATGAGCAGTTTCATGATGCATAAGCCCTGAATAGATTTCATGGCAGTGCCATGGCCAGAATTCCATGGGCTTTAGCATCAATCTCAAATAGTTTCCGATCTTCATCAGAGTATTGTTCCTTCTTCTTCGGAACCATTTGATTGGTTTCCGGATTGTTCACCATAGGCTTATGTGGTCCATGTACCACAGATGTCCAACAACCTGAACTGTTAACAGACAGGTGATGAAGCATTCTTCATTGCCATATGTTATACTCGGTCCTAACCAGCATCGGAGGCTTGGTTGAGGAAGCGGTATTGTGAGGATCATTAGAAGGAGTAGTCATCTCAGATTCAATCAAATTCAATTAAGCTATAACAAATTTAGAACAAAACACAACAACCAATTGAACCAAGAGAGATCTCAAAGTAAATGAACGAAAGCGACAGAAATTCAATAATCTATAACCAGTTCTTGCGAATACGCTAATTCAATCAAACACAGATATCAATTAGCAGTTTCAATGATCAATTGTTAGATCGATCAATGATTAACCCGCTCTGATACCACTTGTTAGGATCAGTGATCTACGTTTGATTGATTTGAGAGTATAGCAGCGGAATTCAAACAATGAATTAGCCGATTCACAAGAACGAAACGATATTCAATGAAGAACAAAGACGGTTATAGAGAGAGAATTCTGCAAATATATTTCATTCAATATTCGCTTTCGTGGTAACAGAATGTCACACTTACAATTAGGTCGACACCTCTTATATAAGAGATGACGTCTGCTGATGTCACTTGATAGTGACATCTAATAGATTTATTACAACTGAAACACAACTACTGAAGATGTCAAAACAGCTGACATCTCCTTACAAAAATGCTAAGTGTTATCAGTTGTTATAACTACTGAAAAACATAAAACTACTGCAACTACAACGACTGAAGAACAAGCTCTTCAGTCGTTTTACAAAACTACTGAAAGTAAAAACATAAAACTACTGATATCACAACTACTGAAGAAGTACTCTTCAGCTGTTGTGACAAACTACTGAAACTTCAGTACTTGGTCTTCAGACTTGAACTTCAGATGTTTCATCAGCTGAAGACTTCAGTAGATATCATCAGCTGATGTCTTCAGTCTTTGTCTTCAGACTTTGTACACCAGTTGTTGATCTTCAGCACTTGTAGACTCTTCAGCTGTTATACTTCAGTACTTTGAACTTCAGCTTCAGCACTTGTGTTCTTCAGCTGTTCAGCTTCAGCACTTGTGTTCTTCAGCTGTTCAGCTTCAGCACTTGTGTTCTTCAGCTGTTCAGCTTCAGCACTTGTGTTCTTCAGCTGTTCAGCTTTAGTACTTGTGTTCTTCAGCTGTTGAACTTCAGCACTTTAGTCTTCAGCTGTTGAAGTCTTCAGCACTTGATCTTCAGCTGTTGGAGTTTTCAGTACTTGTCAAACTGCTGATGAAGCTTTCAGCAGTTGTTGTGATATCAGTGTGTCAGTATCAACAATCACAAGTTTGATGTATTAGAGTTCAAAGCAGCGGAATAAGAACAGAATTAGACAAATTGTAGCAAGAAATCGATACTTGTATGCATTAAGCACATACGGTTACAGTGAGAGAATATATTTCTGATTCAAGGAATGTTTATAGACATGGAATATTTTTGATCAAATCATTCACTTTATTACATAGGTTGTCACTCCTTATATAGAGTGCAACAATCACTGCTGTTATCACGGAAAGTGACAACTGGCAGATCTATTACAAAAATAACTAAATCTTAACAAACTACTGAAATGTTCACAACTACTGAGAACATATCAGAGTGTTAAGTACAGAATATAAAACTACTGATTAGAAACTACTGAAACTACAACGACTGAAGAACAAGCTCTTCAGTCGTTTTACAAAACTACTGAAACATAAAACTACTGAAACTAGAAATATAAAACTACTGCTATCACACTACTGAAGAAGTACTCTTCAGTAGTTATGACAAACTACTGAGGCTTCAGTACTTGATCTTCAGACTTTGACCTTCAGATGTTTCATCAGCTGATGACTTCAGTAGATATCATCAGCTGATGTCTTCAGTCTTTGTCTTCAGACTTTGTACATCAGTTGTTGATCTTCAGCACTTGTAAACTCTTCAGCTGTTGTACTTCAGTACTTTGGTCTTTCAGCTTCAGCACTTGTGTTCTTCAGCTGTTCAGCTTCAGTACTTGCGTTCTTCAGCTGTTCAGCTTCAGTACTTGTTTCTTCAGCTGTTGTACTTCAACACTTTAGTTCTTCAGCTGATGCAGTCTTCAGCACTTGATCTTCAGCTGTTGAGTCTTCAGCACTTGTCAACTGCTGATGAAGCTTTCAGCAGTTGTTGTGATACCATGTGGGACTTAGAGGTTTTCTGATCTTGGCTCATTGGTTCTTATGGTCCAACAAACTCCTCCTGAACCAATGCAGCCAAATCCTCTAAGTTATTTATTATCCAACTTATTATTGGCAAAATGTTGGTCTTTTTCCTTCTTGATCAGTAGAGAAGATGACCCATGTAAGCTCCGGCCTGGGAAAAATCTCAGATATTTGTTTGGCAGGGTATGAATGGGAACTCTGTTCGGGGGAACTGGACACAGAGTTGTTATCCCATTCATGAGATTTACTTCCCCATAATGAGTCTGTATGACTCTCGAACATAGGCCTCAAGGAGAACAACTTGTTCCTCCTGAGAGAGTTCTTCTACTCCTCCTTCGAAGAAGAACTCTGGACCATAGTACTCAGATAAGTACTTCATGGTCCTGCCATTTTTCAGCTCCACTGTAGTTACCTCCTATAGACAAATTCATCAGGATGGGTGCCTTCAAGGAGTAACTGGAGCTCATTCTTCTGGATGTCTTCAAGCTTTTTATATAACAACCCCTTTTTAGTCATCTTGTTTTCTAGTAAGGCTTGACGGGTCATCTTTGCTTGATGAGCTTTCTTGAATTCATCAATTATTTCCCAGGGTGTGACTACAATGGCCAACATGATGGTAGATTCTATTGTTTTTCTAACCTGGCCATTGTATCTGTGTGGAATAGTTCTTTTATGGATTCTAGAACTCACCTTGGGGTCTGGCCATACTCTCACTCTCTCCTTCTGATACTGAAAAGTGTGCCTGAGAGTGTACAGCCTCTGAGCATGCCCTTTCATGGCTTGAATAGATGATGACTGAGGAAATTCCTTGTCAACCATCTTCAATAGTTGCTCATCGTGCTGTTTCTGCTGTTCTTCATCTTCTATCTTGACTCTGACCATTTCCCTTTGAGAGTCAGGTGTGATCATGGGTTGACTTCTGGGTTTTGGTAGCTTTAGAACAGCAGAGAGTGGCAGACTATCATCTTCATCCTCTTCTTCTTCTTCTTCTTCCATCCTCAGCACCCTTCTCCTCCTTCTAGGTGCATCACTGGATGATGGTTGGGTTGGTAAGGGAATTGTTTTGAAGAATGAGGGTTTGGACTTTGGCTTAGAGATTGGTTTGGAGATTTGAGGGGTAGGCAGTGTTTGAGTGGGTGGAAGGGAAGGTTGATCCAGCATCTTTGTAGTAAGTTTCGCATTTGTAAGTTTTGCCATTTCTAACCTTTTACCAGCCCCAGCCTCATCAAGGGCTTCAACAATAATCCCCTTGTGGAATTGCTCAGACAGACAGATTCTGGGGCTATAGCCAAATACTGTCCCTGGTCCACGCGCGAATCTCCATTAAAGATCTTCCTAAGTATTTTGCAATGAAGTGGACCATGATCTCCAATCTCTCTTTTTCAAGAGCATCATACCCAGCCCATCGGGTCTGAATCTCTTGGACTTCCAACCTTCTGATCTCACTATCCAATGTGGCTGTATCAAACCCCTGCCTGAAGAGTTTTCAATTATTTTATCCATGGATCGGCTATGTGTAGTGTCAGCTTCTTTTACCAGCTCTTCCAAGGATTTGTCTTCAGCAGTATGATCATCACACTTTTCTTTCGCTTGTAAGTGAGCAGAGGTTGCTTTTCTTTCTCCTCCTCTTGGGCTTGCTTCTCTTCCTTCTCTTCCTCTGTTCTTTTCCTCTTCTTTTCTTTCACTGCAGTAATCTCCCCCTTTTTGGATGCATTGGAGGAGGGGTTTGTACCGCAGAAAGTGTCTTTTGCACAGCAGCATCAATCAAGGGTTGTAACATTGAGGAAAGCCTCTCATCAATGGCTTTAGTCACAATATCAGTGATTATGGGTGTGATTGAGGGAGGGGATTTTGAAGTACAGCACCTATTTGCTCAGGAGGGTTCTGTTCCTGAGAAATAGGGCCTGAAGCAGAGGCAGGTGGTTGAGTTTGGAGTGACTCAGTGTTTGGGGAACCTTCAACTGAAGGTGCCATCTGTGGGTTGGTGGAGGCAGATGGTCTTTCTCCTTGTGAGAGTTGGGCAAGTAGGTTTTGCAGCCTACTGACTTTCTCTTCAAGGATTGTGTTCTGGGCAAGAACATCGTAGAAAAAGCCCAGGTCATCATCAGCCGAAGCTGAATCATCTGACCTCCTGCTTGGAGCAGGATTGACATGCACTGGGTGTAGACCAGTTGTTGCATGTGCCCCTTTTCCTTGGTACTGGGGACTTCCAGCCTCAGGACAATGTCCATCATCAGCTGTTGCCTCTAGTGAGGTCTGAGCACTGTTACCAGCCTCATTCTGATCATGTGCTGATTCAGAAGAGGTGGCAGCCTCACTAGAAATTCTAAGCTCCTTATCTACACCAGGAGATAGAAGTGGTAACCCCTGTGCTGTGGGTTCTCAATTGCACTGTGTTCCTCCCCCTCAATTGTAGAGGTGTTCCCAATAGTAAGAGGTTTCTGGGGAGGGGGTGAGGAGTGCAGTTGAGTCAGCACTTGTGCAACTATTAAAGTTGGGCTGTGAGGGGCGGTGTATGGGGTGAAGGGATAGAAGCAGTGTGCACCTGGGGAGGTTGGTGCTTTTCAATGGCAATCTCCTCAAGTGAGGAAGATCCCAGATATGTAGGTACCCCTTGTGTGGTTGCTGCAGGCTCCTGTTGAGAGGAAGCCTGAGCGGCTATGGCTGGAAGAGTCATTGTATCCACTAGGGGTTTGGACTAGTGGATATATCCTGCGTTTGTGTTGCAGGGGCATCCTCAGGGGACTCAATTCCCTGAGTAGCCATTTTGGGTTTCTTTTGGTGGGTTTGGTGGGGACTTTTGATTTGGAGGTGGTGGCTGTGGGTTCCAGCTGCGTGGGTTTGCGCAGCTTGGCAGCCAATTTGAGTGTCTGGTCAGAGTTGTGCCGGGAGTATACTTCCGGCAGAACAGACGTAGCAGGGACTCCCAAGCCAACAAGTCCCTCAGCATTAAGCTGGTTAGTAATGATGGCCATTATGAACCGTGGATATAGTATCCAACGGTTAACAGTTAGTTTTTGAGCCATATCCTTGAGCTCCGAAAATATTATTTCTGAAAAATTTAACGGCTGTTGCTCAAGAATAGAATACATTACCTGCTGCCACTTTGTCGAGATTTGATCCCAAGATGAAGTCTTAGGATCCAAACATACGTTCACCATGTGAAAAATTAGGCGTTCAGCGTCATGGAAGTGTTTCTTCATGATAGTGGAGGCACTGAGATTGCCTTGATATCCATGTTGGGCAAAGGATAGATCTGTGGTGCCCTTCGGATATCCAGCAGGAGAACTAGCATCATCCAGATGAAGAATTTGGTGGATTATTGCAGGAGTGATGACCACTTCGTTGTTGTTGACAACCGACTGGAGAGATGGTGTGTTGTTCTCCCCAGTGGTAATAGTAATGTTCATCCAAAATTGTTGGAGGGATTCGGCATGTAGTATGGGATTCATAAGAAATGCCATTTTGTATTGGGACTCAACCATAAGATCGATAGCAGTATCGAAGTTAGCCCAGACAGGCGATTTAGTAAGTAGGCAACACAGTTGTGTCGCGGTTTAATTTGCATGGACGCCATTGAGAAGAGAGAAGTTTTGGAGAGGAACGTTAGGTTTGAAGAGGATGAAGCATTGAAGTATTAGGTAAGGGGTATTTATAGGGTATGGGTAAGAAAACGACTGAAGGATGTGGTGTTAGTCATTAGTAGTTTTGAACGACTGTTGACATGGTATGATCCTTTCAGACGTTGAAACAGCTGAAGTCGTGGTGTTAGGCATCAGAAGTTAGAAAACTACTGAGACCGTGGTTTTAACTTCAGATGATGAAACAACTGAGGACATGGTGTTTGTCATCAGTAGTTATGAAACTACTGAAGACAGTGGTTTTGTCATCAGCTGTTGTAAACAACTGAAGACTTGGTATTAGTCATCAGTAGTTATAAAACTACTGAAGACATGGTATTGCTTCAGTTGTTTAGAATGAAAGCAGTTGTACAAACGACTGAAGAGAAATTTCTCATTAGCTGTTTTCGTCAATTCTTAGCTTTTCAGCTGTTTCATACTGTCCTCAACACATTCATCAGCCTTTTTGGCTGATTTCAGTTGTTTCATAGGACATCAGTACTTATCTGTTTATACTGATTTCAGTAGTTGTAACTACATCAGTAGTTTTAACTACATCAGTAGTTGGGAACATATAAAGTACTTCAGTACTTATGAGGCTTTAGCCATCAGTAGTTATCAAAACTACTGAAGGGAAAAGGAACTCATCAGTACTTATATGTGACATGGTTACTAATGATCATCAGTACTTATTACTAAGATCATCAGTAGTTGTCACTTATTCTAGCTACAGCATACCAAGCCTTAACACCAGGTTTTAGAAAGTTGAACTATCCAAAGGCTTAGTAAAAATGTCTGCAAGCTCATCGCACTAGGCACAAACTTAGGATCAATCAGACCTTTTCAAAACAATCCCTTATAAAATGATGTCTGATCTCTATATGTTTGGTCCTAGAGTGCTGGACTGGATTTTTGACAATGCAAAGAGCTGAAGCACTATCCATTAATAATGGAGTCTTAGTCTCTGTAATGCCATAATCCAAAAGTTGTTTTGAAGCCAGAGTACCTGAGATGTACAACTTGCAACTGCAATGTACTCTGCTTCAGCAGTTGATGTAGCAACTGAGGTCTGTTTCTTGCTCTGCCAAGAAATCAAGCAGTTGCCTAGGAATTGACATCCACCAGAAGTTGATTTCCTGGTCAACTTACACCCTGCATAGTCACTGTCAAAAAAGCAACTAATTTACCAGAATGTCCAGTAGAATACCATAAACCTAGAGATGGAGTGCCTTGCAGATATCTAAAGATCCTCTTGACTGCAATCAGATGAGACTCTTTAGGTGCAACCTGAAATCTAGCACAAACACATGTAGCAAACATAATATCTGGTCTAGAAGCTGTTAAATACATCAAGGACCCAATCATACATCTGTAAAGTGTTTCATCAACCACTTTACCTTTCTGATCTGTATCCAGTTGTGTGGTACTGCACATGGGGGTAGAACAAGGCTTACAGTTTTGTAAATCAAACTTTTGCAAAAGATCTTTTGTGTATTTGGGCTGATGAATGAAAATTCCATCAGCCTTTTGTTTGATTTGCAACCCCAGAAAGAATTGTAACTCCCCATGGCACTCATTTCAACTTCTGTTGCATCAACTTTGTAAAGGCATCACACAACTTTGGATCAGAGGATGCAAAAATGATATCATCTACATAAATTTGAACAAGTAGATTATGCTGCCCAGCTTTCTTAATGAATAAAGTCTTATCTATGGAGCCTCTAGTGAAATTATTTTCCAGAAGAAAATTTGATAATGTCTCATACCAGGCTCTAGGAGCTTGTTTTAACCCATAGAGAGCCTTATCAAGCTTATATACACCCAATTAGGATGTTTATTGTCCTCAAAGCCTCGAGGTTGACATACATAACCTCCTCTTTAATTTTTCCATACAAAAATGCACTTTTGACATCCATTTGAAAAACTTTAAGGTTTTGATAAGCAGCATAGCTAAAAACAATCGAATTGCTTCCAGTCTGGCTACAGGGGCAAAGGTTTCATAATCGTACCTTCTTCTTGTGCAACCCCTGAACAACCAGTCTGGCTTTGTTCTTAACAATAAGCCCATTTTCATCAGTTTTGTTCCTAAACACCCATTTAGTGCCTATTGCACACTTACCTGGAGGTAGAGGAACCAGTTCCCACACTTGCTGTTTCTTGAACTGAAGAAGCTCAAGCTGCATGGCATCAACCCATCCATTGTCCTTTAAAGCAATGTGATAATTCTTTGGCTCTTGCTGACTGATGAAGAGAGCATAGAAGCAGAAGTTTGACAATTGACTTCTTGTTGATACTCCAGCGGTGATATCACCAACGATTTGAGACATAGGGTGATTCTTCAGATCTTGATACATAATGAGATCTGTGCAAGTGTTTGTAGCTGGCTCAGCAGGCACAGATGGTGATGGTGAATCATTTCCTTGAAACCAATCAGTGGATGGTAATTCAAAGGAAGTTGAATTCCAAGAGATCTCATCAGCATTTGTTGTGGATGGTGCTACTGGAGCTACAGGAACATCAGGTCTAGCTGAATCAGGCAGTTGATCACTAAACTTGAAGAGGTGAGTACTGCAATCATCATCATCATCAGCACCAGCAGTACCACCAGGTGGTGAGCTGTTGACAGGAGCAACAACAGGAGTTTGATAAGGAACATATTGCAGTATGTCCAAATCAAATAACTCCACAGGGCTTTGTGGAATCTTGTCCTTTGGAGATTCATTGAACTTAACATGTAGAGTTTCTTCACCATCTTTGTTCTGCAGTTGAAGACTCTGTATGCCTTGCAAGTAGATGAATACCAACAAAACCCCTGCATCCACCTTAGGATCAAATTTATGGAGTTGATCCTTTGTGTTGAGAATAAAACAGGGACACCCAAATGCTTTGAAAAATGAAATCAGAGGAGTCAAATGATGGAGGACTTCATATGGAGTCTTCATCAACCTCTGATTTACTAAGACTCTATTTTGCACATAGCAAGCTGTGTTAACAGCTTCAGCCCAAAAGTCAGTGGCAAACCAGAGTCAGCCAGCATGGACCTTGCAGCTTCATTAGGGTCCTGTTCTTTCTCTCCACTACTCCATTTTGTTCTGGAGTTCTTGGGATGCTAAACTGCCTTTTGATTCCCTTTGAAAGATAGAAGTCATCAAGTGTATGGTTTTTGAATTCAGTTCCATTGTCACTCCTAATACACTTGACTGGAAGGGAATACTGCTTCTCAATATACAACACAAAGTGATAATCTTCTGAGCAACCTCATCCTTTGAATGTAGAAAGAAAGTCCATACAAATCTGGAGTAATCATCCACAATTACCAGACAGTATTTCTTCTTTGCCATGCTCATTACTCTCACAGGACCAAATAGATCCATATGCAGTAATTGCAAGCAGGCAGTGGACTTAGGCTCTTCAATAGGAGGGAATGAGACTTTGTGTTGTTTTCCTTTTAAACAAGCAGTGCAGGTTTCATCACAGTGGAACTCATTTATTGGTAAGCCTCTGACTAAATGTTGTGGGTAAGCTGATTCATGTTTTTGAAATTAACATGACCCAGCCTTCTGTGCCACAGTTTAGATTCTTGAGAAGAGGCTTTGGAAAACAGGCAAGGATTGCCTCTTAGATCAATTTTCTTGGAAAGATCTAAGGCATACACTCTTCCTGTCCTGTTGGCTTTCAGAAGAGTGTGATCATCCAACACCTTATCAATCAAATGCAGAACTTTGGATGACAGAATCCTATAGTTCTGACTGGTGAAAAGAGCAACATGGCCTTTATCACATATTTGACTGACACTCAAGAGATTGTACTTGAGATTTTCCACATGATTAACATCATCAAACTTGATTTCTCCATTGGAGACAAAGCCATTTCCAATGATGTAACCCCTAGCATCATTGCCAAAAGAAACAAATCCCTTCTTTCCTTGAGAGTAGTCATGAAGGAGAGAGCTGTTCCCAGTCATGTGCATAGATCCCCCACTGTCTACATACCAGATGCTACTTTGGCATGTTGAAGAACCCTGCAATAATAAACAATCTGTTAGTTTTGGAGACCCAAACCTTTTTGGTTTTGGGCCTGGTCTCATCAATAGATGGTAAACTAACAGGTTTATTTGGAACAACAGCCTGAGAGGAAGAAGATGGTGAAGAAGAGGAATCCTTTGGCTTGGACCTCCTTTTCTGCGGTTTCAACATAGGAGCATCTAGTTGGTTAACTCTACCCAACAGATGTTGAACCATCATAACCAGCTGTGTCTGATTTTGTGATAAAGCTTTCAGCTCATCAGACACATTGCCAGTGGAGTTTAATAAGTTCCTATGTTGCACCTTCTTCTTCTGAGCACTCTCAGCTGTCACGTGTTTAACCCCTTCTTTTTTGGATTTCTTTGAAGACTTAAGGGTTACAGGATTTGATGTTGCTGATACAAATGTGGTCTCAAACTCATTTTTCATTTTTACCATTTTCTCTTTAATTTCTTCTTTTTGTTTGAGTTTGGAACCTCTTTTATACCAACAATCATCTATAAGATGATTGAACAAACCACATATTTCACATGGTTTCTTCTTCATCTTAGGTTGATCATCAACTAAAGAGGTGAAGCAACTGGAGACTTGCTCTTCAATGCTTTGGAAGCATTGTTTGCTTTCTTCACTGCCTCTTTAGTAGTCTTCAAACTCTTTCTACCGATAGTTATCTTCTTTTCAGTACTAGCAGTAGTTTGAGTTTGAACTTCAGGTGTTAAATCCTACTCTCTAGTCCTTTCAGGACTTTCAAAATTTACTCCTGAGTTGATCAACTCATTGATCATGTGAGTGTTAGCATTTGAACCATCAACATCAGCTGATAGGTTCAGAGAGGACTTGATGCTGACTGCTACTTCTGATTGTGCTGTATCAGAAAGTAGATCACATGATGAGATGGATTGGTTATCACTCTCACCATCAGATTCTACCTCTGCTCTTGGAGTAAAATCTGTAGGTGGAGCAGTGTGATTGTAACCAATGCCAAACTTCACATTTGAAGCAGATTGCTTACTAAGAAGCATTTCAAAACCTTTGCATGATTGTACCCATCTATCACACTCTACCTGGGTAACTGCAAGGGTTTCTTTGAGATCTTTGTACTTCTCTAGAAGTACCTCTTCTCTAGCCTTATCATCAATTATTTGGCATTTCAGTTTATAATCTCATCATTTTTATCTTTAAGCACAGACTCAAACTCAACTTTTCTTTTGGAAAACATTTGTTCTAGCTCAGTGTTCTTATTAATTAAAGCTACATTTGCTTCTCTAATAGAAGCAAATGCTGCTATGCATGTTTCAGAACATAATTTGGCTTTTGCCTCAGAGGATACCTGTGATACCTGAGGTGTAGAGGCATTAGAAAATGAAGTATCAGCAGACTCCAAAGCCATAAGAGCTAGATTCCCAAAAGGACTGTCACCACCATGTTGACCAGCACCTGAGAATAGTTGTTCATGACCAGACATGTCATCTGGTAAACCGCTCCGGTCAATAACTCCTGGGGTGAAGAAGCTGTGTTGTTGAGGTTGAGTTTATTGTTGAGATTGGGATGGCTGAGGTTCTGGTAGTGCATGAGGTTGTGGTGCCATAGGAACTTGAACTTGATTTGACTGTGGCATGTAATAACAAGGGTAAGGGTATGGCATTTGACCCTGAGGAACAAAATATGCAGGAGATTGTTGTTGAGGATGATGACTAGAAGTGACAGGATGTTGCCCTCTGTGTTGTTGACTATTGCCAGGAAAAGTCACAAAGGGTGCAGTGGAGTTAGATCCAGTTGATCTACACTCTCTTGCAAAGTGTCCAAGCCTTTGGCATTTGTGACACCTCAACTTGCTCTTGTCAAAACCAACTTTGGTTTTGCCAGAGAGTCCTAGGAATTTTCTTCCAGTTCTTTTGTAGAACTTCTGAGATCTGATATTTATCAAGGCCATTTGGCTCAAAATATCCATCTCTTCTAAGTCGTCATCAGCAATCCCCTTGAGATCATCCATAATGAAGCATAAATTGTCATTATTACCCCAGTAAACTGACCATCAACACTCACAAATGCAGAATGAGAAGTGTTTGAAGAGAAATTAATATGCTCATCATACTGGCATTCAGATGAAGCATATTCTGACTCATGACCAACCAAGGCAGTGTTGCCCAGTACAAAGTCTTCAGTGAGCTTTCCAGATGAAGACAGCTTTCTCTTCTGTTCTATCTCTCTCTCAAACGTGAGCAGTTTCCCATGGAGTTGGGTGAGAGATAGTTTGTCCAAACTTGCACTGGAGCGTAGGACAATAGTATATGTGTCCCATCTCTATGGCAGTGATCTGAGAAATCTGTTATTCATCTGAATATTAGTGTACTCAAGTTTGACCATTTTTAATTCAGAGATCAAACAAGAGAACCGCTCAAATTGTTGAGTCAGTGTCTCACCCTTTCTATGAGAAAATGTCTCATATTGTTGGGCAAGAATTTCTCTATTATTTGCCAAGACCTCATCTGTTCCTCCAAATTGTTCTTTCAAGGCATTCCAGAGGTCATGGGCAGTTTCATGATGCATTAGCCCAGAATAGATTTCATTAGGCAGTGCCATGGCCAGAATTCCATGGGCTTTTGAATCAATCTCAAACAACTTCTTATCCTCATCTGAGTATTGCTCCCTCCTCTTCGGAACCATTTGATTGGTTTCTGGGTTATTCACCATAGGCTTGTGTGGACCATGTACCACTGATGTCTAACAACCTACGCTGTTAACAGACAGGTGATGGAGCATTCGTCGTTGCCATATGTTATACTCAGTCCTAACCAGCATTGGAGGCTTGGTTGAGGAACCAGTATTGTGAGGATCATTGGAAGGAGTAGTCATTTTGAGTCCAAATACAATTTAATTCAATCTTTTAAACGTTTTTATAAAGACCACAACAGACTCAATGAAAAGAAAGAGAAAATCTCAGGATGAATGACCAGAAAACACAGAAAATTCAATCTCTATAACTGTTTCTTGTAAAACACAAAAATGCTAATTCAGTCAAACTTGGATCTTGAATAGCAGTTTCAATGATCAATTATTATATCGATCAATGATTAACCCGCTCTGATACCATTTCTAAGGATCGGTGATCGCAAGTTTGATGTAATTGAGCGTAGCACAGCGGAATATGAACAAGAATTAGACAAATTGTAGCAAGAATTTGATGCTCGTATGAATTAAGAACAAATACGGTTATAACGAGAGAATATATCTCTGTAACAAGGAATGTTTTAATAATATCGAATATTTCTGATCAAATCATTCATTTTATTACATTAGGTTGACACTCCTTATATAGAGTGCAATCGCTACTGTTATCACGGGTAAGTGACAACTGGCAGATCTATTACAAAAATAACTAACTCTTAACAAACTACTGAAATGTTCACAACTACTGAGAACATATCAGAGTGTTAAGTACAAAATAAGAAACTACTCATAAGAAACTACTGAAACTACAACGACTGAAGAACAAGCTCTTCAGTCGTTTTACAAAACTACTGATAAATATAAAACTACTGATGAGCACAACAACTGAAGAAGTATTCTTCAGCTGTTGTGTCAAACTACTGAAAAGATAAAACATAAAACTACTGAAAAGTAAACCGTCACAACTACCGAAGAAGACCTCTTCAGCTGTTGTGACAACGTCTGATACTTTGGTCTTTAGCACTTGTGTCTTCAGACTTTGTCTTTAGCACTTGTGTCTTCAGACTTTGTCTTCAGCACTTGTGTCTTCAGACTTTGTCTTCAGCACTTGTGTCTTCAGACTTTGTCTTCAGCACTTGTGTCTTCAGACTTTGTCTTCAGCACTTGTGTCTTCAGACTTTGTCTTCAGCACTTGAGTCTTCAGACTTTGTCTTCAGCACTTGTGTTCAGACTTTGTAATCAGCTGTTGTCTTCAGCTGTTGTGGTCTTCAGTAGTTGTTGTGACGTCTGTGGGACTTAAAGGTTTTTCTGATCCGGCTCATTGGTTCTTTTGGTCGAACAGGCGCGGATAAAGGTGATGTGTTTGAGATGGCTAAGGAGGATTGGTTTGTTAGGGAGAAGTCACGGTCAAAGTCAACACAAAAATCAAACCGACACGTTCGAGATGAGGAACCCATATGAGACGTTGAAGATTTAGATGACTAGGAGTTATATTGTAATATATTTTGTGTGAACAAAATATATTTTATCTTGTTTTTAGTCATTTTTATTTTTAATATGTAATTTTGGTTAATTAGCCTAAGTCTAGGGAGTTAAGTGCAATTAGTGAATATTAGTCTAGACTATAAATAGGTTAATTTTCATTAGTGTTGATTATGGTTGAATGACCAATAGATTGAGGGATTATTTGTAAACACATATTTTGCAATCAAATTGAAGATCAAAAGGGATTTTGATTGTGATTATCATATTTTGATCTAATTCTTCATGATTTGATTCAAGTGTGATTATCCTTGAGTTACAATTTGGTATCAGAGCCATTTTGGATCAAATTCACTGAAGATTTAAATATTTTTAGAGAGAGAAGTGAGGTTTTGGTTGTTTTTTTTTTAAATCATGTTTTCATCAATTTCGGATCAAATTTGAGTGTTATTAATATGGAAATTGATTGAAGTTTGCTTGTTATTGGTTGGGAAAGCTCTGTTAATCATCAGGTTTCAAATCCATTGAGATTTTGGTGATTTCGGATTGATTTCGTGTTAAAAAAGCTTTTCAACTTCGTCCAGCGAAATTACCAATCCATTCAGTGAAACTGCCTGTTATTTCAGCGAAATTACAAGTGTTTTACACTTTGTAGTTAATTTCAGCATCTCAACGAAAGTAGTGATCTTGAACGAAAGTTCAACAGTGCTTGTGTGCATATTACAAGCGAAATTGCTGTCGAAAGTATCTTTGAATGAAAGTTCAAGCTTGTTTTATGCGAAATTGTCGGTGAAACTAAGCAGTCTAAAGTATTTGGCTAGCAAAACTACTGCCGAAATTTCAAGCGAAACTACTGTCGGCTCAGCGAAACTAGATTTTTCTGCAAAACTAGCTATGTGAAACTATAATTTCGGCGAAACTATGCGAAATTGTTGACCCCAGTTGCTTAGATTGTCTAGCGTGACATTTAAAAATAATATTTTTCCCAGGGGAGAATTATTTTACAATTTTAGGGAAAAAACTTTTTTTTGGGGGTTAATTGCAATAATCTAAAAAAATGGCTTTTGCAGAACTGTTTAAATCCTTTGAATCTAATAATCTCATAATTGCACAATTTCGGTTTGATAATTTTGCAGGTTTAAAGAATGAAAGGATGTCCGATTTTCTTGATCGTTTTCTGTTGGTGGCAAACAATCTGAAGAAGTTTGATGCCCAATTAGGAAATCATGAACAAGTTCTAAGATTGATTGATTCTCTCCCATCAGAATGGAGCTCACACGGCAAGTTGATTAAACGAGATAGAGGTTTTCGAGATTACAAACTAATGGAGGTGATCAACAAACTGAAAGAAATTGAGTTGGATATCAAACGTTGTGAGTTCTATGATGTGACATATCTAACTCTAAAGATCACTTCAAACTCCATAGAGAAACCAGAGGAGAGATCAGATTCAAGCACCTATTACGACGGTTTCCCTAAACCTAGAACTAAAGAGGTACAAGAGGATCTTAAGCAGACATCAATGGGCAAAGGTGGAGCTGAGTTGAATGATGTAGTTTGTAATGCTAATAAGGAAGAGGAATTGAAGTGAAATACCAGAGATTGCAACTATGAGAAGGCTCTTAGTGCTGATAGAGTTATCCTGGATCTTCCATATAAGACAGTTCAGGATATGTGTTCTTCTGCTTGCAAAATTCATTTATTTGGTGTGTATAAAGCTAATAGGTTACTTTTAGATAACCAAAAGGAATTAACCACCATAAACGCAGAACTTAAAAAGAATGAAGCCAAGTATATTATAAAATTAAATGAATGATCATTTAAAATGAACTCTTCTTGAAAGAAATGTTGAAATTAATCTTTTAAACGAAAGAGTCACCTTGGCTGAATTCAAAAGAAGCAAGCTTAAAACAAAGCTTGATAGATGGACCATATCCAGAATGAAACAGGAAGAGCTATTGTGTAAACAAAAGGGAGCTAGGATTAAAACGAGAGTGGGTTGTGGTGAAAATCCATACATCTATCCTCCTCCTAGCACTTATTCTTACTATCCTATGCCTTAACCTCATCCATCTAATGATTTGATTGAAGCTGCCAAAACTAATAATTTAAATGCAGGATTAAGCAACGTTAATCTTAAAGAGGTTAGAGATGTGCAGGATCTCTTATAGGTTGGGATTCCTCAGGTAGGAGCCTGCTAGAAGATTAATGATGATTCCACTTCTGATGCTCCATCACCAATATCAGTTACTTCTCCAACCTTCTTCGACAAATTTAAACAGGTAACATTCCTTCGTTTGATCCTATCAGTTTGTCAAAGAAGGAACAGTTGTTGAATCATCAGTTAATCAAAATCCTATAATCGAAGCCAACACAATAGGAGGTGTCAATCAAGATCCTTTGGAAGCAAATTTGTGTATACAAGACTGGATAAGCTCAGATGATGAATCAAACACAGAGGAGCGTGTTGGTTCTTCACAGATCAAGATATCTCCTGACATTGTCAAGTATCAAAAGCTTCCAAAAGCTGAATCAAGACCAATACGGATCTCTTCTCCAATTGCAAGGCAACCTAATCAATCAGTGAAGATATCATTCCCTATTCAGCATAGCAAATGCCAAAACAAGCAAGAATCTACTACAAGATCAAAGCAATCCTTCTCAACACCTGCACAACTCGAGACTACAAAGAATCAAAAGCCATTCAAGGCTTGTTTTGAGTGTGGAAAAGAAGGTCACGTGGTAAAGAAATGCCCTCAAAGACTTGCTTTGAATGGTAAAGGCAAAACGAATTGCTTCTCCAAATGTAAGTCTACAAAGAATGTTCCAGATGGTAAAGGTAACACGGGTTGCTTCTCTGGATCAAGAGGTAAAAAGCACACATCTTTGAATGATTGGATGAAAAACCCTCCATCTAAACCTTTTCATGTGAAGCCGGTTTCACATGATTCAAAGATGAAAATGACCAAAGGTTTAAAACCAAATTCTTTTCCTTCCGGTCTTAAACAGAAAATGATTTCCAAATTTAATTCATTCAAATCCAAATTAATTAAACCGAAACAAATTTGGAAAATTAAAAAGAATGATACAGATATTCCCGATTGTTTAAATGGTTGTGTGCAGAAGCAGGTTTCTTATATTGATGAAAAAGGAACTTCGAGGACTACGATGGCCTGGGTTCCCCTTTCTAACTAATCTGTTTATGAGTGCAAGAACAATTCAGGAGGACTGTTAGTAATCTAGTTTACTGACAGGGATTGTTCCTAATTCAAATTTGAGGCGGAACAAACAGGTTAACGTCATGGTATTATATCCACAATCTGGTATTTATCTGCATTATCACAGTTTCACTTCACAGTCATTACATGTTTCTTGATAATTCATTTCTTATCTGGATAATCAGTGTACTTTGGAAGACCTTCTTTGTTAAATTTTTATTTTTTTCAGAGTTTTATTAAAAAATTAAAGTTTGCAAAAATAAAAATTTAGGGGGAGAGTATAAGTAAATAAAAATGAAAAGAGAAATGAGAACCTGATTTGAGATGACTAAGAAATGATTGTACATCTTCTTGAATTGCTTGTTTTTGCATGACTTGTATTTGAAAAATGAGAAATAATAGTAACTGATGCTATTATTGATTCAAATCTTATTTTTAAGTGAAAATAATAGAAAAACAAACAGATTCTTTAATGATATGCTTGGTAGACTTAGCCTGAAGAATAAAGTAGACAGCAACATCATGATTTAAATTAAAATATATGTCTAAGGACGTCTGGATTACGCAATCTTCTTTGACCTGCACGAAAACTGAGTCCGACAAAAATTGGATTAAGAATTGATCTTTCACCCACCATGATACAAATCTTATGAGCCATATATTTAAATCATGTCTGGTGTATTTATGTTTCTTGTATTTGTGCTTATCTCCTATGTTGTACGGTAATACTGACAAGGAGTGATGATCTCCTCTGCTGTATGGTAGTACTGACCTAGAGCTATCATCGACACATGATTAAATGGTCATCTCCTTTGTTATATGTGAATATAGACCTGGAGCTCTCACCATGTTGATCTAAGTTGTGTCAAATCATCCAAATGATGAGTTCATCACAGAATGCAATATTCTGTTGATAATCACTTACACACTAATGCACAAGCCTTGCTCTATAAAGATCATAACAACATTCAAAAAATCTTGAGGTTGGGTGAGGGTTTATGCCAAATGATTGTGGGGTCCTAGCATTCTAAAGTATTTAATCAAACATTAACAAATCATCTACTGCTTGTTGAAAAAGATAGGGCATGAGTTTAAGTGGACAAACATATCAGCAATCATTATTGATCTGTTTGAGAATTTCAAAATCAATCAACGATTGTGTTTAGATTCAGTTATCAGTGTGATCTCATTGCTTATCGATGTTTAAATTCATCTTTGTGCTAAAGTATATCTTGAGGATGTGATCTCATGATCGATTCAATTCTCGATTATAAAAAACTAATAGATAAAGAATGTTATAATAAATATATATAATGAAGAAATTATAATTGGTTCTCATTTCTAAATTTATTTTACGTCTTCCATATTTGGCTGTTACTTTTTTCATGTATTTCATAGAAATTGCGCACAAACGAACACGGGTTCACTTGTTTTCACACAGAGATAAACACAACTTTATTTGTTAAAATGAAATGTTCTAATTAGAAATGTCGAGATTGTGTTTGAGAATGTGTTTTAGATTTTTGCTTTAAGTGATGGGCGATCATCAGTGAGCAATGTACCTGATCAGAGAACCTGTTCCTCAAGTTTGCAGAAGTAACCGAGCTAGGAATCCTCCTCCTACATCTTCTGAAGCACTCAAGATTAGAATGTCGAGAAATCTGTTCCAATATCCTTGCAAAGGTTGCATTCAAAAAGGGGGAGCACATAAATAGGGGGAGCTTATGAAATGAATAATCTTTCTAATCAAATTTAAAAAAATTCAAATTGACTATCTTTATAATGTTGACTTCTGGTGATGAGTTCGTTTGAAGACGTTGATAATGATAGACTAAGGGGGGTATTGTTGGAGCTATACAGATAGTCTATATTATCAACATAGTCAAAGTCAACAATAGTCAACATCACAGTCAAAGTCAACGCTAAAGTCAAACCGACACGTTCAAGACGAGGAACCGAGACGAGACGTTGAAGAGTTAGATGACTAGGAGTTATATTGTAATAAATATATTTTGTGTGAACTAGTCTAAGTCTAGGGAGTTAAGTCCATTCAGTGAATACTAGTCTAGACTATAAGTAAGTTAATTGTCATTAGTGTTGATGATGGTTGAATGACCAATAGATTTAGGGATTATTTGTAAACATATATTTTGCAATCTAATTGAAGATCAAAAGGGGTTTTGATTGTGATTATCATATTTTGATCTAATTCTTCATGATTTGATTCAAGTGGGATTATCATAGAGTTACAACCCCTTTCTTCCAAAATATTCAGGGGATGAGCAAGAAGGATGCTGATAAGAAGATAATTAGCTGGAAATACAACTCCAGCCTAAAAATGTTCAAGATTAAGAAGGGAGGGGAAGGTATTACTTAATCAGCTGGAAATACAACTCCAGCCTAAAAATGTTCAAGATTAAGGGATGAGCAAGAAGGAAACTGACAAGAAAGATAATCAACTAGAAATACAACTCTAGCCTAAAAATGTTCAAGACTTAGTGGTTGTAATACTAGCACTCTGAGCTTGGAAAGGACTGTAATACCAGCACTCCTATCCTGCTGAAGGATTAGAAATACAAATGCAGCCAAAAATGGTCAAGATTAAGAGGCGAGGGGAAGGTATTACTTACTTGCATAAAAGGAAGTCATTTAAGACCTTTCCTAAATAGGATCTGAGGAGGTTAGCTGCTAATCCAATGATAGATTCCAATTTGAGTGAACGGGCCAAGATGTTAGAGGAAGAGATATAGAAGGGACTGAATGATAACTTCAGGATATTTGGGTATATGATGGCAGAGAGGAGGAGATCAAAGAAAGATAAGGATTAGGAGACTAGGAAAGGTTAGATTTTGCTGAGGTTGAAACCCCCTAAGAGCGTAAGCAGGATAAGGTTACCTAATCCCCTCCCCTAACAGCTGCAGAGTTTTGAGAAATGGTTTTATGATAATAATATTGAGGAGGCGGTGATTAGGTTGAAGAATAGGATTAAATACAAACTTTTTGATCCAATGGAGATATTCACTTTTTGTGATGAGGATTTGCGGGTGCTGTGTGAGAATCACTTAAAGTGGGGTAGGAGCTAAAACATGTAAAGAGGCAAGCCTATTTATGACGGTTGCCAGCGAAGTGTGAGGTGTTAGGGATGAAGTGAGGGAACTGGCCAGAAGTTTTATGAGGAGGATGAGATTAGGATAGACGTGCGGACTTAATGAGACAATTTGAGTAGGCAAGTGCACATGCCATGGAAGCTACAATAGTAGGATCTAACCAAGGAGAATCATTGGATAAAGCTTCTGAGGATGATTCCACCTAAGCTAATGAAGAAGGAAGAACTAAAGCTGTTGAAGATATGGAGCTAAAAAGACAAATGAAGATTGATCAAGATGGTGAGATCCAACCTAGGGGAGTATTGAAGAAGATCAAGAATAGGTTAGACTCACCTTAGATTAGAATTTTTTTATGTTTAAATGTAATAGGTCAAATGTTAGTTTACTTTTGTAAGTATATTAATTGTTGAGTTTTCCTACCCATCAAAACTATAATTTCGGGCTCATAGTCAGCAGCCTTGTTTCACCAGGTGAAACTGTGTTTCACAGCCGGGTGAAACTAAGCTTGGGCATGATAGTTTCGCTAATAGCGAAACTGTCAGCGAAAGTATCAACTCTAAATATAGATTTTGTTTCTTTCATTGTAATTATCTTTGCAAAAACCTAATTCGTCTGAATATTATTACAAGTGCCTTTTGTAAGCTGGAATTGATCTGAAATATTATTAAGCTTTGTTCTATTATGAGTATGAAGTTTGATTGTCTTATTTTGAATACTTTTGGCTTCTTCTTCGTCATCAATTTCTTATTGTGTGTTTGTTCTTGATATTGAACGATTCCATCATTCCTGTGTACAGCTATTCGATCATTTTGGACCAACATCCTTCCACCAAGAAATTGACATCCTCCTGATGTTGATTTCTTGTTGATGTTGCAGCCATCATAGTCACTATCTACATAGAAATAGATATTAAAATTGGTGTTCCTTGGATACCAGAGACGTAGTTTAGGTGCTCCTTTGAGGTATCTAAGAATTTTCTTTGCAATATCTAGGTGAGACACCTTTGGAGCAGCCTGATATCTGGCACAAATACATGCTGCAAATATGATATCAGGTCTATTTGCTAGGAGATACATCAGAGATCTAATGATAGCGCTATACTAATGTTTATTAGTATCCTCCCCCTTAAAGTCAGCACAAAGATTGTGATTTTTGGGTATAAGAGTCTTAGCTGGCTTACAATCTTTCATATTAAATCTTCCAAAAATGTTAGTGAGACATTTAGATTGATTGATAAAGAAACCTTCCTTCATTTTATTTACCTGAATTCGAAGTAAAAAGTCCTTTTTCCCATGGAACCTCATTTCAAATTTCTTCTTCATGATGCTCTCAAAGTCTCTGCATATTTGGTCATTTGAGGAACCAAATATGATGTCATCAACATAGACTTGTACGAGCAAGATGACTTTCCCAGACATTCTTGTGAATAAAGTCTTGTCAATGGTATCTCTCGTGTAACCATTCTTTAGGAGAAACTAAGACAAAGTCTCAAACCACATCCTAGCTGCTTGGTGTAGCCCATAGAGAGCTTTATCTAGTTTGCACATTGTTGGGGCCTGAAAGGATTATGCATGCCAATTCGATGGGTGAGTTGATGGTTGCTCTGCTGGATTCCCACAAGTCCAAGAAGAAATGCGGATGAAGATCCTGCACAAGAAAAACCAAGTATGGTCTTCCGCATTTGTCAATGCGAAAGACATAAAACAAATACAGACAAGTATTTGTTCTTCTGCATTAACAAATGCGGAAGACCAATTAGTGATGCGGACAAGACTTTATTCATCCGCATTTGCCAATGCAGATGACCAGACAAATGCGCAGAAGTATTTGTTCATCCGCATTAACCAATGCGGATGACCAACATACTAATGCGGATGATCCAGTGAAGAAATGTTGATCAAGTTAACTCATCCACATTTGCCAATGCGGATGAACAAGTAGAGATGTGGATCAAGACTTAGACTAGTTCTAATGTCATAGGTCAGGGGTAGTTTAGTCATTTTGTAAAAGGCATCTTGTCTAGGTGCGTTATTAGTTTCTTGCTAAACCCTAGCAGTCTTTAGAAAATCATAATATTTG
Source organism: Flaveria trinervia (assembly GCA_025506515.1). Taxonomy (NCBI): domain Eukaryota; kingdom Viridiplantae; phylum Streptophyta; class Magnoliopsida; order Asterales; family Asteraceae; genus Flaveria; species Flaveria trinervia. The sequence continues at coordinate 28,352,538 of CM046447.1, forward strand.
TATTCTCTAGGTGCGTTATTACTTTTCTTGCTAAACCGTAGCAGTCTTTGTAATCAATCACCATTATTAATATATACAAAAGCATTTATGAGTATTTCTTCTGCATTAAATGTTTCTTGATTGTATGATTCCGCCATTCAATCATTAACTCAGTCATTATATTCGATCCTTAGTGAGAATCTCAATCTCACTAACCCAGTCAATTGGTATCAGAGCTTTGGCTCTCGGTCTTTTTCAGATCTACCAAGACTTGAATAGAACTCGATTGATCTGGTGATTGAGTTGCTAATATAGTATTCCATCGTCTCTAACTAGTAAACAACAGAAATTACTGCTGTCAACACGTTCTTACCAAAACATTCACATAAACCAGTTATTGTTCAAGCGATTTCTGTCAAGAACTTAGCTGAAACCAACCACAAGAAAATCACAAAAGTAACAGATCTGATTCCGAAATCAGTTTGGATGATTAGGACTAGTTGGACTAACTGAACCTAAATTTCATCTAATCAGTAATTAAAACAAGTCAAAAACTACCTCTTAAAATTGATTCTAACAGTTTCTCAGAACTTGGGCATACACCTAAACCTCCTATGCTTACACACAAATCTAAGTTTAAAGAATGGAAAATCAGGTTTGGGAATTACATTATAGGTGTAGATCCTGATTCTGGATCTCAATATGCAAGGGGCCACACATCCTTGTCACTCTGTCTACAAATCAAGCTACAATTTACAAAACTGCAGGGATACGCATTGAAGATCTAACTCTTGATGATGAAGGTTATAAGAAAATCAAGATTGATCTGAAAGCTTACTCTATCCTAACTCAAGCGCTCAAGATGGATGTGTTGAAAAGATTGGAGAAGTATGGTACTGCGAAAGCTGTGTGGAAAGCACTGAAAAATATGTGTGAGAAAGCAGTGAAGTAGCAGAAATTAACAAGGATAAGCTTGTTAATCAATATTAAACATTTCATCACTCCAAGGGGAGTCCATATCCAAACAGCTACATAGATTTGTATAGTTGGTAAATGACTTTGAAATCATGGGAGTCACTTACAAGATCAAGGAATTAAATAAGAAAATGCTAAACAGTCTCCCTAAAAGCTGGAAACAGAATGTAACAATGCTGAAATATACTCTTGACCTCGAGAGTACTACATTGGATATGATGATAGCCAAAATAGAAGCATTAGAACTTGATGAAAGAAGCAGAAATCTTGGTGGAGCAAGAGTGATTGAGGCTTACAAATTTCCATCAGAATCTCATTCTATGGAAAATGCCTTCATCACTAAGGAGGATGATTTCATCTCATCAAGAGATCAACTGTACACCACAGGGTTCATTGTAACTCCACCAACCAATCATCCATGAACAAAATCCCAAACATCCAAAGTCACTACTGCTCCTACAATCACTCTTGAAGAAACAAGATTAGAAGAACAAAAGGCAACTTACAATGCCTTTGTTGCAAGCTTTGAAGCATACTTAGGAGGAAGACTCACTTCTGCTCAACTGATCCAATAAGATCTGGAGGAAATGGATCTAGATGATGTGGAAGAAATGGATCTCCAATGGCAAATGTCCATGATTTCTATGAGACCAAAGAAATTCTTCAAAAAAGGAAAAAAGCTTAGCCTTAATGAGAATACAAAACTTGGATATGATAAATCCAAAGTGAAATGCTTCAACTGTGGCATGGTTGGCCACTTCTCCTGAGAATGCAATGCCCACAAGAGAAACAACTTTCGAAGGAATTCTCAAGGCCAGTCATCCTCACAGTCTAACTCAAGCTTTCACTCCAACAATCAACAGTAGTAGTATCATCATCCACACCAACACCAATCATATCAAAATCCACCTCAACTGACACACCAAGCTCATGGAAGTAGTCAGTCATCTGCCAATGCTCTCGTGATAAAGCAAGATGGGGTATGTGACTAGAGCATGTATGCCGAGAAAGTCAAGCCTCATTTCAAAATTATGCACTTATGGCTCACATCAACGATGGTCCATCTCCAATGCCTACTGAGGTAAAATCTAACCTTTGTAGTGAAAAATGTATTGCTGAATTACAAGGTTATAGAGAGCATAACCAAAAAATGGCAGATAAAATTAAAGAAGAAAAGGTGAAGTCAGAGATGATGAAAAGAGATAAAAGGCTTTGAAATCAAAATTAAATCTCTTATCTCTGACATTGAAAAACTGCATGGTGAAAAGTACACTCTTGCAGCTGAGAATGAGCTACTTACTGAAAAGTTAGCTCAATCTAAAGCTGAACATACACTTACTTAAGTAAAACTTGAAAAGTTTCAATTGCCTTCATTCACGCGGCAAGAGATGCTTGATTCTCAAAAGGATCCAAAGGACATGTCGGGGATTAGGTATAATTCATGTCCTCCACCATATAATGACAACTACACTGTCATGCCTGAATATTTTTCACTCAATGAGGAAATTGAAACTAAAACTATGGAACCAAAATCTATAGTAAAACAAGTGACCAATCCTCAAAACAAATCTGATGTTTATATTAAAACAAATGAGGATAAAATCAAGTTAGGTCACCCAATAAAATCAAAGAGTGTTCAGACAAGGCAGTGAGTGTCATCAACCCACAAGCCCCATAAAAGCAATTGTTCCTTTTATAAAATTCACACCTTTTTGTTTTAAAAGGTAAAAAGAAGTATGTGAAGTCAGTGAAACCCACTGCTGAGAGCAGTTTTGATAATGAGATTATATCTCCAAACAATTCAAGCAAAACAGAAAAGGTTTCACTACAAATGAAACAAAAAGGATCACTGAGTTCAACACATAAACTCTATCAAATCCTCAGTCTTCAAAACTAAGACAGGGAGTTGGGTTCAAAAGAAACAAAAAGGATCACTGAGTTCAACACATAAACTCTATCAGACCCTCAGTCCTCAAAACTAAGACAGGGAGTTGGGTTTGATATTTGCAACAAAGAACACATTGACTAGTTTGATAAAGAGGTGAGAAATGGGTTGAAGAAACAAAAACAGCCTAGAAAATCAAACAAATGCAGTGTTATGAAGAAAGCTACAATAAGGGCTGATTTTGATTCATCCCTTAAGCAACAGAACGTGGCTCGGCAGCAAATGAGAAAATCAGCTAAGGCACACAAATCAAAATCTGATTCAAGCAACAAAAAAATGTATTATGATATTTGTGATATGTTCAATCACATGATAAAAAAGTGCTTTTATAATCAATACTGCTCTATATGTGACATGAATAACCACTCAACCAAAATTGTTATTTTAACAAATATTGTTCAGTCTGTGATATGAACAATCACAATACATATGATTGTTACTTCAATTAGAAGGGATTGAGAATTTCCCAAAACAAACCCATCTCAACAACATCATCAGGTAAAACTCAAGTGAGGAGTCATTTCCATAACAATCAATCTAGAACATCTAGATCACTTAATGACATGAGTATAACAAAAGAAATATGGAAAAAGTCAAAGAAACAACCATTTCATCAATCAAAATTTTGATTTTTCAAAACCCAAAATGTCTTTGAAAATAAAAAACGATCTAAATTTCTTCAAAAGAATAGAGATCAAAGGTTTCACTACTCATCTAACTTTTCTGTTGATGTTGATGAGAAGACTCCAGCAAGATATCATAAGCAATCTCCAAGGTCACCTTTGAATATATCACAATTTAGAGGAAAGTATCAAGAAGTCACCATAATAGATAGGAACGGGAAACCCAAGACCATCATGGCTTGGGTTCCACATTCTAATTAGTTCTTTTATGCTTGCAGGGTCATCCACATAGGTCCAACAACTTATGGTACGCGGACAGTGGATGCTCCCGACACATGACTGGAGATCGTTCCCTCCTTCATAACTTTAAGCACATACAAAGAACTATAGTGGCGTTTGGTGGAGATTCACAAGGTGGTAGAATTACAGGTGAAAGATCTGTGACAAATAGGATGCTGAGCTTTGACAGAGTGAACTACTGTGAACATCTGAACTTCAATCTGCTAAGCGTGTCTCGGATCAGTGACAAGAAATATTCAACTCACTTTACAGACACTCATTGCTACATTCTAAAACCTGGATTTCAGATCTCTGAAGAATGGGTTTTCCAAAAGACCCCCGAGGAAGAATAATACTTATCTTTTAAATATGTGTTGGGCATCACCTAAAGAAGAAACATGTCTTTTGTCAAAAGTATCAATTTATGAGTCACAGCTTTGGCACAGACGTTTAGGGCACACCAACTTAAAAAATATGAACAGATTGGTCAAAGGAAACCATGTCATTGGTCTTCCACAAAAATAATTTTACTTTGTTGATCATTGTTCAGCATGCCTCAAAGGAAAACAACATAAATCTTCTCATAAATCCAAGCTGGTGAATAGAAACAATACTCTATTGAAGCTACTTCATATGGATCTGTTTGGACCAACTCATGTCATGAGTATTGGAAAGAAATAGTATTATTGGTGATCATTGATGACTTTTCACGATTCACATGGGTGTTCTTTTTACTTCATAAAAATGAGGCATCCCAAATATTTCAAAATTTTATCACACAAATTGAAAATCAATTTGATCTTAAGGTAAAAAAATCAGAAGTGATAAAGGAACTGAATTCAGAAGTGAAGACATGAGTTCTTATTGTACAACCAAAGGCATTGCTCATCAATTCAATGCAGCTAGAACTCCTCAACAAAATGGGGTAGCTGAAAGGAGAAATAGAACATTGATTGAAGTAGCAAGAACAATGCTACCTGATGCTAAGCTACCAATCACCTTTGGGTAGAGGTAGTTAACACACCGTGCTTTGTACAAAACCAAACTCTAATTGTAAAAGAAAGCAACATGACTCCATATGAACTACTTTTTCATAGAAAACCATTCATCGGATTTCTTAAATCATTTGGTAGTCCTGTCTCAATATTTAACACCCGAGACTATCTGGGAAAGTTTTCATCTAAGTCTCATAAAGGATTCTTTGTAGGTTATTCTTTTGTTTCAAAGGCTTACAGAGCGTTTAATCATAGATTAAACATTATTGATGAATCAACAAATGTTCAATTCAAGGAACATTTGTTTCCTAAATCTATAAATGGTCCTGACTGGTTGTTTGATATTGAGTCTTTTACAAAATCATTTGATCAAATTCACTTGTATGATGCAGGAAATCTCCATTCAGGTGACACTTCTTCAGCTGTAGAAAGAAGAAATGACTTTCCATTGATTCCTCCTACATCTGTTGAATACGTGAATGAAGATGTTCCTCTCCAAGTTGATCCCATCAGACAACCATCACAAAATTAGAGTGCTTCAACTGAAGGAGGTCCAAGCTTGTTACTATCACACTCAGATGATCTTTCAACCGAGATCAGAAATCAAAAACAAGCTATTCCTCCATCAGAAACACAAAAAACATCAAATGATGAAAGCAATCACAGTCCTGCTGAAGCTGAAGCAAGAACTGAAACAGAGTCTGACAACCTTCATAATTCAACAACAATACAAGATGAAGGTGCCTCTGACCATAATGAACTGAATGTCTCCAATCTTGATGTAACTATTACTGGTGACTCCATTCAACCACCAGAATACACAAGAATCATCCCGTTGAAACCATTATTGGTGATCTTTATGAGAGGGTGACAAGAAGCAAGTTTGGTATTGTAAACATCTATTTGTTCTCATCCTTTCTATGTCAAAAAGTACCCAAAAATATCAAAGAGCCTCTTCAAGACAATAGCAGGATTGAGGCAATGTAGGAAGAATTGCTCCAATTCAAGAAGCAAGAAGTATGGCAACTGGTAAATTTTCTCGAAGGACAATATCCTATCGGTACCAGATGGCTGTACATAAACAAGACTGATGATAGAGGGATCGTCATCAGAAACAAAGCAAGAATAGTGTCGTAGGGATACAGTGAAGAAGAAGGAATCGACTATGACAAAGTGTTTACACTTGTTGCCAGATTATAAGCAACTAGAATCTTTCTAGCATATTCTGCATCTATGAAATTCACTGTTTATCAAACGGATGTGAAGCGTGCCTTCTTGTATGGAAAGACTGCTAAAGAGGTCTATATGAGTCAACCACCGGGCTTTGAAGATCAAATTTTCCTCACAGAGTCTATAAGCTTGACAAAGCTTTGTATGGTCTTCACCAAGCTCCAAGAAAGTGGTATGAGACTCTGTCATCTTTTCTTCTTGAACATGGATACGAAAGAGGAAAGATTGATTAGACTCTCTTCAGAAGAACAAGAGGAAAAGACATGTTGTTAGTCCAAATTTATGTGGATGACATCATTTTTGGCTCAACAAACAAGCAGCTCTTCAAAGAATTTGAAGACCTTATGCATTCAAAATTCCAAATGAGTGCAATGGGAGAACTCACTTTCATTCTAGGGGTGCAAGTCCAACAGACAGCAGATGGAATCTTCATCAATCAATCAAAATATATGAAAACTATATTGAAGAAATTCCACTTTGCCTATTGTCGGTCTATTAGAACTCCTATGGATACTAAAGTGAAGATTGGACCTGATCCTGAAGGCAAATCAGTGGACCAGACTCACTATTGATCTATGATCGGTTCACTTATGTATCTAACAGTAGGCCTGACATTACGTTTGGTGTTTGTGTGTGTGCCAGATATCAAGATGATCCAAAAGAATCACATGTGAATGCAGTCAAGAGGATATTCAGATATCTGAAGGGAAAACCAGCTCTTGGATTATGGTATCCAAAAGAAGGAGACTTCAATCTCTATGCCTTCATAGATAGTGATTATGGAGGATGCAACTTCAACAGAAAATCCACCTCTAGCGGTTGTCAATTTCTTGGTCCCAGACTGGTCTCCTCGTAATGCAAGAAGCAGACAAATGTGTTTGTATCAACAACAGAAGCTAAGTATATTGCAGGATCAGCCTGTTGCTCTCAAGTACTCTAGATTCAAAACCAAATGCTTGATTATGGTTATAACTTCTTGCACACACCAATTTACATTGACAACACAACAACTGTTTTCATAACCAATAATCTAGTTTAGCACTCAAAAACAAAACACATTGAAATTAGATATCACTTTTTGAGAGACTATGCTGAAAAGGGGTTAATCAAATTGATTCAAGTACCCACTTAAAATCAATTAGCTGATTTGTTTACTAAGACATTTGAACCTAGTAAGTTTGAATTCCTGGTTTAGTCAATTGGCATGATTAACCTTGAGTAAAAAATAATTCAAAACATCAAAAACAAGTAAAAAATACTAGAAAAACACAAAAGGAAGTCAATTTTATGAAGAATAGAATATCATGGGAAATGATATGATTATAGTTGTTATATCACTCACTGTGCTTAATTTTAAAACTGCAAAGACTGTAATGACTTACCAGATATGTTGGTAGGCTCAACTTGGAAGAGAAGATACATGCAGTGATGCATTAAAAATCTTATTCAATAGTGAAACACTCATCACAAAGTATAGGTATGTATTGGCTTATCTGAGTGCATGTGTGTGTAGTAACCTAAACACATTAGGTAATGAAACTTTATGGATCTCTTTCACCTACATCAAGTTTCATCTTTGTTTTTTTGAGCAAAGACCTGATGAAACAAACACATAGTGCAGGTGTAATGATCCAAAAAATTCCCAATGACGAACACATCCAAATTGGATGAATATATAAAAGCAATACATTCCAAGTGAATAAACAAAATAATCCTATCATGGATCACCTTCCAAAGTGAAGTGAAAAGAATCCCAATGTGGGTCATCATGAAATGGATCAAAGTAAAAGAATCCCAATGAGGATCAGTGAAAATGAGTTCTCATAATTTAAGTAACATGGTAAGGAAAGTTGTGAAAAAGTTGTACCATACATTGTATAAAGATGGTTGATCATTCCATGCTTGTGGTGTGAGGTACATATTGAATAATTAAATCAACCAAAAACATGATAAATATCATTTGCATCAAAATATCAACCGAGTATGAGCTTAATAGGACAAACATACCTTCAATCATCAAGTTCATAAACATGTCCATTTTATCATAAAGGACGCACATGTGCAATGTAAGATTGATATGATCCCAACTAAAGATATACTTCTCGTCATTATCAATAATCAATGTATACAATTGTCAAAAAGTTTTTAAATCTTTAAAGTTTTTATCTAGATGTGGATATAAACTTTAGTGGGAGTAATTTAAAATTTTTGATTAAATCTTTATAGATTGTTACTATCTTAAATTACTTTCTTAAAAACATTAAAAACAAAGAAAAAGAAAAATGCATGTGTTGTTGCAGAAGTTATACCATAGTATCTCAGCCTATGTAGATTCTTGGAACCATGAAAAGTCCAAGATCAGTCAAACAATGGGAAACTTGTATCACTTCTGATGTATAAGTCAATCCAAGCAAGAATTGACAACTTCAAAGCTAACAACTTCATAAGAAAATCAATCAATGACATCTCTTCATAACATAAAAATCAAAATAGTCACATTAACTTATGATTAAGTTCAAAAGTTGTTGATACATGTATGTCCCTAGATCATGATATGTGATGTAATAGATCTTGTTTGGTATGATTAATGAACTGATGTTGATAGGCTGTTGGTTATAACGTTTAATAGTTCATTAATGAGTCGTAAATGAATTGATTGAGTTTATGATTACTTGAATGATTACATATAATATTATATTAATTAATAAAAACATTCAAACTTAACTTAATGAAGTTCCCATGCGAATGGCTCATGCGAATGAACCATAAGCATAAAGAACCTCATACGATTGACTCAGTCGCACGACTGAACCAGGAGACTGGATCAGTCGTACGACTGGAACATAAGATTGGCTCAATCGCACGACTGAACACTCAGTCGCACGAATGAACCAACCGCATGGTTCAATCGCACGACTGAACCAAACTAATGGTTCAGTCGCACGATTGAAGAGTGCCAACCTATAAATACAACTCAATTCATGAAAAACAGGGAGATTCGTTCAAGTTCAATTCCATATGAACCCTAGCCGTCCAGAAACCTTCCAAATCGTTCTCCAAGTTCATAGAACACATTAGATCGATTTCTTATCGATTTCTACGTTAGTTTCAATCCTTGATTGATTCTTCGTGTGTTCTCACTGATTGGATCGCCAATCAAATAGGATTCCGCACTATTTGATCCGGTATACACGTGATCTCTAGGTATTTCAGTTGAATACCAGGTCCTAACAAGTGGTATCAGAGCTTTTGGCTCGTGATTACGTGTTGATTCAATCAAGATTGCATAAAGTTTGTGTTTTACCTAAAAAACGCAATTTTTGGCATCAAAAGTGATCTTGGAAGTTCCCTGCTCATCGACGTGTGGTTTCTACGGACTCAGGCAATCAGAACTTGTAAAATTTCGAGTTTTACGACTGAAAACCGTCAAACCTAGAAATTTTCGCAAACCAGCGGCTTCAATCGCACGACTGACTCATTCGTACGACTGGACTCCATTCGTACTACTCATACGCACGATTGGACCTAGTCGCACATTCAGTCGGCCGATTGAATCATTCGTTCGCATAGCTCATACGTACCAGCTTCATTCGCACGACTGAACCAATCGCCCAGTTCATTCGCACGATTGAACCAATCGCAGAGCTTATACGCACGATTAGCTCAGTCGCCTCCTTCAGTCACATCAGTAAAAGTTGTTTGATAGATTATAAGTTTATTCATCATGGAAGATCAGATGTCAGCCTTTACAGCTGGGAAAGACTCAAGGATACAGAATCTGTTGCTGCTTGAGAGTGAGGTGGGGAATCACAATAAACCACCAAAGCTCTGACTTTAGATGAGTTTCCCCACTGGAAACAACATTTTGAGATCTACCTTAATGGGTGAGTATCCTAATCTGTGGGAAGCCATTGAGACAGGTTATAGTACACCGGTGGGAGCTGATGGGGTTAAACTAACCTTAAGCGGGATGACCGACGCGCAGAAAGTAAAGTACAATGCAGAGAAAAGAGTATATGCATTGATTACTCAGTCGATCCCCAAAGACATATTCCACCAGTATTCCGAGAACAAGCAATCCAAGAAACTGTGGGATGCGCTAGAGAAGAGATATGATGGTAATGCATCATTGAAGGCAATCAAAGCAAAGGAGTTAAAGAAGGAATTCGATAACTTCTCTTCAATTGGTAATGAAAGCTTGGACGACGTTATAGATAGATTCTACCACTTGATGAGCGAATTGCATACCCATGGAGTGGTCACTACCATGGAAGAAAAAGTAAGCAACTTGGCCGACGGTTGCCGATAAGTGGGCTACATTCGGTCTAACCTGAGACAGAATGGTATCCTTGTAAGCTGGATATAAATGACTTCATTCTTAAGTTGCGCGAAGAAGCACTAAGGATGAAGTATAGAGCTCAGAAGTCTTCGTACACACAAAATCCAGCTTTATACAACGCCACACCTCAAGCAAAGGCATCTGGAGCACCTCTCCAGACTGCTTTTGTGTCTAGCTCGTCAGGTCCGTCACATGCCTCTACTTCTGGATCAGACACGTCTGGGTCATCATGTACCCATCATTTGGATCAGAAGCTAACGCTACTAAACTGAAGACCGAGAACTTCAGTAATGTGACCGTGGAAGTAGCACGAGAGCATATGGATCTCCTAGCAGCAGTGGTTCATTCATATGATGGACTCGTTGCTGGGAAGATTGGAAACTGCCATCTGGCAGATGAGGACTACGAGCAGGTGGATGAGATGGAGCTCGAAAGAATGGATATAATGTGGGCCTTAGCAAGTGCTGTTCAAAGGGCGAAAAAGTTTGTGAAAAAGACTGGACAAAACTTGGTTGCTACTAAGGACACCACCTTTGGCTTCGACAAGAGTAAAGTGACCTGCTTTAACTGTGGTGAGAAGGGGCACTTCAAACGAGAATGTGTCAAGCCAAAGAAGAAGGGGAATGGGAACCCGTTCTCATCACTTAGTCGCCAGGACAAGCAACCCTCTAATTCTACTTCATCAACAAGGACCCTAAAGCACTAAGTGCTCATGATGATGAAGGACAGGATTGGAGTTTTAGGTTTGTCTCACTAGGAGAATCTAACATTGCCAGTGTCGAGGAATTGACGATGATACTGCGAGTGAAGGTGAGATAGCAGTTGAAATTGCAATGTCACATAGTGAAGAAACAACTGCAGCCGAGGTCAGCTACAAGCCAAATGAGGAAGTCTCCACCTCAGAGACTGAAAAGCCAGAGTCGACAGAACCAGAATCATCTGATGCAGCACCGATGGCTAATACTTCTGGTCCAACTCAGGTAAGTACCACTGACCGACTTTTTAAAAACCATGCTTGTTCAGATTGTGACACGTTTAGGAAGAGCATAGATGACAATTTGCTAGGTTATTAGACCATAATGATAACTTAGTAAAAGATTTACGTCTGTGTACTGAGGCAAATAGAGTGCTAAAACAAAATGAGCAGCGTTATAAAGAAAAGATAGACCTATTGACCAACAACTTCGGGAAACCGAAGTAGTGGCTTTTAACCAAGCAAACGACATTAGGTACTATCTTAACTCCCTAGAAGACACTAAGAAACAAAAAGCAGTTTAGAAGTCGAAGTAAATTCATTAAACAAAACTGCATAGTTGCTAGTTCTTCACACATAGTTCAACATTAGTAAGAGAAAGGAATAATGGGGAGGGATTAGGCTACAAAGTGGTTCCACCACCACCTGAGACCTTGATGAACACCAAGTCTAGACCGTTAAATAATAACCCCATCAAGGATCATGTGGTGACCACTCCTCTTGTTACTGATCCAGACACCTCATGTTCATCTACTGAATCTGGCAAGAAACAAAAGGGGGCCACTTCAAAGGCAAAAGTAAATTGCCATGTGTTAACCTAGAAAATGAATTTGAAAAAGTTAATTTACAGTCAGGGTCAAATAGAGTCAAATCAGAACCTCAAAGGACTTCAAATTTACTTTTTCACAAGCTTCAAGTCAAAAACCAGCTAACCAAAAAGGAAAACAGGTTAAATCAGTAAAATTTGTTATACCAGAGAAAACATCAACATCCAAGAGTCTAAAACTAAAGTGATTGATGTACTAGAGTGTCACGCACTTCTCCACAAGAAAGTCTACTCATAAAGTTGATAGCAGGTCACGCTACAACTGTGGAGAATGTGGACACATTGCTTCTGACTGTCATTTCTATCAGACACCCAGGAAGAAGATAGATATTCTGGACTCTAGACCTAGGTCTTCTAAGCGGAGTTCTCTAACTCCACCTAGAAGAGCTAGTACCCTAAAGTTCAACCTGTAAGCCAGACGACTGTTTTCATAAACAGGCACTGCACAAATCTGGCTTATGGAAAGAAAAATCCACCCTCGTGTCTGACACTAATAACAAGAAAGACCTGAGCTACCCTCACCTTCTAAGGGTCAATGGGTGGAGTTTTTGATGAGTGATTCCTCAGGGAAACCCAAGACAGTCAAAGCTTGGTTCCTAACCTAAACTGATCCTTTCACTTTGTATGCGCAGGGTGCTCGATATAGTGCTGACACTAACACGTGGATAATAGACAGTGGAGCATCCAGGCACATGATAGGAAATAGCGCCCTTTTATCAAACGTCAAACTAATAAAAGGAGGGCATGTCTCCTTTGCAGGAAACAAAGGAGGATATATCACAGCTCAGGGAGAAGTGGGAAAGAGAAAGTTAAGTTTGATAAAGTGAACTACGTTCAACAACTTCAGAACAACTTACTTTCTGTGTCCCAAATCTGTGATAAAGGATTTAAAGTCGTCTTCGATAATCAGAAGTGTTACGTGCTGAAGAAAGAATATATGATCCCAGAAGACCAAGTTCTGATATAAAGACCTTTATGTCTTGGATCTGTCAACAGCTGCCACAACGGATCATGAGGTTCAGTGTTTCTTATCTAAAGCTACTGAGAAGGATTCCATCTCCTGGCATCGAAGAATGGGACACATTAGTCAAGGAAGATGAATCATTTGATTCAGAAGGATTTAGTTAGAGGAGTGAACGTCAAGAACTCCAACTTCCTGACTTTTGTGTAGCTTGCAAGAAGGGCAAACAAACAAAGAAGTCTCATAAGGAAAAGAAAGTTCATTCAATAGAACTTCCTCTTGAGCTTCTTCACATGGATCTGTTCGGTCCAGTTAGTACAAGGAGCATCGCAGGCGACGCGTACTGTTATGTGGTCACTGATGACTACTCAAGGTTCACTTGGGTAATGTTTCTGAAATCAAAATCAGAAACTTTGGAGACATTCAAAGAATTAGTAACCACACTGGAATCGCTCTATAAGCTCAAAGTTCGACAAATACGCTCAGACAACGGGATAGAATTCAAGAATCAAGGATGGAGGCATTCTGCAAGGAAAAGGGAATCGTGCATCAATTCACCTCTGCCTACACACCTCTGATGAATGGAGTTGCTGAGAGAAAGAATAGGAGCTTGATAGAAACAGCCCGGACTATGCTGGCAGACTCGAAACTGCCTATCCAATTCTGGAACGAGGCAGTGGCAAATGCGTGCTATACACTGAACAGAGTCCTAATAGTCAAGCGCCACGGAAAGACATGTTATGAGCTACTTCAAAGACGCAAACCAAATTTGGAGTATCTTGAACCTTTTGGCGCACACCGTGTACACTTCTGAAGAAGACACAAGAAGAAAAATTCAGCGAGAAGGCAGTTGAAGGAATTTTTCTAGGATACAACATACCGAACAAGCGAGTTTACAATAAGTCAACGGGGCTTGTAGAAGTGTGGTGTAATGTCGATGTTCAGAGATATACCACACCCCCTACAGGCAAAGGACCCGCATACTTCTTCGATTATGATGGATTCTTCAATCCTTCAACATCTCTCTCTCTCCCTCGGATGATGAGTTAGCTATTAGGATGATGTATGATATACTAAACACTCCATCCAGCACACAGGGCGAGTCATCTACTCAGCCAGAAGGAGTAGTCGATGAAAGTGACTCCTCCTCTGAAGATGAAACTGAAGCAGATGACCAGAACGGTCAGGAGGAACAGGCTCCAGTTCCTGAAAGTCCACAAGCATCCACAAGTGATGCACCTCGACTTCGGACCTCAAACTCCAACCTCCTCAGATGCAGACCAAAATGTGCACAATCTTGGTGGGAGGTGACTGTGCCGACCACTCCAGGATCACGACTAAACGTCTATCATCCCCTTGACAATGTTCTTGGAGATGTCCGATCAGGAGTAAAACCCGAAATCAGCTATACGCAGCTGATTACGCCTCAGTTATGGAGAAGGGTTACATACATGAAGGTGCTTATCGCTGTTTTGTCTCGCAAGTTGAGCCAAATATGTCAGTGAAGCACTAAATGATGAGGCGTGGGTGAGTGCCATGCAAGAAGAACTTCTGCAGTTTAAGAAGTTAGGTGTATGGACACTGGTAGATAGACCTAAAGGTGCTAAAGTCATTGGCACCAAATGGGTCCTAAAATGTAAGAAGATGACCAAGGAGTCATCATAAGGAACAAAGCTCGACTGGTGGTTCAAGGTTTTCGCCCAGTCGAGGGTATTGACTATAACGAAGTGTTTGCACCCGTGGCAAGGATGGAAGCTATTCGTATCTTCCTTGCCTATGCCTCGTACATGAAGATTAAAGTCTACCAATTAGATGTGAAGAGTGCATTCCTTCATGGTGAAATAAGGGAAACGTCTATGTCAGTCAACCCGAGGGATTGAAGACCTTATCATCGGGATAGAGTTTACAAGCTCGACAAAGCTTTATATGGGCTTCATCAAGCTCCTCGAGCTTGGTACGAGAAACTCTCGACTCATCTTGTGAAACACGGCTTTCGCAGGGGAGTCATTGACTGTACACTGTTTATTAAAGAAAAGGATGGTGACCTACTGCTTGTACAGATCTATGTTGATGACATAATCTTCGGGTCAAGAACGAAGAGTTATGCAAAGAGTTTGAAGCAGTGATGAAGAAAGAGTTTGAGATGAGTGCAATGGGGGAGATGAATTTTCTTTCTGGGGTACAGGTGGATCAAACACCTAATGGGATCTTTCTACATCAGACCAAGTATGTAGGAGACATTCTCAGTCGCTTTGACATGGAGAATGCATCTGCTGCTAGGACTCCACTTGCTACGAATCATGATATAGCACCTGATGAGAGTGGAGATCTTGTAGATGCCACTATGTACGAGGAATGATTGGATCCCTCATGTATCTCATTGCCTCAAGACCTGATATCATGTATGCTACATGTTTATGTTCCAGATACCAGGCTAAACCAAAGGTCAATCATCTCATCGGGGTCAACAGGATCTTGCGCTATATAAAGGGTACACCCACCCTGGGGTTGTGGTATCCTCATGATGACGATTTTGAGCTCACAGCGTATAGTGACTCGGACTATGGAGGCTGCAAAATGAACTACAAGTCTACATCAGCAGGGTGTCAATTCTTTGGGAGAAGATTAGTTACATGGCAGTGTAAGAAGCAGACATCGGTTGCATTGTCAACCTGTGAAGCCGAATATGTTGCTGCTGCAAGTTGCTGTTCCCAAATCATTTGGATTCAACAGCAAATGCGTGATTACGTTTGAAATTTCGTCTACTCCTATTTTGTTGATAACTCTGCTGCAATTGCAGTAATAAAAAACCCGGTCAACATCCTAAGACCAAACACATCCGTATTAAATACCACTTCATAAGAGACTATTTGAAAAGAACTTAATAGATGTGGTTAAAATTAATACTGATTTTCAACGTGCTGACCTCTATACAAAAGCCTTTGATAAACCACGTTTTCATTACTTGCTAGAGGTCAAGGGCGTTAAAAAGAAAGGTGAGGTAATTCCTGATGACAATAATGTATAGTCCGATGTAGTTTCGTTAAAGTTTACTTTATCTTATGTTATCTGTTTTTGTCTGTTACATTTAATGTCATGTTACCTTGCTGTTTATTAAAATCCAAACTAATTAAATCCGAAATGATTTTAGTATTTTAGGGGGAAATATGTCAGCAAGTTAATATTAAAAAAATGAGGTAGAAGGGGTAACTAGCTGAAATAAGGTAGATTGTGTCTGTCATACTAATTCAATACCTTGGAATATGATAGTACACAGGAACAAATCAAGAGGGATTTTAAAACTCAAGGTTTGAAAAGATGCAAAAGTTCAAAGTATAAGTCCGCGTAGTCTAAGCAATATAAAACGGGAAAATGATAGAAAACTGGCAACTCCTAAGGTGACACAGAGAAAGTAGACTTAGAGGCTGCTAGACCACAAATGATATGTTGGTAGATTCAACACAATAGACAATTAGACCTGATTGGTGATCTCAAGATCAAACTAAGCTGTTCAGCTGACTGTGGATTTCCATCTTATCACTGGTTAACACAATCAAATATATTCCAATAAGGGGTAATGAGCACTTAAACACCACAAAAGTGTGCGGATGACCAAAATTAGAGCAAAGCAAGGAAAAATGAAAGACAATGCAATAAAGCTAATGGCTCATGTTGTTGATGCATTTTGTGTAAAATAAAAGTAAGCTGCTCTAACAAGGAGATAGGTTGTGTGCCTCTCTGCTGTGCGATGGCACTGACCTGAGGATAAGCATAACCTAGATATTCTAGAATTCACTGTTGTTTGCCGCCTCTCTGTTGTGCGATCGCACTGACCTGAGGACAGGCTTCTCTTTGAAAGCTCTGAGAATAGTCTCTTCTTGTAATAACACCCGTAGACGCTCAAACCTCTGAGGAATGATGATTACCATATAAGTGTGGGATCCACAAATGTTAGCTGAAATAATTAAACCTAAATCAGTCACCAGTCTGCGTCAAAAGTCTGTGTATGGATTTAAGTGGACAATATACTGACAATCTTAGTGGCTACCTTCTCAAAAGTTCAACTCAATGTGAAGATCTAAGAGTTTCAGTATGATTTCCTTAAGTTGCTAATGACTCTGGATGAATACCGAGAATTTAAGCGTCAAAGAGCTTTGATAACAAGTCCCAAAATGATTTAATATTCCTGTATGATTCCAAAATTGATTTGGTCCAGATATGATAAATCTAATTAAAGCTGTCTACTCCGAATCAAATCCCTTAGATTTCATCTTAGGTTTTATCTCTCACAAAAAATCCAAACATAAACTTTAGTTGTGTAGTTAGGTTAAGTTACTATGTTTATTTTTTAGTTGTGTGTCTGTCGGACTACATCAGGAAATCAGAAGGGAATTACCTTACCTAACGGGTCATGTCTGAGATGGCCACATGGTTTTTAAAATTTCAATGGTCACGTCTGAAGTGACTGAATTGGTTAAGAGCTTACAAGGTTATTATCAAAAGTGAAAAGGGTCTGAATAGTATGTTGAAAATGACTATAGACTCACAAGGGTGACCCATTCGCACTAGTGGATCATGGTTAGCGAATGGCTTCCAATCGGCCGAATGGACATGAAATTGTTTCATTCGACCGAATGGAAAGGGGAGAATGAACCAGGAGACCGACTGAGGCTCATCGGTCAACTAAAGGGGCGAATGAAGGAGACCGAATGAGTCAGTCGACCAACTGAGACTCAGTCGGCCGACTGAATACGATTGACTAGGCCAATCGTACGACTGAACCTCAGTCGACCGATTGAACTGAGCGACTGAGGCCAGTCGGCCGAATGACCTAGGTTTAGTATTTAAAGGTCTTAATCGATCGCATATCACTCATCACTCCCGAAAAAAACCCCGAATCGCGCTCATTACCGTTACCCTGTCGAAATTGCCTCCGATTTTGATATACTGTGCGCTTAAGATTCTTTGTTCTAGTGACGTTTTTACAGGTACACTACTCCTGAACCTATCAAAATCAGTACACCACCGAATTACAATATCTACATTGGATTAAATCAAGAACCGACCTGCGAATCGACCTAGTTGCCTATGTAAATGAAGCAATATGTTAAAATTGAGTTGACTAGGTTATTAGTGACAAGTAGACGAGGCTAATGGACCATTACATACGGTTAAAAGACTTAGATTGGTCAAGATTCGACCCACAGGTGATCAAACAGTGGGGCGAGCGACTGGACATTCGAATGAACTCCAATCGCACGATTGAATCTTGCGATTGGATCATTCGACCGACAGAACCACTCGAATGAGTCTAGTCGGCAGATTGAACTCAATCGCATGGCTCAATCAGCCGATTGAACTCAATCGCATGGCTCAATCAGCCGATTGAACTCAATCGCATGTCTCAAACACCCGACTGAACTCAGTCGCATGTCTCAAACAGGCGAATGACTTCAGTCGCATGATTCATTCGCACGAATGAATCAAAATGACTTTCAACTTTACACTTAGAACAGAAGTTTTCATGTCATATGTATTAATAGTTCTATGTCTTGTGTGTTACAGATAAATGGCAGAAAAGTGGACCATAAATCCCAAGCACAACATCTGTGCCCACTTAGATCACACCACCAGGAACGGGGCTGAGTTAACCGAAATAATTGCATTTCTGAGATGGTCCCGGATCTATAAGGCGATCTCCACCCCTTGCACGCCTTACAGATCACTCCATCGGCATTCTGGGAAAATGCCTCGGTGGACCGCTCTCGTGAGCCTTACTGTATCAGGAGCTCCATACTGGGCCATGGTATTGAGATCTCTGCTGCCGATATTCAGAGGGTCCTGGAGTTCGGGGAGGATGCTGATCATCCTACAAAACTACATCCATTGACTGTAAGAGGATGCTTCCTCAGGCTAAAGTACGCTGGGGATATCAACTCAGGTGTGCTCAACAAGAGCAACCTGAGCCCCCAGTACAAGTACTTAGCTCACGTGATTCTAAAGTGTGTAGCTTCAAGGGGGGTGGGTTTGACGACCTCTCAGACCAGATACAAAATGCCTACGTGGCACTGGTCCTGAACCACCCCTTTAGTTTTTCCAGCATGATATTCTCCTACTTGGTGGAGAATTTGGAGGTAAAGGGAAAGAGGGGTTCTGTATGTACCCCAGATTCTTACAGCTTATCTTCAACGAGAAGCTGCCGCAGTTGCCCAAAGAGAGTCATGACGCAGTGGCTCTGGAAATAATGGATGATACGACTCTGGGCAGAATGAGAGTTTACAGGGGTAAGCAGATTAAACCCCAGGTGAAGAGAATGATTGGCCACTTAGCAGATGAAAGCTATGTAGCACCGGGGACGCCAATGGCGTCACGAGGACAGTGACTCCGAGTTTGAGCCGATTGTCCTCCCTACTGATGACTCTGAGGAGGATGACATCGAGGATGAGGCTGTTCCATCCCGAGGCACCATGTCTGACTCTGTTCCCTCGGTGTCTGGCTCACCTGCTGAGGTAACTGAGTCAGCAGAATTCCATCAAGATTTTGTGCTTATCGAGGAAGATGAAAATGAATCTGATGAGGAGCCGTTGACTCGGACTGTGGGAAGGAAAGTAGTTCCCACAGAGCACGGGTTAAGGGTTGTCAGTGAACAACCGAGAGGATCCGGAGATACAAGACGGATCCATCATATGCTCTGGAGTCCTCAGGTAGGGTTGAAGGGGGAGCATCCACCTCGAGGGGAACGAGGAGAAAACGGATGGCTCAACCCCATGGTCAGAAAAAGAAAAAGCGGAAGGTAACCTTTATCACCACCACATCCCCCATACCTTCCACCACTACCACCTCTGCAGACACACCTTCCACCACCTCTGCAGACACACCTTCCACCATTACTTTCTTAAAAACATTAAAAACAAAAGAAAAAGAAAAATGCATGTGTTGTTGCAGAAGTTATACCATAGTATCTCAGCCTATGTAGATTCTTGGAACCATGAAAAGTCCAAGATCAGTCAAACAATGGGAAACTTGTATCACTTCTGATGTATAAGTCAATCCAAGCAAGAATTGACAACTTCAACAGCTAACAACTTCATAAGAAAAATCAATCAATGACATCTCTTCATAACATAAAAATCAAAATAGTCACATTAACTTATGATTAAGTTCAAAAGTTGTTGATACATGTATGTCCCTAGATCATGATATGTGATGTAATAGATCTTTTTGGTATGATTAATGAACTGATGTTGATAGGCTGTTGGTTATAACGTTTAATAGTTCATTAATGAGTCGTAAATGAATTGATTGAGTTTATGATTACTTGAATGATTACATATAATATTATATTAATTAACAAAAACATTCAAACTTAACTTAATGAAGTTCCCATGAGAATGGCTCATGCGAATGAACCATAAGCATAAATTAGATAATTGACTTCTTGTTGAAACGCCAGCATTGATATCACCAATGATTTGAGATATAGGGTGATTCTTCAGATCTTGGTACACAATAAGATCTGTGCAAGTGTTTGTAGCAAGCTCAGCAGCAACAGATGGTGATGGTGAAGCATTTCCTTGAAACCAATCAGTAGTTGGTAATTCAAAGGAAGTTGAAGTTGTAGAAATCTCATCAGCATTTGTTGTGGATTGTGCTACTGAAGCTACAGGAACATCAGGTCTAGCTAAATCAGGCAGTTGATCACTAAACTTGAAAAGGTGATTACTGATATCATCATCATCATCATAACACCAGATCGATGACTAGCTACAGAAGATGATGGATTCATATGATCTGCAACAGCAGCTGGTTGATAAGGAACATATTGCAGAATGTCCAGATCAAACAACTCCACAGGGTTTTGTGGAATTGTATCCTTAGGGGATTCATTGAACTTCACATGCATGGTTTCTTCAACTATCTTTGTCTGACAGTTGAATACTCTATAAGCCTTGCAAGTGGATGAATACCCAACAAAATACCCTGCATCCACCTTAGAATCAAACTTTTGGAGTTGATCCTTTGTGTTGAGAATGTAACAGGGACACCCAAATGCTCTAAAGAATGAAATCAAAGGGGCTAAATGATGTAAAACTTCATAAGGATTTTCATGAACCTCTGATTTACTAAGGCTCTATTCTGTACATAGCAGGCTGTATTGACAGCTTCAGCCCAAAAGGTAAGTGGCAGACCAGAATCAGCCAACATGGACCTTGCAGCTTCAATGAGTGTCCTTTTCTTTCTCTCCACTACTCCATTTTGCTCTGGAGTCCTTGGGATGCTATACTGCCTCTTGATTCCCTTTGACAAGTAAAACTCATCAAGAGTGTGGTTTCTGAATTCAGTACCATTGTCACTCCTCACACACTTAACTGGTAGGGAATACTGCTTCTCAACGTGTAACACAAAGTTCATAATGGACTGAGCAGCCTCATCCTTTGAATGCAAGAAGAAGGTCCATACATATCTAGAGTAATCATCCACAATTACTAGACAGTATTTCTTCTTTGCCATACTCATTACCTTCACAGGATCAAAAAGATCCATGTGCAGTAGTTGTAAGCAGGCATTAGACTTGGATTCTTCTATGGTTGGGAATGAAACTTTATGTTGTTTCCCTTTTAAGCATGCAGTGCAGATTCCATCACAATTGAACTCCTTTATTGGAAGACCTCTCACTAAACTCTTGTGGATCAGCTGATTCATGTTTTTGAGATTAACACGACCCAGCCTTCTATGCCACAGTTTAGATTCTTGGAGAGAGCCTTGGTGAACAAGCATGGATGGCCTCTTAACTCAATTTTCTTTGACAGATCCAAGGCATATACTCTTCCTATCCTGTTGGCCTTCAGGAGAGTATTATCATCCAGTACTTTGTCAATCAGGCTCAGAACCTTGGAAGACAGAATCTTACAGTTCTGGCTTGTGAAAAGGGCAACATGTCCTTTGTCACACATCTGACTGACACTCAACAGATTGTATTTGAGATTCTCCACATGGTTGACATCATAAAATCTAATATCTCCATTAGACACAAATCCCTTTCCAATGATGTAACCTTTAGCATCATTTCCAAATGAGACAAATCCCTTCTTCCCTGAGAGTAATCATGAAGAAGAGAGCTGCTCCTAGTCATGGGCACGGATCCTCCACTGTCACATACCAGATGCTTCTTTGCATGCTGAAGAACCCTGCACAATCATAAGAAACTAGTTAGCTTTGGAGACCCAACCTTTTTGGTTTTGGGACTGACTTTATCAACAGATTTAACCATAGCTGGTTTCTCATGATTAACAACTGATGAAGATGGAGATGGTGCTGAAATGGATTTGGTCACAATGGCTTCAAGTTGGTTAACTCTCCCCAACAGATGCTGAACCATCATAACAAGCTGTGTCTTATTTGAAGCTCGAGCTTTCAGTTCATTTGATACTCCAGAGCTTGTTTTTGATGAGTTCCTATGACCCACCATTTCCTCCTTCTTAGATTTCACAGACTTAGTCTTATGTTTATCATGAGGAACAATATCAGCTGTCTTCTGATAAACCGTATCCTTCTTAGTGGATTTGGGTAAGGCCTTGGGTTTATCAGGTTGAGATGATTGTAGTATAAACTTGGTCTCAAACTCAGTTTTCATTTTATTTATTTCTAGTTTAATGAGCTCATCCCTTTGGAGCTTTAAACCCTTTTTGTACCAACATTCATCAGATAGATGATTGAATTTACCATAAATTTCACATGGTTTATTCTTCATCTTGGACATCTTTACCAGCTGAAGTGGAAACTATTGAAGGTGTGATCTTCAATACTTTCCTCCTATCAATACTAGGTACTAAAGGATTTGTAACCGCTGAAGACTGGTAATTCAACTGTTTTCCATCCGTCCTAATAGACTGTTTGATGGATTCCTCAGCAGTTGTTAGTCCTTGTATTTCAACTGATTTGAAATGCTTTTAAGATGTTGGGTCTCTTTCAGTACTTGGGGTACATTGAGGAACAACATCTGAAGTACTTAGCTTCATATGAGTCTCAGTAGTTAGACCATCAGTCAATTTATTTGTTCAGATCTTAACACTGGTTTATTCTCTGATCTTAGATTATCATTGGAGAATGACTCACACGATAATGTGGTTTGGAGATTGCTTTCACTTTCAGACTTAACTATGGAGTTAGGAGTAAAGTCTGTTGGTGGAGCAGTATGGTTGTAACCAATGCCAAACTTCACATTTGAAGCAGTTTGCTTGCTAAGAAGCATTTCAAATCCCTTGCATGATGAGACCCAGGGTTCACACTCAACTTGGGTCACTGCAAGTTTTCTTTGAGACTCCTGTGGTCTTCCAAATAACCTGTAGCTTGGCCTTTTCATCATTTAATTGGCATTTAAGCTTATAAATCTCATCACTTTTACTGTTAAGAGCAGACTCATACTCAGCTTTTCTTTTGAAAATGGTTTTCTCAAACTCAAGTTTTTGATTTATTAATGCTACATTTGCCTCTCTAATAGAGACAAAGGCAGCTATGCATGATTCAGAACATAACTTGGCTTTAGCCTCTGAAGATACCTGAGTTACCTGTGAAGATGATGCATTTGAACAGGAACCCTCAGTAGACTCCAGGGCCATGAGAGCAAGATTTCCAAAAGGGTGTTCACCACCATGTTGACTAGCACGAGCATAGTATTGCTCAGTGTGACCAGACAAGTTATCAGGTAAGCTACTCCAGTCAACGACTCCAGGTGTGAAGAAGCTGTGATGAGGTTGTGATTGAGATGGAGATGGTTGAGGTTCTGGTAGTGCATGAGATTGTGGTACTATAGGAGCTTGAACTTGATTTGACTGTGGCATATAATAGCAGGGATAAGGATATGGCATTTGACCCTTAGGAACAAAATATGCAGGAGATTGAGGGTGTGATGAATGACTAGAGCGAGCAGAATGTTGCCCTTTGGATTGTGAATTGTTATTTGGAAAAGTCAAAAAGGGTGCAGAAGTGTTAGATCCAATTGATCTACACTCTCTTGCAAAGTGTCCAAGCCTGTGGCATTTCTGACACTTCAACTTGCTCTTGTCAAAACCGACTTTGGTTTTGTCAGAGAGTCTAGGAAATTTCCTGCTAGTTCTCTTGTAGAATTTCAGAGATCTGATATTGATCAAGGCCATTTGGCTCAAAATATCCATCTCTTCTAAATCATCATCAGCAATGCCCTTCAAATCATCTATGATAAAGCATAGATTGTCACTATTATTACCAGAATGACAATCAACACTCATAAAGGCATGATTAGAATTGTTTGAGGTGAAATCAATATGCTCATCATAGTGGCATTCTGATCCTGCATACTCTGACTCATGACTTACCAAGGCAGTGTTTCCTG
Source organism: Flaveria trinervia (assembly GCA_025506515.1). Classification (NCBI taxonomy): domain Eukaryota; kingdom Viridiplantae; phylum Streptophyta; class Magnoliopsida; order Asterales; family Asteraceae; genus Flaveria; species Flaveria trinervia. Next base: position 28,376,815 of record CM046447.1, read on the forward strand.
GTACAAAATCATCAGTGAGCTTTCCAGATGATGACAGTTTTCGTTTCTGTTCTATCTCTCTCTCAAATGTGAGCAATTTCCCATGGAGTTGGGTGAGAGATAGTTTGTCCAAATTTGCACTGGAGCGTAGGACAATAGTATATGTGTCCCATCTCTCAGGCAGTGATCTGAGAATCTATTATTCATCTGGCTATTTGTGTACTCATGTTTGACCATTTTTAATTTAGAGATCAAACAAGAGAACCACTCAAACTGTTGAGTCAGTGTCTCACCCTTCCTATGAGAGAATGTCTCATATTGTTGGGCAAGGATTTCTCTATTATTTGCCAAGACCTCATCTGTTCCTCCAAATTGTTCTTTCAAGGCATTCCAGAGGTCATGGGCAGTTCATAATGCATTAGCCCAGAATAGATTTCATTGGGCAGTGCCATGGCCAGAATTCCATGGGCTTTTGCATCAATCTCAAACAATTTCTTATCCTCATCTGAGTATTGCTCCCTCCTCTTCGGAACCATTTGATTGGTTTCTGGGTTATTCACCATAGGCTTGTGTGGACCATGTACCACTGATGTCCAACAACCTAAGCTGTTAACAGACTGGTGATGGAGCATTCGTCGTTGCCATATGTTATACTCACTTCTAACCAGCATTGGAGGCTTGGTTGAGGAACTAGTATTGTGAGGATCATTGGAAGGAGTAGTCATTTTAGGTCCAAATACAATTTAATTCAAGCTTTTAAAAGATTTTACACATACCACAACAGACTCAATGAAAACCAAGAATAAATCTCAGGATGAATGACCAAAAACACAGAAAATTCAATCTCTATAACCGTTTCTTGCAAAAATACTAATTCAATCAAACTTGGATCTTGGATAGCAGTTTCAATGATCAATTATTAGATTGATCAATGATTAACCAGCTCTGATACCATTTGACAGGATCAGTGATCTCAAGTTTGATGGATTAGAGTGTAACGCAGCGGAATAAGAACAAGAATTAGACAAATTATAGCAAGAATTTGATATTCGTATGCATTAAAAACAAATACGGTTGTAAAGAGAGAATATATTTCTGTGAAAAGGAATGTTTCAATAATATCAAATGTTTCTGCTCAATCATTCACCGATTACAATTAGGTTGACACTCCTTATATAGAGTGCAATCACTGCTGATATCACGGGATAGTGACATCTGGCAGATTTAGTACAAAAATAACTAAAACTTAACAAACTACTGAAATGTTCACAACTACTGAGAACATATCAGAGTGCTAAGTATAAAACATAAAACTACTGATACGAAACTACTGAAACTACAACGACTGAAGAACAAGCTCTTCAGTCATTTTACAAAACTACTGAAAAGAAAAACATAAAACTACTGAAAGAAAACCGTCACAACTACTGAAGAAGACCTCTTCAGCTGTTGTGACAACATCTGATACTTGGTCTTGAGCACTTGTGTCTTCAGATTTTGTCTTCAGCACTGTGTCTTCAGACTTTGTCTTCAGCACTTGTGTCTTCAGACTTTGTCTTCAGCACTTGTGTCTTCAGACTTTGTCTTCAGCACTTGTCTTCAGACTTTGTCTTCAGCACTTGTGTCTTCAGACTTTGTCTTCAGCACTTGTGTCTTCAGACTTTGTCTTCAGCACTTGTCTTCAAACTTTGTCTTCAGCAATTGTCTTCAGCACTTGTCTTCAGCTGTTGTGGATTTCAGTAGTTGTTGTGACGTCTGTGGGACTTAGGTTTTTCTGATCCGGCTCATTGGTTCTTTTGGTCCAACAGACCGCATTTGCTCTGAAACTTGTAAAACTTTGTAAAAGCAGTATTTTGACTATTTAAAGGAATTTCAAAGGGTCATTTAATATTTTTCAAATTTGAGAGACTACATAGTGAGACAAGCGCAAAAACACAGTAAACCTTCTTGATCATCATCAACAACCAAAGATTTCAGTGTGCTCAAATCAACCTGTTATTGTAATTGATTCCAAACAACAGTAGCATTGATAGAAAGGTGAAATTTCCATAAATTTTTCATGACCTAACTTTCGGACTGTTGAACCAAAAGTGAATGAAGAACCAAATGATAACAAAGAACGCACAAAATCCAATTTATTCAAAGATATGTTATACATTTTTGACATCAATGAACATGCAAACTAAGAGGAATTTTAACCAGCATGAAAAACCTTCATACTTGTGTTCATCACAAGAATAGAGACTGATGAAAAACAAAAATGTGTAACAAATTAAGAAGTAATATCTAATAAATAGTTTATTTAAACTTGAAAAACAAAGAAAATGTTATTGTTCTACAACAAATTCACCATTTTATGTGACAATAATGAAACAATGACTTCAAACGTTTATCTTTGATAACTAAAAGTCAAACTGATCAATTATGCACATGCTTTCTCATCAAAACTAACACATATGTCTTTTATGCAGATATAATGGCTAATCTTTCATGGAGCAAGCTCCATAATGTCAGCGGTTTTTTAGACCATGATGTACCAGAAGCTGAGGGACTCAGAGACATTATCAGATTCATCTTTACAATAAGGGTAGCTCATGCTATCACTGTTAGACCCGTCATCTATGAGAACCTCATTAGGCATTTCTGGAATTCAGCTAAAGTGATTGAAGCATATAGTGTTAGAACTTTATCTGGAAGAATTGATAATGAGCATACTCTAATTATTACTGAAGATTTTGTGAGAAGATGTCTGCAATTTGGTGATGATGCTTATGCACCAATAGAGTTGGATGAGGATGACATCACTTCCTTCTTTGCAGAAATTGGATATGAAGGGGGATTTGAAGCTAAGCAGATTGTAAGGGATTAGTTGATTTGCCTTGGAAATTTCTAATCCACATCTTTCAGCACTACTTATCCAAAAGAAAAACAGGGTGGAATGATATTCCAATCATTACTTCATGAGCAATTTGTGCTCTTTACACAAACAGACCATTCAACATGTCTACTTATATATTTAATGGTCTAGTTTCAAACATACAAGAGGGAAGGAGATACATGTTCTTGATGTATCCAAGATTCATTCAGTGCCTGATAAATAAAGCATCCTAAATCTAGCTACTGAGGGACCAGTTCTAAATATTCCTCATTATGATGCAAAATCATACAAGTACATTAAGAAGAGGGATCCTATAAACTTTTACAGTAGATCAATCCAGAAAAACAAGGAGAAGAACAAGATGCTCATGATCACACTGAAGAGCAAGCTACTGATGAGCAAGCTGATGATGTTGATAGGCAAAGGTCAGTATCACCCCAGGATGGTGCAGGGGTGATTCTCATACTGAACCTGGAATTCATGACTATGCATCTCCATTTGTACCACTACCACAACCATCACCACTACCATCACCACAACCATCACAATTACAATATCCCCATAAAACTCCTATTCCATCACCAATAGCCCAACCAATAACATCTCCACCCTATCACTCACCAATATCACCACCCAATCACTCACCAATATCACCACCTCATCACTCACCAAAATCAACACCTTAACCATTACCTACCCATGATAATCCAACTGAGTTTGGAGACTCAACCAGCTTATCTAAAGCATCCAAATCATCTTCGGATTACGAGGATCAACATGTTCAAATGCCTGTAAAAAGAGTCACTTCTGAGACTGCTCCCTGAGAGAGTTTTGCTGAATCCAATGTAAATAGACCGAATGAAAAGGCTGAGTTTATCTCTGAGCTCTTGCAAAAGGTTGAAAGGATGGAAAGAATACTAAATAGGAGAGCTAGAATCATTGATGATAGGATTCTAGAACTTGATGAAAAGGACATGAGTTAAAAGAGCTAAATGAAAAACATGAAGCTGAAAAGAAAGAGAAAATGAAAGAGATTGAAAACTTAAAAGCTACTCTTAACCATTCTAGAGAAGAAGTAAGTGGCCATGTTGATACTCTTGCCATTCAAACTATAGCTATGGAAGATCAAGAGGATATGATTGAAGAACAAGTAGAGATCATCTCCAATCTCCAAAGTCAAATTAAAAGCCCAAATAAAACAATCTCTGAGCTTGAGATGTTAATTGAAATACAAAGAAGTGCAGAGGCTGAAGAAAGTAAAAAGGTGAAGAAAGAGTAATGACTGATGAGAAAAAATCGTCTACTGAGAATGTTGAAAAGAAGAAGATACAAGCAAAACAAAGAATGAAGAATCAAGTCTAGAAATTGTGGTTTATTCTAGACAATCAGATGCTAGTCAAATTGAGAAAGCTAAATTTGAAGAACCAATCAGTGCTCTAGATAGCTTTACTTCTGAAAAAATCATAATAGATGATGAATTTTGGGATTTTGTTGCTGACCAGAGGACTAACACTAAATCCATTATGATCATTCCTCAATCTCCAGTTCTCTTAGGGAAAGAGTAGAGTATGCAAATGGTACCTGCTGTGTCATTATCAGAGGAACAAAAAGAATTTATCAGAGAGTTTTGTGAAAAATAAAGGAAATGGAAGAAAAAGAAGCTGATGATCAGGAACAAGTACAAAATAAGGATGAAAAAGTGCCTAAGGAGATAAAAAAGGCTGAATCCTCTTCTGGTCCTCTACATCAAACTTATACCAGAAAGAGGAAATACTTATCTGAAAAGGCAAAAGGGAAGAGGCCAATAGTTGAAGAAGAATATGTGAAGAAGAGAAAAAAAGTTGATCCAAGAAGTTTGGCAGCCATAGCTGAATTCCTAGATGAACATGAGAAGGCTGAGGCTCATTTAAAGAAACAAGTTGCATTTATTGATATGGAAGAAGGGAAAATAGAAGGAGGATATGATGCCGAGAAGGCTGTAGATATGGACAGTCCTGTGCAAAAAGAAAAATTTGTGGACGAAATGGTGTTAAAGGCTCAAACTGATGACCTTATGATAAAAGCCATGTTTTTGATCAATCACGGGTATGATGCAGATGAAGTTTTCAGTATGACCTATAAAGGCATGAAAGCAGAAGAAGAAAAGGTCAATAATCTATTGGACCCCACGGTTGAAACAAAGTATGAGAAGTCAATTGCACCCAAAGTCAGTCATGAAGAAGCAATCTCAAACTCATGAACCTGTACATCCTGATCCATATACAATGGCTGATAGGGAAATGAAGGATTACCTCACCAGTCAAGGATTCACTAAAAGGAAATTAGGAAACATGTAAACCAATTCACTGAGAGCTGCCACACTCAGACTAATCAATGAAAAGAAAGAAAAGTTGAAGTGGTTAGAAGAAGAAGTACTTAATCAAAAGCCAAGATCAAGAGTCGCTGCACAAGACATGCAACTTACACATAAAGATCAAGACTATCTGGCACTTGTTCTGCACAAATATCCAGAGTGGTTTGCTGAACACTCCCAATTGAAACTTCAGGAAGGGTTGACCACTGCTGACATGATCAGAGCTGTATCTACTCCAAAAGGCAAAATAGACCAGAAAATTATTGCTTAGAAGTATGATAGTTCATGGAACATGTTCATGTTTAAAAGAATCTCAGGTCTAGTGCAATTTTTTCCAGAGTACTCTGCTTTGGTAAATGCACTTGAGATTCATGACCTGAAAGAAGTGGATAATATGGAGCTGATAAACCATAATGCCATGTTTAGAGGATATGAATTTGAAGGTATATGTAAAATGTTCAAGAGAACCAACAACTTTAATTCATTAAAAGCAATATGTATGAGAAAATACAAAACTTTCAAGAACCCTTTGGACATGAAACAGGCAACACCAATTGAAGAAGTAGTGTTTCCAGAACTCAGAGTGAAACGTACTGAATCATTAAAAAGTAAAATGGTGGCCGGTACACATTCCCCAACAACAATCTCAAATGTTTATTATAATGATAAGACCTATAAATTAGTGATTGAGAGGAAGTGGGGAGGTAATGAAGGTGCTAAAATCAGACTGTTCAGTGGCAATGAAGTGAGACTACTAGATCAATCATTTATTCACTACATATACAAAAAACACTTCGAGAGATATCAAACAAATTAGGTCAAGAAGATCTACATTTCTTTCTAAAGTGTATCAAAAGATGGCTTATGATCAGATCAGTGCAAAGAGGAAGAAACGGAAGAAGAAGAAGACACCATTACAATTGGGCAACATTGTCAAACTTGAAGTTGATGTAGATGGCTCTCTTTTGATTCATAGGGATGGGTTATCTACGGTGTCTATTTGGGAACCAATCTCACTTAAGAAACTACCACTTGAAGCCATTCACAATATGAGCAGAATGAAGATTCATGTACTAAGCAGGGACAAAATGTCAGATGCTCAAGATTTTGTTAACATGATCAAGACAATTTTGAATCCGGCTCATGCAGCACCTTTTACACCACCTCAAGAACCAGCAGAATCATCACAACCTCAAATAACCGCCCAAACATTGAAGAACATAGGCTGCATAATCCTTAGGGGGAGTATTGTTGGACCCTGAAAGGATTATGCATGCCAATTCAATGGGTGAGTTGATGGTTGCTTTGCTGGATTCCCACAAGTCCAAGAAGAAAGCGGATGAAGATCCTGCACAAGAAAGACCAAGTTTGGTCTTCTGCATTTGTCAATGCAGAAGACATAAAACAAATACGGACAAGTATTTGTTCTTCCGCATTAACAAATGCGGAAGACCAATTAGTGATGTGGACAAGACTTTGTTCATCCGCATTTGCCAATGCGGAGGACCAGACAAATGCGAAGAAGTATTTGTTCATCCGCATTACCAATGCAGATGCCAAACATACTAATGCGGATGATCAAGTGAAGAAATGTTGATCAAGTCAACTCATCCGCATTTGCCAATGCGGATGAACAAGCAGAGATGCGGATCAAGACGTAGACAAGTTCTGATGTAATAGGTCAGGGGTAGTTTAGTCATTTTCTAAAAGGCATCTTGTCTGCCTATAAATAGAATGGAAAACCTCGTATATGGTGTGACAGAATTTAGACAATCAGAATATTTGTCTGCCTATAACCAATTCCCAACCTTGACTTCTATACTAATGAAGATCTAGGTTTCAAAGAGTATAATGAGTCTCTTCTTTTCCCCTACTCAAAGAGAGATGAATACTCCTGAGTCTCCTACATCTCTCCCACATCAGTCACCTACAACTGAGGTGGACACCCCTGAACCTGTTCAGGATGTCCATATGGAAGAGTCTCTCACTTCTGAAAGTGATTACATCATTAAGACCTCAACCATAGCAACTCAGCCCACTGATATCTCAACTGAGATTGCCAGTGAGCAGAGGAAAACCAACAGCCAAGAATCTCAAGCTGGTGGTGAGAGAAAGGACTTTGGTCCAATTATCTCATCCCCTAATGAGTCTTTAGATGAAGATGAGGGGAATCTGATACTACTGGTGCAAAAACTGTCTAAAACATGCACTTACTTAGTCTCAAAGGTCAGTCACCTTGAATCTCAGGTGACTACCTTACGCAACAGGATCAATGATCAGCAACTTGAGATTTCATATCTTAAGGAAAAACTAGTTGGGAGACCCTGAAGAAGAGCTCAACCAGGAACACAAGAACCTGTGGATGAGATTGACCTATCTTCCAGCTCACCTATGCAAGTGGGTGCTGCTACCAAAAAGGGGGAGAAAGTCATTACAGCCACAGAACCTGGAAGTTCTTCAGAGAGAATGGACATTCAGGACTCACCATCCTCACTTGCAATTGTGCATTCTTAGCAACCTCCTCAAGTTCACATTGATGTGGACTACATAGACTCCTTCATACAGAGTTTCTTTGAGGATGGGATACCAAGGGCTATGTCACCTTCACTATCTTCCAATCACATCATTGGGTGGAGGTATGACAACATCAGGAAAGCCCTAATCATCATAAGAGTTCAAGGACAACAAGAAGTCTTCAATTTAGACCTTGGACTACTATGATGGTCTGGATTAGTCAACATGCCACTTGTCAACCCAAGCCAATCAAGACAAGTTAACAGACTGGCCAAAAGAATCCAAGACAGGATCACTACAGAGTTCAGCTTAAAAAGGAGACTTAGGCAATCAGGCAATGCCATCAGTCAACTGGATGTTGAGGAGGACCCTAAGATTAGCTTCATAGGGGAATCCTTGACTGAAGGCCCAGTGGCAGAACATGAGAGCCCTGTCTTATCATCATCAACTGCTGTAGAGATCCTCATTCCTTCTGAGACACCTGCTGATGAAGGTGCTTCTTAACCTCTCTCTGGCATGAGCTCAGATGCTACAACAAGCAATGAAGATCAAAGCTCTCTCCACCCTGAGTCACAAAGGCCTGTGAGTGACAAAAGGAAAAGAAAAAGACAACTGAGGAGATTGAGGGGGAGGAGAGAGAGAGGAAAAGGAGGCTAAGGGGAGAAAGTTCCTCTGCTAAGTCTTCAAGACTCATGGAGTCTGCTATCAGGGCTGCCCCCAGACCAGATACTCAAAATGATGAGTTAAGGGCAGTCAGGATAAACAATTTGCAGACTAGGAACTATGACATAGACAATGTCATTTCTCTCCCCTTAGATGAGTTAAATGAATTGGTTGACCTGGAAAGGTTATGGGAGAAGAAGGAGGCAGAAGAAGCAGAACTCCTAGTACAAGTCAAAGAAGAGAGAAGAAGAAAAAGACTATACAAGGATATGCCTAACCTCTCCCCAGTTCAGGAAAGTCCTGCACAAGAAGATGTGGTTCAACAAGAACCTCAGGTAGACAAAGAAGAAAAGAGGATCAAGATGATCAACTACCTGAGTGCCATAGGATTTTATCAGGCAGATGCACTTCTTCCCTTGTCCTATGACTATGTTGAGTTTGAGTATTAAAAGCAGCTTGAACTTGAGATAATCAAGGACAGAAAGGCAACTAAGAAGAAACTAAGGGAAGAAGCTGCAAAATCAAGAGCCATCATCCAAAAGAGCATGAAGAAGTCTGCTAATAGGCAGAGGATGATGAGCTGCTTGAAGCTATATGGATTCTCCGAAAGGAGACTTGGCCCCATGTCTCTATCCACTATGGATGAGCATATTAGGGTGATCAAGCAGAAGATCAAAATTGGAGAGCTCATTGACTTACACTCCACTCCAAGTCAAGCCCCACCTGAAGTGGAGGTTAAGGTTGAACAACCTGAGACAATACAACCTGGACCTCCTACTAAAACTCAGCAAGCTTCATCTTCTGATCCACAGCAGGGTCAACATCCCTCTCCTTCTGATCCTGAGAGAGAGGAAGTCCCAACTAAGAAAGACAGTGAAGATCAATCTGGTGCTGCAGGCCAGTCTTCTCAGTTAAAATCTGGCAAGAGAAAGAAGAGGATGGCTTCTAAACTAAAGCCAAAGAAGAAGAAGACTGCACCCTCTTCTAAATCCCAGGATGATTCAGAACATCTTGAGATTGTGCAGCTAGAGGATGCTATATCAACTCCAATTCAAACAGCTCCTCTAGTATCAGGAGGACCCATCTTGTCTTGGACATACACCACAAATCCAGAAAGATGGCATGTCATTAGAGATCAAGGCATTAAACACACTTACACATGGAAAGCTATGTTTTAGTTGCCTCTGCATGACCTTTTTGATATGAGAAGACACTTTGACAGTCTGAAGGATCCTGATCACCTATAAAGAAAGGATTGGTGATCATCCTAATAAGGACTGTTGATATCTGAAGTCTTGTAAGTGTTTAAGTAGCATCAGCCTAGGGGGAGTTTGTAAAGATTAATGAAGAGGCTGATGCAACCTAAACATCTTAAGTCTATCCTGCATGCTGCACAAGTGCATTAAAGAAGAAGGTTAGGAAGTTTCACACATGAAACAAGATATACTCTAAGTGTGAAATCTTCCAAAGCCAAGACCAATATCTTCTGAAGCCAAACATGAAGTCTTCCAAAGCCTCAGAGACAAAGTCTTCCGAAGCTTCAAGTTCATGAAGACAGATTTCTTCCGAATACTTTTAGTAACATGCTTTATCTGATGTACTGTTCCATAAAGCTGGACACCTTTGCACTGCATCTCTGCAAGTCACCAACTTACATGAGTTGGTGAAAAGGTCCATGCTTTTGGTAACTGTACATTGAGGTCTTGAGTCTGTAACTTTCTACTTTATGTACTTTATCCTTTTTGTAATAGATAAGGATGTGAGCTATGGAATGTCATAGTCACAAGTCAAAAGGCAATCTGCCTTTTGACTCTACAATTGATTTTGTTTGTGTCTAGTCAATTGTATCCAGCTGGCTTTCAAAGTATAGACGGCTGTAGGATGTAGTATAAGTATCTCATGTTCTTGTATCTTTTAATTATGCTTTGTAACACTTGTAATAGAATATAGAGAAAGCAATATACTGCATTCATGAAAACCATACACTTGTGTTCTTTGTGTTCTGTCTCTTGCATTACTTGTGTTCTTAGTGTCTCAACTTGGTTAATCCAGTTTACTGTTTGATCAAAGTTTAGTTAATCTTCTCTTTGTGTTGTTGTGTTGTAACTTACACCCTTCAACGATCCTGCATTTGGTATCAGAGCATTCCAGGCTCTTGATATAAGATCTCACCATCTTAATATCCCTCACACACACAACTACTAAAGTTTTCAAATGGCATCCATTTCCAAAACTAATATGGAAACTGGAACCATGAACAAGTCCCCATTGATCGCTCTTGATGAGTTTGACACTTGGTGTTTAAGAATGGAAGGTTTCAATAGGTATCTTGATTCAATAATGTGGGAGTCTATTGAGAATGGACCTTTCATACCCAGCACCCCTTCTGCTACTGGTGCTGGTATGATCCCTAAAGATATGGCTAACTACTCTGATGAAGATAGGAAGAGAGTAGAGATAGACAGAAAAGCCATGATAGCCCTTCAAACTACCCTTCTAAACTCTGTGTACAGAGGTTTCAAGAAGTGCAAAACAGCCAAGCAGCTGTGGGATGCACTGAAACTGATGTATGAGGGTTCTTCTGAAGCCAAGGAGAACAAGAAGGATCTCCTGAAGCAGCAATTTGAAAACTTCACCTTCAAAATAGGTGAAACCATCACTCAGCAGTATTTCAGGTATGTTGAGATTGTGGATACCCTAGTGGATGGAGGAGTTTCTCTTGAAAACAGAGACATTGTAAGGAAGTTCATGTCCTCACTTCCTAGGCAATGGACACACTACTGTGTGGTGATCAAGAGAAGGAAATATCTCAAAACTCTTACTATGACAGAGTTATATGAGATTCTCAGTGGCTACCAGATGGAGATGAACATGCAAGGTTCATCTGGCAACTCCAACAATCAAATGTGTTCAACCCTATATGTGGTTGAAAGGGATAGCATAGAACCCAAACATCATCTCTTATGCTACCCTGATAATTCACCAAAGGGTCCTTTCATCACCTTCCCAGAGACACCAAGGGAGAACTACACTCAAGGAAGCCCATTCCAAGAGACAAGCTTTTCTCATTCTTTTGTCTTCTAATGAAAGCTATGGCAACTCTCTTTTCACTCTTGAAGACCTGAACTGTATCCATCCAGATGATCTGGAATACATGGAAATAGTCCAGCAGATGGATCTTCTCACTCACAGAGCCAAGAAGTTCTACAAGAGGACTGGAAGGAAGTTTCCAAGCAATGCAACCAGTGGAAAGTTTGGACTGGACAAAGGCAAAGTCAAGTGTTACAAGTGTAACTTGATGGGCCACTTTGCCAGAGAGTGTAAGGCACCTAGAACACATGGTGGCCAAACACAATCCAGACCAAATACAATCCAGAATGAGAAGTCAAAGTAGCAAGTTGCTGTTGCTATTGAAGAGGGAGGCTTTGACTGGAGCTTTCAGGTTGAAGATGCTTCTCCAACCAAGCACTAATAGAAAATCATGAGGAAGCCAAGGTATTGGAATATCTCTATACTCCTGAATGTATTGCTAAAGTTAATAGATACAGGTCCTACAACTTCGAACTAAGATCTGACCTTGAGTCCTTCAACATTTTAAAACCTAATTTTAGAAAGTCTGAAAATGATTATAAACTGAAGATAGAGGACTTAGAGAAAACTATTTAAGTTCTAAACATGAATACACAGATTTTAGGACTCAAATCAAAGATCTCATAACCAAGTTAACTGAGGCTAGGCTAAGCTTGTGATCAGCAAAGCCAGGGTAGAAATGAGTGTTCTTGAAGAAGAGACCTTCAAGAACATGATATACTCATCCCTACACAATAAAGTGTGCTATCAAAACAGGTAGGGACTGTGATCCAATGAGATAGCTCCTCCACACACAATCTTGTCAGTAAGATCTCCTAGCTGTAGAACTTGTGAAGATAAGCTTCCTCTCATAGATTCTATGAGTGAAGAGGATGAAAAAGAGATAGTGAAGAATCACTCTGAGAAGAGTGAAGAGGAGGATTCGAAGAAGGGCCACTATCCTTCTGAAGAGAAAAAGAAGACTGTGATGACCAAGTCCATGAGAAAGAACTTGATCAGAAAGAGAAAAAGAAAGGCAAGGAAGACTCAAGAGATCAAGGCTACTTTTGACTCTAAGTAGAAACAAGTTTTTATCTCTGCAAGGTTTAAAGTGGTAGGGACTGAAGACATCAACCAAAACTCTTCTGCTAAGAGTTCTAGTCTCGTTCAACTCATCACAGTAGCAAGAAGAAGACTGATCAGCTGTGTACCACTGCTGCACAACCTCGACCATCAAACTCCAAGCATAGTCCTCAGCCCAAGAGGACTGTCTCGGCATCTACAAAGATGAAGGTGGAGAAGGGATGTGACCAAAGACAGTCCTATTCCAAGGAAAAGGCTCTAGTGAAGAAGAAGAAAAACTATGTCATGTGTGACAACACCACTCACATTGCTAAGGATTGTCCATACAATCCTAACGGTACTGTCCATATGACTAAAACAAAAACTTCAAAGGGTCTCAAGAAGATTCAAGCTTCGGAAGGAAAACCTGTTTCCATCGGAAGCTCTAAATCTATAAAGAAACGAAGTGAAAAATTGCCTTCAGAAGAAAAGTTGGTCTCGAAAGAAAGGAGTTCTTCCAAAGCACTGAAGTCTGCTGTAGTGTTTTAGAATCTTCCCAAGGTTTAGTCATCAAAACTTTTGAAGTTCCAAAAGCTTCCAAGGTTTTGAGGGTCAAGTCCAAGACTCCAAAGGTGGCGTGGATGTCTAAGAAAGACCAAATGACTGAGAATTCTCCATCAACAATAGCTCAAGATCCTCTTAGAAAAACCATATCAGAAAACCTCCAAGTCCCACATGGTATCACAACAACTGCTGAAAGCCTCATCAACAGTTTGACAAGTGCTGAAGACTTCAACAGCTGAAGATCAAGTGCTGAAGACTGCATCAGCTGAAGAACTAAGCTGAAGTACAACAGCTGAAGAATGCAAGTGCTGAAGCTGAAAGACCAAAGTACTGAAGTACAACAGCTGAAGAGTTTACAAGTGCTGAAGATCAACAACTGATGTACAAAGTCTGAAGACAAAGACTGAAGACATCAGCTGATGACATCTACTGAAGTCATCAGCTGATGAAACACCTGAAGGTCAAAGTCTGAAGATCAAGTACTGAAGCCTCAGTAGTTTGTCACAACTGCTGAAGAGTACTTCTTCAGTAGTTGTGATATCAGTAGTTTTATATTTCTAGTTTCAGTAGTTTTATGTTTCAGTGGTTTTGTAAAACGACTGAAGAGCTTGTTCTTCAGTCGTTGTAGTTTCAGTAGTTTCTAATCAGTAGTTTTATATTCTGTACTTAACACTGATATGTTCTCAGTAGTTGTGAACATTTCAGTAGTTTGTTAAGATTAGTTATTTTTGTAATTGATCTGCAGTTGTCAATTTCCGTGATAACAGCAGTGGTTGTTGCACTCTAAGGAGTGGCAACCTATTGTAATAAGATGAATGATTTGATTAGAATTATTCCATATCTATAAACATTCCATAAATCAGAAATATGTTCTCTCACTATAATCGTGTGTGCTCTTAATGCATACAAGTATCGATCTTGCTACAATTTGTCTAATTTCATGTTTTATTCCGCTGCTTTGAACTCTAATACATAAAACTTGTGATCGCTGATCCTGTCAAATGGTATCAGAGCCGGTTAATCATTGATCGATCTAATAATTGATCATTGAAACTGCTATTCAAGATCTAAGTTTGATTGAATTAGCTTTTTTTTTGCAAGAAACGGTTATAGAGATTGAACTTTCTGTATTTCTGGTCATTCATCCTGAGATCTTTTCTTGGTTTTCATTGAGTTTGTTGTGGTCTGTGTAAAACTTTTAAAAGCTTGAATTAAATTGTTTTTGAACTAAAAATGACTACTCCCTCCAATGATCCTCACAATACTGGTTCCTCAACCAAGCCACCAATGCTGGTTAGGAATGAGTATAACATATGGCAACGACGAATGCTCCATCACCTGTCTGTTAACAGTGCAGGCTGTTGGACATCAGTGGTACATGGTCCACACAAGCCTATGGTGAATAACCCGGAAACCAATCAAATGGTTCCGAAGAGGGAGAGAGCAATACTCAGTGAGGATAAGAAGTTGCTTGAAATTGATGCAAAAGCCCATGGAATTCTGGCCATGGCACTGCCCAATAATCTACTCTGGGCTAATGCATCATGAAACTGCCCATGACCTCTGGAATGCCTTGAAAGAACATTTGGAGGAACAGATGAGGTCTTGGCAAATAATAGAGAAATTCTTGCCCAACAATATGAGACATTCTCTCATAGAAAGGGTGAGACACTGACTCAACAATATGAGCGGTTCTCTTGTTTGATCTCTGAACTAAAAATGGTCAACTTGAGTACAAAATATTCAGATGAATAACAGATTTCTCAGATCACTGCCTGAGAGATGGGACACATATACTATTGTCCTACGCTCCAGTGCAAGTTTGGACAAACTATCTCTCACCCAACTCCATGGGAAACTGCTCACGTTTGAGAGAGAGATAGAACAGAAGAGAAAGCTGTCTTCATCTGGAAAGCTCTCTGAAGACTTTGTACCAGGCAACACTGCCTTGGTTGGTCATGAGTCAGAATATGCTTCATCTAAATGCCAGTATGATGAGCATATTAATTTCTCTTCAAACACTTCTGATTCTGCATTTGTGAGTGTTGATGGTCAGTTTACGGGTGTAATAATGACAATTTATGCTTCATTATGGATGATCTCAAGGGGATGCTGATGACGACTTAGAAGAGATGGATATTTTGAGCTAAATGGCCTTGATAAATATTAGATCTCAGAAGTTCTACAAAAGAACTGGAAGAAAATTCCCAGGACTCTCTGGCAAAACCAAAGTTGGTTTTGACAAGAGCAAGTTGAGGTGTCACAAATGCCAAAGGCTTGGACACTTTGCAAGAGAGTGTAGATCAACTGGATCTAACTCCACTGCACCCTTTGTGACTTTTCCTGGCAATAGTCAACAACACAGAGGACAACATCCTGTCACTTCTAGTCATCATCCTCAACAACAATCTCCGGCATATTTTGTTCCTCAGGGTCAAATGCCATATCCGTAACCTTGTTATTACATGCCACAGTCAAATCAAGTTCAAGTTCCTATGGCACCACAACCTCATGCACTACCAGAACCTCAGCCATCCCAATCTCATCAACAAATCAACCTCAACAACACAGCTTCTTCACCCCAGGAGTTGTTGACTGGAGCAGTTTACCAGATGACATGTCTGGTCATGAACAACTGTTCTCAGGTGCTGGTCAACATGGTGGTGATAGTCCTTCTGGGAATCTAGCTCTTATGGCTTTGGAGTCTGCTGATACTTCATTTTCTAATGCCTCTACACCTCAGGTATCACATGTATCCTCTGAGCAAAAGCCAAATTATGTTCTGAACCATGCATAGCAGCATTTTCTTCCATTAGAGAAGCAAATGTAGCTCTAATTAATAAGAACATTGAGCTAGAACAAATAATTTCCAAAAACAAAGCTGAGTTTGAGTCTGTGCTTAAAGATAAAAATGATGAGATTTATAAACTGAAATGCCAAATAATGATGATAAGGCTAGAGAAGAGGTACTTCTAGAGAAGTACAAAGATCTCAAAGAAACCCTTGCAGTTACCCAGGCAGAGTGTGGTAGATGGGTACAATCATGCAAAGGTTTTGAAATGCTTCTTAGTAAGCAATCTGCTTCCAATGTGAAGTTTGGCATTGGTTACAATCACACTGCTCCACCTACAGATTTTACCCCAAGAGCAGAGGTAGAATCTGATGGTGAGAGTGATAACCAATCCATCACATCATGTGATCTACTTTCTGATACATCACAATCAGAAGTAGCAGTCAGCATCAAGCCCTCTTTGAACCTATCATCTGATGCTGATGGTTCAACTGCTAACATTCACATGATCAATGAGTTGATCAACTCAGGAGTAAATTCTGAAGGTCTTGAAAGGACTAGAGAGCAGGATTTAACACCTGAAGTTCAAACTTCAACTGCTGTCAGTACTGAAGAGAAGAAAACTGCCAGTAGAAAGAGTTTGAAGACTACTAAAGAGGCAGTCAAGAAAGCAAACAATGCTTCGAAAGCATTGAAGAACAAGTCTTCAGTTGCTTCACCCTCTTTAGTTGATGATCAACCTAAGATGAAGACGAAACCATGTGAAGTATGTGGTTTTTTCAATCATCTTACATATGATTGTTGGTACAAAAGAGGTTCCAAACTCAAACAAAAAGATGAAATTAAAGAGAAAATGGTAAAAATGAAAACTGAGTTTGAGACCACATTTGTATCAGCAACATCAAATCCTGTAACCCTTAAGTCCTCAAAGAAATCCAAAAAGGAAGAGGTTAAACAGGTGACAGCTGAGAGTGCTCAGAAGAAGAAGGTGCAACATAGGAACTTATCAAACTCAACTAGCAATGTGTCTGATGAGCTGAAAGCTTTATCACAAAATCAGACACAGCTGGTTATGATGGTTCAACATCTGTTGGGTAGAGTTAACCAACTAGATGCTCCTATGCTGAAACCACAGAAAAGGAGATCCAAGCCAAAGGACTCCTCTTCTACACCATCTTCTTCCTCTCAGGCTGTTGTTTCAAATAAACCTGTTAGTTTACCATCTATTGATGAGACCAGGCCCAAAACCAAAAAGGTTTGGGTCTCTAAAACTAACTGATTGTTTATTATTGCAGGGTTCTTCATCATGCCAAAGTAGCATCTGGTATGTAGACAGTGGGGGATCTATGCACATGACTGGGAACAGCTCTCTTCTTCATGACTACTCTCAAGGAAAGAAGGGATTTGTTTCTTTTGGCAATGATGCTAGGGGTTACATCATTGGTAAGGGCTTTGTCTCCAATGGAGAAATCAAATTTGATGATGTTAATCATGTGGAAAATCTCAAGTACAATCTCTTGAGTGTCAGTCAAATGTGTGATAAAGGCCATGTTGCTCTTTTCACCAGTCAAAACTGTAGGATTTTGTCATCCAAAGTGTTGCACTTGATTGACAAGGTGTTGGATGATCACACTCTCCTGAGAGCCAACAGGACAGGAAGAGTGTATGCCTTAGATCTTTCCAAGAAAATAGATCTCAAAGGCAATCCTTGCCTATTTTCCAAAGCCTCTTCTCAAGAATCTAAACTGTGGCACAGAAGGCTTGGTCATGTTAATCTCAAAAACATGAATCAGCTTACCCACAATAGTTTAGTCAGAGGCTTACCAATAAAGGAGTTCCACTGTGATGAAACCTGCACTGCTTGTTTAAAAGGAAAACAACACAAAATCTCATTCCCTCTATTGAAGTGCCTAAGTCCACTGCCTGCTTGCAATTACTGCATATGGATCTATTTGGTCCTTTGAGAGTAATGAGCATGGCAAAGAAGAAATACTGTCTGGTAATTGTGGATGATTACTCCAGATTTGTATGGACTTTCTTTCTACATTCAAAGTATGAGGCTGCTCAGAAGATTATTCACTTTGTGTTGTATATTGAGAAGCAGTATTCCTTCCAGTCAAGTGTATTAGGAGTGACAATGGAACTGAATTCAGAAATCATACACTTGATGACTTCTATCTTTCAAAGGGAATCAAAAGGCAGTTTAGCATTCCAAGGACTCCAGAACAAAATGGAGTAGTGTAGAGAAAGAACAGGACCCTCATTGAAGCTGCAAGGTCCATGCTGGCTGACTCTGGTTTGCCACTGACCTTTTGGGCTGAAGCTGTTAACACAGCTTGCTATGTGCAAAATAGAGTTTTAGTAAATCAGAGGTTGATGAAGACTCCATATGAAGTCCTCCATCATTTGGCTCCTCTGATTTCATTTTTCAAAGCATTTGGGTGTCCCTGTTTTATTCTCAATACAAAGGATCAACTCCATAAATTTGATCCTAAGGTGGATGCAGGGTATTTTGTTGGTTATTCATCTATTTGCAAGGCATACAGAGTCTTCAACTACTTCCAAGGTTTAGTCATCAAAACTTTTGAAGTTCCAAAAGCTTCCAAGGTTTTGAGGGTCAAGTCCAAGACTCCAAAGGTGGTGTGATGTCTAAGAAAGACCAAATGACTGAGAATTCTCCATCAACAATAGCTCAAGATCCTCTTAGAAAAACCATATCAGAAAACCTCCAAGTCCCACATGGTATCACAACAACTGCTGAAAGCCTCATCTGCAGTTTGACAAGTGCTGAAGACTTCAATAGCTGAAGATCAAGTGCTGAAGACTGCATCAGCTGAAGAACTAAAGTGCTGAAGTACAACAGCTGAAGAACGCAAGTGCTGAAGCTGAAAGACCAAAGTACTGAAGTACAACAGCTGAAGAGTTTACAAGTGCTGAAGATCAACAACTGATGTACAAAGTCTGAAGACAAAGATTGAAGACATCAGCTGATGACATCTACTGAAGTCATCAGCTGATGAAACACCTGAAGGTCAAAGTCTGAAGATCAAGTACTGAAGCCTCAGTAGTTTGTCACAACTGCTGAAGAGTACTTCTTCAGTAGTTGTGATATTAGTAGTTTTATATTTCTAGTTTTTCAGTAGTTTTATGTTTCAGTAGTTTTGTAAAACGACTGAAGAGCTTGTTCTTCAGTCGTTGTAGTTTCAGTAGTTTCTAATCAGTAGTTTTATATTCTGTACTTAACACTGATATGTTCTCAGTAGTTGTGAACATTTCAGTAGTTTGTTAAGATTTAGTTATTTTTGTAATTGATCTGCCAGTTGTCACTTTCCGTGATAACAGCAGTGGTTGTTGCACTCTATATAAGGAGTGGACACCTATTGTAATAAGATGAATGATTTGATTAGAATTATTCCATATCCATAAACATTCCATAAATCAGAAATATATTCTCTCACTATAATCGTGTGTGCTCTTAATGCATACAAGTATCGATCTCTTGCTACAATTTGTCTAATTCCTGTTCTTATTCCGCTGCTTTGAACTCTAATACATCAAACTTGTGATCGCTGATCCTGTCATCATCAAAACTTTTGAAGTTCCAAAAGCTTCCAAGGTTTTGAGGGTCAAGTCCAAGACTCCAAAGGTGGTGTGGATGTCTAAGAAAGACCAAATGACTGAGAATTCTCCATCAACAATAGCTCAAGATCCTCTTAGAAAAACCATAGGATCTATTATTGTTGAATTACCTTCTGCAAATGAGCCCAAGACAAGCAAGGTTTGGGTTTCCAAATGTAACTAATCTTTCTCTTTGTGCAGGGACAGTTGAAGACAGAGAAAAATGTCTGGATCATAGATAGTGGCTGTTCCAGGCATATGACAGGCAATAGGTTACTACTCCAAAACTGTGAAAGGATTGATGGAGGACCAGTTGGGACTTCCTCTCTCTCAGGCCATCCTCTTCTTTCTCGTGCCAGATTTTAACTGAGAAGCCATCCTCTTCTTTCTCTTTCTCAGTTGGGATGTTGACCCTGCTGTGAATCAGAAGATGAAGCTTGTTGAGTTTCAGCAGGAGGTCCAGGTTGTGTTGCCTCTGGTTGTTCAGCCTTAACCTTCACTTCAGGTGGGGCTTGACTTGGAGTGGAGTGTAAGTCAATGAGCTCTCCACTTTTGATTTTCTGCTTGATCACCCTAATATGCTCATCCATAATGGATAGAGAGATGGGTCCAAGTCTCCTTCTGGAGAATCTATATAGCTAGGAACCACTCCCTTGGACCTAATCTTGAGGGGGAGTGTGTAGATGAGCACTTATACAGGGCTATGATTGGATCTCTTATGTATCTTACTGCTAGCAGGCCTGATATCATGTTTGCTACTTGCATCTGTGCAAGATATCAAGCCAAACCTAAGATGTCACACCTTATCACTATCAAGAGGATTCTAAGATACCTCAAAGGTGCATCAACACTTGGTTTATGGTATCCCAAGATTTCTGACTTCAAATGGTATGCCTATACACATAGTGATTATGGTGGTTGCAATATGATTGCAAAGTCTACATCTGGGGGATGTCAATTTCTTGGTGGAAGGTTTGTCTCATGGCAATGCAAGAAACAATCCTGTGTCTCTGCATCAACTACTGAAGCTGAATACATTGCTGTTGCAAGCTGCTATGCTCAAGTACTTTGGAGTCAAAATCAGATGCTGGACTATGGGTTAAAGTTCAAGGAGACTCCCATTCACATAGACAACAACAGTCCTATCTCAATCACAAAGAACCCTGTGTAGCACTCAAGGACAAAGCACATCAATATCATGTATCATTTAAAAAGAGATAACTATGAAAAGGGATTAATTAAACTGGTCAAAGTTCACACAGATGAACAATATGCTGACCTGTTTACAAAGGCTTTTGATGAACAGAGATTTAAATATCTAATATCAGCTACTGAGATGATAAACTTTGAGTAAGCTTTTCTTAAAACTAATTCTTATTATTTCTTAGAAAAATTATGTGTGTCCTAAGTTGTCTAGTTCATCACTTTTATAAGCTCATGTTTTCTTTGGATAAAAATTTCTTATTGAAGACTTTCCTAAGATTTTTAAAAATTTCTGATAATTTGAAAGTTATGCCTTTAACTTCGGAAGCAAATCATGCCTTCAAAATAAATAATTGTCTAAGAAATTTACCTTCGGAAGAGCTTTCAGATTTATCTTCCGAAGCTTAAATACTTGTCTCAGACACTTACTTATTTTCAAGGACCATTTACTTCCGCAGCAAAATTTACTCTCGGAAGCTTTGTTGTTTTATATACAAAGCACTCAATTTTGAATTTGTCTTCCGAAGGAAAATTCTCAAAACTCTCAGGAAATTCTTCTGAAGTCATTTTAGCTTCGGAAGCTTTTTAATTATCTTCCGAAGATAATTAACCTTCGGAAGCTTTTTAATTAACTTCCGAAGATAATTAACCTTCGGAAGCTTTTTGACTTCCAAGAAAACTACTTTTTGAGCAAAAGTAAACTACTTTTTCAGAGGTGGGACGGACATCCGGATTTCAAAGTTTATCCTCTTTCAATAAACTTTATCTGAAATCAATCTCACATATAAACCCAATGGTTTCCCCCTCTTTCTATCATCTGTTCTTCCTCCAAACCTATAACCCTAAATTCCTCTCTGAAATTCTTTCTCTCTTCTTTCTTCATCCTTAAGCTACTTCAAAATGGCCAACCTTGCTCACAGAAATGATCCCAACTTTACCATGCAGCTACACAGACAACATAATCAGGTTGCTCTGTTAAGCTCTGAGAAAGATCCTCATTTCTAAGAGGTTTGCCGTTTCCAAACTCTGTCAAACTACTTCACCTCCCTAACCATTGATCCTACACTCTATAAGGATCAGCTGCTTGAATTCTGGAAGACCTGCCAAGAGGTCATTATGGATGGGGAGAAGGCACTGTCTGCCACATCAATAGACATCTTTAGCTGGATGATGAAGAAGGTCAGGTGTTTTCCCCAAAGGAAGCTATCAATCATTCCTTTGAGCAGATGGGATATGAGGGAGATTTCTCTGTAAAGACCTTTAGGAAAGGGAAGGTCTCATCCCAATGGAGATTCCTGCTCCATGTGGTCATCCACAGCTTATCAAACAAGCATGGTGGATGGGACCAGATTCCTGAGGATCTCTCCTTCATAATCCATGGAATGGTTCAAAGGGTCAAATTCAGGTATTCTTAATTTGTTTATACAAATTTACTTGCTAATTTAGACTCCTTAGAGTATTTCATGTTTCCTAGATATGTCTAGTACATTCTTAACAGTGAACTGGGCTCATAGTTGAGGGAAACATGTAACATTCTTAAATTGGGACAGATGAAGCCCAACATCTTTAAAATTCTGAGAAAGCCCACTGTTGGATTCTCTGGGGTAGAAACAACCCTAGTCCCAAAAATATTAGAGCTCATTGCTCAAGGTGACAACCTAGCAGCACAAGCTAGTGTTGAGCCCACACCTGCTATCTCCCAACCACTCTCACAACCTCAAATAACCGTCACTTACCAAAGAAAATCCAAACGAACCCCTGCTCAGGCTATTCAATCTGTGGAGGCCCTCATATACTTACCCATACAGGGAGAAGTGGACACTAGAGCTCCCACTTCTCTTGAGGAGCAGACCACTTCCGTAAGCCATCACTCTCTTCAAGAATCAGTGTTGAGGTTCCTCATGCTCAGCCTGATAAGCTCATTAGCCCAACTGTTGTAAGCCATCACTCTGAGTCTTAACACTCAAGTGATCAAGCTTCAGGAGACAGTTACCATCCCCAGCCTATAGATCTCAACCAACCAATTCCCAACCTTGACTTCTATCCTGATGAAGATCTAGGTTTCAGTGAGTATAATGAGTCTCTCTTCTTTTCCCCTACTCAAAAAGAGATGAATACTCCTGAGTCTCCTACATCTATCCCATATCAGTCACCTATAACTGAGGTGGACACCCTTGAACCTGTTCAGGATGTCCATATGGAAGAGGCTCTCACTTCTGAAAGTGATTACATCATTACGACCTCAAGCATGGCAACTCAGCCCACTGACATCACAACTGAGATTGCCAATGAGCAGAGGAAAACCAGCAGCCAAGAACCTCAAGCTGGTGGTGAGATAGAGGACTTTGGTCCAATTATCTTATCCTCCAATGAGTCTTCTGATGAAGATGAGGGGAATGTGAGACTACTGGTGCAAAAACTGTCTGAAACATGCACTTACTTAGTCTTAAAGGTCAGTCACCTTGAATCTCAGGTAACTACCTTACACAACAGGATCAATGATCAGCAACTTGAGATTTCATATCTTAAGGAAGAACTAGCTAGGAGACCCTTAAGAAGAGCTCAACCAGGAACACAAGAACCTGTGGATGTGATTGACCTATCTTCCAGATCACCTATGCAAGTGGGTGATGCTACCAAAAAGGGGGAGAAAGTCATTACAGCCACAGAACCCGGGAGTTCTTCAGAGAGAATGGTCATTGAGGACTCGCCATTCTCACTTGCAATTGTGCATTCTCAGCAACCTCCTCATGTTCACATTGACGTGGACTACACAAACTCCTTCATACAGAGTTTCTTTGAGGATGGGATACCAAGGGCTATGTCACCTTCACCATCTTCCAATCACATCATTGGGTGGAAGTATGACAATATCAGGAAAGCCCTAATCATCATAAGAGTTCAGGTACAACAAGAAGTCTTCAATTTTAAGACCTTGGACTACTAGGAAGGTCTAGATCTAGTCAACATGCCACTTGTCAACCCAAGCCAATGAAGTCAAGCTGACAGACTGGCTAAAAGAATCCAAGACAGGATCACTACAGAGTTCAGCTTAAGAAGGAGACTTAGGCAATCAGGCAATGCCATCGGTCAACTGGATGTTGAGGAGGACCCTAAGATTAGCTTTATAAGGGAATCCTCGACTCATGGCCTAGTGGCAGAACCTGAGAGCCCTATCTCATCATCCTCAACTGCTATAGAGATCCACATTCCTTCTGAGACACCTGCTGGTGAAGGTGCTTCTCAACCTCTCTCAGGCCTGAGCTCCAATGCTACAACAAGCAATGAAGGCCAAAGCTCTGTCCACCCTAAGTCACAAGGTTTGTGAGTGACCAAGGGAAAAGAAAAATGACAACTAAGGAGATTGAGGAGGAGGAAAGAAAGAGAGAAAAGGAGGCTAAGGGGAGAAAGTTCCTCTGCTGAGTCTTCAAGACTCATGGAGTCTGCTATCAGGGCTGCCCCCAAATCAGATACTCAGAATGAAGAGTTAAGGGTAGTCAGGATACACTATTTGCAAACTAGGAACTATGTCATAGACAATGTCATTTCTCTCCCCTTAGATGAGTTGAATGAACTGGTTGACCTCGAAAGGTCAAGGGAGAAGAAGGAGGAAGAAATGCAGAACTCCTAGTACAAGTCAAAGAAGAGAGAAGAAGAAAAAACTGTACAAGGATATGCCTACCCTCTCCCCAGTTCAGGAAAGTCCTGCACAAGAAGATGTGGTTCAACAAGAACCTCAGGTAGACAAAGAAGAAGAGAGGATCAAGATGATCAACTACCTGAGTGCCACAGGCTTCTATCAGAAAGATGCACTTCTTCCCTTGTCCTTTGACTATGCCGAGTTTGAGTATTTAAAGCAGGTTGAACTTGAGATAATCAAGGACAGAAATACAACTAAGAAGAAACTGAAGGACAAAGCTGCAAAATCAAGAGCCATCATCCAAAAGAGCATGAAGAAGTTTGCTCATAGGCAGAGGATGATGAGCTTCTTGATGCTATATGGATTCTCCAGAAGGAGACTTGGCCCCATCTCTCTATCCATTATGGATGAGCATATTAGGGTGATCAAGAAGAAGATCAAAAGTGGAGAGCTCATTGACTTACACTACACTCCAAGTCAAGCCCCACGTGAAGTGGAGGTTAAGGTTGAACAACCAGAGGCAACACAACCTGGACCTCCTGCTGAAACTCAGCAAGCTTCATCTTCTGATCCACAGCAGGGTCAACATCCCTCTCTTTCTGAGCTTGAGAGAGAGGAAGTCCCAGCTGAGAAAGACAGTGAAGATCAATCTGGTGTTCCAGGCCAGTCTTCTCAGTTAAAATCTGGCAAAAGAAAGAAGAGGGTGGCTTTTAAACCAAAGGTCAATTGTAACCGGCTGGCTTTCAAAGTATAGCCGGCTGTAGGATGTAGTATAAGTATCTCATGTTCTTGTATCTTTTAATTATGATTTGTAACACTTGTGTTGTTTGTGTTCTGTCTCTTGCATTACTTATGTTCTTAGTGTCTCAACTTGGTTAATCAGTTTATTGTTTGATCAAAGTTTAGTAATCTCCTATTTGTGTTGTTGTGTTGTAACTTACACCTTTCAACGATCCTGTAACATGAGAAGGTTGAGGCTCAATTAAAGAAACAAGCTGCATTTATTGATCAGGAAGAAGGGAAAATAGAAGGAGGATATGATGCTGAGAAGGGTGTAGATATGGACAGTCCTATGCAAAAAGAAAAATCTTTGGACGAAATGGTGTTAACGGCTCAAACTGATGACCTTATAATAAAAGCCATGTTTTTGATCAATCACGGGTATGATGCAGATGAAGTTTTCAGTATGACCTATAAAGGCATGAAAGCAGAAGAAGAAAAGGTCAATAAACTGCTGGACCCCATGGTTGAAACAAAGTATGAGAAGTCAATTTCACCCAAAGCTCAAAAGCCAAAGCTGTCAGTCATGTAGAAGCAATCTCAAACGCATGAACCTCTACATCCTGATCCCTATGCAATGACTGATAGGGAAATGAAGGATTACCTCACCAGTCAAGGATTCACTAAAAGGAAATTAGGAAACATGAAAACCACTTCACTGAGAGCTGCCACACACAGACTAATCAATGAAAAGAAAGAAAAGTTGATGAGGTTAGACGAAGAAGTACTCAATCAAAAGCCATGATCAAGAGTCTTTGCACAAGACATGCAACTTACACATAAAGATCAAGACTATCTGGCACCTGTCCTGCACAAATATCCAGATTGGTTTGCTGAACCCTCCCAATTGAAACTTCAGGAAGGGTTGACCACTACTGAGATGATCAAAGGTGTATCTACTCCAAAAGGAAAAATAGACCAGAAAATTGTTGCTTGGAAGTATGATAGTTCATGGAACATGTTCATGGTTAAAAGAATCTCAGGTCTAGTGCAATTTTTTACAGAGTACTCTGCTTTGGTAAATGCACTTGAGATTCATGACCTGAAAGAACTGGATAATATGGAGCTGATAAACCATAATGCCATGTTTAGAGGATATGAATTTGAAGGTTATGTCGAATGTTCAAGAGAACCAACAACTTCAATTCAATAAAAGCAATATCATGAGAAAAGACAAAACTTTCAAGGACCCTTTGGAGATGAAATAGACAAAACCAGTTGAAGAAGTAGTGTTTCCAGAACTCAGAGTGAAACCTACTGAATCATTAAAAAGGAAAATGGTGGCTGGTACACATTCCTCAACACCAATCTCAAATGTTTATTATGATGATAAGACCTATGAATTAGTGATTGAGAGGAAGTGGGGATGTAATGAAGGTGCAGAAATCAGACTGTTCAGTGGCAATGAAGTGAGACTACTGGATCAATCATTTATTCACTACATATACACAATGCACTTCAGAGAGATATCAAACAAATTAGGTCAAGAAGATCTACATTTCTTTCTAAAGTGTATCAAAATATTAAAGATGGCTTATGAAAATATCAGTGCAAAGAGGGAGAAATGGAAGAAGAAGAAGACACCTCTATAATTGGGCAACATTGTCAAACTAGAAGTTGATGTAGATGGCTCTCTTTTGATTCATAGGGATGGGTTATCTACGGTGTCTATTTGGGAACCAATCTCACTTAAGAAACTACCACCTGAAGCCATTCACAATATGAGCAGAATGAAGATTCATGTACTAAGCAGGGACAAAATGTCATATGCTCAAGATTTTGTTAACATGATCAAGGCAATTTTGAATCCGGCTCATGCAACACCTTTTACACCACCCAAGAACCAGCAGAATCATCACAACCTCAAATAACCGCCCAAACATTAAGAACATAGGCTGCATAACCCTTAGGGGGAGTATTGTTGGACCCAGAAAGGATTATGCATGCCAATTCAATGGGTGAGTTAATGGTTGCTTTGATGGATTCCCACAAGTCCAAGAAGAAATGCGGATGAAGATCCTGCACAAGAAAAACCAAGTATGGTCTTCCGCATTTGTCAATGCGGAAGACATAAAACAAATACGGACAAGTATTTGTTCTTCCGCATTAACAAATGCGAAAGACCAATTAGTGATGCGGACAAGACTTTGTTCATCCGCATTTGCTAATGCGGAGGACCAGACAAATGCGCAGAAGTATTTGTTCATCTGCATTAACCAATGCAGATGACCAACATACTAATGCGGATGATCAAGGGAAGAAATATTGATAAAGTCAACTCATCAACATTTGCCAACGCGGATGAACAAGCAGAGATGCGGATCAAGATGTAGACTAGTTCTCATGTAATAGGTCAGGGGTAGTTTAGTTAGTTTCTAAAAGGCATCTTATCTGCCTATAAATAGAATAGAAAACCTCGTATATGGTGTGACAGAATTTAGATAATCAGAATATTTGTATTCTCTAGATGCATTATTACTTTTCTTGCTAAACCCTAGCAGTCTTTGTAATCAATCACCTTTATTAATATATACAAAAGCATTTATGAGTATTTCTTCTGCATTGAATGTTTCTTGATTGTATGATTCCGCGATTCAATCATTAATTCAGACAGTATATTCAATCCTTAGTGAGAATCGCAATCTCACTAACCCAGTCACACACATAGTTAGGGTGTTGTGGGTTTTTGAATCATGGAGGATGGCACACATAGACTTCCCTCTCTATATTCCCATATAGAAAGGCACACTTGACTATATAGTTGGTAGATAGGAAAATTCTTGGATGCAGCATAAGCAACAGATCCTCACTGCCTCAAGTCTTGCAACAGATGCAAAGACAATAGTGTAATCAATTCCCTCCTCTTGAGTGTATCCTTGAACAACTAGTAAAAAGTGTCAAAAATACAAAGTCCATTAATTTTACTTGAAATAAACAAAATAAAAAATAGTCCATATTATTGATTTCATCTTGTGTTCTTAGTTTACATTTCAACAAAACATACTTAATAGAAGGAGCTGTATGCCAAGTTCTCCAAGTGCTTGTTTTGGTTACGCAAAGTCCAGTTCTTGGGTCATGTAGTGAATCGTGAAGGGATTATGGTAGACCCGGCAAAGGTGGAGGCAGTGATGCAATGGAAGTCACCAAAGGCGCCATCTGAGATACGTAGTTTCTTGGGTTTGCCGGGCTATTATAGGAGGTTCATTCAAGACTTCTCTAAGATTACTTATCCACTAACCAAGTTGACCAGAAAGGATGTAAGGTTTGTATGGGGTCAAGCTCAAGAGAAGGCTTTTGAGGAGTTAAAGGAGAGGTTGTCTCAAGCTCCTGTCTTGTCATTAGCCGATGGAAGCAAAGATTTGGTGGTTTATTCAGATGCCTCCTACTCGGGGTTGGGATGTGTGTTGATGCAGAGAGGAAAGGTTATAGCCTACGCATCCCAAAAGTTGAAAGTTCATGAGGTTAGTTATCCTACTCATGACTTGGAGCTAGAAGATGCGGTCTTCATGTTAAAGATATGGAGGCACTACTTATACGGGGCGAAGTGCACCATATTCACTGACCACAACAACTTGAAGTACTTCTTTGAGTAGAAATATTTGAACATGAGGCAGAGGTGATGGTTGGAGCACATAAAAGACTACGATTGCGAGATCCATTACCATTCGGGTAAAGCCAACGTGGTGGAGGACGCCCTTAGCTGAAAGGAGAGACCCAAGCCGATTCGGGTGAAGGCGTACCAGTTGATCATGACCTTCGATGTGATGAAGCAGGTCAAGGAGTTTCAAGATGAGGCATTGAAGGAAGATCATCTTAATTCTGAAAGAATAAGAGGCCTGGTCGTGGAGTTGGGTGAAAAACACTTGGTGCTAGAACTCGATTTGGATGGATGTGGATTCAATGTTTTAGGTATCTACGTAAGAAGATTATGGATGAAGCTAATAAAACTCGGTACTCCATTCATCCCAGTGCTACGAAGATGTATCAAGATATGAAGAAAGATTATTGGTGGTCGGGTATGAAACGCGATGTGGCGGAGTATGTGAGTAAATGCCTTACTTGTTTACAAGTGAAGGCAGAGCATCAAAAGCCGTGTCATAAGATACAACCGTTGGATATATCAGAATGGAAGTGGGAGCATATCACCAAGGACTTTATTATGATGTTGCCGTGTACAGCGCGAGGGTATGATGCTATATGGGTGATAGTTGATCGTTTGACGAAGAGTGCTCACTTCCTACCGATTCGCGAGATATATTCATCCGAGAGGTGGTGGATCTGTTCATTAAAGAGATTGTAACTTATCATGGTGTGCTGGTGTCTATTGTGTATGATCGTGACACCCGGTTTACATCTAAATTTTGGAAGAAATTCCACAATGCGATGGGGATAGGGTTACATATTAGCACGACTTATCATCCTCAGACGGATGGTCAGTCCGAAAGGACTATTCAGACGCTGGAAGATATGCTTCGGGCATGCATCATTGACTTTTGAGGAAGTTGGGATGACCACTTACCATTAGCGGAGTTCTCATATAACTATAGTTATCATCCCAGCATTGGTATGCCTCCTTATGAGATGCTATATGGTAGGAGAAGCAGAACGCCTATGTGTTGGGGTGATATTGGCCATAAAGAGTTATGGAGCGTCGAAGTGGTCGAGGCTATGACTGAGAAATTGGAAAGGATGAAAGTCTTTATCAAGGCAGCTAAAGATAGGCAAAAGTCGTATGCTGATAAGAGACGTAGACCGATTGAGTTCTAGGTGGGGTGATAGAGTCATGTGGAGTGTCTCACCTTAGAAAGGTATCATTCGGTTCAGAAAGCGGGGTAAGTTGAGCCTGAGATACATAGGGCCTTTCCGAATCATTGCTCAAGTAGGAGAGGTGGCCTATAGACTAGAGTTACCAGATGAGTTAAGTGGGATTCACCCGACATTCAATGTATCTCATCTAAGAAATTGTTTAGCAGACGAGGATATGATTGTTCCGCTAGAGTATATCAAGGTAGATGAACGGCTCAATTATGTGAAGCAACCAGTGGTGATCATTGATCGTAAAGAGAAGAGGTTATGGAATAAAGTGGTTCCTCTAGTGCGTGTACAGTGAAAGCATAGGAAGGCATCCGAGTCTACGTGGGAGATAGAGGAGGAAATGTGATAGCATTATCTTGATTACCCATATTGTTTGAGGAATATCAGGTTTTGGGGACGAAACCTATATAAGGGGGTGGACTTGTAACACCCGGTTATTTTAAAAGTCAAAGGAAGAAAGAATAAAGTGAAGGAAAAAGAAAGAAAAGGTATATTACCCACATTAAGGGGTAAAAAGTGTAAAAAGGACAAAAGTCTTCAAAAGTTGGTGAATAAAGGTGATGGCCGCCCATCACTCTCTCTTCACACATAGCATTCGGATTTTTCGGTAGAGAGAGAAAGGAGAGCTGAAAACTCTCGGGTCCTTGAAGAACAAGAGTAGAAGTTCGAATTCAAGGTAAGAATTCATGCGTTTATGATGTTCTAAACTGGCCTTAGCCTTGGTTATATGCTTATGTATGGTTGTGTGTGTTCTGGTGTGCTTTTTGGTGGGTTTCTAGCAGTTGAAATAAATTGCAAATGGGTTTTTGAAGAAGTCGTAACCAAGGGCTACTAAGGTGAGTTCTAGAACCCCCTTTTTACTTGTTTTTAAACTGCTTTGGGGCTGGAAATACATGTGTGAATGTTTTTTTATAAAATGGGTTTCATACCCGTATGTGTGTATGTGGGTGTGTTGTGGGTGGGGTTTGATTTTAGGCTATGTATATGTTTGATGATGTCATGGTTGTGCTTCTAGGGCTTAGCATGTATGATTTAAGCTTAGAACATGATAGGTGATGTTTGTGGAGTGAATTATGATGTTAAGTGTGAATTAAACTGCTCATTCACCTAAATAGTGGCCCATGCGCCCAACAGAAACTAACCGCCTAAGTGTTCCCACGTGCCCAAACCCTCATGCACCCAAATAGTACTCATATGCCTAGAATTAGGCTGAAATTGACTAAGTGTTCATACGCCCAGACAGTTCATGTGCCCAAAAACTCATGCACCTGCATAGTGCCCATGCGCCTAGAGTTACCGAGAAATGATAAGTGTTGTCCAAGCTCCTCAATAGTGTCAATGCGCATGGAAGTTGCCCATGCGCCTAAGTGTTTCCTATGCACCTAGAGAGTTAGTTTATCTTTCTTATTTTTGGGGAAAAAGAGAAATGTAGGCTTTGACTTGGAGGTTCCCGGGGGCTATGTAAGTTGACTTTTTGAAGTCATAGATGATGTGTTAGGCGATGTATGATATGATTTGATGATGTATGTATGATGCCTATGCATGATGGTATGTAACATGATTGTTATGTCATGTGTGATGGTGCCTTGTATGGCGATGTTTTGTATGATTATGTTTATGTTTTATGTGTGTTTATCTTTCCTGTGGCTTTACGGGTTATAGTTGTGAAAGAAATGGTAAAGAATTATGTAACGTAAAATGAAAGATAATGAAAATAGGAACATAATCATAGAGTCCATGCATTAATGAAAAGAAAGTAAAGAAAGGCTTGCAAGCAAAATGTACGGAGGTGCACGACTCTAAAATGTCATAAGCTCAATTGTGTGTGGTTTAGCTAACCCATAAGGATGCCTGTAGTGGTCCAGTCTTTATGACTGACCAATGTTATAGTACATGGATTATAGTGGATACTCACCTCGGTGCTGGTGCCAAGCTATGTGCATTATGGAAGTCATTTATGATCTTCGGCCTGGTACCCGCTTTGTGCATACGTTTGAGGTGTAGTATATAGTTGGGATCATTGTCACGTGCCCTGGTGCTGGTGCTAGGCTATGTGCGTTATGGAAGTCATTTATGATCTTCGGCCCAATACCCACTTTGTGCATACATTTGGGGTATAGCTGAGGACCCTGATCCGGAAAGAGATAAAGAAAGAAAGTGATGAATAGTAAAGGAAGATAACAATGATATTATCTATGTGTATGTACGGTGTGTGATCATGTATGAAAGTATAGTATGATTTGATAGAAAGTAAAGAATGGTTGTAAATGAAAGTAAAGCATGTTTTATTTTAGAACTAGAACGCACTTAGCAATGCTGACTTTTATGTGTTTTCAGTTGGTAGGTAAAGGTTGCTAAGGATGGCACAGGGCGGCTACTTCACTCGTTTTGGATGGCATCCATTTTTATAATGTTTTTTGATGTAATGCAACAAGTATTTTGTAATTGGTTAACAATGTATTACTTTGCCAAAGCTATTATACTGAAATGGAAAAGTTATTTTAATGTTTCCACTGAAGTATTTTATTAAAGATAATGTAATTATATGTTTTACGTGCGATGATTGACCAGCTGTAACTGTCCCGGGAACGGGGCCTTACATCCACTATGCTCACAAGGTAACTTAAGTTGATAAGCAACGGGACAAACTCGTGCCAAAATCTCAAATGGTCCAGGGGCTAAGCTTTCCTTGCTTTCCAAGGTAGATTTTGGTTAGCTTTTCCATCCGAGCGGTTTCCTGAACGGGTAGGAAATGAGCAGACTTTGTCAATCTTTCAATGATTACCTAAGTAGTGTCACGACCACCAGACATTCAGGGTAATTTCATGACAAAGTCCATTTCTATTCTCTCCCATTTCGATTGAGGAATCTTTGGTTGTTAAAGAAGTCCCGATGGCTTTTAGTATTCTACCTTCACTCTAGAATATGTGAACATTTTGCCATGTAGGTTGCTATCTCACCCTTCATATTGGGCCACCAATAATGTTCCTTCACAGCTTTGTACATCTTATCCAATCCGGGGTGAATTGAATACTTAGATTTATGGGATTCGTCCAAAAGCAATTCACATAGGTTTCTGAAATGTGGAATCCAGATTCGGTCCATGAAGAACATCATATTATTGGTTTTAGGGACTAATTCCTTTACCATGCCTTTCAATCCTTCATTCTTCAAATTCTCATCTTTTCGAGCTTCGACTTGAGCATCACGGCTTTGAGTATCAAAACCCGAATGGATAGTCAGCTCTAAAGTGCGAACATGCTTAGGCTTATCATCCTTTCTACTCAATGTATCAGCCACAATGTTGGCCTTGCCAAGATGATAGTGGATCTCCCAATCATAATCATTTAGCAACTCCAACAATCGACGTTGCCTCGTTAAGCTATTTTTGATCGAAGATATGTTGAAGACTCTTATGATCCATGTAAATAACACACTTCATACCATATAGGTAATGCCTCCAAATGTTGTGTACAAAAACCACCGGTCCTAATGCTAAATCATGAGTGGTGTAGTTCTTCTTATGCACCTTTAATTCTCTGGATGCATAGGCTAGACCTTGTCTTTCTGCATCAACACACAACCAAGACCTAAACGGCACACATCATAGTACACAACAAACCCTTCTGTTCCTTCAAGAAGAAATAGAATAGGAGCACTACATAATTTCTACTTCAGCAACTGAAAAGTTGCCTCTTGCTTATCAGTCCAGTCATACTTCCTATCTTTTTGATTCAATAGTGTCAATGGCTGTGCTATTTTCAAGAAATTTTTAATGAATCTTCGATAATAACCATCCGGTCCAAGAAACTGACACACCTCAGTCGAGTACTTAGGTTCCTCCAAGTTCTTGATTGCTTCAATCTTCGCTCTATACACAAGTATGCCTTTCTCATTAACGACGCGTCTGAGGAAATGAACTTCTCGGATCCAAAATTTGCATTTCGAGAACTTTGCATACACTTTCTCTTGGCTCAACATCTCCAAGATGATCTTTAGACGCTATTCGTGATCTTTCTTGGTTCTTGAATAGACTAGTAAATCATCGATAAATAGTATTACAAACTTATCTAAATAAGGTTTGCATGTTCTATTCATAAGATCCATGAACACAGTAGGCGCATTTGTCAGACCAAATGGCATAACCAAAAACTCGTAATGGCCGTAACATATCTTGAATGTTGTTTTTGGAATGTCTTCCTTGGCTATCAATAGCTGGTGATAACCTGATGGCAAATCAACCATCGAGTAGAAAAAAATCCTTGAAGCTGATGAAATAGATCATCGATTCTTGGTAATGGGTATCAATTCTAGATACTGAGTTTCTTCAACTCTCGGTAATCGATGCACATTCTGAATGACCCATCTTTTTTCTTCACAAACAAGACTGGTGCTCCCCATGGGGAGAAGCTTGGTCTTATAACTCCCTCATCCAACAATTCTTCTAATTGCTTGGACAATTATTGCATCTCTCAAGGCGCTAATCGATATGGTGATCGAGCAACATAAGTAGCTCCAGGTACCAAATTGATTCGGATACCACTTGTCTAGAAGGAGGTCATCCAGGTAGATCATCATGAAAGGCATCTGGATAGTCTCGCACTATTTGTATGTCCTTAAGCTTTTGCTCCTTATTCGTAGTATCCACGGCCTTGCTGGATACCCTTCATATAAATACTTGCAAGCCTTTATTACATTTACAATCTTCAAGGTAGATCTCCCTTTATCACCATGGGTAGTCAAAGTTCCACCGTTTGGAATAGGCAAATGAATAATCTTCTCGTAGCATACCACTTCAGCATGATGTTTTGATAACCAATCCATGCCTACGGCAATATTGAATCTACCAAGCACAATAGGTAGGAGGTCGATGCTAAAGGAATTAACCTCTAATTGCATAGTGCACCCTCTAACTAGATCACGTGCTTCAGTTATCTTTCCGTTGGCTAGCTCGACAATATATTTATTTTCTGATTTACTAGATTTAAGGCCAAGTGATGGTTCAAAGTTCCTTGACACAAAACTCATATTGGATCTAGTATCAAATAATATAGATGCGAAGTGGTATTTGACAAGGAACGTACCAGTGACGACAGACGGTTCCTGCCTTGTCTCCTTACCATTCATCTCAAATGCCCTGCCCCTTGCATTTGATCCTTTCAGCTTGGGACAATCCCTATTGTAATGGCATTCAACTCCACATTCATAACATCTTCGCCCATTTATCTCAGGCTTCTCAACCAATCTTACACGACAAGTCTGAGCTTGATGCCGTACTTGTTACACCTTGAACACATCTTCAGATTACAGTTACCACCAAGATGAAGATTACAATTGTTACACTTTGGTTGTGCACCAGCTTGCCTCCTTGCCTCCGGCAAGTTAGTAGCATACATCTTTCCTAACTTAACCCCCTGATTCTTCTGATTACTAGATCGGTTCTTGAAAGTTCCAGTCCACTTTGTCTTATTCTCCACTATTCTTTTATCAGTCTCCATAACCTTCCTTTCATTATCCATGGGTTTTTTGCCAGTATCCCCTTCATTGACTATCACATCTCTTCGAATAGCATCATCAGTCAATGAAATGGCTAAAGATACCGCACTCTTCATTGTGGTAGGGTTTGATGCCCTAACCATGCCTCTGATCTGGGTGCTAATCCCTAAATATATCCCTTAATTCTTACGTAGTCAGGAATCGCCATTTGGGGAACAAGTCTTACCAAATCATTAAACTTGGAAGTATAGGGTCTAACTTATGTGCCTTCCATAGTAAGATTCCAGAATTTAGACTCGATCTATTGGAGCTTGTTGCGAGGATAGTACTCCTTAAGCAACATCTCCTTCCGAATTCCGCCAACTCAAAGAGCTGCGAATTCCACCAACTCAAAGCTTCATCTTGGAATACACGTGTGATAAACTTCACTCACTGAATAGTACAACAGTTGCTGATTGCCATCACAAATTCCATCTTCTATATCCATCTAATAATATCAAGTGGACCTTCAGCCCCCAAAAGGATTCATGGATTACAAGCTTTGAATGTCTGTAGGTACATCCCTAAGCTTGACTCCAAGAGGAATTTCCAATTGAACTGACTCCACTAGAACCACACATGGTGCCACGTCTTCTACCACACTCAGCATTTGCCTTATGTTGCCTAAGTGCATAGTTGACATGTAATGGCCGTAACATATCTTGAATGTTGTTTTTGAATGTCTTCCTTGGGTATCAATAGATGGTGATAACATGATCATAGATCAACCTTCGAGTAGAAACAAATCCTTGAAGCCATCAAATAGATCATTGATTCTTGGTAATGGGTATCAATTCTTGATACTGAGTTTCTTCAACTCTCGGTAATCGATGCACATTCTGAATGACCCATCTTTCTTCTTCATAAACAAGACTGGTGCTCCTCGTGGGGAGAAGCTTGGTCTTATAAACCCCTTATCCAAAATTCTTCTAATTTCTTGGACAATTATTGCATCTCTCAAGGCGCTAATCGATATGGTGATCGGGCAACATAAGTAGCTCCAGGTACCAAATTGATTTGGATACCACTTGTCTAGAAGGAGGTCATCCAGGTAGATCATCATGAAAGGCATCTGGATTGTCTCGCACTATCTGTATGTCCTTAAGCTTTTGCTCCTTATTCTTAGTATCCACGGCCTTGCTGGAGACCCTTCATATAAATACTTGCAAGCCTTTATTACATTTACAATCTTCAAGGTAGGTCTCCCTTTATGACCATGGGTAGTCAAAGTTCCACCATTTGGAATAGGCAAATGAATAATCTTCTCGTAGCATACCACTTCAGCATGATGTTTTGACAACCAATCCATGCCTACGACAATGTTGAATCTGCCAAGCACAATAGGTAGGAGGTCGATGCTCAAGGAATTAACCTCTAATTGCATAGTGCACCCTCTAACTAGATCACGTGCTTCAATTATCTTTCCATTGGCTATCTCGACAATATATTTATTTTCTAATATACTAGATTTAAGGCCAAGTGATGGTTCAAAGTTCCTTGACACAAAACTCATATCGGATCTAGTATCAAATAATATAGATGCGAAGTGGTGGTTGACAAGGAACGTACCAGTGACGACAGACGGTTCCTGCCTTGTCTCCTTACCATTCATCTCAAATGCCCTGCCCCTTGCATTTGATCCTTTCAGCTTGGGACAATCCCTATTGTAATGCATTCAACTCCACATTCATAACATCTTCGCCCATTTATCTCAGGCTTCTCAACCAATCTTACACCACAAGTCTGAGCTTGATGCCGTACTTGTTACACCATGAACACATATTAAGATTACAGTTACCACCATGATGAAGATTACAATTGTTACACTTTGGTTGTGCACCAGCTTGCCTCCTTGCCTCCGGCAAGTTAGTAGCATACATTTTTCCTAACTTAACCGCTGGTTCTTCTGATTACTAGATCGGTTCTTGAAAGTTCCAGTCCACGTCGTCTTATTAACCCTTATTCTCTTATCAGTCTCCATAACCTTCCTTTCATTATCCATGGGCTTTTTGCCAGTATCCCCTTCCTTGACTATCATATCTCTTCGAATAGCATCATCAGTCAATGAATTGGCTAAAGATACATCACTCTCCATTGTGGTAGGGTTTGATGCCCTAACCATGCCTCTGATCTGGGTGCCAATCCCTAAATATATCCCTTAATCCTTACGTAGTCAGGAGTCGCCATTTGGGGAACAAGTCTTACCAAATCATTAAACTTGGAAGTATAGGGTCTAACTATGTGCCTTCCATAGTAAGATTCCAGAATTTAGACTCGATCTTTTGGAGCTTGTTACGAGGATAGTACTCCTTAAGCAACATCTCCTT
Source organism: Flaveria trinervia (assembly GCA_025506515.1). NCBI lineage: Eukaryota > Viridiplantae > Streptophyta > Magnoliopsida > Asterales > Asteraceae > Flaveria > Flaveria trinervia. Next base: position 28,414,606 of record CM046447.1, read on the forward strand.
CCGAATTCCACCAACTCAAAGAGCTGCGAATTCCACCAACTCAAAGAGCTGCGAATTCCACCAACGCAAAGCTTCATCTTGGAATGAATGTGTGGCAAACTTCACTCAGTGAACAATAGAACAGTTGCTCATTGCCATCACAAATTCGAACTTCTATATCTATCTAATAATATCAAGTGGACCTTCAGCTCCCAAAAAGATTCATGGATTACAAGCTTGGAATGTCTGTAGGTACATCCCTAAGCTTGAATCCTAGAGGAATTTTCTATTGAAGTGACTCCACTAGAACCACCCATGGTGCCACGTCTTCTACCACACTCAGCATTTGCCTTATGTTGCCTGAGTGCATAGTTGACATGTTGGGATATCAGTTATGCCAACTCTTCAGCAGTGGTAGGCAAACCATTACCACTAGTACCAAAAATATTCACGTGTTAGGTGCCATGAATTAACTTCTACTATAAATGAAATAAAAGAGAATAAATGACATACATGAAATAATCTTAAAATGCGTAATAATAATAGGCATACAATCACCACAATTTGATAATCATGTCATTCATTGAAATCATCAAAAATGATTTAATGAGAGAGATAATTAGTTCAGAATACATGTCTGGAAACAACCCAAAATAGATGTTACAGTAGCATTAACATTATTAGAACATAGTTGTTTCAATAATCTGATTACTAACATAATAAAGACCATGCAAACTTAACAAGAGAATTGTGCCATCATATTTGCACGCACCACCACCGAATCCATAATCATGCAAACTATCGCCAACCCTAATGCTGCCTCCACTCACTCTTCGAGAGAAGTCACTTGTTGCTGGTGCTGCTACCAATCCAGCCTTCGCAGCCTCAACCTTTAGCTTTATAATCTCCAAGGTGTGATAGGGGAAAAACAGAACATAGGATCCTCATAATCACTATGGATTCATGGATCAGAATGAACGGTGGTCCGAGAAGGCATCCCTAACACAAGAATATCCGTACTAATTTTTTTAGCTACAAGAATTTTATACTTAATTCCTTTTAATAAACAATAAAAAGAAAGATCATTAATTTAATAAATTCATGACAAGGAACACTTTGGAATGAAAGGTTTTTTAACTTCAAAACATTTTTGGTTATAGTCTAGTTTTTTGAAAACATTTTATAGTTCGCTATAACTATTGGCTCTGGTACCAACTTCTGTCACACCCCGAAAAGCACACCAGAAGGGCATGGGCGTGATGGAGATAACGGAAGTTGGATTAGTCCAACAATTACCAATAAAAAATATTGTGAATACCATGGTTAAATATTAATATTAAAATGTAATTACATCAAACGAGTATAAGTGTTAAATTTAAAACTTAAGTTGGAGTAATATAACATTGTTTTTAACATAAGAAAATGATTTTAATGGGCAGCGGAATTTGTCCCAAAGGTGGTAACCAAAATTCATAGGTTTACCGTTAAAATCATTTTTCATTCCAATGCATACCAAATCTAAACATGCCCAAAATTTTTATTAGCAAAAACTTGTGAGTTCACAGGTTTATAACAATATTAAGAAAGTTTTTATTTTTAAGCGATATGATTTCCTGAAAACAACCCCTCGATTGTCAATGACTAGCTAGGTCCATTGACTATGATCGCACCCAAGAGCCCCATAATCGAACCAAGACACAATCTCCCTAAAAAAACCTTTCAATATATATTCCTTCAATGCCAGACCGACAAAATGGAACCTGACTGGCGGTTGTCAAACCTAATAGATCTACCAATATATCTTGTGGCCCACCAAGGTAAATGATTATGTAAGAGGGCATTGTGCACAAATAATTAAACAACTCAAGACCATCATAAAAATCACGTAGTTATCCAATAATCATATCATAAACCAAAACCGTTATAGCATGTTTTTCCCAATAAACAGTTAAATTAAACGATATTTAAAAATAGGAGCTGTGAAAACTCACCTTCAAATAACATAGAGAGATGATCTAGCAAAACTAAGCCCGAAAAATAAATTACCAATTAATGCCCTAAACATGAAGGATCCATTAATTGTCGAGTAATAAGTCTAATATATATGTTGTTTACCCAACTTACTAGACTTTCCTTGAAATCAATTTCTTTTGGTGACTTTAGGTTTTAGATTACAATAAATATTATATCACATATATTAATTTATTAAATCATCCATTTAACCCTTAAACAACAATCACAATACACACAAAAAATAATAATGTGAAAATATATAAAAATATAACGCAAAATTGACTAAGTTATATGTATTATACAAACAAACAAATAAATAAGAAAGCTTGATATCATAATAATATTTTATTTAAGTTTTAGTAATTAGATGTATCCATATTCTATTTCAAGTAAAGAAAATCATTTGTTATATTATTATTTTATAAATATTACTTTTACTTAATACAACTCAACTTTTATTAATCGTTTTAATAAATAATTAAATTTTCAGTAGTATAATATATATGAAAATATTTTAGACATGTTTTACTCTATAAAACTATGATCTATTATGTTTGACCCAATATCAACCGTATACGGTGATTTATAAATGAAACCACATGGTTTTATACGCATAAACCGTACTTCACCCACATATATCTTATAACCATTTTCTATGTGTAAATATATCTCTTTTATACCAAAAACCTTCGGTAATTTTTTTTACAAATCAGTTCCAAAATAGTCCATTAATTTTTACCCGAAATTGTCAGTTTTCGCCTTTTTCTCGCGTATAAAGTCATCACCGATTATCTTTCTTGTTATGGGTTTTTTATATACTTAAAAAAATAGGTTTTCAATTTAAAACACTTAATTATTTTCTTTCCAAAACTGGACTTGTGGGAAATTATTGTTTTAGACCCAAAAGCATCGTTTTAACGCGTTTTAAATGTAAAACGTTTACGACATTAAACCTAATCATTAAAACTTTTATGTCTAGTAAGTTAGTAATTTTTAACTTATATTCTATATGATTTAAAGTTTTTTATCCAGATGTTACAATAATACTTGTCTTATCCATTATATTTTATAGAAGAATTTCTAGTGATCATGTTCTATCAACACTTGAGCACCTTTAATTGTAGCTAATTTTATTTTTTTTCTTTAAATCAAATGTGAATAAAAACTTCAAATCTCCGGATCATGAGCACCATATACATGGATCATTTCAATCATCTCATAACATATAAGTGAAGAACAAATCAAGAATAAAACTATAAACCATATATACATACATACATACATACATACATACATACATACGTACGTACGTACGTATGTACGTATGTACGTACGTACATACATACATACATATATATATATATACACATATATATATATGCATATACATATACATATACATATACATATATATATATATACATATATATATGCATATACATATACATATACATATAGATATACATATACATATACATATACATATACATATACATATACATATACATATACATATACATATACATATACATATACATATACATATACATATACATATACATATACATATACATATACATATACATATACATATACATATACATATATATATACATATACATATACATATACATATGCATATACATATACATATGCATATATATATATATATATATATATATTATATATATATATATATATATATATATATATATATATATATATATATATGCCATTTCATACAAAAATTCAAACTCCATATTATTGATATGATCTTGTGTTCTTAGTTTACATTTCAACAAAACATACTTAAAATCAAAAGATTTCAGATCATGATCACCATTATTTATGGATTATCTCAATCCTTTATAAAATCAAAAAGCAAGATGGGTCCAAGAAAATCATCCATGACTATATACGTGTATAACCCGTTTTCATTATTTTTGATAATTCATTTGGAGATGGGTTTCTTATGAAGTTCATAATTACAAATCAAAGTTTAATCATCTTGCATGAAATAGAAATAATCAAAACAAACAAAAAATTTTAAAACACTAAATCTTCAATATCAAACACACACTCACGGTTCACTCACACACACATATATGTTATTTTTAAACCTATTTTCCTTATTTAAAAACCATTGTTAGAACCTTATTTAAAGAAAGTCTAGTTGTTAGTAACAAAAACGTGAAACAATCATCCAAAAGTCATGTTTCATGATATTTTTAAAGAATCAAAGCTTAGCCAAATGATGAACAACTTCAAGATTTCACATGATTTCTTCTCTTTGGTGTTGATTTATGCAATCTCTTGCACCAACTCACTAAGGGATCCTCGAAATCAGTTTTTTAGGGCTAGAAATAAGATCGAAAACAAGAAAAATAAATATGAAGATGGTGATGTTGTATGGCCGTGGGTTTAGAGAGAAAGAGGAGAGAAGAGAGTGTTTTAGTGAGAGAAAGTGAGGTTGAGTGTGTATGTATGAGAAGGAGTGTTGGGTTGGTTAAATAGGAAATGATTAATTGTGATTTATAAAATTAATCTTGTCATTAGACAACTAATAATGGCTCGTGGTTCTTCAAATGAGGTGTCTCCTTGTCTAAGGCGGGTGTCTTGTCTCGTTAAATTTTTTGTAAAAATTTTAAACGTCCAATTTTTACGCAAAAAAATTTCTATAAATTCAAAATATTACTTTTAGATTTTCCAAGGGTTCACAACATTAAGTGATCAAAAGTCAATAATAATAATACACACGATTTAACACAACAAGCATCCGATTGAACGTTGCATCAAGGCGAGTTTTAAAAAGTCTTAATTTTATGCAATCAAGGTAAATAATATTCATATTATTTTTCATGACTAGTAACATTTTCACTTAAGATTCATTATATTATAATGAATCAAAATATAATGACCAAATTTAACTAACCGAATTATCAACAATGTTTGTTAACATTTTATCGCTACACGACCGGTAATTTTCAAAATTACCAATTATAAAATTTACTCACAAAGGAGATTTGCTAGACCTTAAATGACCTTAATTATCATAAAATTAAGTCTTATGATGCATTTAAATACTTTTTCACATCTTATTAACGTACGGATATTTACCTGGAAACACGGGATGTCATACCTAACTCAAACATTTGTAATGCCCGAAATAAAGCCGAAACGAGTCAACTAATAATAATGGGTTTAGACTGGGTTATTTAATGTAAATAAGAGTGAAGTGGATTATGGACCGAGTTAAGCTTACCGTTTATGAGTTAGATGAGTTTAAAGCCCCGGGAATGCCCGGTGTATATAAACGAATCAGCTACAGCCACTCTTATTTGCAACTCAACACCTAACTTCTAGAGACAAAGTGTAAAGAGAGAGAAGTAGAGAGGAGGTGAATATCCAAGGCTCAGTTAATTAAGAGATAGATTGAAGATTGGTGTTTGTGGGCATCCAAACAACAAGGAAAGACCAAGAATCCAGGTAAGAAACATCATTTATCGTTTCTTTAGATTAAACTCGGATTCAAGGGTTTGGGGTTTTTAAAGTGACAAAGAATCATCCAATACTCATGTTTTTGTGTAAAAAAACATGTAAAAAGCTTAGATATAGATTCTTAGATGATAAACCAAGGACTTTGATGCAAAAGGTTAAAGTTTTGGGTCAAAAATAGGTTGGTTAGTAATTCAGCCCATTCTGTAAAATTGCAAGCTCGTCCAGCAAAATTATGTGGTCGTCAAGCGAAACAATGAAGACTTCCTATGAAACTATAGTTTCGCAGATTTTGAATTCCAAGGAAATTTGGGTGAAACTGACTGCGAAATTGCCAAAGAAAGTGGTAGCAAAACTGCCAGCAAAAACGACAGCGAATCTCCTAATCTGGAAGCGAATTAGTAACAAAATTAGGGATAAATTAACCCCTTTGAGTGTTAACTTATCTACAGGTTGTATGGAGTGACCTTTGCTTTGAAAGCCTCATTGTAAAGCTACTGTTAGGACCGTTGACGTACAGAGTACTAACTGATTGTGCGCGTATACCAGATCAAATAGTGTGGAATACTATTTGATTGGCGATCCAATCAGGGAGAACATAGTTTAGATCAATCTAACGATTAATGAAACGTTAAGAATGATTAGAACACGATCAACTGTGATCTATGAACTTGGAACAGGTTTTCTTGAGTCTCTGGACGGCTCGGGTACGATTATGTGTGTAGGTATTCGAATTGTTAAGTTTTTCCACGAATTAGGTGGTATTTATAGGTTAGGGTTTGTCAATCGTACGACTGAACCATTAGCATTGTTCAGTCGTGAGACTGACTCATGCGATTGATTGATACGCACGACTGAAGATTCAGTCGTCCGACTGAGTTAATCTTATGGTTCAGTCGTGCAACTGATCCAGTCTCCTGGTTCAGTCATGCGACTGATCTATTAGCATGAAGTATTTATGTGTATGGTCCATTAGCATGGTCCATTCACATTAGAACTTCACACGATTAAGTTTGAACATGTTTCTCAATCATTATTGACTATGAATTATGTTCAACAACCACAAATCTATATCATTAGTTCACTATAAGTTATCATATAATAAACAATAAAATATTAAACATTATAAGCATCAACCACACATTGTATTTCATTTATACCCATTCAATTACATATATGTAAGATATGATAGACATTTTACATTAAGCTCCTAAACTAGGTACACATGTATCAACAAAGGTGAATATGGGTGGTGGTATATGAGTGAGTGGTGAAGGGTAGGTTGTAGTGGTAGTGGATGGGAGTGTGGTAGTGATAGGTGGTGTACTAGTGGTGGTGGTGGTGGTAGCTGTGGTAGATGTGGCAGTAGTGGTGGTAGTGGTTGTGGTAGTGGGAGTAGATGTGGTCAATATGAACCTTGGCCTCTTCCCCTTTTTGCCATAGGGTGGAGCCATTTTCTTTCTCCTCGAGCCCTTGGACACAGTGGCTCCCCCTTGGCTGCTGGGCTGGTCCGAGGTATATGATGGATCTGTATGAGCAATAGCAGCATCCCCAAACTCCCCGTGGCGTCCACCTACTGCCCCGAGACCTCTCTCCATGGCTACGACCCGACTCCCCACTGTTCGCACCAGAGGTTCTTCATCAGACTCCTCCTCCTTATCCATTTGGAAATTATGGTGAATGGGAGCAGGCTCGGGTCCACCCTGACCCTCACCTCCCTGATCAGCATTGTGGTCATCCCCGTGGGAGTCATCGGAGGGTAGAGCAATCTACTCAACCTTCGAGTCACTATTGTCATAGCACCACTTCCTCCTTGTTAGCGCAACGTAGTCCTCCCGGGCTAGATGCCCAAACAACCTCCTTACAGGGGGCTTCAATTGTTTTCCCCTGTATACCATCATCCGCCCTAGGGTAGTGTCAACCATAACCTCCAAACTCACTGCATCGTCACTCTGTTTGGGCAGCAAGGACAACTTTTGGTCGATAATCAGCTGGAGGAATCGAGGGTACATGAAGATCATCCTTGAGAAGCTAAAAGGATGATTCAGTACCTGAGCCATATAGGCATTCTAGATCTGATCAGATAGCTCATCAAATCCTACCTTCCTCAAGGTAATACACTTCAGCAGCACATGGGCTAAGTACTTGAGTTGGGGGCACAAGTTGCTCTTGTTGAGCGTACCTGCGTTTATGTCCCCCGAGTACTTAGCTCGAAGAAAGCAACCTCGAAAAATCAGTGGGTGTAGTCTGGTAGGACAATCACCATCATCTCCCAACTCTAACACCCTTCGCAAATCTTCCTTACTGACCTCTATCTCTTGACCAAAAATAGTACTCCTAATGCGATGCTGTTAAGCAGACCTGTTGACTATCGCGTTCTCCCATAAGGCCCGCTGAATCGATCGATAAGGTGTGCCCGGAGTAGATATAGCCTTGAATATCCTCGATCTTCGGAGGAAGGCTATAATCCTAGCAAAATCAGTGGCATTCTGAGCGATGACGTCCAAATAAGCACACAGGTTATGCTTTGTGCCCATAGTCCATCAACTCGCCATGTGTCTGTTGCACAAGAAAAATAAATGTTAGAGTTTGTGTACGTGAATGACACTTGAATTTTAATGGACTTGAATTAGTCTGTTCTTTCATGCAAATGGATAGTCTGACTGAGTCTTAGTCGTGCGAATGAGCTCAGTCGTGCGAATTAACCCGCGACTCAACTGACTCGTATGTTGTTCTATGCGGTTGAACTAGTCGTACGACTGAGTTCTTACGCATGGTTAATTTGTGTGATTGAGTCATTCGCTCATTTAGGGGCGATTTGGGCCTGATGAATGTCTACGATCGACTCCCCCTTTGTTTATACTAGGGTTTTCTTTAGTGGTGCAACTAAACCTATTCCCACTCTTGGTTCGTGCGACTGGGCTCAGTCGTGTGACTTGCTCAGTCGGTCATGGTCAGTCGTGCGACTAGGTTTCAGTCATGCGACTAACTCATTCGGTCAGCTTCATTCGCTCGACTGGGGTTCAGTCGGATGACTGACTCAGTCGGTCATCACCATTCATGCGATTGGTTCATTCTGATGATCCAATCATATGGGTTGACCCATGCTTATGGTCCAATCGCACATCTGGTCCATACGTGTGGTTTAGTCATGTGAATGGGCTTATACGTATGATCCACTCATACGACTGGTCCATACTCATGGTCCAGTCGTGCGAATGGCTCATACTAATGAGTTTGACCTTATGACCATCCATAAGACATTTTGACCATTGATTATCTCACACATGACCATTTTAACTTAGAAAACTGTTGATCACCTCAGACGTGATCCTTTTAACAACAAAACAATTTGTCACCTCAGACGTGACCTTTTTACATTTGAAAACCCCATTGGTCACCTCAGTCATGACCTTTTTAGTGAATGAATCCCGGATTGGCATCCATTGCGTAGTCCGACATTTAACTACTAAATTTACTGAAATTAACTAAATTAAAAAACTAGACATAAAACAAAACTAAAACATATTTTTGTATTTTTGTGTGAGGTTGAAATCCTAAGATAAGTATCTAACAGATTTTTCTTCGTGGACAATATAGCGTCAAGTTATTTTGATCATAACTGGAATGATTCATTATGGAATCATACAGGTTTATCAAATCATTTGGGACATTTTACCAAAGCCTTTTGAAGCTAGATTCTTGTTTTCATTGAGAGTCATTAGCAAGTTTACAAAATCATACTAGTGCAGTAAGATACAAACAATTATTTAGGCATCCAAGAATTGTAGCCACGATGATTGTCAGCATACTTTTCCACTTAAATCCATACATAGATTTTTCACACAGACTGGTGATATGTTAGGCTTAATTATTTCAACAAGCATTCATGGATCCCATACTTATATGGTAATCAACATTCCTCAGGAGAATTTTTGAGCGGTCTACAGGTATTTTGACAAGATGAGACTATTCTAAGACCTTTCAAAGAGATGCCAAGCCTCAGGTCAGTGCCATCGCACAGCAGAGAGGCACGAACAACAATGAATTCTAGAATATATAGGTTATGCTTAACCTCAGGTCAGTGCCACCGCACAACAGAGAGGCACACAACCTATCTTCTTGTTTGAGCAATTATATTCTTTTTGTACAGATTGCAACAACAACATAGGTTATTAGCTTGATTGCTTTTTGCATTTTTCATGTGCTTTGCTTATTTTTATGGTCATCCGCACACATTTGTGGCGTTTATTTTGCTCGTCACCCCTTATTGGAATTACATTAATTGTGTAAACTGGTGATAAGAACGGAACCCACAGCTAGTTGAACGACTTAGTTTGAATTTAGATCACCAATTAGGTATAATCATCTATTGTGTTGAATCTACCGACACATCATGTAGTGGTCTAGCAACCTCTAGCGCTACTTTCTCTGTGTTACCTTAGTAGCAGATAGTTTTACTATCATTTTTCCTTTTAGGTTGCTTAGACTTCTCAGATTTATACTTCGAATTTCACATCTTAATTAGTTAAATTCTTTTAAAATCCCAAGCTCTTTGTTCCTGTGTACTATCATTTTCCTTAAACATTGAATCAGTATCACAGATACGATCTTATTTCTATTAGTTAGACTGTCCTCCTCTCTCGTTTTTTAGGTACTGAAAGTAAAACAACTAATTTAATACTAATTTAACCTATTCTCCCCCTAAAATTCTAGAACCGAAAATGTTTTTGCATTTAGAATTTTAATAGGCGAGGAAATAAAATAAATAAACTGAAGTAAAATAAAATAAAATGAAAATGGACTCTACTCTTTGGACTAGGTACTGTCGTCATCTGGAATCACTTCATATTTCTTTTTCACCCAGTTGACCTATAACATATATAAATCATAGTTTATCAAAAGCTTTTGTGCAGAGGTTAGCGCGTTGAAAGTCCGTATTAATTTTAACAACATCGATTAAATTCTTTACAAAACAATCACGCATAAAGTGATATTTAATTCCGATGTGTTTGGTCTTAGGATGTTGGACAGGATTTTTAGTTATGGCTATAGCAGCAGAAATATCAACAAATATAGGAGTGGTAGAGAATTTCAAATCGTAGTCCCACATTTGCTGTTGAACCCAGATGATTTATGAACAGCAGCTTGCAGCAGCAACGTATTTAGCTTCACTAGTTGACTGAGCAACCGATGTCTGCTTCTTACACTGCCACGTGACTAACCTTCTCCCAAAGAATAGACATCCTGCTGAAGTTGACTGTGTAGTTCATTTTGCAGCCGCCATAATCCGAATCGCTATATGCTGTAAGCTCAAAGTCATCATCATGAGGATACCACCACCCAAGTGTTGGAGTACCCTTCAGCTAACAGAATATCCTTTTAACGCTTATGAGTTGGTTGACTTTCGGTTTCGCCTGATATCTGGAGCAGAGACACATCGCGTACATGATATTAGGTCGTGAGGCAGTGAGGTACATGAGTGATCCGATCATTCCTCGGTACATGGTGGCATCCAACGGATCACAATTTTCGTTGCGTGCCACATCATGGTTTGTAGCAAGTGGAGTTCCAGCTGCCGAAGCATTCTCCATACCGAACCGACTGAGAATATCGCCTGGATACTTGCTCTGATGTAGAAATATCCCCTTTGGTGTCGGATCCACCTGTAACCCGAGAAAGAACTTCATTTCTCCCATGGCACTCATTTCAAATTCAATTTTCATTACTGCTTCAAATTTTTTACATAATGCTTTGTTTCTCGAACTAAAAATTATGTCATCAACATAGATCTAAACTAGTTGTAAGTCACCATCCTTTTCTTTGATGAACAGCGTACAGTCGATCACTCCTCTACGAAAGCTGTGTTTCACAAGATGAGTGGAGAGTTTTTCATACCATGCTCTAGGGGCTTGGTGAAGCTCGTAGAGAGCCTTATCCAGCTTGTAAACTTTGTCCCGATGATATGGATCCTCAAATCCTTCGGGTTGACTGACATACACTGTATCCCGGATTTCACCTTGAAGAAATGCACTCTTTACATCCAGTTGGTAAACTTTAGTCTTCATGTACGATGCATAGGCTACGAAGATACGGATTGCTTCCCTCCTTGCCACAGGTGCAAAGACTTCATTGTAATCAATACCCTCGACTTGTCAATATCCTTGAACTACAAGTCGAGCCTTGTTTCTTATTATGACTCCTTGGTCATCTTTCTTGCATTTCAAGACCCATTTGGTTCCAATGACATAGCACCTTTTGGTCTATCCACTAGTGTATATACACCTAAGTTCATGAATTGAAGAAGTTCTTCTTGCATAGCGCTCACCAATGCCTCGTCGTTTAGGGCTTCACTAACATATTTTGGCTCAAATTGAGACACAAAACATCGATATGCACCATCGTGAAGATATCCCTTTTCCATCACTGAAGCATAATTAGCTGAGTATAGCTGTTTTCTTGTCTATACACGTGATCGAACATCTCCAATGACATTGTCCAAAGGATCATACACGTTTATTCATGATCCAGGAGTGGTGGGAACAACTACCTCATTGTCCAGATTGTGAACAGTAGGTTCAGTATTAGAGGCAGTGGGAGTGTGAGGTTCCGAAGTGTTAGAGGCATCAACATCTAATGCTTGTGTACTTGCTGTAGTAGGAACCTGTTCCTCCTAATCCACCTGATCATTTGCCACGTCTTCATCTTCAGAGGAGGAGTTACTTACCTCAAGTGCTCCCCCTGAAGAACTGGAAGACTCACCTTGTGACACTGAGGTCGTCGGGTCCAGTGATGGTGTATTTAACACCTCGTACGTCATTCTGGTCGGTAACTCATCCTCAATAGGGGAGAGAGGTATGTCGAAGGACTTAAAGAATCCATCAAAGTTGAAAAAGAATGATGTTCCTTTTCTAGCAAGGGGGGTGGTGTATCTTTGTACATCAACATTGCACCACACTTCTACTTGATCCGTTGAGTTATTGTAAACTCTCTTATTCGGTATGTTGTATCCTAAGAAAATTCCTTCTTCAACTTTCTCGCTAAACTTCCTGATTGAGTTTTCTTCAACAGCGTACATGGTGAGCCAAATGGCTCGAGGTACTCCAGATTTGGTTTACGTTGTTGGAGCAACTCAAAGCACGTTTTACCGTGACGTTTTACCACTAAGACTCGATTGAGGGTATACGATGCGTTTGCCACTACCTCGTTCCAAAATTGGAAAGGTAGTTTCGAGTCTGCTAGCATCGTCCGGGCTATCTCTATCAAGCTATGATTCTTTCTCTCAGAAACTCCGTTGATTTTATTAGTGTAGGCAAATGTGAACTGGTGCACAATTCCTTTTTCTTTCGAGAATGTCTCCATCCACTGGTTATTGAACTCGGTACCGTTGTCTGAGCGAACTTGCCTTACCTTAAGCTTGTAGAGGGATTCAAATGTAGTTACTAGCTCTTTGAATGATTCAAATGTCTCTGATTTGGATTTCAGAAACATCACCAAGAAAATCTTGAGTAATCATCTGTAACTACATAGTAGTACAAATAGCCGGCAATGCTCTTTATACTAACTAGGCCAAACAGATCCATGTGAAGGAGCTCAAGAGGCAGGTCAATTGAGTGAACGTTCTTTGCCTTATGAGACTTTTTCGTTTGTTTGCCTTTCTTACACGCGACACAAAAATCCAGTAATTGGAAGTTCTTGACATTTACTCCGCGCACTAGATCATTCTGGATCAAGTGATTCATCTTCCGTGGATTAATGTGTCCCATTCTCCTATGCCAAGAGATGGAGTCTTTCTCAGTTTCCTTTGACAAGAAGCATTGTACTTAATGATCGGTTATGGAGGCCTTTGATAGGTCCAGGACATATAAATCATTATATTTTGAAGCTGACATTAAGACTTGATCCTTCCGAATGACATAGTCCTTTTTCAAAACATAGCACTTCTTGTTGTCGAAGACAACGTTGAACTCTTTGTCACATATTTGGGAGACAGAAAGTAAATTATTTTGAAGTTGTTGAACATAGTTTACCTTATCAAACTTTACTTTCGGGTTTCCCACTTCACCTTGTGCAGTGATATAACCTCCTTTATTTCCAGCAAATGAAACATGTACTCCTATAATTTGTTTGACATTTGACAAGAGAGATAGGTTCCCAGTCATGTTCCTGATGCCCCGCTATCGACAATCTAGGTATTTGTAGTATCACTATAGCGGACACCCTACACATTTAAAAGAAATGATTAGTTTAGGTTAGGTACCCAAGCCTTAACTGGCTTGGGTGACCAGAGGCATCACACATCATAAATTCTACCCATTGTCCATTTGAGGGAGAGAGCAGATCATTCTTTTTCTTGTTCTCATTATCCGGCATTGGACTTGATTTTTCTTTCCATAAGCCAGTTTTGTGTAAGGCCTGTTTGTGATAAACAGACGACTGGCTTATGTTGGGATTCAACATGTTTATCAAAGTTCATATTTTCTTCTTTTGTATGAAAAACGCAGCGGAATATAGTTTTAAAACATGTTAATATGTTGATTATTAAACCCATTTTAATAAGCAAACCCCAAAGCCATGGATCAATATACGAAATACATACAAAGGAATAAACATAGGATGTAAAGAGCACAACCTTTGGAGCTGTTCAAAGACGAGTTTCAAGAAGAGAAAGAAGATGAAATCGTGGCTGAAACTTCAAAATAGAAGTCCTCAAGAGGTGATATCCCAAGCTTGTACAAACACCTTTGATTGCTAGGCTTCTTGACACAAATTTTCAGCAAAAAAACCCTCTTTGTGAGCTGAAATTTCTGCTCTAAGTTTTCTTCAAACCGTGAGAGAAAGAGAGAGAGATTTGGGAGGAGTAGAAGTCCTTTGCATGTAGGAGATTGTGTTTCTTTTGGATTGTCTCAAAACAATTAATCAAGTGTGTTATCAAGACAAATATGAGACCCCCAGGCAAGTGGGCAGCCGAAAATCCATTTGAAATGGATTCCCACACTTTGTTATGTAACACAATTAAAATACACACTAAATCCTTATGTTTATAAATTTAAAACATGTTTAAACTTTATAAGCTTAGTACTTTTATTTTGTTATTATTTAGTAAGACTAAATAATGAAAAACAAAAGGTACCAAATGAACAATTATCCATATAATGATGTTCATCTACAAAGGCAATGATTTAGAAAACCCATTTTCTAAATTGGTGTCATAATTTATTGGTGTTTGTTTAGCTTGTTATTGGGTATGACCCGACTTGGATCATATCACACTAGCCACATCAACTTAATATGCATCTTGGGCAGATCAAGTCATGTCAATCTCCCACTTGCACAAGATTCATAGAAGGTTGATGCAAGTAGCAAATAACGCCTAGCAACGGTTTGCTGCCCCTAATGTATATGATTAAGTGCCATTTAATAACATCGTTCTCTTCAAGTGCCTTACTTGAAATGTTTTAGGTGAATTAATCATCTATCCTTTTGTTTCAGATGTCATGTTAAATCCAGGAGACACAGAATGTCATTCTCCGATGATTTAACTTTAACAGGCCTTAAACATCTAACTCTCAACGAATAAGAGGAACAAATTCCTATACGTCTCTCATAATCAACTCATATCATACCTGAACTCAGCCTTATATACTGCCAATTTTTCAGAACAGCAAAGAACTAAATCAAAGTACAATACTTGATGAATGTCAAGACCCAATATGTATCTCAGGTCAGAGGATACAATGATATTCGCCTTTACTCAATATCTCTTATGACTAATCACAAGGATTCTATGTTGAAATAATTGAGAGCGGGTCGGTCCAATACCTATATCCCATAGATATCAATGAACCTTGGTAGCAGCCTCTTGCTTTATATTCACACCTTATGAATATCATCCAATCCAAGTTCATTACAGTCTTACATTCATAGTTGTTCCCACAAGTATGATCGACTGCGGATGTTTTGAATAACTTATTTATTCATGGATTTAAACATGCTAAAACAATAGAACAAATGAAAATTATAACCATATAATTAAGACAAAATCATAAGTTCCAACATACAAATATAAAATACAAAGTCAAATCCAATCACTAGAATATTGAAGTCCCATGGCACAAATATGACCTTCATGCTTTGCCTTTTCAAGGAGCTTTGTGAGTGGATCCGCAATGTTTTTATCAGTGTGGACTTTACGAATACATATCTTTCCCTTTTCAACTTCATCTCTTATGTAGTTGAATCTCCGTTCAATGTGCCGAGTCTTTTGATGAGCACGAGGTTCCTTGATTTGAGAATCGCACCCTCGTTGTCACAAAAGATCTCTAGGGGATCCTGAATGGAAGGGACTACCCCTAGTTCGGATATGAATTTCTTCAGCCATGCAGCTTCCTGTGCTGCCATTGAAGCGGCGATGTATTCTGACTCTGTAGTGGACAACGCTACGACTTCTTGTTTTGAGCTTTTCGAAGAAACAACTCCCCTATTCAGAATAAAAATGTACCCCGATTGAGATCGTGAATCATCTCGATCGGTTTGGAAACTCGCATCTGTGTAACCTTTTACAACGAGTTCCTCTTCACCAGACCCGTAGATCAAAAACATATCCTTAGTTCTCCTTAGGTACTTCAGAATGTTCTTGACAGCCATCCAATGACCATCACCTGGATTTTGTTGGTATCTACTTGTCATGCTTAAAGCGCATGACACGTCCGGTCTAGTGCATATCATTGCATACATGATGGATCCTATAGCAGATGCATATGGGATCGTCTTCATTCTATTTTGCTCCTCTTTTGAGCTAGGACATTGAGTCGTACTCAATATTGTCCCTCTTTGAATAGGTACAGTACCTTTCTTAGAGTTTTCCATCTTGAACCTTTTCAAGATTTTGTCAATGTATGCACTTTGATTCAAACCAATTAGCCGCCTTGATCTATCCCTATAGATCTTTATTCCCAGAATATAAGCGGCTTCACCAAGATCCTTGATGGAAAAACAACTTCCAAGCCAGGTTTTTACACCTTCCATGGTTGGAATGTCATTTCCAAATAGTAGTATGTCATCAACATACAATACTAGGAAGGTTATTATGCTCCCACTAGCCTTCTTATACACGCAAGCCTCATCAGCGTTTTTGATGAAGCCAAATTTCTTTACCTCCTCATTAAAACGGTGATTCCAGCTTCTCGATGCTTGTTTCAATCCATAGATTGATTTCTTTAACTTGCATACTTTGTTAGGATATTTTGGATCGACAAAACCTTCAGGCTGAACCATATAGACATCTTCCTCAAGATATCCATTTAGGAAAGCGGTTTTGACATCCATTTGCCAAATCTCATAATCATAATGAGCAGCTATGGCAAACAATATCCTTATAGACTTTAGCATTGCAACAGGTGAGAATGTTTCATCATAATCAACCCCTTGAGTTTGAGTGAAACCTTTGCTACAAGTCTAGCTTTGTAAGTATCCAAGTTTCCATGCATATCGGTTTTCTTCTTGAAAACCCACTTACTTCCAACTACTTTGGAATTTAGAGGTGGTACGACAAGTTCCCAAACTTGATTGTCATACATGGATTGCATCTCAACGTTCATGGCCTCTAGCCATTTGTCACAATCCAAATTGGACACTGCATCATGATATGTGATTGGTTCATCTGAATCTACCACATAGCATCCATCCATGAAAAATCCATATCTTTCAGGTGGATTACAAGTTGTACCACTTCTGCGAACGTTTTGTGTGTATTGATCAAACGCTTGATCATCCTCAACATTTTCATGTTGAGTGCTAGTTTCAACCAAACGTGCATCGGGTTGTGTTACTTGATCCTCCTCAAGATCCACTGTTCTACTACTAGTTCCTTCCATAAGGAACTTTGTTTCTAAGAACTCACCCTTTCTGGCAACAAACACCTTTTGTTCCAGTGGATCATAGAAATAATATCCCATAGAATCTCTAGGATCCAATAAAAATACACTTGGTGGATCGGACTTCCAATTTGTTTGGGGTGGGAGTCTTAACATAAGCCTCACAACCCCAGACCCTTAAGTATGATAGGGATGGAACTCTTCCATGCCATATCTCAAAAGGTGTCTTTTCCACCTTTTTGGTTGGGGCCATATTTAGAATACGGGCCGCAGAGAGTAAAGCGAAACCCCAAAATGATAGAGGCAATGTGCTTCTAGCCATCATAGATGGAACCATATCCAATAAGGTTTGATTTCTCCTCTCAGACACACCATTATGTTGTGGTGTCCCAGGTGGAGTGAGTTGTGATGATCCCACAACTCCTAAGATGATCTTGAAAAACATCACTTAAGTATTCACCACCTCTATCGGTGCGGAGACTTTAATTGACTTGTTGAGTTGATTTTCAACTTCATTTTTGAAGATTTTGAACATTTCAAAAGCTTCATCTTTATGACTTAATAAGTACACATACCATAGCGACTATAATCGTCAGTAAAGGTGATGAAGTATCTTTCACCATTCCTAGTCATCGGCTTAAAGGGACCACATACATCCGAATGTATGATTCTTAATAATTTTTTGCCCTTTCATTAGTCCCACTAAAGGGTGCCTTAGTCTTTTTTCCTAGTAAACAAGATTCACATACATCAAATGAATCACATTCATTTGTTTTTAAAGACCATTCTTTTGAAGTGTTTGTATACGTTTCTTGTTTATATGACCAAGACGACAATGCCAAAGGTAGGTATCATTCAAATCTAATTTGAGCCTTTTGGTGGTTGCTTGGTATATTGAGCTATCATATGTTGTGTTCTCACGAACCAATTCATAAATACCATTATTAGGTATGGCCTTAAAAAAAAACATATGATTTAAAGAAACATGAATATCATTGTCAACAAACTTGAAATTATATTCACATTGTCTTAAACGGGAAACGGAAATTATGTTCCTAGTCAAACTAGGAGCATATAATACATTATTTAAAATAACTTCCAAACCACTTGGAAGCTTCAAAATGTAGTCTCCTTGGGCTTCTACGTGAACCTTTGCACCATTTCCCATGAAGAGACTAATTTCCCCTTTTGCATAATGTTCATTTCTTTTGAACCCCTGCAACAAATTTCAAATGTGAGTTCCACATCCGGTATCTAATACCCATGTGTTAGAGGAAATAACATTAGCTCAACATGTATCATATAAATTATACCTGAGGTTTGCCCCGCATCCCTCTTTTCTCTCAACTCTTTGAGATAGACTGGACAATTTCTCATCCAATGCCCTATCTCACCACATTTGAAGCATGGGTCGTTAACAGCAACCTTCTGCTTCTTCTCCTTGGGCCTCGGAGGTTCCGCCCTAACAACCATCTTCCCCTTTCCTTTAACGTGCCCCTTTCCTTTGGCAACAGTTGCCTTAGGGGGGGGGGGAGAGAGACCTTCTCCTTCTTCCACCTTCATTAATGTTAAGAACAGGTAAAACCCTTTTACCCATTCCCGCCTCAGCTGTTTTGAGCATTGAATGAAGTTCATTTATGCTCTGTCCCATCCGTTCATGTTGTAATTCAAGACAAACGCCTCAAACTTCCTAGTTAGGCCGTTAAGGATCAAATCCGTGGCCAACTCCTTTGAGACAGGACAGTTAAGCCTCTGAAGGCGGTCGATATGGCTTTTCATATTAAGAACATAAGATGAAACTGATTGGGATTCCTCCATCCGACATGCATGAAGCGCTCGAACCGTTTCGAAGCGCTCCACCCTAGCTTGTTGCTGGAACGTTTCCCGCAACTGAGTGATCATG
This sequence comes from Flaveria trinervia, assembly GCA_025506515.1. Lineage (NCBI taxonomy): Eukaryota > Viridiplantae > Streptophyta > Magnoliopsida > Asterales > Asteraceae > Flaveria > Flaveria trinervia. The sequence continues at coordinate 28,433,872 of CM046447.1, forward strand.
TCATAAGCTCCATGGAGCTCATACTCCTTTTGGAGTTCAGAGTCATACTTGCTAGCATTAAGCAAGAGACTTGGATAGAGTCTTCAACATATTGACCCAATCATTATAGGCCTCCACATCCTCTTCGTTAGTTCATCGGGGATGGGATCATCAAGGATGTAGGCCCGTTTTTCTTGCTTGAGAACAATTCTCAAGTTGCGGTACCAATCCATGAAGTTGTTAGGTGTTAGACGATCCCTTTGAAGGATCGCCCTAAGAGATTGGTTGTTTGGTTGGGTACATCGTTATTAGCGTTGTTGTTGTCGGCCATCTACAAGATTTTACAAAGATCCATTTTAGTAATTGTGATAAAATTTATTTCATTTTATTAACACCCTTTTATGTCTCATAGACTTAATAAATAAAATTCTAGAATCCAACGTTATATTTAAATATTGGTTAGGTGACCTTTATCCCATTATTTAAATGAACAAGGTAGTCATGAATGACAATTGCAACCTATTGCAACTTCTAGTGATATGGGATCGTATGAACATCTTATGTTAACAACGGCATGTTATCCCATCAACACCTTTTATAAAACACATTTTAGGTGATCCATTCAATATATTTTATAATCAAGTCGTCCTACTTACACACACGTGTGAGTTTACTACATAAGTGGTTAGGTGACCTTTATCCCACAAACATGGTATTCTCATCTCAAGTTACAAGTTCCCTCAAAGTGGTTAGGTGACCTTTATCCCACTAAGAGTTTGCAAATAACCTAAGTGTTGTATAAAGGATGGTGTTTAACTTGTTTCAAAAGGGATTTAAAATATCATAATCCTTGTTAAGAAAGGTCTATGTACCATATGATTGTATGCATTCAACCATATGGTACTCAATAGATTCTTTTAAATAAAACCCATTTTATTTTGCAAACCATTAACTCCTTTTAAAGAACCATTCTATTTATGCTTAATGATTTGAGAACCAATTTCTAGTTATAGCTTGTTATAATAGACGGTTTGTAAATCACATCCAAATATTCAAAATAAACAACATCATAAGCATTCAACCAAGCACAAACATAACATTCACATATGCATAACAAAGCATACTAAGTTGAGCACACTTGTTTAGCCAAAACAAGTGTGTCAAAAGGTCTTGTCCTAATGGGTTAAGAACATGATACAAGGTTGACAAAAGGACTCCCACTTGAAACCACATCTTCAAGCATCCTCTTTGTCCATCTTCTCTTCAAATCTTGATCTTGAGCATCTTTACAAAATATGTATCCTAATACATTTTTTTTCTAGTAAAGAGAGAAAAAAAAATCCTAATCTATTTATTACAAACCATATGAATAAATGAATTACAAAAGAAGACTTGAAACATGAAATTGAATTATTACATAGCCAAATGAATATACATGACAACCAATCAATCAATCCACATGGTCTAGGCTTTGTTATGCATAACCAAAACAACATATCCAAATATTCCTATGTCACGAAATGGGGCAGCCCCTTTTAACCCATGTTCTTGGCCAACATAAACCAAGAACAAATGGGTTAAGTCCATACAAACAAACATCTTATGACTAGATTTTTTAAAGATCCTTACATGCATAAAGTAATATCTTTAAGAAATCAAAAGGGGGTTTACATTCCAGCCCAAAACATACGGGTATGTGGTGTCAAACACCATAAAAACCGAGAACAAGCAAGAAAAATACATGTATGCTTTCGTATATGTGGCTCTTGATGCCATTGTTGGGATTCAACATGTTTATCAAAGTTCATAGTTTCTTGTTTTTTATGAAAAACGCAGCGGAATATAGTTTTAAAACATGTTAATATGTTGATTATTAAACCCATTTTAATAAGCAAACCCCAAAGCCATGGATCAATATACGAAATACATACAAAGGAATAAACATAGGATGTAAAGAGCACAACCTTTGGAGCTGTTCAAAGACGATTTCAAGAAGAGAAAGAAGATGAAATCGTGGCTGAAACTTCAAATAGAAGTCCTCAAGAGGTGATACCCCAAGCTTGTACAAACACCTTTGATTGCTAGGCTTCTTGACACAAATTTTCAGCAACAAAACCTCTTTTGTGAGCTGAAATTTCTGCTCTAAGTTTTCTTCAAACCGTGAGAGAAAGAGAGAGAGATTTGGGAGGAGTAGAAGTCCTTTGCATGTAGGAGAGATGTGTGTTCTTTTGGATTGTCTCAAAAAAGTTAATCAAGTGTGTTATCAAGACAAATATGAGACCCCCAAGGCAAGTGGGCGGCCGAAAATCCATTTGAAATGGATTCCCACACTTTGTTTTGTAACACAATTAAAATACACACTAAATCCTTATGTTTATAAATTTAAAACATTTTTAAACTTTATAAGCTTAGTACTTTTATTTTGTTATTATTTAGTAAGACTAAATAATGAAAAACAAAAGGTACCAAATGAACAATTATCCATATAATGATGTTCATCTACAAAGGCAATGATTTAGAAAACCCATTTTCTAAATTGGTGTCATAATTTATTGGTGTTTGTTTAGCTTGTTATTGGGTATGACCCGACTTGGATCATATCACACTAGCCACATCAACTTAATATGCATCTTGGGCAGATCAAGTCATTTCAGCTTACAGTTTGAACTTTATGTTCACTAATTCTTCTTGGTGGAGTGATAAAACTCCTTTTAAGAACTAGGTTTAGGATTATGAAGTTCAATTTTCTTTCTTGGTGTCTGATAATAAGGACAGTTAGAAGCAATGTGTCCATACTTTCCACAATTGTAGCATGATCAACTTTCTACATGTTGGTGGAATGGTTTTCGTGGTGAAGTGTGTGACACTAGTGTGACTTTAGTCTGTTTGGGTTTTGACACTCCTTGTTTAGATGTTTTAGCTTCTTTAACAAAATTCATTGTTTGAACATTTTTAACATCTTTACCCTTTTGTTATTTGGACTAAGACATGGTGCACGTGGTTGGTTAATTTGTTTGTTCTTTTTGGGTTCAGAATTAGACATGTTAGAATCTGATTTTACCTTAACCTTTTCAAATTGTTCATCCAAATTAACAATACGAATTATACCTTTAGATTTTAAAATGGCCACCTTTTGTTTAGCGACAGATTCCACCAATTTACTCGTGGAATCTAGATCACTAACTAGAGGTGTGGACACCACATGATCCTTGATTGGGTTGTTATATATAGGTATACATTTAGCATTCAACAAGGTCTCATGTGGTGGTGGAACCACTTTATAACCCAAATCCACCCATTGTTATGTTCTTTCACTAAGTGCTAGACTATGTGAGAAGAACTGGTCCAAGTGTGCAATATTTGTCTTAATGAGTTTACTTCGACTTCCAAAACTACTTTTTCTTTCTTAGTTTCTTCTATGGAATTTAAATAGAACTTTATGTCATTTGATTTATTAAAAGCAACAACTTCGGTTTCCCTTAGTTGTTTATTTAATAGTTCTATTTTCTCTTTATAACTATGCTCATTTTGTATTAAAATTTAGTTTGCCTCTGTGCACAGTTGTAAGTCATTTACTAAGCTATCATTGTGATCTAATAACCTAGCAAATGTTAAGTCTATGCTTTCTCTAAATTTATATTGGATCAAGAAGAAGGCTAATGCCACCAAAACTTTGTCACTTAAAGTTATTTTGATGCTACATGCAAAAGGCTTCCGAAGCTTAGCATGGAACTTCTGAAGGTTGTAGAGTTCTTCCAAAGACAAAATGAAAGATCAACTTCCGAAGACAGAACTCTACTTCCGAAGACAAGTGCATACTTCCGAAGTTCAAGACTTAGAAGAATAAAGTAAAGATCACTTCCGAAGTATGATGAAAAGAAGAAGTCTCCAAGCCTTGGAAGAAGCAGTCTCTTCCGAAGTATAAGTGGCTTCGGAAGTACTAACTCTTCTGAATCCATTTAACCTTGGAAGACACTGCAATAACTAGTGGAAACAAGTATGGTCTCTGACACTCCGCTGCAGACTTCTGATACAACATGGCTTCTTCCTAAAGAACCATGTTGTTGACCATACTTTATTCCACTATTCACCTTTTCATGATAGTACATGTTACCAACTTTAGTCGGTGACAAAAGGTAAGGCAAGGACATGTCCTGACTACCAAATCTTATATAAGACTTTATCCGAGATACTTTAATCTTTAGTCTTGTAGTATAGACTTTAGCTATAGAATCCCAGCTGGTATCAAAGTATATCCGGCTGTAGATAGTATTATATACACGTTCTCCTTGTAATTCATACACATAGAGATCATCTGCTTGTAAGAGTCTTGTATTTTGAGTTGAGAATCAATATATAAAAGTATCTTGAAAATTATCTTTCCGTTTTCTTAGTTACTTTATATATTATGATCAACTCTTATTGATTCTTCATATATCCGAGTGCTGTTGTAGGTGAGTTTGAGTGAAAACTCTGTGTTTAAGTGACAAACACCGATCCTGCAATTGGTATCAGAGCTTCTCAGGCTCTTGATTATGTGATCTTACCATCCAAATCAACCTGTTTTTACTCCTCCCTACCACTCACTTACTCAAATGGCCCTTAACAAATCTGAGGTAGAGATGGGAACAATGACAAAAGCTCCTGTCATTACCCCTAAAAACTTTAGGTCTTGGAGTAGAAGAATAGAAGGCTTCATTAGATACCAAGACAACAAACTATGGAATTCCATTGTCAATGGACCGCACAAGCCAAAGGTGGCATCACCCGGTGGAAATGGTGCCATGATAGAGAAGGCTGTCGAGAACTATTCTCATGATGACAGAAAGAAGATGGACATCGATAGCAATGCTATGACTATTCTCATGACTGCAATACCGAACACTATTATGGTGGGGTTTAAGCATTTCAAGACTACGAAACAATTATCTGATGTACTTGCTCAGATGTACTCAAGCTCTAACGACTCAAAGAAGGACTCACTGAAGCAACAGTTCTAGAACTTCAGTCATATTGCTGGAGAGCCCCTCAGCCAGCAGTACTTCAGGTATATGGATCTTATCTCTTCCCTTCAGTCTGTGAAGATCACTCTTGAACTCAGAGATCTCACCAGAAAGTTCATGAGTGGTCTTCCCAACGAGTGGCCATTCTACTGTGTCTTTGTCAAGAGAATAGAAAACTTGAACACTCTTTCCATGACTGAACTCTACGGCATCCTTGATGGATATTGCCTAGAGATGTAGAGTAAGAAAGGACACCAAACAAGCAGACCCATGAGTGTTCCTGCTAGCAACGCTTTAATGGTTGCTGAAGGCTCATTAACCCCTCAACATCAGCATTTCCTGACTTATCAGTAGCCATCCTGCTCTTCTGGACCTTACATCACTTTTCCTTAGACTCCAAGGTACACAACTCTTTCCAGGAAAGTTGTGCCTTTGTTTCAGGAAGTGGACACTCATTTTCAATACTGTTTTGATGATCTTGAGTGTTTCAGTCCAGATGATGTAGACTACGTGGACATTGTACAGAGCGAAGAAGTTCTTTAAGAGAACTAGAAGGTGTTTCCCTTAAAACCCAACTACTAGCAAGTTCGGGTTCAACAAGACCAAGGAAAAGTGTTACAACTGTAACCAACTGGGTCATTTTGCAAGGGAATTCAAGGCTCCCAAGACCAATCCAGGAACCCCACCGGCCTCCACACATCCCTTAACCTCAAAGCCCACTAAGAGGTCAACTGAAATAGCTACAATGGCTCAAGAAGTTGACTGGAGCTTCATGGTACAGGATGTGACTCCTGCTCAAGCTCTCATGGCCGAAACAGATGATGCCCAGGTATATGAACATCTCTGTACTCCAGCCTGTATAGCTAAAGTTAAACTGTATCGGGACTACAATATGGAAATCAGATCTGATATTGAGTCTTTAGATATTTTAAAATCTAATTTTAAAAGAGCTGAATTTGACTATCAAAAGAAAATTGATGAGTTAGAGAAAACTGTATCTCTTTTAAAACATGAACACACCAACTACAAGACTCAAATCAAGGATCTGATATCCAAATTGTCTAAGGCTCAATCCTAGCTTGTCACTGCTGAGGCTCAGGCCAGGAAGCATGCTATTTCTGAGCATAAATTCCAAGGTATTCTTGTATCATCCTCCCACTCCAAACTCTGTTATCAAAACAAAGAAGGGTGGGAACCAATGAAATCGCTCTGCCATATTCCTATGAGTCTATTAGACAGCCTAGATGTGGTACTGAAGAGCAAGAGGTTCCAACTACTGACAGTTCCTTTCCAGAGTTGAAGGATGAGGTATCAATACTTTCCACCACAGGGAAAGAATAGGTAGATGTACCTATCTCCTCCTGTGAAGATCAAATCCTAACCACTAAAGCCAGAAGAAGCAAAGCTAAAGCTGCTAGAAGAACCACCAAGAAGGTGGCTGAGTCCAAACTGAAGATTGACCCCAAGTAGAAGGGTGTCTTTGTCTCAACTGGATTCCAAGTGGTAGGTACTTCTAATTCAGGAAAGAAATGTACACATGGCAAAAGATTGTTACTACAATCCTACAAGCATACATTATGCAAATAATGTTAGGAAAGAAGTAGTCAAGGAAGGTTTCACATTTGGACCTTTTCAAATGGTTCAAGTAATGAAAAAGGAAAGTCTAGTCTCGGAAGCCAGGTTGCTTTTGGAAGAAACTCCTTCTTCCGAAGGGAAAATGGCTTCTGAAGCAAGAGCTACTAAGGTTCAGAAGAAAGCTCCCTTGAAACCATCCAAGAAGAAGACTGCTTTGAAAGAAAAGGTGGTGAAGGCTTCTTCCGAAAAGAAAGAAGCTTCGGAAGAAGGCCATGCTGCAAAAGCTTCAACAAGCTCATCCTCCAAGGTCAACCAAAGGGTGGACTGGAAGATCAAGGAAGATGTTGCAGCCCGAACCTCTTCTTCAAAGACCTCTATTGAACTCCCATGCATAACTTTTGGTTCAATTATGTCATTATCCTTGGAAGAACCCGAGACCAACAAGGCTTGGGCTTCCAAACAAAACTAACAATCTCATCTTATGTGCAGGGACAACCATTTGACAAGAACAACAATGTATGGATTGTAGATAGTGGATGCTCCAAGCACATGGCAGGGAACAAATCTCTACTTCATCAGTTTCAGAACTATGATGGAGGTCCTATCCAATTCGGAGGTGAGGCTGGAGGATATATTTCTGGCAGAGGGAGTATATCCGATGGTAAATTAAAAGTTGACAAAGTCCACTTTGTCAAGCACCTTGAACACAATCTGTTAAGTGTTTCTCAATTCTGTGATCAAAAACACCAGATGCTTTTCACAAAACATGGGTGCATTATCCTCAAACCAGGGATGACAATTCCTCCGGAATTGGTGCTTCTTAGATCTCCCAGGAAAAGGGATATGTACAAGCTAGATATGAACAATGCTTCTCCAATGGGTGAAGTATCATGCTTTCTTTCCAAAGCTGATAGTAATGAGTCAACACTATGGCATAAACGTATGTGTCATGTAAATTTTAAGACAATGAATAAATTGGCTAAAAATAACTTGGTACATGGATTGCCTAAAAAGGAGTTTTTCTACAAAGATAACTGTGTTGCATGCCTAAAAGGGAAATAACACAGGACATCTCATAAATCCAAATGTGTTAACTCTATCACTACTCAATTACACTTACTGCACATGGATCTTTTTGGTCCCACAAGTATAATGAGCATTGGAAGGAAATCATACTGCCTTGTGATAGTTGATAATTTTCCAAGATTCACATGGGTATTCCTTTTAAGAACCAAAGATAAAACTGCTGAACCATTAAAATATTTCATTCTTAAAATAGAAAATCAAATTGATCACAAGGTTAAAATCATTAGAAGTGATCAAGGGACTGAGTTTAAGAACTTCATTCTTGACTAATTCTATAATTCAAATGGGATTGCCACACAATATAGTGCTCCCCGAACTCCTCAACAAAATGGTGTTGCTGAGAGGAGGAATAGGACACTTATTGAGGCTGCTCGAACTATGTTAGCTGATTCAAAGCTACCTTTAACATTTTGGGCAGAGGCAGTCAACACTGCATGCTATGTGCAGAACAGAGTTCTTGTACTTAAGTCACATGGAAAGACCCCTTATGAGCTATGGAACAAGAGGCCATCGTTCATTGGCTTTCTAAGGTCCTTTGGCAGCAGGTGTACCATACTTAACACAAAGGACAATTTAACAAAATTTGCTGAAAAGTTGGATGATGCTATTTTTGTTGGATACTTTTCTAGCTCAAAGCTTACAGAGTATACAACATTAAGAACCAACAATTTGAGGAGTCATCCAATATAGTTGTTAATAAGCACACTCCTTGTGTTAACGGGATTGGCCCTGATCATATTTTTGATTTAGAATTGTTTCCAAACTATTCTAAACCATCTTGTGAGAATGTTTCAGCTGGAATAAGTGCTCAAAATGATGCTGATGCTAATGCTAGTGATCAACTGTTTGAGCTTCCCAGACCTAGTCCAAATTCTCCAAGTGCCACAATACAACAAGCTTCTACTATTCATAGATCTGATAGTCTATCTATATCGAGGAACAGTGAAGCTTCAATAAGTGAATCACTTACTGAGCCTCAAAACTCATCAGGTGATCCACCACAACACCAGGTAGAACGAAGTAGTATTTTGAAGGAACAGACAACTGTTAATACTACCTCACAGCCAATCATTGATGATGTTTCTCATTCATTCAATCAGTCCTCATTGAATGACTTTGAAACAGCAGCTAGACAGAGTGCTCCAGTTCCTGAGCAGAATATGTCCAACCTAGACTTATCTCTGCAACTGAAAGTGATTCCTCGTCTTAGGATTCACAACACTCATCCAACTGAGAACATCATAGGGGATGTCATTGAGGGTGTGAGAACAAGAGGACAGACTCATTAACGTAGCTTCTGCTTGTACTCACGCTTTCTATCTCAGATGGAACCCAAGAAGGTAGAAGATGCCTTGAAAGATAGTAGTTGGCTTGAATCGATGCAAGAGAAGCTGCTTCAATACAAGAGACAGAAGGTATGGAACCTATGTCCGCTACCATCTGGTCAAGTACCCATAGGCACCAAATGGGTTTTTAGAAACAAGAGAGATGATAGAGGCTTGATCATCAAGAATAAAGCAAGACTTGTAGCTCAAGGATACACTCAAGAGGAAGGAATTGATTATACTGATGTCTTTGCACCAGTTGTAAGATTTGAGGCAGTTAGGATCTTCCTTGCTTATGTTGCATCCAAGGACTTCACTGTCTATCAACTTGATGTCAAGTGTGCATTTCTATATGGGGATATAGATAGGGAAGTCTATGTATGCCAACCTCCAGGATTTGAAGACCCACAACACCCCAACTATGTGTGCAAATTGGATAAAGCTCTGTATGGGCTGCACCAAGCACCTAGGCTGTGGTATGAGACTTTGTCTCAGTTTCTTCTGAAGAATGGCTACACTAGAGGTACCATTGATAAGACTCTCTTCATTAGAAAGTCTGGAAAGGGCATCTTTCTCGTTCAAGTCTATGTCGATGACATCATATTTGGTTCCTCAAATGACCAAATGTGTAAGGACTTTGAGAGCATTACGAAGAAAAGTTTGAGATGAGTTCCATGGGAAAATGGACTTTTTCCTTGGAATTCATGTAAAGCTGATGAAGGAAGGGTTTTTCATTAATCAATCTAAGTATGTCTCTGACATCTTAGAGAGATTTGAAATGAAAGATTGCAAGCCTGCCAAGACACCCGTACCCAGAAACCATAATCTTTGTCCTGACCTTGAGGGGGAGGATACTGATCAACATCAGTATAGGGTAATTATGGTTCTCTGATGTATCTCACAGCTAGTAGACCTGATATCATGTTTGCTACTTGTATCTATGCAAGATATCAGGCTGCTCCAAAGGTGTCTCACCTAGCTGCTATTAAGAGAATCCTCAGATACCTCAAAAGAGCACCTAAACTAGGTCTCTGGTATCCTAGAAACAAAGGTTTCAATCTCTATGGATACTCTAACTGTGACTTGGAGGCTGCAATATTGACAATAAATCAACATCAGGAGGATGTCATTTCTTGTTGGAAGGATCATCTCATGGCAATGCAAGAAACAATTTTGTGTCTCTACATCAACTGCTGAAGCTGAATACATTGCTGCTGCTAGCTGCTGTGCTCAACTGCTATGGATTCAAAATCAGATGTTAGACTATGGATTCAACTTTATGAGTACTCTTATCCATATTGACAACAACAGTGCTATCTCAATTACTGAAAATCCGATGAAGCACTCCAAGACAAAGCATACTGACATCAGGTATCATTTCATTAGAGATATTCATGAGAAAAATCTACATAAGTTAATCAAAGTTGATTTAAATGAACAATATGCTGATCTATTCACCAAAGCGTTTGATGAACAAAGATTTAAGTATCTCATAACAACTATTGGGATGATAAACATTGATTAATTTAATCTCTTTTGAAAACCTTTTTAATATGTAAGTCTTTTGTCAATACAATTTAAGCCATGTTATCAGAGATTCTCCTTGAAATTTTCTAAGTGTAAATTCCTTCGGAAGAGAAAATAACCTTCAGAAGACATTCTCATATCTTCTGAAGCAAAGTTTCTTAAAGGATAACTTTCTTCTCGGAAGAATTTTTGGCCTCGGAAGAAGCGATTGATTGCATATCAGATCTACTTTCGAGACTTCCAGATTCTCCATTCGGAAGCAACTCTAACCTTCGGAAGCCATGTCTTGGCTTCGGAAGTAGGAATTGCCTTCGGAAGACAAGTTACCTTCGGAAATGTTTTCCACTTGGAAGAGAGATTCTACTGTGTAACATAAATCTCTTGGGCCCCACACTGTAAAAAGCAAAGACTTTGTTAATGATGTCGGATTATTTAATTGATTTCAACCTTACCGCCACTGTCAATTCATCCACTAAACCATCACATCACCTTATCCTAACCTCGACTACCGCCTTACCACCCTCTTTTAAATAATCTCGACTGTTCAATTTCATCTTCCTACTTGCAATTTTTTATTACCCTAGAAATTTTTGCTCTCCAACTTTACCCAAGCTCAAAATCATCTACTTTCACCTTTCCCAAATGGCACTCAACCCTCAGCACAGCCAAGTCACACTTCTTGATTCTTCAAGAGATGCTGACTTCTCTGAAATTATCTCCTTTCCCACCCAATCAACCTACTACACTACCCTTACTATTAATCCCACTGTTTACTCCAACCAAATGGCAGAACATCGGGAAAATGGTCAGGTCAAAACCCTAAATGGGATTCATGTACAGCGGTCCAGCATCTGTGGACAGGAGTTGATCATCATTGAACAACTCATCAGGGAGCACCTTGAGCTTCACGATGAAGGAGCTCCTACAGAATTCCCAAGGAAGATTTGGATAGAACTTATATCCTAATGTGATATAGTGGAGACATCAGCAGGTTGACTGTTTACAAGTTCAACTTCTCTCCTACAATTGGAAGTTCCTCCTGCATGTTGTACTTCATTACTTTTCTAACAAATCCGGAGGATGGGATCAAATCCCTTATGAACTAGAATGCTTAGTTCATCGATTGGTGAGAGTCCTGCGCTTAAACTACTCCGATTTGTGTTCTCAAATCTGATTGGGAATCTGCAAAGGGAAACATTCTTCATTATCCTAGATTCCTTCAATACAAAATCAACTGTGAGTTGGACCAGAGCATGCTTGTCTGTGCAGCTGCTCTGACTGTCCCCCAAATGCAACCTTCCATCTTCAAGACCTTGAAGAAGATGTCCACCAAATTCACTAGAAGTCACACTGCTCTGCTTCCAGGTGATTGAGCGTATAGCACCTAGTGACATCCCTGTTCACCCCACAGGTGATAAACCCACACCAGCAACTACCACCATAATGCGAACACTACCTTCTCCACCCATCACCATCACTTATCAAAGACGCCCCAAATGAACTGTTGGACCAAAAGAACCAATGAGCCAAGATCAGAAAACCTCTAAGTCCCACATGGTATCACAACAACTACTGAAAGCCTCATCAGTAGTTTGACAAGTGCTGAAGACTTCAACAGCTGAAGATCAAGTGCTGAAGACCTCAACAGCTGAAGAACCAAAGTGCTGAAGTACAACAGCTGAAGAACACAAGTGCTGAAGCTAAAAGACCAAAGTACTGAAGTACAACAGCTGAAGAGTTTACAAGTGCTGAAGATCAACAACTGATGTACAAGGTCTGAAGACAAAGACTGAAGACATCAGCTGATGGTATCTACTGAAGTCATCAGCTGATGAAACACCTGAAGGTCAAAAGTCTGAAGATCAAGTACTGAAGCCTCAGTAGTTGTCACAACTGCTGAAGAGTACTTCTTCAGTAGTTGTGATATCAGTAGTTTTATATTTTTATGTTTTAGTAGTTTTGTAAAACGACTGAAGAGCTTGTTCTTCAGTCGTTGTAGTTTCAGTAGTTTTATATTTTGTACTTAACATGCTGATATGTTCTCAGTAGTTGTGAACATTTCAGTAGTTTGTTAAGAATTAGTTATTTTTGTATTAGATCTGCCAGTTGTCACTTTCCGTGATAACAGCAGTGATTGTTGCACTCTATATAAGGAGTGACAACCTATTGTAATCTATGGGTGAATGAGTGAATGAATGGAATGAATGATTGATTTGATTAAAAATATTCTACATCTATAAACATTCCTAGAAATCAGAAATATATATCTCTCCCTATAACCGTATGCGATCTTAATGCTTACAAGTATCGATTGCTTGCTACAATTTGTCTAATTCTAGTTTGTATTCCGCTGCTTTGTATTCTGATACATCAAACTTGTGATCACTGATCCTGTCAAATGGTATCAGAGCAGGTTAATCATTGATCGATCTAACAATTGATCATTGAAACTGCTATTCAAGATCTAAGTTTGATTGAATTAGCCTTTGTTTTTTGCAAGAAACGGTTATAGAGATTGAATTTTCTGTATTTCTGCTCATTCATCCTGAGATCTTTACTTGGTTCTCATTGAGTTTGTTGTGGTCTGTCTAAAACTTTTTAAAACTTGAACTAAACTGTTTTTGAACTGAAAATGACCACTCCTTCCAATGAGCCTCACAATACTGGTTCCTCAACCAAGCCTCCTATGCTGGTTAGGAATGAGTATAACATATGGCAAAGACGTATGCTCCATCACCTGTCTGTTAACAGCGCAGGGTGTTGGACATCAGTGGTACATGGTCCACACAAGCCTATGGTGAATAACCCGAAACCAATCAAATGGTTCCGAAGAGGAGGGAGCAATACTCAGATGAGGATAAGAAGTTGCTTGAAATTGATGCAAAAGCCCATGGAATTCTGGCCATGGCATTGCCCAATGAAATCTATTCTGGGCTAATGCATCATGAAACTGCCCATGACCTCTGGATTGCTTTGAAAGAACAATTTGGAGGAACAGATGAGGTCTTGGCAAATAATAGAGAAATTCTTGCCCAACAATATGAGACATTCTCTCATAGAAAGGGTGAGACACTGACTCAACAATATGAGCGGTTTCTTGTTTGATCTCTGAACTAAAATGGTCAAACTTGAATACACCAATATTCAGATGAATAACAGATTTCTCAGATCACTGCCTGAGAGATGGGACACATACTATTGTCCTACGCTCCAGTGCAAGTTTGGACAAACTATCTCTCACCCAACTCCATGGGAAATTGCTCACTTTTGAGAGAGAGATAGAACAGAAGAGAAAGCTGTCTTCATCTGGAAAGCTCACTGAAGACTTTATACAAGGTAACACTGCCTTGGTGGGTCATGAGTCAGAATATGCTTCATCTGAATGCCAGTATGATGAGCATATTAATTTCTCTTCAAGCACTTCTGATTCTGCATTTGTGAGTGTTGATGGTCAGTTACTGGGTGTAATAATGACAATCTATGTTTCATTATGGATGATCTGAAGGGGATTGCTGATGATGACTTAGAAGAGATGGATATTTTGAGCCAATGGCCTTGATAAATATCAGATCTCAGAAGTTCTATAAAAGAACTAGAAGAAAATTCCCAGGACTCTCTGGCAAAACCAAAGTTGGTTTTGACAAGAGCAAGTTGAGGTGTCACAAATGCCAAAGCTTGGACACTTTGCAAGAGAGTGTAGATCAACTGGATCTAACTCTACTGCACCCTTTGTGACTTTTCCTGGCAATAGTCAACAACACAGAGGGCAACATCCTATCACCTCTAGTCATCATCCTCAACAACAATCTCCGGCATATTTTGTTCCTCAGGGTCAAATGCCATATCAGTACCCTTGTTATTACATGCCACAGTCAAATCAAGTTCAAGTTCCTATGACACCACAACCTCATGCACTACCAGAACCTCAGCCTCCCTATCTCATCAACAACTCAATCTCAACAACACAGCTTCTTCACCCCAGGAGTTTTGACTAGAGCGTTTACCAGATGACTTGTCTGGTCATGATCAATGTTCTCAGGTGCTGGTCAACATGGTGGTGACAGTCCCTTTGGGAATCTAGCTCTTATGGCTTTGTAGTCTGCTGATGCTTCATTTTCCAATGCCTCTACACCTCAGGTATCACAGGTATCCTCTGAGGCAAAAGCCAAATTATGTTCTGAACCATGCATAGCAGCATTTGCTTCCATTAGAGAAGCAAATGTAGCTCTAATTAATAAGAACATTGAGCTAGAACAAATAATTTCCAAAAACAAAGCTGAGTTTGAGTTTGTGCTCAAAGATAAAAATGATGAGATTTAAACTGAATTGCCAAATAATTGATGATAAGGCTAGAGAAGAAGTACTTCTAGAGAAGTACAAAGATCTCAAAGAAACCCTTGCAGTTACCCAGGTCGAGTGTGATAGATGGGTACAATCATGCAAAGGTTTTGAAATGCTTCTTAGTAAGCAATCTGCTTCAAATGTGAAGTTTGGAATTGGTTACAATCACACTGCTCCACCTACAGATTTTACCCCAAGAGCAGAGGTAGAATCTGATGGTGAGAGTGATAACCAATCCATCACATCATGTGATCTACCTTCTGATACAGCACAATCAGAAGTAGCAGTCAGCATCAAGCCCTCTTCGAACCTATCAGCTGATGTTGATGGTTCAAATGCTGACATTCACATGATAAATGAGTTGATCAACTCAGGAGTTAATCCTGAAGGTCCTGAAAGGACTAGAGAGCAGGATTTAACACCTGAAGTTCAAACTTCAACTGCTGTCAGTACTGAAGAGAAGAAAACTGGTAGTAGAAAGAGTTTGAAGACTACTAAAGAGGTAGTCAAGAAAGCAACCAATGCTTCCAAAGCATTGAAGAACAAGTCTTCTGTTGCTTCACCATCTTTAGTTGATGATCAACCTAAGATGAAGAAGAAACCATGTGAAGTATGTGGTTTGTTCAATCATCTTACAGATGATTGTTGGTACAAAAGAGGTTCCAAACTCAAACAAAAGAAGAAATTAATGAGAAAATGGTAAAAATGAAAACTGAGTTTGAGACCACATTTGTATCAGCAACATCAAATCCTGTAACCCTTAAGTCCTTAAAGAAATCCAAAAGGAAGGATTAAACAGGTGACAGCTGAGGGTGCTCAAAAGAAGAAGGTGCAACATAGGACCTTATCTAACTCCACTAGCAATGTGTCTAATGAGCTGAAAGCTTTATCACAAAATCAGACACAGCTGGTGATGATGGTACAACATCTGTTGGGTAGAGTTAACCAACTAGATTCTCCTATGTTGAAACCACAGAAAAGGAGGTCAAAGCCAAAGGACTCCTCTTCTACACCATCCTCTCCTCTCAGGCTGTTGTTTCAAATAAACATGTTAGTTTACCATCTATTGATGAGACCAGGCCCAAAACCAAAAAGGTTTGGGTCTCTAAAACTAACTGATTGTTTACTATTGCAGGGTTCTTCAGCATGCCAAAGTAGCATCTGGTATGTAGACAGTGGGGGATCTATGCACATGACTGGGAACATCTCTCTTCTTCATGACTACTCTCAAGGAAAGAAGGGATTTGTCTCTTTTGGCAATGATGCTAGGGGTTACATCATCGGTAAGGGCTTTTTCTCCAATGGAGAAATCAAATTTGATGATGTTAATCATGTGGAAAATCTCAAGTACAACCTCTTGAGTGTCAGTCAAATGTGTGATAAAGGCCATGTTGCCCTTTTCACAAGTCAAACTGTAGGATTCTGTCATCCAAAGTTTTGCACTTGATTGACAAGGTGTTGGATGATCACACTCTCCTGAAGCCAACAGGACAGGAAGAGTGTATGCCTTAGATCTCTCTAAGAAGATAGATCTCAAAGCAATCCTTGCCTATTTTCCAAAGCCTCTTCTCAAGAATCTAAACTGTGGCACAGGAGGCTTGGTCATGTTAATCTCAAAAACATGAATCAGCTTAGCCACAATAGTTTAGTCAGAGGCTTACCAATAAAGGAGTTCCACTGTGATGAAACCTGCACTGCTGTTTAAAAGGAAAACAGCACAAAGTCTCATTCCCTCCTATTGAAGTGTCCAAGTCCACTGCCTGCTTGCAATTACTGCATATGGATCTATTTGGTCCTGTGAGAGTAATGAGCATGGCAAAGAAGAAATACTGTCTGGTATTGTGGATGATTACTCCAGATTTGTATGGACTTCTTTCTACATTCAAAGGATGAGGCTACTCAGAAGATTATCCACTTTGTGCTGTACATTGAGAAGCAGTATTCCCTTCCAGTCAAGTGTATTAGGAGTGATAATGGAACTGAGTTCAGAAATCATACACTTGATGACTTCTATCTTTCAAAGGGAATCAAAAGGCAGTTTAGCATTCCAAGGACTCCAGAGCAAAATGGAGTAGTGGAGAGAAAGAACATGACCCTCATTGAAGCTGCAAGGTCCATGCTGGCTGACTCAGGTTTGCCATTGACCTTTTGGGCAGAAGCTGTCAACACAGCTTGTTATGTGCAAAATAAGAGTTTTAGTAAATCAGAGGTTGATGAAGACTCCATATGAAGTTCTCCATCATTTGGCTCCTCTGATTTCATTTTTCAAAGCATTTGGGTGTCCCTGTTTCATTCTCAACACAAAGGATCAACTCCATAAATTTGATCCTAAGGTGGATGCAGGGTACTTTGTTGGTTATTCATCTACTTGCAAGGCATACAGAGTCTTCAACTGCAGAACAAAGATGGTTGAAGAAACTATACATGTTAAGTTTAATGAATCTCCAAAGGACAGATTCCACAAAGTCCTGTGGAGTTATTTGATTTGGACATACTGCAATATGTTCCTTATCAAACTCCTGCTGTTCCTGTCAACAGTTCACCACCTGGTGGTACTGCTGATGATGATGATGATTGCAGTACTCACCTCTTAGGTTTAGTGATCAGCTGCCTGACTCAGCTAGACCTGATGTTCCTGTAGCTCCAGTAGCACCATCCATAACAAATGCTGATGAGATTTCTTCGAATTCAACTTCCTTTGAATTACCATCCACTGATTGGTTTCAAGGAAATGATACACCATCACCATCTGTTGCTGCTGAACCGGCTACAAACACTTGCACAGATCTCATTGTGTATCAAGATCTGAAGAATCACCCTATGTCTCAATCATTGGTGATATCACTGCTGGAGTATCAACAAGAAGTCAATTGTCAAATTTCTACTTCTATGCTCTCTTCATCAGTCAGCAAGAGCCAAAGAATTATCACATTGCTTTAAAGGACAATGGATGGGTTGATGCCATGCAGCTTGAGCTTCTTCAGTTCAAGAAACAGCAAGTGTGGGAACTGGTTCCTCTACCTCCAGGTAAGTGTGCAATAGGCACTAAATGGTGTTTAGGAACAAAACTGATGAAAATGGGCTTATTGTTAAGAACAAGCCAGACTGGTTGTTCAGGGGTTTGCACAAGAAGAAGGTATTGATTATGATGAAACCTTTGCCCCTGTAGCCAGACTGGAAGCAATTCGATTGTTTTTAGCTTATGCTGCTTATCAAAATCTTAAAGTTTTTCAAATGGATGTCAAAAGTGCATTTTTGTATGGAAAAGTTAAAGAAGAGGTTTATGTATGTCAACCTCCAGGCTTTGAGGATAAACCCTAATTGGGTGTATAAACTTGATAAAGCTCTTTATGGTTTAAAACAAGCTCCCAGGCCTGGTATGAGACATTATCAAACTTTCTTCTGGAAAACAATTTCACTAGAGGCTCCATAGACAAGACTTTATTCATTAAGAAGCTGGGCAGCATAATCTACTTGTTCAAATTTATGTTGATGATATCATTTTTGCATCCTCTGATCCAAAGTTGTGTGATGCCTTTACAAAGTTGATGCAACATAAGTTTGAAATGAGTGCCATGGGAGAATTACAGTTCTTTCTGGGGTTGCAAATCAAACAAAAGGCTGATGGAATTTTTATTCATCAGTCCAAATATACAAAAGATCTTTTGCAAAAGTTTGATTTACAAAACTGTAAGCCTTGTTCTACTCCCATGAGCAGCACCACACAACTGACTCGGATCAGAAAGGTAAAGTGGTTGATGAAACACTTTACAGATGTATGATTGGGTCCTTGATGTATTTAATAGCTTCTAGACCAGATATTATGTTTGCTACATGTGTTTGTGCTAGATTTCAGGCTGCACCTAAAGAATCTCATCTGATTGCAGTCAAGAGGATCTTTAGATATCTGCAAGGCACTCCATCTCTAGGTTATGGTATTCTACCGGACATTCTGGTAAATTAGTTGCTTTTTCTGACAGTGACTATGCAGGGTGTAAGTTGACCAGGAATCAACTTCTGGTGGATGTCAATTCCTAGGCAACTGCTTGATTTCTTGGAGAGCAAGAAACAGACCTCAGTTGCTACATCTACTGCTGAAGCAGAGTACATTGCTGCTGCAAGTTGTACATCTCAGTACTCTGGCTTCAAAACCAACTTTTGGATTATGGCATTACAGAGACTAAGACTCCATTGTTAATGGATAGTGCTTCAGCTCTTTGTATTGTCAAAACCAGTCCAGCACTCTAGGACCAACATATAGAGATCAGACATCATTTTATAAGGGATTGTTTTGAAAAAGGTCTGATTGATCCTAAGTTTGTGCCTAGTGCTGATGAGCTTGCAGACATTTTACTAAGCCTTTGGACAGTTCAACTTTCCAAAACCTGGTGTTAGGCTTGGTATGCTGCAACTGGAATAAGTGACAACTACTGATGATCTTAGTAATTCATACTGATGATCATAAGTACCTATGTCACATATAAGTACTGATGAGTTCTTTTATCCTCAGTAGTTTTTATAACTGAAGGCTAAATGTCTCACAAGTACTGAAGTACTTCATCTGTTCTAACTACTGCTGTAGTCACACCTCTGATGCAGTTACAACTACTGCAATCAGTAAAAACAGATAAGTACTGGGTCCTATGAAACAACTGAATCAGCCAAAAAGACTGATGAATGTGTTGAGGACAGATTGAAACAGCTGAAAGCTAAGAATTGACGAAAACAGCTGAAAAGAACTTTCTCTTCAGTCGTTTGTACAACTGCTGTTTCATTTTAACAACTGAAGCAAAACCACGTCTTCAGTAGTTTTTATAACTACTAATGACTAATCCCTAGTCTTCAGTTGTTTACAACAGCTGATGACAAAACCACTGTCTTCAGTAGTTTCATAACTACTGATGACACACACCAAGTCCTCAGTTGTTTCAATCATCTGAAGTCAAAACCACGGTCTTCAGTAGTTTTCTAAACTACTGATGCCTAACACCACGACTTCAGCTGTTTCAACGTCTGAAAAGATAATACCATGTCAACGGTCGTTTAAAACTACTGATGACTAACACTACATCCTTCAGTCGTTCCTTACCGTACCTATATTACCCCTACAACCTTAGCTCTCCATGCTCATCTTCTTCAAACCTAACGTTCCTCTCCAAAACTTCCTCTTCTCCATGGCGTCTATGCAAATTAAACCGCGACACAACTGTGTTGCCTACCTCACTAAATCGCCGATCTGGACTAAGTTCGATCCTGCTATCGATCTTATGGTTCAGTCCCATACAACAAGGCATTTCTTCTGAACCCCGTCTTACATGCCGAATCCTTGAACCAATTTTGGATGAACGTTACTGTTACCACTGAGGAGGAGAGCAACACACCATCCCTCCGGTCGGTCGTCAACAACAAAGAAGTAGTCTACTCCTGTGATAATCCACAAATTCTTCAACTGAATGATGCTACCTCTCCTGCTGGATATCCGAAGGGCACCATAGATCTATCCTTTGCTCAACATGGATATCAAGGCGATCTCAGTGCCACCACCATCATGAAGAAACACTTTAATGACGCTAAGCGCCTGATTTTTCACATGATAAATGTATGTTTGGCCCCTAAGACGTCGTCTTGGGATCAAATGTCCACCAAATGGCAGCAGGTAATGTATTCTATCCTTGAGCAACAACCACTAACTTTTCAGAATAATATTTTCAGAGCTCAAAGATATGGCTCAAAAACAAACTGCCAACCGTTGGATACTTTATCCACGGTTCATAATGGCCATTATTACAGACCAGCTTAATGCTGAGGGACTTGTTGGCTTGGGAGTCCCTGCTACGGCTGTTCTGCCGGAAGTATACTCCGGCACAACTCTGACCGGACACTAAAAATGGCTGCCAAGCTGCGAAAACCCACGCAGCTGGAACCCACAGCCACCACCTCCAAATCCAAAGTCCCCACCAAACCCACCAAAAAGAAAACCAAAACGGCTACTCAGGGAATTGAGTCCCCTGAGGATGCTCCTGCAACACAAACGCAGGATATATCCACTAGTACAAACCCCTAGTGGATACAATGACTCCTCCAGCCACAGCCGCTCAGGCCTCCTCTCACAGGAGCCTGCAGCAACCACCAAAGGGGTCCCTACTTATCTGGGATCTTACTCACTGAGGAGATTGCAATTGAAGAGCACCAACCTCCCCAGGTGCACACTGCTTCTATCCCCTCACCCCAAACAACCGCCCCTCACAGCCCAACTTTAATAGTTGCACAAGTGCTGACTCAATTGCACTCCTCACCCCTCCCCAGAAACCTCTTACTACTGGGAATACCTCTACAATCGAGGGGGAGGAACACAGTGCGCTTGAGAACCCACAGCACAGGGGTTTCCCAATTCTATCTCCTGGTGTAGACAAGGAGCTTAGAATATCTAGTGAGGCTGCCACCTCCTCTGACTCAGCACATGACCAGAGTGAGGTGGTAACATTTCTAAGACCTCACTAGAGGCAACAACTGATGATGGACATTGTCCTGAGGCTGGAAGTCCCCAGTACCAAGCACAAGGGGACATGCACCAACTGGTCTACACCCAGTGCATGTAAATCTGCTCTAAGAGGAGGTCAGCTGATTCAGCTTCGGCTGATGATGACCTGGGCTTCTTCTATGATGTTCTTGCCCAGAACACAATCCTTGAAGAGAAAGTCAGTAGGCTGCAAACCTACTTGACCAACTCTCACAAGGAGAAAGACCATCTGCCTCTATCCACCCACAGATGGCACCTTCACTTGAAGGTTTCCCAAACACCAAGCCACTCCAAAATCAACCACCTGCCTCTGCTTCAGGCCCTACTTCTCAGGAACAGAAACCTCCTGAGCAAATAGGTGCTGTACTCCAAAATACCTCCCTCTCATCACACCCATAATCACTGATATAGTGATCAAAGCCATTGATGAGAGGCTTTCCTCAACATTACAGCCCTTGGTTGATGCTGCTGTCCAAAAGACTCTTTTTGCGGTACAAACCCCTTCCTCCAATGCAACCAAAAAGGGGGAGAGTACTGCAGTGAAAGAAAAGAAGAGGAAAAGAACAGAGGAGAAGAAGGAAGAGAAGCAAGCCCAAGAGGAGGAAAAAGAAAGCAACCTTTGCTCACTTACAAGCGAAAGAGAAGTGCTGATGATCACACTGCTGAAGGAAATCCTTGGAGGAGCTAGTCAAAGAAGCTGACACCACACACAGCCGATCCATGGATAAAATAATGAACAACTCTTCAGGCAGGGGTTGACACAGCCACACTGGATAGTGAGATCAGAAGGTTAGAAGTACAAGAGATACAAACCCGATGGGCAGGGTATGATGCTCTGAGAGAAGAGAGATTGGAAATAATGATCCGCTTTATTGCAAAATACTTGGGAAGATCATTAATGGAGATCCGCGCATGGACCAGGGACAACATTCTGGCTATAGCCACCAGAATCTGTCTGTCTGAGCAATTCCACAAAGGGATTATTGTGGAAGCCCTTGATGAGGCTGGGGCTGGTAAAAGGTTAGAGATGGCTAAACTCACAAAGCGAAACTAACTACAAGGATGCTAGATCAACCTTCCCTTCCACTCACTCAAACAGATCTTATCCCTCAAATCTCCCAACCAACCTCTAAGCCGAAATCCAAACATCCTCATTCTTCAAAACCAATTCCTTCACCAACCCAACCATCATCCAGTGATGTACCCAGAAGGAGGAGAAGGGTGCTGAGGATGGAAGAAGAAGAAGAAGAAGAAGAGGATGAAGATGATAGTCTACCACTCTCTGCTGTTCTGAAGCTACCAAAACCCCGAAGTCAACCCATGATCACACCTGACTCTCAAAGGGAAATGGTCAGAGTCAAGATAGAAGAAGAAGAACAGCAGAAACAGCACGATGAGCAACTGTTGAAGATGGTTGACAAGGAATTTCCTCAGTCATCATCTATTCAAGCCATGAAAGGGCATGCTCAAAGGCTGTACACTCTCAGGCACACCTTTCAGTATCAAAAGGAGAGAGTGAGAGTATGGCCAGACCCCAGGGTGAGTTCTAGAATCCATAAAAGAACTATCCTACACAGATACAACGGCCAGGTACGAAAAACAATAGAGTCTACCATCATGCTGGCCGTTGTAGTCTCACCTTGGGAAATCATTGATGAATTCAGAAAGCTCACCAAGCAAAGAAGACCCCTCAAGCCTTACTAGAAAACAAGATGATTAAGAAGGGGTTGTTATATAAAAAGCTTGAAGACATCCAGAAGAATGAGCTCCAGTTACTCCTTGAAGGCAACCATCCTGATGAATTTGTATATAGGGAGGTAACTACGGTGGAGCTGAAAAATGGCAGGACCATGAAGTACTTATCAGAGTACTATGGTCCAGAGTTCTTCTTCGAAGGAGGAGCAGAAGAACTCTCTCAGGAGGAACAAGTTGTTCTCCTTGAGGCCTATGTTCGTGAGTCATACAGACTCATTATGGGGAAGTAAATCTCATGAACGGGATAACAACTCTGTGTCCAGTTCCCCAAAACAGAGTTCCCATTCATACTCTGCCAAACAAATATTTGAGATTTCTTCCCAGGCCGGAGCTTACATGGGTCATCTTCTCTACTGATCAAGAAGGAAAAAGACCAACATTTTGCCATCAATAAGTGGGAGAATAAATAAGTTAGAGGTTTTGGCTGCATTGGTTCAGGGGGAGTTTGTTGGACCAAAAGAACAATGAGCCAAGATCAGAAAACTCTAAGTCCCACATGGTATCACAACAACTGCTGAAAGCCTCATCAGTAGTTTGACAAGTGCTGAAGACTTCAACAGCTGAAGATCAAGTGCTGAAGACCTCAACAGCTGAAGAACCAAAGTGCTGAAGTACAACAGCTGAAGAACAAAGTGCTGAAGCTAAAGACCAAAGTACTGAAGTACAACAGCTGAAGAGTTTACAAGTGCTGAAGATCAACAACTGATGTACAAGGTCTGAAGACAAAGACTGAAGACATCAGCTGATGGTATCTACTGAAGTCATCAGCTGATGAAACACCTAAGGTCAAAAGTCTGAAGATCAAGTACTGAAGCCTCAGTAGTTGTCACAACTGCTGAAGAGTACTTCTTCAGTAGTTGTGATATCAGTAGTTTTATATTTTTATGTTTCAGTAGTTTTGTAAAACGACTGAAGAGCTTGTTCTTCAGTCGTTGTAGTTTCAGTAGTTTTATATTTTGTACTAACATGCTGATATGTTCTCAGTAGTTGTGAACATTTCAGTAGTTGTTAAGAATTAGTTATTTTTGTATTAGATCTGCCAGTTGTCACTTTCCGTGATAACAGCAGTGATTGTTGCACTCTATATAAGGAGTGACAACCTATTGTAATCTATGGGTGAATGAGTGAATGAATGGAATGAATGATTGATTTGATTAGAAATATTCTACATCTATAAACATTCCTAGAAATCAGAAATATATATTCTCTCCCTATAACCGTATGCGATCTTAATGCTTACAAGTATCGATTGCTTGCTACAATTTGTCTAATTCTAGTTTGTATTCCCCTGCTTTGTATTCTGATACATCAAACTTGTGATCACTGATCCTGTCATGAACCCTTGTTCAATCTACTCTGATTGAACAAGATCCTCCTGTTCAATCCAAAAGGACTAGAGTGGAAACATGGGCTCCCACTCAGTCAGAGGTCTCTCCATCCTTCTGTTTCGACCTTAATTTGGGCTTTGAGTCTCCTCAGTCTCAAACCCAGGAGCCTAATACCCAAACCAACAGCCCTCAGAATGAGTATCTACACTCTTCTGAGCTGCCAACAAGGGACAACCCCACCAGAGGCTCAATGCCTGTAGACATTGACCAAAGTCCCGGGTCAGTAGGCTTAACCTCCCTATCTTTCACTAACCTTCTAATCAAAACTCATGAAGAGATAACATCTCTCCATGGCATTGAAGTTGATCTACCATACCCACTTCAAGATCAATAGAGCCCGGAGAAATCCCTTATCTCTAGCCCCCATCACCAACCAATAACTAAGGTGAGTCCCACTGATGTGGAGGGGACTCATGTAGATTCAGTTGCCACTACAGAAGCTGCCTCAATGGACCTTGTGGACAGTGGTAACATCTCTCAGACTAAATTTACGGCAACCGAACCCTTTGATGACTCTGAAAGAGACATCATTGCGCATGGGAAACCAGGGTGCCAAGAAACCGCATCTGGTGGTGAGGCTAAACATACTAGGTATGTTACCTCATCTCCATGTGATTCTTCAAAAGAAGATGAGGGAAGCAGTCAACTCATTGTTAAAGACCTTCTATCTAAAGTCTCAAACCTGAATCCTTGGTTTGGACTTTAGAAGCAAGGTCTGCCACTCAGCAACTTGAGATTGACAATCTCAAGGCTCAACTAGCTGGGAAACAGACAGAGAGGTCTGTTAGGCATGTACCTATTCAGGTCTCACTGACTTCTTCCTCTAGCTCATCTAGCTCTCAAGATGATGCTACAAAAAAAGGGAAGTCTGTTCAAAGACAAATACATGAGGACCCATAGAGCTGACCTTTAACTTCAACATCTTCTTCTCCCATCATCTCAACAGCTGAGCCATCTCATGTCATTCTTCAGATTGACCCAAGGATGCTCAGTGATCTCTACGTACTCTTCACCAAGTTTCTGTTAAGATCCTCCTTTGAGCAGCCAAGCCATGATGCTACAATGATCTACTTTAGAGCTGAAGAGCTTCAGAGCTGACTGCACCTTCTACCATTGTGGAAGAAGTTGGTCAACCTAAGGTCCACATGTAACCTAAGATTCAATTCGAAGGCGAAAATGGGGACTGATGGCCCAGCAACTGAAACAGTTAGGACAGAATCGGCATCACCTCCAACTTCCGAAGCTGAAGTTAAAGTCTCGGAAGAACAAGCTGAATCTTCTGAATCTGAAATGGAAGTTGCGGAGGGCTGTTCAAAATGTCCGAGGAACTGATCATCACAGATTCAATCCTTGAAATGGCATCTGAGGTGAGCAGTGAGGACTTTCCAATTCTACCTGCATCCCAGACACCATCTCTGCCTCTCTCATAATCAGAAACCTCTCTCCAAGAACTACCACAGTCAGGATCTTCAAAAGACAAAAGAAAAAGGAGGATGACTGCGGAAGAGCTTCAGGAAGAGGAGAAGATTAAGAAACTCAAGAAGAAAGGAAGACTTCAGACTGAGAAGTTGCTAGCTGCCAGTACAAAAGCAGCTACTTCAAATCAGGAGGTTGTCATCAATAAAAGAAGAGAGCAGATATTGACTAGCTCATTGAAATGGGAGCTGCCATGAAGAAACACTCCTACTACCATTAGAGGAGTTGGTGGATCTGGAGAAGGCAACCAGGCTAAAACTTGAGGAAGAAGCCATGTTGGCCTGGAGAAAGAAGAGGAAAAGAAACAGAAGGAAACTGAATTACAGCTAAGGAGAGACAGGGTGAACTTCCTACTCTCCAGGGGCTTTGAGCTTCAAGAACTTTCTCCACACAATGATGACATGATCCTCTGGCTCTACAACAAAGAGCATGATCAAATGGAGAAAGAAAGGAAAAAGCCTGCAAAAGAAAAGGCCAGAGAGAAGAAGAAGAAGGAAGAAGAAGCCAGGGTCACTGCCTCTAAGAAGCTCACTGAGAAAGCCTGGATGAAGGACTATATTCGGGCTCATGGATTCCCTGGAAGGTAGGTGGGTCCTGTGTCTGAAAGGACACTCCAACGGATTGTCAGTGAAATTAAGCCTGACATCCGGATGGGGAAAAGGAAAGAGATGTATAGAAGGGTAAAAGGGATAACCTTCACTGCCACCACCCAACAACAACCTGAACCTTCACCCCTACTGACTGGGTTTGAGTAAGAGTGATATTCTTACTGAGAATTGAATATGATAATCAAGTTAGTGATTGAGTGGCGGAAACAAAGAATCAAAGAACATTCAACGCAAGAAAATTACTCATAAATGTTGTTTGTATTGATATATGAAAGTTGATAAGTTACAGAGAATAATTACAACAAAAATTCTCTATCTATCAGCCGTCACCTCAGTATGAGGTTAACTATTCTATTTATAGGCAGACAAGATGCCTTTACAAAATGACTAAACTACCCCTGATCTATTACATCAGAAACTAGTCTAAGTCTTGATTCGCATCTCTGCTTGTTCATCCGCATTTACAAATGTGGATGAGTAATCTTGATCAGCATTAGTAAGTTGGTCATCCGTATTGGTTAATGCGGATGAAAAAAATACTTGTGCGCATTTGGTTGGTCATCCGCATTTGTCAATGCGGATGAGCAAAGTCTTGTCCACATCTTCTTTTGTTCTTCCGCATTAGTCAATGCGGAAGAGTAACTTGTTCATCAACATTAGTATTATGTCTTTCACATTAGTCAATGCGGAAGAGTAAACATCTGTCCGCATCAGAGTTTTGTCTTCCGCATTAACTAATGCGGATATAACACTTGTTATTTTCTTGGCAGATCTTCATCCGCATTTCATCTTGGACTTGTGGGATTCCAGCTGAGCAATCATCAATTCACCCATTGAGTTGGCATGTATGATCCTTTCAGGGTGCAACATTACTCCCCCTAAGGATTATACAGCCTAGTTTTCCTCAATGTTTAGGAGGTGATTGATGTTGTGATGATTCATTGGGTCTTCAGGAGGTAGTATGAATCCAGCTTTAGTAGGATCTAATATAGCCTTGATCATGTTTACAAAATCAGTTGCTTCTGACATCCTGTCTCTACTTAGCACATGTATCTTGATTCTGCTCATGTTGTAGATAGCTTCCATTGGTAACTTTTTCAGTGAAATAGGTTCCCAAATGGAGATTGTAGAAAGACCATCTCTATGAATCAATAAACTCCTCCCACATCCACTTCAAGTTAACAATATTTCGAAGTTGCAGTGGTGTTTTCTCTTCTTTCTTTTGTCTCTTTTAATATTTATTCTATCATAGCCAGTTTCAACAACTTGATGCATTTCAGAAAGAAGTGCATGTCCTGTTCACCCATTTGTTGTTAATTCCGTGAAGTGCCTAGTATAAATGTAGTGGATGTATGATTCATCAAGTAATCTGACTTCATATCCACTGAATAGTCTTATGTCAGCTCCTTCCTTTCCTCCCCACTTCCTTTCTATCACCATCTCATAGGTTTTCATCATATACGTTAGATGAGATGGGAGTGGCGGAATGAGTACCTAATACTATTTTCCTCTTCAATGATTCAGTTGACTTTACCTTCAACCCAGGGAATACAATTTCCTCTGCTTCCATCTTTTTCTTCTTATCCAGGGGATTAACAAAATGTTTATCTTTTCTCAAGCAAATTGTCTTTAATGAATTGAAGTTGTTTGTTCTTCTGAACATCTTAAGTATGTTCTCAAATTCATATCCCTGAACATAGCTGCATGATTGATCAGTTCAAGTTGAGCTAGCTCCTTCAAATCATGAATCTCAAGGGCGTTTACAGAGAGCTGAGTATCTATAAAGAATTGTACTAGCCCTGAGATTCTCTTCACCATGAACATGTTCCATGTGCTATCATACTTCCAGGCTATTATCTTTTGATCTACCTTGCCCTTGGGAGTAGACACCCCTCTGATCAGTTCTACAGTAGTCAGTCCTTCTTGCAGCTTCAACTGAGATGGTTCTGCAAATCATTCAAGGTATTTGTGGAGCACTGGGGCAAGTAGTTCTTTGTCTTTTTGGTTCAACAACATGTCTTCAGCTGACACTCTGCTTCTGGGTTTGGTCCTTCTCAATTCTTCTTCCAGTTACTTGAGTTTTTCTTTCTTTTCATTGATCGATTGAAGAGTTGCAGCCCTTAAAGAATTTGTCTTCATGTTGGCAATCATTCTTCTTGTGAATCCCTGACTTGAGAGATATTCCTTCATTTCCTTATCAGACATATCATAAGGATCAGGAAATAATGATTCATGGGATGAGGTTGATTTCTTCATTTGAGACAGTTTGTGTAGGGGACCCCTTCTTGGCAGTGCTAGTTCATACCCTGTTGATTTCTTCAAAGATGAATCTTTATGTTTTGGAGTATCCTTTATCATTGCTTTCTAATATTTAGTGTCTATTGTTGCATCAAGCAACAATTTTACTTTCTCTTCCTCCTCCTCATTCTTCATAAGTCATTCCAAACACTTCATTAGGATCATAGCCTTGATTGATCAAAAACATGGCCTAATCATCAAGTCATCAATTTGTGCTTTTGTTACCATGTCTTCCACTGCCTGTTCTTCTTTAATAGGACTGTCCATGAGAACATCCTTTTCAAAATCATATCCACCAGCAATTTCTCCTTCTTCTAGATCAATTGCTCCAGCCAATCTTTTCAACTGAGCTTCTACCTGCTCATGTTCTTCCAAAAGTTCAACAATTGCTACTAAACTTCTTGGTCATATTTTTGTTTCTTTGCTGGTTCTTCTTCAATTATTGGTCTCTTACCTTTGGCTTTTTCAGCTAAATACTTCCTCTTACATGAGTAAGTTTGAAGTTGAGGGCTAGAGGTTTCAGTTTATTCTTCTGGTTCAGGGACCTTTTCAGGTGTACTTGGCTCTTGATCCTTCATTTTACTTTTCTCATTTTCTTTCTATTCAGTTTTAGTTTTTCTTTCCTTTTTTTCATATCTTTCTTTGAGTTCTTCCTTTTGTTCTTCGGTTAATGAAATAGCAGGGACAATTTGCGAGTTAATTCCTTTTCCAAAGGCACTGGTGATTTGGGAATAAAGACAATAGGCTTTGCCTTAGTTCTTTGATTGTTTATGAATTCACAGAAATCATCATCAATGCTGAACTGTTCAGATGCAAAAATCCAGTGCGCTAAAGAGTTCTTCAAATTCACCTTTTTCAGAGTCTGAATAACCAGTGTTTCCAGAATACACTACCATGTCTATACTTTGATCTTTAATCTCAGTTTGACCTTCATCATCTCCTTGTTCTTCATTCTCATCTACTGATTGGTTGTCATCATCATCAACCGTTTCCTATTTTTCTTTCTCATCATCATCCTTCACTTCAGTTCTTTTGATCATCATTTCAAGCTGGATATTCTTTTGTTATGGCTCTCAATTTCCTTTTGATGTTTTAAGATGATATCAGCTTGTTCTTCTATGATGTTTTCTTGTTCCTCCATTACAATCGTTTGTATTTCAAGAGTATCTACATGTCCACTCACTTCTTCTCTTGAGTGTTTCAGTGCAGCTTTTAAATTCTCAATCTCCTTGTCTTGTTCTTTTCTTTCAGTTTCATATTTCTCTTTAAGTTCTTTCAATTCACATTCTTCTCATCCGGTTGTAGGATTCTGTCATTGATGATTCAGCTCTCCTGTTTAAGGTTCTTTCCATCCTTTCCACTTTGAGTAAAATCTCAAAGATTAACTCATCCTTTTCATCAGGCCAGTTGATGTTGGATTCAGCATAGCTCTCTAAAGAAGCAGCCTGAGAAGGTTTTTTTATAGCTTTGGTTTGATTATGATGATCCTCCTCATCAGAATATGATTGGATGATTTAGATGCACTTGTTGATCCTTCTATTCATCAGGGTGATCATGGGATGATGGTAAAGGTTGGTAATGAGAATATGTGATTGGTGTGGTGATATTGGAGATTGATGATGTGGTGATATAGGTGTAGGTTGAGTGGTTATTGGTGGTGTTGGTTGTGAGTTGAAAGTGATGATGGTTGAGGTAATGTTTGAAGAGATGGTTGGGGAAAAGGTGTGGTATTGTTATGGTAATGGAGATGGTATTGGAGATAGTATTGTGATGTTGTGGACTTGGTTAAGCTATTGGTTGTGGGGTAGTTGCGCTATGGTTGTGTAGGTGGTTGAGCTTGACCTTCTTCATGTATTTGTTGAAGCATCCAAGGAAGAAGGGGTGAATGGGCACCACTGTAAAAGTTCCTTGGGTCCTTCTTCTTGATGTACTTATAGGATCTTGCATCATAATGAGGGATTTTAAGCATAGGTCCTTCATTAACAATGTCATGAAATGATTCATTGATTAGACATTGAATGAATCTGGGGTACATCAGAAATTTGTATCTCAACCCTTCTTGAATGTTGGAAATTAGGCCATTGAACACATATGTTGACATATTAAACTGTCTGTTGGTGCAGAGAGCACATATTGCAGAAGATATGAGGACTGGAATGTCATTCTATCCTGTTTTCCTTTTTGACAGATTATGTTGAAACATATGAATTAGGAACCTCCAAGGCAGATCCACTAATCCTTTGACTATCTGTTTTGCTTCATAGCTCCGTTCATAACCAATTTCAGAGAAAATGTGGTTATTTCCTCATCATCTAATTCAAGAAGATCATCAGCATTATCATTGAATTGCAGACATCTTCTAATAGACTCTTCTGTGATCCTCAGAGTAAGTTCATTGTTGATTCTCCCAGTTAGAGTTTTCACTCCATCCTTTTCAACTACTTCAGCTGATTCCTAGAATGACCTGATAGGATTCTCGAAGATTGTTGGTCTTACTGTCATGGCATATGCTACCTTGTGGTAGATAAGAATCTTATCATATCTCGAAGACCTTCGGCTTCAGGCACATCAGGGTTTAGATAACCGCTGACGTTATGGAGCTTGCTCCATGTAAGATTTGTCATGTAATCTGCATAAGAGACATGTGTGTAGTTAACAATTTTGATCTTAAATTTGATTTGATGTGTTAATGTGACTTTGATTTGTTACACATTTTTCTTTTTCACTTTGCTCTGTTTTTCGCAGTAAACATGATTATCAAGGTTTTCAATATCAGTTGAATTCCTATCAATTTATATGTTTATTGAGATTGAAAATGTGTATTGCATCACATTAATGAGTTTGATTTTGGTGTTCTTCAATATTATCTGCTTCATTGTTCGATTTAGGTTAACAGCCCGAGACTTTGGTCTTGTTTCAAAATCTGTGAAGTTATACCTTATCTTCGAAATAATTGTGGTACTGAATCGATGACAAGAATGTTTTAAGAAGAAACACAATAAAATCTTTGAATGTTTATTATGATGATGATGATTGATGGTGGTGTACTGTAGGTTTGCGCTCGTCTCACTATAATTCTCTCAAATTTGAAAAGTATTAAATGACCCGTTTGAATTCCTTTAAATAGTCAAATAATACAATTTGAAAAATTTTATAAGTTTAGAAGCCGATACAGTCAACACTGTAGCAAATGCTGAAGGTTAATTTGTTTAATTTTGGTCATCCGCATTTGTTAACTGTAGCAAATGCGGAAGACAAATTTTGACAATCCGCATTCGGCTACTTTTGGTCATCCGCATTTGTGACTGTAGCAAATGCGGAAGTTTTGTTTCTAATTTTTATTCTATCCGCATTTGTGTACTGTTGCAAATGCGGAAGTTAGACATGAAATTTTTGGCAGTCTGCATTTGTATTGTAGTAAATGCGGAAGAACAACATTGTATCGGCATTGTAACAAATGCGGTTGAGTTGCTTGTTTTATCCAATCCGTATTTGTACACAGTAGCAAATGCGATAGAAAAAAGTCAAAGCATTTGTGAAACTACATCAAATGCGGTTGACAAGTCAACACAGCACTGTAGCAAATGCGATAGAGACCTGTTCATACGCATTTGTTAACTGTATCAAATGCGGAAGAATAAATTTCACCTTCACTTCACACACTAATGCGATAGAGTAAAATCATTATACGCATTAGTTGCACTTCAAAAAATGTTGTTACCTGCATTAGTTACATGCATGGGTTACCTTCAACCGCATTAACTAATGCACTTACCTGCATTACCTTTTGAACTTAATCAAAAGTTAATGTGATTGAATTGATTATTCATCTTATGAAGAGATGTTCTTGATTGATTTTTCTTATGAAGTTGGCTGTTGAGGTTGTCAATTTTTGCTTGGATTGACTTGTATGTCACGACTAATACAAGTTTGCCAATTTTGACAGATCTTGGGCTTATCATGCTTCTAAGAATCTGCATAAGCTGAGATATAATGGTAAAACTTATTGCAACAACACCAACAAAAACTCTTTTTGTTTTGTTTTTCAAAATTAAGTTAATAAACAAAAATTTAGACTTACTCAAACCTTTTAAATTACTCCCCCTAAAGTTTATGTCCACATTTGGAGAAAAACTTTAAAGATTTAAAAGATTTGAATATTATTTTGATTAATATTAATAATGAAGAGAAAAATCTCTTTCTTGGGATCATATCAATCTTACATTACACATGTGCATCCTTTATGATTAAATGGACATGATTATGAATTTGAAGATTAAAGGTATGTTTGTCCTCTTAAACTCATACCTGGTTGATATTTTGATGCAAATAACTTTTATCATGTTTTGGTTGATTTATTATTCAATGTGTACCTCACACACATAAGCATGAAATGATCAACCCTCCTTATACAATGGATGGTAGAACTTTTTCACAACTTTTCTTACCAGGTTACTTAAGTCATGAAATCTTATTTTCACTAATCCTCATTGGGATTCTTTTAATTTGATCCTTTTTCATGTTGATCCACATTGGGATTCTTTTCACTTCACTTTGGAAGGTGATCCATGATAGGATTCTGTTGTTCATTCACTTGGAATCTATTACTTTGTTGATTCATCCAGCTTTTGGATGTGTTCCACATTGGGAATCTTTTGGATCATGACATCTACATTATGTGCAAGTTTCATCAGGACTTTTCTTAGCAAAACAAAGATGAAACATGATGTGGTGAAAGAGATTCATAAAGTATCATTACCTGGTGTGTTTAGGCTATTACACACACATGCATTCAGATAAGCCAATACATACCTGTACTTTGTGATGAGTGTTTTACAATTGAATATGTCTTTAATTCATCACTGCATGTATCTTTTCTTCCAAGTTGAGCCTACCAACATATCTGGTAAGTCATTTCAGTCTTTTACATTTTGAAATTAAGCATAGTGAATGATATAACGACTGTAATTATATCATTTCCCAAAGAATTCTTTTCTTCATAAAACTTGATTTCTCTTTGTGGTTTTTTTGATGTTTAAATTGTTTTTGATGTTTTTCATAGTTTTACTCAAGGTTAATCATGCCGATTGACTGAACCAGAAATTCAAACCTACTAGGTTCAAATGCCTTGGTAAACAAATCAGCTAATTGATTTTTTGTTGGTACTTGAATCAATTTGATTAAACCCTTTTCAACACATTCTCTCAAAAAATGATATCTAATCTCAATATGTTTTGTTTTTGAGTGCTGAACTGGATTATTAGTTATAAAGACAGCAGCTGTGTTGTCAATAGAAATTAGTGTATGCAAAAAGTTAAAACCATAATCAAGCATCTGGTTTTGAATCCAGAGAACTTGAGAGCAACATGCTGATGCAGCAATATACTCAGCTTCTGCTATGGACATAGACACATTTGTTGCTTCTTGCATTGCCAGGATACTAGTCTGGGACTAAGAAATTGACAACCACCAAAAGTGGATTTTCTATTGAAGTTGCATCCTCCATAATCACTGTCTGTGTAGGCATAGAGATTAAATTCTCCTTCCTTTGGATACCATAATCCAAGAGCTGGTTTGCCCTTCAGATATCTGAATATCCTCTTGATTTTTGGATCAGCTTGATATCTAGCACACACACAAACACCAAACATAATGTCAGGCCTACTGGCTGTTAGATACATAAGTGAACCTATCATTGATTGATAGTAAGTGTGATCCACTGATTTGCCTTCAGGGTTAGGTCCAATCTTCACTTTAGTATCCATAGGAGTTCTGATAGACTGACAGTCAGCGAAGTGGAATTTCTTCAACATGGTTTCTACATATTTTGATTGATTGATGAAGATTCCATCTGCTATTTACTGGACTTGCACCCCTAGAAAGAATGTGAGTTCCCCCATAGCACTCATTTGGAACTTTGAATGCATAAGATCTTCAAATTCTTTGCAGAGTTGCTTGTTTGTCAAGCCAAATATAATGTCATCCACGTAGATCTGGACTAACAGCATGTCTTTCCCTCTTATTCTTCTGAAGAGAGTCTGATCAATCTTTCCTCTTTCATACCTATGTTCAAGAAGAAAGGATGATAGAGTCTCATACCACTTTCTTGGTGCTTGATGAAGACCATACAGAGCTTTGTCAAGCTTGTAAACTTGTGAGGGGAATCTGGATCTTCAAAGCCAGGTAGTTGACTCACATAGACTTCTTGAGCAATCTTTCCATAGAAGAAGGCACACTTTACATCCATTTGATAGATAGTAAATTTCATGGATGCAGAAGATGTAAGAAAGATTCTGATTATTTCTAGTCTGGTAACAGGAGCAAACACTTCATCGTAGTCGATTCCTTCTTCCTGAGTGTATCCCTATGCCACTAGTCTTGCTTTATTTCTGATGACTATCCCTCTATCATCAGTCTTGTTCCTGTACAGCCATCTGGTACCGATAGGGTATTGTCCTTTGGGAAGATCTACCAGCTGCCATACTTCTTCCTTCTTGAATTGGAACAATTCTTCCTGCATTGCTTCAATCCAACTATTGTCTTGAAGCGCCTCTTTGATGTTTTTAGGTACTGTTTGACTACAAAGCCGGAGAACAAATACATGTTTGCAATACTGGACTTGCTTCTTGTCACCCTCTCATTAAGCTCACCAATAATGGTTTCAATTGGATGATTACTGTGTATTCTTGTGGTTGGAATGGTGTCACGAGCAATAGTTACATCAAGATTAGTGACATTCAGTTCATTATGGTCAGAGGCACATTCATCTTGTATTGTTGTTGAATTATGAAGATTGTCAACTTCTGTTTGAGTAACTGCTACATCTTCAGCAGCACTGAGGTTGCTTGCATCATTTGAAGTACCTTGAGTTTCTTCTAGATGAGAAGCCTGTTTTTGATTTCTAATCTCACGTGACAAGTCATCTGAGTCAGATGGTACCAGGCTGGGACCTTCTTCAGAAGAAACACTAAGGTTTTGTGACAGATGTCTGATGGATCAGCTTGAAGAGGAACTTCTTCACTCATATGCTCATCAAATGTAGGTGGAATCAATGGATAATTATCTCTTCTTTCTACAGTTGATGAAGTGTCACTTGAATGTATATTTCCTGCATTAGACAAGTGAAATTGGTCAAATGATTTAGTAAATGTGTCAATATCAAACAACCAATCAGGACCATTTGTAGATTTAGGAAACGAATGTTCTTTGAATTGAACATCTATAGATTCATCAATAATGTTCAGTCTAGGATTGAACACTCTATAAGCCTTTGAGACGAAAGAATAACCTAGAAAAAGTCCTTCATCAGACTTAGATGAAAATTTTCCCAAATGATCACGTGTGTTTAATATTGAGACTGGACAACCAAATGATTTGAGGAATCCAATAAATGGTATCCTATGAAAGATCAGTTCATAAGGTGTCATGTTACCTTCTTTAACAATGAGAGTTCGGTTTTGCACAAAGCACGATGTATTAACTGCTTCTGCCCAGAAGGTGATTGGCAGTTTAGCATCGGCTAGCATCATTCTTGCTGCTTCAATCAGTGTTCTATTTCGCCTTTCAGCTACCCCATTTTGTTGAGGAGTTCTAGCTGCACTAAATTGATGAGCAATGCCTTTGGTTGCACAAAACAAACTCATATTTTCATTTTTGAACTCTGTACCTCTATCACTTCTTATTATTTTGACTTTGAGATCAAGCTGATTTTCAATTTTAGTGATAAATTCTTGAATGATTGGGATGCTTCATTTTTATGAAGTAGGAAGAACACCGATGTGAATCGAGAGAAGTCATCAATGATCACTAAACAATATTGTTTCTTTCCCATACTCATTATGAGTTGGTCCAAAAAGATCCATGTGAAGTAACTTCAATGGAGTATTGTTAGTGTTCACCAGCTTGGTTTTGTGAGACGATTTGTGTTGTTTTCCTTTGAGGCACGCCGAACATTGATCAATAAAATTGAATTCCTTTTGAGGAAGACCAATTCCATGGTTTCCTTTGACTAACTTGTTCATATTTTTAAAGTTAGTGTGCCCCAAACATCTATGCCAAAGTTGTGACTCATCAAATGATGCTTTAGACAAAAGACATGTTTCTTCCTTAGGTGATGCAGAACACAGGTTTAAGACATATGTATTATTCTTCCTTGGATTCTTTAAGACAATCCATTCTTCTGGAATCTAAAATCCAGGTTTTAGAATATAGCAGTGAGTGTCTGTAAAGTGAGTGGAATATTTTTTGTCGCAGATATGAGACACGCTTAGCAGATTGAAATTTAGTTGTTCACAGTAATTCACTCTGTCAAAGCTCAGCATCCCATTTGTCACAGATCCTTCTCCTGTAATCCTACCACCTTCTAAATCTCCACCGAATGCCACAATAGTTCTTTGTATGTACTTGAAATCATGAAGGAGGGAACGCATCCACTGTCTACGTACGGTAGGCTATTAAACCTGCGTGGATGAACCTACAAACAAAAAGAACTAATTAGAATAAGGAACCCAAGCCATGATGGTCTTGGGTTTCCTGTTCATATTCATGATAGTCACCTCCTGGTATTTCCCTTAGAAAAGTGATTTAGATGGAGGTGATCTGGGAGACTTTTGATAATGAATTGGTAGCGTCATCTCATCAACATCTACCGAGGATTCAAATGAATAATGAAATCGTTGGTCTCTATTTCTTTGTAAAAGTTTAGCCAAGTTCATTATCAAAAGTTGGTTTTTGCTTAGGAAGTCAAGTTTGTGTTTCATTGTGAGATGATTTCTTTGACCCTTCCTTAAATCCTATGAGTTATTTCTGTCAATTTTTTGATCTAGGTGTCCTAGATTGAGTATTATGAAGATGAGGTCTGACAGAATGCATCACAGTAGATGTTTTTGAGATGAGCTTGTGTTATGGAATTCTCACCCCTTTCTGATTAAAGTAACAATCAGATGTATTATGATTGTTCATGTCACAGATTGAACAATATTTGTTGAAATAGCAATTTTTGGTGGAGTGATTATTCATATCACAGATGGAACAATATTGATTGAAGAAGCATTTATCTATCTTGTGATTGAACATGTCATAAATATCACAATACATTTGTTTGTTTCTTGAATCAGATTTTCTTTGTGTGACTCAACTGAAACTTTCTTTTGATGAGTCACTTTCTTTTCTTGAGGTGATGAATTAGAATCAACCCTTTTAGTAGATTGTTTCACAACACTACTTTTGTTCAGTTGTCTGGGTTGTTTCTGTTTCTTCAACCTACTTCTCACCTCTTTCTCAAACTGGTCAACATGTTCTTTGTTACAGATATCAAACCCAACTCCATGCCTTAACCTTGATGACTGAGGGTCTGATGAAGTTTTAGGGGTTGAAGTCAGTTTTACAGTTGGTTTCTTTTTCAGTGAATCCTTTTCTGATTTTCTTGAATTTTGTGGAGATACAATCTCATTATCAGAACTACTCTCAGTAGTAGGTTTCACTGTTTTGATATATTTCTTTTTGCCTTGTAAAATAGATGGTATGAATTTTATAAAAGGTACAATTGCTTTTATAGGTCTTGATGGTTTCATGACATTCACTGTCTTGTCTGAGCACTCTTTGATTTTGATTGGGTGTCCTAACTTGATTTTATCCTCATTGGTATCAAAATAAACATCAGGTTTGTTTTGAGGATTTTTCACTTGTTTCACTACTGATTTGGGTTCCATAGTTTTAGGTTCGATTGATTCAAAGAGTGAGACAGAGTCAGGCATGACAGTGTAATTGTTATTGTATGGTGGAGGACATGAATTATACCCAATCCCTGACATTCCTTTGGATCCTTTTGTGAATCCAACATCTCTTGCAGCTTGACTGAAGACATTAAAAACTTTTCAAGTTTCACTTCAGTCATAGATTGTTGAGCTTTAGCTTGAGCTAACTTTTCAGTAAGTAGCTCATTTTCAGCTGCAAGATTTTATTTCTCATCATGCAATTTTTCTATGTGAGAAATGAGAGATTTGATTTTGATTTCAAATCTTTTTAGTTCTCTCTTCATCATTTCTGACTTCACTTTTTCTTCTTTAATTTTATTTGCTAGTTTATGATTGTGTTCTTTATTCTCTTGTAATTCATTTATGCATTTCTCACTACAAAGTTTAGTTTTTACCTCAGTAGGCATTGAAAATGGTCCATCATTGATGTGAGCCATAAGAGCATGATTCTGGAATTGAGGCTTGACTTCCTCAGCATACAACTCTAGTCACATATCCCATCTTGTTTGATCACAAGGGCACTGTTAGAAGGCTGACTGCTTGCATGGGCTTCATTAGTCAGTTGTGGTTGGTTCTGGCATGTTTGTTGATGATGAGAATAATGGTACTGCTGTTGTTGATTGTTTGGGTGATAGATTGAATTAGGTTGTGATGTTGATTGACCTGGAGAGTTCCTTGAATGTTTGTTTCTTTTAGGAGCATTGCACTCTCTTGAGAAATGGGCAGTCATGCCATAATTGAAGAATTTTACCTTGGATTTTTCATATCCATGTTTTGTGTTCTTATTCAGGCTCAACTTTCTTCCTTTTGTGAAGAATTTCTTTGCTCTCATGGCAATCATTGCCATTTTCCACTGTAGATCCATGTCCTTAACATCATGAGGATCTATTTCTTCTAAGTCTTCCTGAATTAGGTGGCCAGAAGTGAGTCTTCCCCCTAGATATGCTTCAAAACTTGCAACAAAGGCATTGTAAGTTGCCTTTTGCTCTTCTGATTTTAAGTCTTCTAGAGAGGTTTGAGGTGTAGTGGAGACTTTTGGTGCTTGAGCTGAAGTTGAAGGGTGATTGAATGGTGGAGATGCAATGAACCCAGTATTGTTCATTTGATATCTTGATGAGATGAAGTCATCTTCCTCTGTGATGAAAGCATTTTCAACAGAATGTGATTTTGAAGGGAATTTGTAGGCTTCAATCACTCTTGGTCCACTCAGATTTCTGCTTCGTTCATCAAGTTCCAAAGATTCAATCTTGGCTATCATAATGTCTAGAGTGGTACTCTCAAGATCAAGAGTATTTTTCAGCATTGTGACATTTTGCTTCCAGCTTTCAGGTAGACTGTGAAGCATTTTCTTGTTAAGTTCTTTAATGTTGTATGAAACACCCATAATTTCCAAATCATTGACCAACTATACAAATCTGTGCATTGTTTTGATATGGATTCTCCTTTGGTGTGAGGGAAGGTTTCATACTCATTGACCAGCTTGTCTTTGTTAATTTCAGCAACCTCACTGCTACCTTCACACATAATTTTGAGAGCATCCCAAACAGCTTTAGTAGTTCCATACATTTCCAATCTTTTCCGCACATCCATTTTGAGTGCTTGAGTCAAAATGAGTATGCTTTGAGATTAATTTTGATTTTTTTATAGTCATCTTCATCCAGAGTTAAGTCTTTAATTGGTATTCTAGCAGTCTTGTACAGTGTAGCTTGAGCTGTTGAAAGAGTAAGAGGAATATGTGGACCCTTACATATTGAGATCCAAAAGTCGGGATCTACACCTGTGATATAATTTCTAAACCTTATTCTCCATTGTTTAAACTCAGATTTGTGTTTAAAAATGGGAGGTTTAGGTGTATGACCTAGTGTTGGGTATTCTACCTTGGAAGAAATTGAAGATTTCAATATTATTGAAGTTGAAGACTTGAAGCACAAAATCAACAAAAATATTAGCCTAGGTTTGCTTTGTAATTATGTAAATACTAGACTAGTATATATATTAACACATATTATCATTGTAAAGTGTGACTAATTCACCACTTGTTAGGGTGAATTAAGTTCATCATCAACTACAATATATCATCATCCTTCAAGGATGATGATTTCAACAATATATCAATGAACATCAAACATTAAACACGTTGGTGTCATTCATCGTGTTCATCAATATTATATTCTTCATCATGTTCATCATTATTATATTTTGGCATCTAATCATTAAGTTCTTGTCTTTAGCAATATGAATCCTAAGATCCATGCTCATTGTTCCCGTTCATATCGAGAACACACAATTGGTATCAGAGCTGGAGTTGATGGATTTATATTGATTTTGATGAGATTTTATATTTAGTTTGCTGTATTGAAGATTAGAAGAAAACAATACAACAATCAATCACACAATTGGTTTGCAGCTGCCTCAAGTTTCAATCAAGTAGGGTTTTCGGCTGCCTCAATCAAGGTAATTAGGGTTTCTCTTGCGAGCCAAATAGAAGCTACTTTGTGGGGTTCTTGCAGCCGAATGAGGCTGAAAATGGGGCAGCCAAATGCCATTTGCGGCTGCCAAAGCAAGGACCAAAATAGGGCTGCCGAATGAAAGCTGCATGCGAATTACTGCTGCTCAATTAGGGCTTCCCTTGCGAAGAAAAAGTTGTTGCTGAATAGGGGCTGCCAATTAGGGTTTCTGGGTGCCAAATAGAGACTCTTGCGGATTAGGGTTTCTTGCGGATTAAGGCTGCTCCCGAACCAATTGTGGCTGCCGAATTAGGGCTTCCTAATTAGGGTTTGCGAAAGAAAGAGAAGGGGCTGCCGTAGGTGGACTTTGTCGGCCACATTAGGGTTGAAAAATTAGGGTTTGCAACCTAGGGTTGCAAATGGGCTCGAGAACACAATTGGGTTTGTTTCTTGGGCTCCATCATTAAACAAAAAAACATTAGTTGGAATTGGGGTCAAGCGTTAAAGATTGGGCTTATGATCAACAAAACAAATTTGGGCTCCATTATTAAGCAAAAACATTAGTTGGAATTGGGCTCAAGTGTTGAAGATTGGGCTTATGATCAACAAAACAAATTTGGGCTTTGTATTCGGGCTCTCATCAACAAAAACAAGTAACATTGTTACACAATATAGTGGTACCAAAGTTTTGAAGACCTCGCTTCCGCATCAACAATAATATTTCTTAACTTTGGAC
The DNA here is from genome assembly GCA_025506515.1 of Flaveria trinervia. Classification (NCBI taxonomy): domain Eukaryota; kingdom Viridiplantae; phylum Streptophyta; class Magnoliopsida; order Asterales; family Asteraceae; genus Flaveria; species Flaveria trinervia. The sequence goes on from CM046447.1 coordinate 28,475,691, forward strand.
AACTATTGAACAAAAACAAGATCAAGCTTCAATTCACATTGGAAATCTACAATTTAGGGGGAGTATTGTTGGGTATTCTACCTTGGAAGAAATTGAAGATTTTAATATTATTGAAGTTGAAGACTTGAAGCATAAAATCAACAAAAATATTAACCTAGGGTTTGTTTTGTAATTATTGTAAATACTAGACTAGTCTATATATTAGCACATATTATCATTGTAAAGTGTGACTAAATCACCACTTGTTAGGGTGAATTAAGTTCATCATCAAGAACAATATATCACCATCCTTCAAGGATGATGATTTCAATAATATATCAATAAACATCAAACATTACACACGTTGGTGTTCTTCATCGTGTTCATCATTATTATATTCTTCATCATGTTCATCATTATTATATTTTGACATCTAATCATTTAAGTTCTTGTCTTTACCAATATGAATCCTAAGATCCATGCTCATTGTTCACGTTCATATTGGGAACACACACCTAGTTCAGAGTAACTATTAGAATCCATGTTGATTTGTGAAAGTATAGATTTAGTTGATTTTAAGATTGATTATGTTTGATGAGTCCAACTTGTTCAAGCAGTTCTTTCGAGGTTGAGAATGAGTATTCTTTCTATTTGACAGGAGTATTTTTGCTGTTTGCTAAGTAGAGATGATGATATCTAGTACTCGCAACTTGATTATCAGGTCAATCGAGTTCTATTCAGTCTGTGCGCAGATCTGAAAGAGAATCGAGAGCCAAAGCTCTCATACCAATTGACTGGGTTTGAGTAAGAGTGATATTCTTACTGAGAATCGAATATGATAATCAAGTCAGTGATTGAGTGGCGGAAACAAACAATCAAAGAACATTCAGCGCAAGAAAATTACACATAAATGTTGTTTGTATTGATATATGAAAGTTGGTAAGTTACACAGAATAATTACAACAAAAATTCTCTATCTATCAGCCGTCACCTCAGTACGAGGTTAACTATTCTATTTATAGCCAGACAAGATGACTTTACAAAATGACTAAACTACCCCTAACCTATTACATGAGAAACTAGTCTAATTCTTGATCCGCATCTCTGCTTGTTCATCCGCATTTACAAATGCGGATGAGTTAATCTTGATCAGCATTAGTAAGTTGGTCATCTGCATTGGTTAATGCGGATGAACAAATACTTGTGCGCATTTGGTTGGTCATCCGCATTTGTCAATGCGGATGAGCAAAGTCTTGTGTGCATCTTCTTTTGTTCATCCGCATTAGTCAATGCGGAAGAGTAACTTGTTCTTCAACATTAGTATTATGTCTTCCGCATTAGTCAATGCAGAAGAGTAAACACTTGTCCGCATCAGAGTTTTGTCTTCCGCATTAACTAATGCAGAAGATAACACTTGTTATTTTCTTGGCAGATCTTCATCCGCATTTTATCTTGGACTTCTGGGATTCCATCTGAGCAATCATCAATTCACCCATTGAGTTGGTATGTCTGATCCTTTCAGGGTGCAACACCTACCATTCACCATTAAACCTGAACCTTTCACCCGTGAACTCACATCACTACCCTCACCTACTCCCTCACATCAACAACCCAAACTTCCTATCATCCAACCAAAACACTAGCCAAAACCTCTAAACCTAAACCTTCCCAATTACCATCCAGACCATCCCCTCAGCCTTCTCAATATCTCTACCTTAAGGAGTTTAAGGAAATCAAGATGAAGCTCGTGAACTGCACTACTCTAAGTGAAGTCTCTTGTGTAGAAGACTCTGTCAACATCACCTATGTTGACGGCTCTTCAAGTTCCCTCATAAGAGATAAATTCCTTGATTTGCCTAGAGGAACTTTGGACCAGGCTGCGAGACTTCTGGGACTCAACTCCGACTCTTTGAATGATGAAGAGAAGAATCTCAGAAGGAAACTGGTGACTCTGCTGGATACAAAGAAAGAGGACAAGATTCCCAGTCAGTCTCTTGTGCCTAAAAGGAAGATAATCCAGTGGAGGTTCGATGAACCTTCTCATAACTTTGTTGTGGAAAGAGAGAATGGTGAAGTCAATAGACTCAATGTAACCTCTCTGCTACACTCCAGCAGGTTTGACATTGCTGAGCTAGCAGAGAAGTCATTCTCCAACCCCTCCAACTCTGAAACTACTGCACTCATCAGAAACCGTCTCAGCAGTCTTCATCTAGCTAAATTAACTGCAAAGGCAAAGATTGAAGAAGAGTTGAAGTTGAGAAGAAAGGAAGACAAGGAAAGATCTCCTACCAAAGGTACTGCCTTTCTACAGATGGTGGAAGGTCTTGAATTGGAACCTATAGTTCGATGGGAATATGACTATAGTTCCCATTAACTAACTCTTTTCAGAGGGCAACAACAAAGGGTACATGTTATTCAAGGTGACAAACTGGATTTCCTGTCTACTAAGGATCTGTACAAAATTCTCATCAGGGAAGAACAAGGAGACAGGCAAATATATACTCTCCTTGGTGCTGAAAGTTTTGAGAAGTCGAGACAAGTGAAGTTTTGGTAGCATCAGCCTAGGGGAGTTTGTTGGATCAAGAAGAAGGCTAATGCAACCAAAACTTTGTCACTTAAAGTTATTTTGATGCTGCATGCAAAAGGCTTCTGAAGCTTAGCATGGAACTTCTGAAGGTTGTAGAGTTCTTCGAAGACAAAATGAAAGATCAACATCCAAAGACAGAACTCTAATTCCGAAGACAAGTGCATACTTCCGAAGTTCAAGACTTAGAAGAATAAAGTAAAGATACCTTCCATAGTATGATGAAAAGAAGAAGTCTCCAAGCCTTGGAAGAAGCAGTCTAAACCCGAAGTATAAGTGGCTTCGGAAGTACTAACTCTTCCGAAGCCATTTAACCTTCGGAAGACAATGCTATGAACCAGTGGACACAAGTATGGTCTCTCACACTATGCTGCAGACTTCTGATACAGCATGGCTTCTTCCTAAAGAACCATGTTGTTGACCATACTTTATTCTACTGTTCACCTTTTCATGATAGTACATGTTACCAACTTTAGTTGGTGACAAAAGGTAAGTTAGGGACATGTCCTGACTACCAAATCTCAGATAAGACTTTATCCGAGATACCTTAATCTTTAGTCTTGTAGTATAGACTTTAGCTATAGGTTCCCAGCTGGTATCAAAGTATATCCTGCTGTAGATAGTATTATATATAGGTTCTCCTTGTAATTCATACACATAGAGATCATCTGCTTGTAAGAGTCTTTTATTTTGAGTTGAGAATCAATATATAAAAGTATCTTGAAAATTATCTTTCTGTGTTGTTAGTTACTTATATATTATGATCAACTCTTATTGATTCTTCATATATCCGAGTGTTGTTGTAGGTGAGTTTGAGTGAAAACTCTATGCTTAAGTGACAAACACCGATCCTGCAATTTATAACATTCATTATAGGCATGACTATTAAACAATTAGTATTTGGTACTTACCAGAGAAGCTTTGGTTGAATCAACCATCATAGTAGAGTTTGACTGTTCGGGTGCTGGTGATTCTGAACATGTTGTTTTGAGGACTTCTTCATTTAGGCGATTGACAACATTCGTAGTTTCTTCATTATTACACGTCACTAGTTCTACTGCGATTTCACATTCGCTTGCAGAGTCATCATCCATACCCTCAACACAAGCAATGTTGGATTCCCCTGGAGATACAAACCAAAAGGTCCAATCTTGCCCTTCGTCTTCTTATGCAGTTAAGGCTTTAGTATCTTTGCTTGATGAAAAAGCTTCACTTGTGGGTTTGTCTTGACGATTGAATGATGAGAAAGGATTTCCATTACCTGTCTTCTTGGGCTTTACACTTTCACGTTTGAAGTGCCCCTTTTCACCATAATTAAAACAGGTAACTTTGGTTTTGTTGAAACCAAAAGTTGTATCCTTTGTGGCTATCAAGTTCTGTCCAGTCTTCTTCACGAACTTCTTGGCTCTTCGAACAACACTTTCCAACGCTTACATAATGTCCATTCTTTCCAATTCATTCTCGTCCACCTGCTCGTAATCCTCCTCAGCCAAATGTCAATTTTCGATCATTCCAGCAACTAGACCATCATAAGAATCAACAACCGTAGCTAAGAGGTCCATATGCTCCTTTGCAACCTCCACAATGATATTTTCGAGATTCTCGGTCTTCAACTTTGTAGCGTTTGATTCAGGTACTCTATATTGGGTGCTAGATGACCACGACATTTCAGATCCTGAAGTGGTGGCTTGGGGAGGAGCTGCCTAACTTGACACAAATGCAGTTTGAAGTAGTGCTCTTGAGCTTTTTGAGGTGGAAGTTAAATTATACACAGACGGGTTCTGATCGTAAGATCCTTTCGGAGACCTATACTTCATCCTCAGTTCCTCCTCCCTCAGTTTCAAGATGAAGTCATTTATGTCTAATTTTGCGAGTAAATTATTCCGTCTCAAATTAGACACAAACGAGTCCCACTTCTCTGGCAGACCATCGGCAAAGCTTGATACCTTATCTTCCATTGACGTTGTATCCCCATGAGCATGCAACTCCCTAATTAAATGGTAGAATCGGTCTATGATATCATCCAAGCTCTCCTTACCCATCGATAAGAAGTTATCGAACTCCTTCTTCAAAGCCTTTCCTTTAGAGCTTTTAACAACGCATTCCCATCGTATCGTTTTTCCATAACCTCCTGTAATTTCTTTTTCTGATTATTCTCAGAAAATTGGTGGAATATATCCTTAGGTATCGACTAAGTCAACACAGCATACACCTTTTTCTCAGCATTGTACTTCACCTTCTGGCTATCAGTCATGCCACCTAGAGTATGTTTGACGCCATCAGCACCAAGCGGCATACTATAACCAGTCTCGATTGATTCCCACAGATTTGGATCAATACCATTTAGATAAATTTCAAACCTTTGCTTCCATTGTGGGTAATCGTCTAACGTGATAAGTTTAGGCGGCTTATTGTGATTCCCAAACTCATTTTCCAGAAGTAACAGGTTCTGGATACGCGAGTCCCTACCTGTAGTAAACGCAGAGTACTGATCTTCCGTTTCTTTAAACTTTGAGAGTTAGAACAAACTGTTTCACTGGGTGAATGGAGAGATGTGAGTGGGTCAATCGTGTGAATGGAGAAGTCCGAATGAATCATCGTGCGATTGAACAAATGCGGATGAGCCAACCGTGCAATTGGAAAAATGTGGATGAACAGTCGTGCGATTGAACCAATGCGGATGAGTCAATCGTACGATTGAACAAGTGGTGATGGACAATGTGAATAGGGTGTTCAATCATAGTAATAGATGGGTGACTGAGTTCAATCGTGCGTATGGGAGGGGCGATTGAGTTCAGTCGTGCGATTGAACCAATCGTGCGACTGAGGCTGCTGGATTTGAAAATTCGAAGGTTTTTGGTACTTTGACAGAAAAATACGATTTTTCACGAACCCTAATCTACCGTAAGCCAAAAAAACGTGAGCTTTTAGATCTGGAGATGTCAAAAGCATTGTTTTACTCAAAAAGATGGTGGTTTTCAATGAAAAAACATTTTTTATACACCAAAACGATTGAATCACACGCAAAATCAAGAGCCAAAGCTCTTATACCACTTGTTAGGACCGTTTATGTATGGAGTACTAACTGATTTTGAGCGTATACCAGATCAAATAGTGCAGAATCCTATTTGATTGGTAATCCAATCAGGGAGAACACAATTTAGATCAATCTAATGAGTAATGAAACGTTATGAATGATCAGAACATGATCAAATGTGATCTATGAACTTGGAACAGGTTTTCTTGAGTCTCTGGACGGCTAGGGTACGATTATGTGCGTAGGTATTCGAATTGTTAAGTTTTTCCACGAATTAGGTGGTATTTATAGGTTAGGGTTTGTCAATCATAAGACTGAACCATTAGCAAGGTTCAGTCGTGCGACTGAATCATGCGATTGATTCATACGCACGACTGCAGATTCAGTCGTGCGACTGAGTCAATCTTATGTCTCAATCGTGCGACTAAAGCAATCTCCTGGTTCAGTCGTGCGACTGGTCCATTAGCATGAAGTATTCATGCGTATAGTCCATTTGCATGAGAACTTCACACGACTAAATTTGAACATGTTTCTCAATCATTATTGACTAAGAATTATGTTCAACAACCACAAACCTATATAGTTAGTTCACTATAAGTTATCACATAATAAACAATGAAATATTAAACATTATAAGAATCAACCACATATTGTATTTCATTCATACCCATTCAATTACATATATGTAAGACATGATTGACATTTTACATTAAGCTCCTAAACTAGATACACATGTATCAACAGCTACTCACTACCTCCAGGTGAGTTGTAGATCCGTTTTGTATAAGTTTTTTGTGTTTTGGGGCTATTATACATACTACATATACATTTTTAAATCACAAAGATTTTAGAGGTTTTAACAGGAAGATCATTTTTTCTATGACAAAATATGTTATATAAATGTTAAGAAATAAAATTTATCCACCCTAGCCAAGCAGCTAGGCCCCGGCCAGGGGCGTTGCCCCTTGGACTCCACTAGGAGTTGCTGCCCCTAGGACCCCGCTGGAGGGGCTGCCACCCCCGCACCCCCGTTGTCCCGTGGAAGGTCGGTTATATTTTTATGATGAATTGTACTTGGTAATGTTATGTATGAATGTGTTATGTTGACCTTATGTTCCTATTATGTATTATTTCGTGGCTTACGAGTTATAATTATGAAATGAACAAAAAGTATTATATAGTATAAAATAGAATTAATGATAATGATAAAAGAACATAACGAAAGAATGAATGTGTGCATTAATGGAAGAACGAATTTAAAATAGTCTTGTAAGCACTGTAAGGAGGCTCACACCTAATGAAAGGTGTTAGCTCAACGGTGTGCAGGTTAGCTACCCTAGAAGGTTGCAGACTCGGGTCTAATCCTTGTGATTGACCATATGTATCGGACCCTTGTCGCTTGGCCTAGGTACTGGAGTGAGCTTCATGCACAATGTCGGGGTATAGCACATGGCATTGTTATATATAAACACACACACACACACACACACACACACACACACACACACATATATATATATATATATATATATATATATATATATATATATATATATATAATATATATATATATATATATATATATATATATATATATATATATATAATATATATATATATATATATATATAATATATATATATATATATATATATATATATATATATATATATATATATATATATATGTATACTAGTCGGGACCCGCGCGATATAGCGACAACGTCAATAAACAACGTGGTACTCAATTTCAATTAGTTTATCAATCCTCTCATGATATATTATATAATCTTTTCGAGACCCCTAACTAAAAAAGTAAATAATGAACTGTTAATCTTTCTACATATTGGGGGAAAAAATATAACTACCACAAGTAGCCAAACTTTTTTAAACTAAGAAAAAATTAAAATGTGCATCCAAAACACCAATTTATTTATAAAAAATTAATTTCTCCCTCACATCTTAGGTAGCAAAAATCATAGACACATTTTTTAGCAATAAATATCAAATTCAAAAAGATGTTGAACACATGAATGTATAACATTTGGTATCTCCTTTCTAAACTTTAAATTGCCAAAAGCAGTAGTTGATTAGTCATTTACATAAGCACATTACAAGATAACATTAACATCATCACATGATAAGATAATATGTACATCTGCTGGTGTGTTTCATCTAACTTTAGCAGATTAGTAACCCCTAGTCAAATCAATCAATTGTAAGTTTAAATGCCTAAAGCTATTTGGATAATCAATATTTTAGGTAGACTAACCTAAAGTAGCCATTTTATACATGTTATAGTTCTTGTTATTATTCTAATTTGGTGCCCAAACCCCACTCATTCCATTTTCGTTAAGGCCTAACCCAAACAACTAATGTACATTAGTCACTATGGGCAAGTCATATCTCGTTTTCAACTCTTTGGGGGAAAAAAGGTAATAGAAAAGGATAGGCCACTGCAGCCTTGTTGATAACTACAAAACAAGAACCTTCTATAAAGCAGCCTCATTAATAAGTGGCCCATGTAGAATAATATTAAACCCAAATTAAGTATTGTAATTTTAATAAATACTATGGTCAAATTATTTTTAAGTACTAATTGTTGACAAAGTTTATAGTTACATGTTAATTATTTTCATAATACAAAATGATTACTTTAATCTTTGTAGTAGAATATATGAACTGATTTTGTAAACCACACCCTCACTAAGTCTGCATAACAACAAGGTTGTCTTTTTTTGGGATTGTATCACATATTTAACCACCACACTATCATTCATCATCACACTAAAGATAAGGTAAGGAGTCAACAAAATTTTAAAAAACCCAAATGTAATGGAAACTAAAAAGCAGCCAATTTAATAAGTACAGGGATTATAAAAATACCACTCTCAAGTTTCCAAGTGTTCTTGGAGAGATCGTGAGTTTGACTCCACAAGCCTTCAACATAAGGCTATGAACATAAATTACACATGAGTGGAATGTATAATTGTCTAGCCCATTTGCTCCCTTTCCCATTCAGATTTGTGGTCCAATTTCCATATCAGATAAAAAAAATGCACTGACGTTGAACAAAATTAATATGTGGATACAAAGATGAGTAAAACGTAAAGATCATCTACTACAACCTTCAACTCTAGAATTAGTTGAAACTTTGAAGGTGTTCACTCGAGTAGAAGTGCTCCATATATATTTGCTAGAGAATCAATACAAGATAATATAACATGTATGTAATAAAGTAAACACCTATGTGAAGGCTATTAAAAAACATATGTAAAGCATAAGTTTCTCAAAAAAATAGTGTGACCTACATACTTAAATATGTTATTTCAGCTTTAAAACCCATAACACCAGTTTGACCAGTATTAAGCAACATGTGAAGGTACGTTAGGATGGTTAATTTTATCAGGAAACTCTCGAGTCTCCAAACATATCCTATATGTGCTTCATATACATATACACCTTTCTCCTATCATTTTTTTCTAAACATTTTAACAAAATACATGTTTCTCTCATTTTTTTCTAAAACATAATCATCATCAAACACAAGAAATTAGCCTATTTTTTAAGGTTATGATTGTGTAACAAAGGCATTACATACTTGAAGAATGAGTAAGTGTTGAAGAGCATAGGTTTGTTCCCGCCCATGACAGCTCGACATCTCCCGAGTTTTAGCAAAATGCTTGGAAAGCACATGTTAGAATAATATTTGATTATATTGAGACTGTGATAATCACTTTGCATGATGGTGAATGTCCATTGGTAAATAATTAACATTAAAATATAATAGAAAATGAGCAACATCCATCTGATCATCATTAGCAATACCTCTGACTTCAAACTACTAAAAAAACCATTTACTTCATAGTATTGAAGAGAGCTTCATTGAAGCATTTAGTCGAGCAATTTACATGCTAGTAACATAAAATTCATTTTGTAATGAGAACGATTCAACTTTCTCAAATGCATTAATCAACGGCATCTCAAAGATTACATACCATTTTAGCTCAAAAATTTGTTTAATTTGTATATAAACCTGTTTGAACCCATATGAATCTTCAATTTTGAATTTGAATTTGGTAAGTTACAATACAAAGACAGAAAGACCATAATAAAAAGACATAAAAAATACCATCGATAGATATGAAGCATGTTTCATAAAATTTATGGCCGGTGTTCTTAACAAAGCTTCATCATGTTTCAGAGAATCTGCCTGTTTGTATTGAAAAGAGGATATCCATTCAAAATGTTTTGGTTTCCCGCTATGATTGTCGGATTTTTGGGGAATAGATGAGGCTGAAGAATAGCCTGTGGAAAGACTTTGAATTTCTTCTTTCATGTATGCCTCAATATGAATTAAGAAGCCAAGAAACGAAACATTCTTCTTTTAACATGCAGTGAAGTTGGAGAAGCATGATGCAAACTGGTTAGGGCTTGTAGGAAGGTGCCAAAGCTTCAAAGGTTGTAAATTAAGCTGAAAACCTTGTAAAACTCTTAATATTAAGAGTTTTGTGAAAAAGACCATTTCGTCCTTCCTATATGCTTATTATATGTTGTAATATATATATATATATATTCCGTAATGTAAGTACGAATGATGAAGAATATATGAAAGATAAGTACGGAAGGCAACGAATGAACGAATATTAATGATGACGCATGATGATGAATGATGATGAAATAAAATAATAATATTATCTATGTGTACGTATGATGTATGATCATGTGTAAAAGTAAAGAAAGGTTTTGAAAGAATGTAAAGCATTTTAATTACAAAATTAGAACTCAATCGACATCACTGATTTTCGTATGTTTAATAGTTAGCACGTGATGATTGCTGAGGATGGTATGAGCACAACTACTTAGCAAGTTTTTGGGGTGGCATCTATTTTATGTTAAATGATACTTTTGTGATGTAATGCAAACAATGAGATTTTTGTAACGGTTAACAATGATTGTATTGTCTTGTAAAAGTGGTCATTAATATATGAAATGGTTTATTAAGTATTCTGTTGTGATGTTTTAGCAAATGTAAATGCATGTTTTAAATTTTATTTGTGATGGTTGTTCAACTATGTGCATCCCGGGAATGGGGCCATACAACATTGAACCGAAATCAAACATGAATGGTTGATGTTTTTAAACCAAATGAAACACTAAGTATGTGTTAGATGACCTTAATCAAAGTTATGTAACCTGCTGATTGATATAATTTGATTAAGTGTTCATCGGGCTCTAGAACAATACATGGTGTTCATGCCAAAATCAACCAAAACTTGATTTTTGATCAACAAAATTGTTAAATTAAGTTGAGATGCGTTTTAAATATTGAAACATGTTCAAAAATCAGTTACAAATAAACATAGATAGTTAATTTGGCATAATATTCATCATAGCATCATTAAACGTATAAGCATTCAATGCACATTTAGTGAAAGTGTTAACTTTAAAAAGTCAAACCAAAATTATCAACTTGTGTGTTATAAAAACTAATCAATGTGCAAAATAATACAATCAACACTTTATGATAAAATAAACATCATGCAAACCTATTTGGATGAAAACAAATTGAATCAAACAACTTTTTTATAAGTAAAATCAACAAACTGTCGACTTTGTCTAAGTCAAACTGACTTTTTGATAATAACACTTAAACATCCAATCACAAATCAATACAACAACATATTTATCATTACACAACATTATGAGACAAGTAACACTAGAATTGTTCATTGCAGATATGCCAAATCTAATATTTGTTAGATATCATAATTAGTGTACATTTCTTGACACTAAGTCATCCATGGCAGAGAATTACGGAGATATCATTCAAGCTATTAGACAGACTAGACTTTTTCATGCTATGACAGCAAGACTAGAGATCAATGAGGATCATATAGTCCAATTTTAGACACATGCTTATCTAAAGCAGTTGAATGATTGGCAAGTAGTGGTATCCACTACGCATGACAATTAGATCACAATTTCAGAAGATGTAAATGGGAGAGTACTGCATATTGGTGATGAAGATATTGAAGGTCCAGTGGAATTTGTTGAAAACTATGTAGTTCAGGTTTTCAAGCAGATAGGATACACTAGTACCTGAAAGAAAACAAATCATCAAAATCAGACATGTGTGTCCAATTTAGATTCCTTATGCACACATACCAAAAGACCATGTCAAATAGAAAGACTGGATGGGATCCCACTTCCATATGAATTTCCTTAGCAATAGCACGTATCATTGCTAGAAGGCCTGTCAAATTTTTTGCACAAGTGCTAAATGGAATGATATACAACTTAGTAGAGGTGAGGAACAAGTACTTGATGTTTCCAAGATTCCTTTAGATGATTATTGATGATCTTTTGCCAAACATACTAAGAGATGGTGCTATCCTTCAACGAGTTCATTTCAATGAACATGTCTTCATAAGAATTAACTCAAGTTTGTATCATGGAGAGGAAGTTCAAGTACCAGCTCACATGATTGACTATGATCTTCCTATACCAGACATATTTATGAGGATTTCAGGACAAGGTTAACCTCAAATGATGTTCAAAAATATGATTCATCAACAACCAATTATCCAACAAGACCTAATCATACAAGAAGAGCAAGCTGCTCATGAACCAGAAACAATCATGCATCAAGAACAAGCATAAGAAGAAACACAAGAACAAGAACATATTTATTTTGAACATCACATGCCTTCTCCAACTCAAAGCCCAACATTTTCTAATCAACAAACACTTTCATCTCTTTTAAAAGATACTGATACATCATTTGTTGAACAATCAGTTCAAAAAGAAGAAGTTGAAACATCCTCACAACATTAGCAAAGTCAAACAGATTCCATTGCTCATGAAGAGCAAATACAAGGTGCGCAAACAAGTGAAATCCTAACTGAAGATGAAATTGAGTACTCTAAAGTATTTTTGTTTACTGAGTACATTAAATTGATTGAGAAGTCAAACAAAAGAGCATGAAAGCTTAAAGATAAAGTCAAAGACCAAGTCCTCAGAAGTGTAAGACTTGACATTGCCTAATTAACAGAGCAAACACATGAAAAATATACTGAAATAGATGAGCTAAAAATGATTGTCAATGCTCAATCTCAATAGATCTACAAACTGAATAGAGAATTAGAATACAAAGACACTCAACTATAAAAGGAAGAACATTTAGAAAGTCAAGAGCAAGACTTGAGTAATGACTTTGAAGAACAAATTATATCCCAAGTTTAAGAGATGAGCTCAAGGGAAACTAATAAAGCAATTATATCCCTGAGGGAACATACACAATGGATCAAGTTAGTTGAAGAAGCTAATCCTTTTGAAAGCATTAATTATTCACCATTTACCGGACAACATTCTCACACTCCTAAGACACAACCATCACAGTCAAGCAACATTCATGTAAATCCACTTTGTGAAAAGCAAAAGGAACTTATCAAACAATTTGTTGAATCACTGACAGAACCATCCAAACCATCCAAAGATCAGGCTTCATCATCATTAAAACCACAATTAAGAACATATGAAAGAAAATGAAAAAGGCTTTACTTAGCTTTAGTAAGTAAAGGAAAGTAAAAGGCTCAAAAGTTTGATGAATCTGAATCTCCACCACTTAAACTATTGAATGTTAAAGTTGCTATATGCTTACAATATCTTTTATCATTGTGGCAACATGTTTATTTGACATTAATTTTTTAAAGGTTTTACTTCTTGTATAAAAGTCAGAATATTTCAATGGCTTCACATAACACATGAATTTGTAGCGTTTTTATTTTTAATAATAAATTTTAGATGTGATCAACGACATTAAGCTTTCGTTTTGTCATATAAGTTACGAATATTATCAACACCAACCATCAACACACGAATATGCACGGAATGTTTCGACGGTTGTTTCTTTTAATGGTTTTAAGCCCTTGCGCAAACGTTTATATAATTTCACACTTTTAGCTACAGTAAATATTAATAACTTTTTAGACGAGCCACTAAAGTTAGGTCATCCCTGCCACATGTAACCCTCAAACTTATTTCCATGCATTCCCGTCGTATATATATATATATATATATGTATATATATATATGTATATATATGTATATATATGTATATATATATATGTGTATATATATATAGAGAGAGAGAGAGAGGGAGAGAGAGAGAAAGAGAGAAACCCAACGCGAAAGAGAGAAAGAGAGGGGGAGAAATCAGGGAGCTTAGGAGCTTTAACTTCTAGCAACGTGTCTTAACAACCCAATACAACCTTTTATAGCACAAGAGTGATGGTTTCATGGGAGAGGCAAACCTAGTTGGTTGAAGAATGGTAGCACAAAAGTGAGGGTTTGATAGATCTAATGATATAAACAATCAATTAAAAGAAATGTAATACTAATAGATCAATTGTTCTAAATCAATGAGCACCATGGCTCTTTATACCAATTATGAGTTCATGATTTGAATGAGATCGATGAGCTTGGATCTTGGAATTGAAATTGATATGAACATATTTTGTTGATCATATGCTAAAATTTAATGAAGAGACACACAAAGTATTTAATGCTTGTTTTTATTGATTTGATAGTGAATTCATCATCCACGAAGGATGATGATGTGATGATGTTGTTGATGGAGTATGATTCCCAGCTTTGGTGGTGAACCATCATGCTTACAAATAATGATATATGTTGCTATTTATGCTAGTCTAGCATTTACAATAATTACAAAATAAACCCTAGACTAATACTTTTGTTACTTTTGTTCTTCAAGTCTTCACCTTAAATAATTATTGGAAATCTTCAATTTCTTGAAAGGTAGAATACCCAACAATTTGTTCATCCACACTTTACCAGCGGAATGGTATGTCTTCAATTTCATCATCCATAGATATGAGTATTCTTTTTAAGAACTAAAGATGAAACTGCTAAAACAATAAATCTTTTATTCTTAAAATAGAAAATCATATCTCAAGAACTAGTGGAGCTTTAACAAGTTGTCAACAAAGTGAGCCTAAAAACTCATCGAGTGACAATGTACAACACCAAGTTGATGGAAGCAACATTTGGAAGGAATAGTCAAATGTTAATACTGCTCCACAACCAACTAATATTGATGTTGTCTCTCCTTCATTCAATTAGTCCTCATTGAATGAGTGTGAGACATTAGTTAGACCAAGTGTTCAAGTCCTTAAGCAAAACCTATCCAATTTGGATCTATCCATGCAACTAAATGTGATTCCTAGGCTAAGGATCCATAATACTCACCTAGTTGAGAACATCATTGGAGATGTTTCTAACGGCATGAGAACAAGGGAACAAACTCAAAATGGGAATTTCTGCTTGTACTCATGTTTCTTATCACAAATGGAGCCAAATAAGATAGAAGAAGCCTTGAAAGATAGGTTGGGTTGAATCAATGCAAGAGGAATTGCTTCAATTCAATAGACAAAAGGTTTGGAACCTATGTCCACTTCCATCCGGTCAAGTACCAATAGGCACAAAATTTAAATTTCGGAACAAAAGAGATGATAGAGGCTTCATTATCAAAACCAAGGCAAGACTGGTAGTTCAAGGGTACATGCGAGAGGAGCGAATTGATTACACCGATGTCTTTGCACCTATTGCAAGTCTTAAGGTAGTGAGGATCTTTCTTGCTTATGCAACTTCAAAGAACAAGAGTGCAATCAATTTCTCTGTGGAAGGATAATCACTTGGCAATGAAAGAAGCAATCTTATGTCTATACTTCAACAGCTAAAGCTGAATACATTGCTACTGCCAGTTGCTGTGTTCAGCTATTGTGGTTTCAAAACCATATGTTAGAATATGGATTCAATTCATGGATACTCAAATCCATATTGACAACAAGAGTGACATCTCTATTAGAGAAAATCTTGTCAAGGTTTCCAAGATAAAGCACATTGACATCAGGTAACATTTCATTAGAGACATTCATGAGAAAAATCTAATTAAACTAGTAAAAGTTGACTCAAGTGAACAATAGGTTGATTTGTTCACCAAAAAATTTGATGAACAATGATTAAGTATCTTATTATGGCTATTGGGATGAAAACCATTTATTAATCCATCTTATTTGAAAACCTTTCAAAAATGTATCTTGTCTTAGTCAATACAATCTAACCCCTGTTACAAAAAGTATTAATTCAAAATTTTACTAAGCATAATTTCTTCTAAAGAAAAATTAACCCTCAAAAGATTTCATATGTATATCTTTAGAAGGAAAATTCCTCCAAGGTTGATCTTATCTTCCGAAAAGTTTTTAATCTCGAAAGAAGCATTTGATAAAATATCAAATCTATTTCGGAAGCTTAATAAACTTCTTCATTTGGAAGGCCTTCTTACTCTCGAAAGTATATTGGATAGATTTACAATTGGAAGTATGGATGGCTTTGAATGAAGATTACCTTCGAAATAGCTTTTACACTTGGAATAAAGCTTTACTGTGTAATGGAAATATTTTGAGCCCCACTCTGAAATAGGCAAAGATTTTATTAATGATGATGAAATATTTTATATGGATTTAACCTTATTACCATTTTCAGATCATACCCCAAACTATTATTTCACCTTATCCATCCGCCATTTCACCCATTTAAAAACTTTCGACCTATTTCCTTAATCTTTTTACTGATTTCACAGCCCTAAGTTTCATTCATCTCGAGATTTACTCCCAATATCAACCAAATTTCCTTTGTAACTTTCTCAAAACAATGGCACTGAACCCGCAGCATAACCAAGTTGCCCTCCTGACTCTTCCAGGGATGTTTATTTCTTCGATATCATCCACTTCCTTACTCAAGCCATCTACTACACTGCCCTAACTGTCAACCTCACTGTTTACTCGAACCAAATGGCAGAATTTTGCAGGAATGGATAGATTGAAACCTTTAATGAAATTTTGGTTATTTGGTCAAGCATTTATGGCCAGAATTAATCATATCTAAACAAATCATCAGGGAGCATCTCAGGCTTCATATGAAGGCTTTCCTATGGAAGTCCCCAAATCAGACCTAGATGACACATATACCTAGATGAGATATGGTGTGGATGTGACCAGGTCACCGATGCACAAGTTCAGTTTCTCTACAACTAGAAATTACTGCTTCATATAGTCCTTCACTGCCTATCAAATAAGTCTGGGGGATGGGATCAATTTCCCTATGAACTAAGACGTCTAGTTCACGGGTTGGTAAAAGGCCTCCGGTTCAACTACTCAAGGTTTGTGATGACAATCTTATGGGAAACCTTTAAAGGGAAACATTATACATGTGTCCTCGGTCCATTCAACATATAATCAACTATGAGCTTGATCAGAGTAAGCGTGTTTGTGCAGCCACTCTACTTGTCCCTAACATGACGCTGACCATCTTCAAGGTGTTGAAGAAGGTATGTACCAACTTCACTAAAAGACATACTGAGCTCCTTTCAGGTATGATTAAGCCAATGGCTCCTGGTGGGATCCATGTTAACCCTATAGGTGATGAACCCACACTAGCAATAACCATCGTATTGCCAAATCTTCCATCTCACCCTATCAAGATTACATACTAGACACACTCCAAGGGAACCTATGTTCAATCTGTTTGATTGAACAAGTTCCCCCTATTTTGTCCAAAAAGGCTAGAGTAAAAATATGGGATCCTACTCAGTTTGAGGTCCCACCTTCCTTCACGATTGACCTCGATATGGGTATTGAGTCTTCTCAGTCTTAATTCCATGAGTCCGAAACCCAAGCTAAAAACACTCAGGATGAGTCTTTATACTCTCCTGAGTAGCCAAAAAGAGACAACCTCATCATAGGTAGAATGCCATTAAACATTGATCAAAGTCCTCGGTCATTAGGTATAATTTACATATCCTTTACTGACCTTCTTATAGGTATTGATGAAGAAATTATATCTCTTCAAGACCATGAGGTTGATCATCAACACCACTCTAAAGATCAACTAAGCCTTGACAAATCTTTGATTTGTAGCCCTTACTAGAAAATCCTTACTAAGGTGAGTCCCACCGGTGTGGAGGGGACTTATGTAGATTCAGTTGCCATTACTAAAGGTGCCTCAATGGACCCTCATGATAGTGGTAACATATATGAGGCTAAATCTATGACAAGCGTACCTTTTGATGACTCTAAAAGAGAAATCATTAAGCAATGGAAACCAGGGCACCGAGAAACCACTTTCTGGTGGTGAGATGAAGATACTTGGTATGTTACCTCATCTCCCCATGATTCTACTAAATAAGATGAGGGAAGTATGTAACTCACCATTCAAGACCTACTTTCTAAAGCCTTAAACCTTGAATCTAGGGTTAAAAGTTTAAAGGATAGGTTTGCCACTTAGCAACTTGAGATTGAAAATTTCAAGGGTCAACTAGCTGAGAGACAGATTTAGAGATTCGTTAGGCATGTACTAGTACAAGTCTCTCTGACTTCCTCCTATACCTCATTTAGCTCTCAAGATGATGCTACTAAAAAGGGGGAGAATGTTCATAGTGAAACACACATGGAGCATCAAACCTTAGTTCTCTCTACTCTCTCTTCAAGATGTCTTGCTCAACTATCAATTATTTTCCCTAAGCCTCCTCCTATCATCTTTCAAATGGACCCAAGGATGCTAATCCATTTAAATAGATTCCTAACCAAATTTTTGATGAGTTACTCACTTTAACAACTAAGTCTAGATATTTCTCTAGCATATTTTGGAGCTAAAGAGCTTTAGAGGTGGAATACACCATCTACAACTATCAAGGAATAGTTGTGACACATAGTGAAATACTACTAGCTTTCGAAGCTAAGTCAAAGCTACAAAAGAATCATTCCAAACTTCCGAAGCTGAGATCCAAGCTGCGGAAGGGTTGTACTCTTTTTCTGATGATCTAATTATCACAGATGCAATCCTTGAACTGGCATTGGAGGTAAATAGTGAAGACTTTCTCAAAACACTTATCACTTAAACATCATCATCATAAGCTCAAATCATCGCCCACCAATATAAAACCTCTGCACAAGAACCTCTAAAGTCTCAAGCTTCTGAAGAAGTTAAGGGTAAACAGAAGTTGACTGTAGCAGAACTACAAGAGGAAGAATGGTTTAAAAAAATTAGGAGAAAAGGTAGTCTTTCATTATAGAAGCTATTAACTTCAGGTAGCAAAGCAGTTCTAGTTAATCAGGACGCTATCAACAACCAAAGAAGGGTGGAGATTATTCACAGGCTTATCAATCTTGGTGCAACTAGTGACGATGTTCTCCTCTTACAACTTGGAGAGTTAGTAGAGTTAGATAAGGCAACCTTGCTGCAAAAAGAACAAGAAGAGGTAACAAGGTTGGCCTTAAAAGAGGGAAGGCTGAGAAAGAAAGAGGAAGTTAAGAAACTTCTCAGAAATGAATTATTAACTTTTCTAAGCTCCAAGGGATTCTCTCTTAAGGAACTTGCTCTTCATGTTAATGATATGGTCTTGTGGCTTTTCATAAAGGAACACGACCAAATGAACAAAGAGAGAAAAAAGGCTTCTAGGGAAAAACTAAAGAGAAGAAAAAGAAGGAAGAAGAAGCTCAACTTGCAGCTGTCAAGAAGATGGGAGATAAACCCTAAATGAAGGATTATCTCAGGGCCCATGGCTTCTCTGGCAGGAAAGTTAGCCCTATTTCCGAGAAAACCCTACAAAGACATGTTAGTGTCATCAAGCCTGAAATTCGGTCAGGAAGAAGGAAGGAGATGTATAGAGGAATACAGGGGTTGACTTCTGAACCCGCACAAAAACCACAACCTCAACTAGAATCAAGACATCTTCCTTTCCCCATCAAATCCAAACCAAGCTCTAAACCTTACACTCCTAAGCCCAAACCATCATGCATACCCTCTCCCACATCTATTCCATCAAAACAACCACCTCTACTACTTATCCTTAAACCCAAAAAAAATACAAGAACCTAACCATCACTTACCTAACAGCTACCTAGGTCATCTTCGCAACCCTCTAAACCTCTAACATTAGAAGAGTTTAAGGAGATCAAGAGGAAGTTATTAAATATACCACTCTAAGAAATATCTCTTGTGAGGAGATGTCCATTAAGCTAAAATTCATTGATGGCTCATCATGTTCCCTCAGAAAAGAATAATTCCTTGATCTACCAAGAGGAACACTGGACCAAGCTCTCAAACTCTTGCCAACTAAATCTGACTCTATTGAAGAAGAAAAGAAGAAACTGAGAAGAAAACTGGTGACTCTACTGGAGACTAAGATGGAAGACAAGCTACTAACTCAACCTCTGTTCCTAGGAAGAAAATAGTCCAGTGGAGGTTTGACTCCTAAGCCCAAACCATCATGCATACCCTCTCCCACATCTATTCCATCAAAACAACCACCTCTACTACTTATCCTTAAACCCAAAAAATTAGAAGAACCTAACCATCACTTACCTATCAGCTACCTAGGTCATCTTTGCAACCCTCTAAACCTCTAACATTAGAAGAGTTTAAGGAGATCAAGAGGAAGTTATTAAATATACCACTCTAAGAAATATCTCTTGTGAGGAGATGTCCATTAAGCTAAAATTCATTGATGGCTCATCATGTTCCCTTAGAAAAGAATAATTCCTTGATCTACCAAGAGGAACACTGGACCAAGCTCTCAAACTCTTGCCAACTAAATCTGACTCTATTGAAGAAGAAAAGAAGAAACTGAGAAGAAAACTGGTGACTCTACTAGAGACTAAGAAGGAAGACAAGCTACCAACTCAACCTCTGTTCCTAGGAATAAAATAGTCTAGTGGAAGTTTGACTCTTTTCACAACATTTTCATGGACAGAGAGAATGGTGAGATCAAGAGGCTTAATACCTGTTTTGTGCTACACTTCAACAGATTTGATATTGTTGAGTTAGCAGAAAAACCATTCTCCAATCCCTCTAACTCCGAGATAGTTGCTCACATTACAAATCAATTGAGTAGTCTTCATGTAGCTGAACTGACTGCAAGGGCCAAGATTGAAAAAGAGTTGAAGCTGAGATTGAAGGATGGAAAGAAAGGATCAACAACCCAAGGCAAAGCCTT
Source organism: Flaveria trinervia (assembly GCA_025506515.1). Taxonomy (NCBI): domain Eukaryota; kingdom Viridiplantae; phylum Streptophyta; class Magnoliopsida; order Asterales; family Asteraceae; genus Flaveria; species Flaveria trinervia. Next base: position 28,496,366 of record CM046447.1, read on the forward strand.
TCTTCAAATGATTGAAGGACCTAAATTGGAATCTATAGGTACATAGGAGTATGACTAAAACTCCCATCAACTAACTCTCTTTAGAGGGTCACAACAAAGGGTACACATCATTCAAAGTGACAAACTTGATCTACTGTCTATGAAGGATTTGTACAAACTTCTCAACACTACATCTAGAAAGAACAAAGAGACAGACAAACATCTTCTCTCCTTAGTGCTGAAAGTTTTGAGAAGTATAAACAAGTGAGGTTTTGGTAGCATCATCCTAGGGGGAGTTTGTTGGGTCAAGTAAGGCTGGTGTAACCAAAATAAACACTTACAACATTTTTGGTGCAACTGATGAAGGCAAAAAATAAACTTTAAATGGGAAAAGGTAGCTTCCTTTGTTGATCAAGTAAGGCTGGTGCAACCAATACAAACACTTACAACATTTTTGGTGCAACTGATGAAGGCAAAAGATAACCTTTATATGGGAAAAGATAAGCTTCCTTTGTTTGATCAAGTAAGGCTGGTGCAACCAAAACAAACACTTACAACATTTTTGGTGCAACTGATGAAGGCAAAAGATAAACTTTAAATGGGAAAAGATAAGCTTCCAAAGGTCAAGGCTGAAAGAGCTTCTGAAGTAGAACTCTAACTTTCAAAGACAAGGCCTTGGAAGTATGATGTTCTAAAGATCATCAAGCGTTGGAAGATGTAGACTCTTCTGACGTATAAGTGACTTCGAAAGAACTTGTTCTTCCAAAGCCAGTTAACCTTTGAAAGAAACTGCTATGAACCAGTGGACATAAGAATGGTCGTTCTCACAGATCCGCCTCTGATATACAGCATGGCGCTTTCCCACACACATGTACTTGACCATACTTTATTCCATTATTCATTTCTTATCAGTTACTACAATTACCAACTTTAGTTGGTGAAATAGGTAAGTCATGGACATGTCATGACTACTAAGTATTATATAGCAGTTTATCTAAGATACCTTACATGTAGCAATGTAGGATTTGCTTTAGTCATAGGTTTCCAGTTGGTATCAAAGTATAACTGGCCGTAGAGAGTAGTGTATATAGTTTCTTATTGTAACTCTGTTAACGTGCTTGTAAGACTCTTGTAACACTTTGAGTTGAGAAGTAATATATACAAGTATCTTGAAAAACTTATTTGTGTTTTGTTTATATTAGTATATTATTATCAACTCTATTAGGATTCTGCATCATCAAATCGAGTGTGACATAGTAAGTTTGAGAGATAATATTTGTGTTAAGTGACAAAACCCAATCCTACAACTGCCATCTCAACCCCTTGTTCCTCGGAAGAAGGTTGTCTAGTAGAGGTTTGAAAAATCTTCTCACAAATTTGTTATAGAAAAAGAGAATGGTGAAGTCAACCAACTCAATACACCATCTCTGCTATTCTCAAGCAGGTTTGATATTGCTGAATTAACAAAGAAACCATTCTCCAATCCCTCTTACTCTTAAGTAGCTGCTCACATTAGGTTTCACTTGAGTAGTCTTCACCTTGGTTAACTAACCACAAGGGCAAAGATTAAAGAATAGTTGAAAATAAGAGAGAAGGAAGAAAACGAAGGGTAAACCAAAGGAAAGGCCTTCCTACAGATGGTTGAAGGCCATGAATTGGAACCCATAGTTTGATAGGTGTATGACTACAACTTCCATAAACTAACTCTCTACAAAGGGCCACAATAAAAGGTACATGTCATCTAGAGTAATAGACTGACCTATTATCTACCAATTACTTGTAAAAACTTCTCAGCACTAGCTCTGGAAAGAATATAGAAACATGTAAGTATATTCTTTCATTAGTGCGGAAAGTTTTAAGAAGCATGAGAAAGTGAGGTTTTGGTTGCATCAGCCTAAGGGGGGTTGGTTGGGTTAGATAAGGTTGGTGTAACCAAAACAAAAATTAGAAGAATTTTTGTGCAATTGAAGAAAGTCTTCCGAAGCTTATCTTCACTTCCAAAGACAAGTTGAAGAACTTCTAAAGACTAAGTAAGAAGAACTTTAATAGAGAAACTAAGTAAATCTCTTCCCAAGCTAAACACTTATAAGGTTCAAGACAAAGACTTCCGGAGAACAAAGTCTAGAAGACTAGCAGAAGTCTCGGAATAAGTTGATTCTTTAGAAGTATAATTGGCTTCGGAAGAACTTATTCTTCCGAAGCTAGTTTACCTTCAGAAGAACCAACTATGAACTAATTAACATAAGTATGGTCCTTTTGACAACCGCTACAACCTCTAATATACAGCATGATGCTTTCTCACGCCCATGTAGTTCACCATATTTTATTCCACTGTTCCCATTTTATTAGTTAGTACAGTTACCATCTTAGTTGGTCACAAAAGGAAAGTCATGGACCTGTCATGACTACCTAATCTAGGATAATACTTTATCTTAGATACATTACTTCTAGGAATGTAGTATTTGTTTAGTAGAAAGTTCTAGCTATTAATCTAAGCATAACTAGCTGTAGATAGTACTATATATAGTTTCTCATTGTAATATATACAAGTATCTTGAAAACCCATCTATTGTGTTCTTTAACTTAGTATATGATTATCAACTCATCCAAAGATACTGCATCATCATCAGAGTGTGTCCAAGTTAGTTTGAGAGATAATCATGTATTGATTAACCAAAACTGATCCGATAATTGGTATTAGAGCATCTTAGCCTCTAGATAGTGAGATCTAACCATCCTAAATTACCTTGTTCCTTCACTCACTCACTCACTTATTACACTAAAAAAGGCCCTTAACTAGAAATCTTATGAATCTGAAATGGGAACAATGAATAAGGCTCCCATTATCAACCTTGATAATTTCAAATCTTGGCACAAACACAATAAAGATTTCATTAAGTGTGAAGATGGCAAAATGTGGAGATCTATCACTCATGTACGATACAAGAGAAAGGTGGGGTCCCTTGATGGTAATGGTGCTATAATATAATAGCCGTAGAAGATTACTCCAATGAAGACTTTAAGAAGATCAATATCAACAGCAAAGCCATGACAATTCTATTTGTAGCCATACCAAACTTAAAAACCGTGGGCTTTGAAGACTGTCAAACTACCAAAGAACTCTTTTACAAGACTGTTTAAGGGATGGTCACTTACAAGACTACACACAATGAGGAGATTGTATATTAGAACACTTAAGAGATCAAATAGGGAACTAGAACTATATGGTTTGATACTTAGAGCACAAGCAAGTATGAGACAAAACAAGAACAAACAAGACAAGGATATTGGTTTTAAGAATGTTATCTATTGCTCTCAAGTTATTTTACAAGTTTTACTGTTGGTCCATTTGATCGATTTGCAGTACAAATAAAATGTTAATTCGTTCAATAACATATACAATAAAGAGATAACAAAGATGAATAAAAATAACAACAATCTTAATGTCAACAAATAAGAACAATAATGATTGACACCATTAATAATCACAAAGCACAAGTGTATTTCATTGAATTGGGGCTTGCAAATAAGAACAAATAGGAACAAGTGTATTTCATTGAATTAGGGCTTGCAAATAATGTCAACAAATAAGAACAACCTTAAAAACGCCTCTTGCAATAATGATAATTGATTGGGCTTTTGCAAGGATCCCATAATGAACAAAATCAAATCTATATATAACAGCCCCAGATTCGCAGACAGTTTCACTGTGAGTGAATTTGTGCTGCCGAAACTATAGTTTCGCCCGGCAGAAACAACAGTTTCGCCGGGTGAACCAAACAACTGAATATAAGCGAAACTACAGTTTCACTCATAGTTTCGCTAGACGACAAAACTAAACAAAATGAACATCATACAAAAGTAAACTAATATTAAACCTATTACAAAGTAATATAAACATAATCTAATCTAAATCTTCATTTACAAAGCATTTAAAATAAAATACGAGAACCTAAAATATTTCATACTACATCCTATATCCAGGCATGCTTAGAAAGCCAGCTAGAAACAATTGATCTAGACAACAACAAAATCATATGTAGAGTGAAAAGGTAGATTTCCTTTTGACTAGTGACTATGACATGCCATAGCTCACATCCTAATATATTACAAAACGGATAAAAGTACATAAAGTAGAAAGCAATAGACTTAAGACGTGAATGTATAGTTACCAAAAGCATGGAACTTGTTGGTACATGTGTCCCTAGTTTTTGAACTTAATGTAATATGTCTTTAATGTCTTACACTTATATAATGTTTGGGTACTTAATGAAATGTAAATGTTTGGCTGTGATTTATAATGTTTAATATTTCATTAATGAGTTGTGTAACGCATATTGACTAGATTATATAGGTTGGTGATTGTTTGAATTGATATACATAATGTTATAATAATGAATACATTCAAACTTGGTTAAGTGAAGTTCTCATGCGTTCGACTGTACAATGCGCCCGAACAGTGGTCATGCGTCCGAATGACCATGCGACTCAGTGTCTATGCGCCTAAATAGTACATACGCCTGAACAACTTCATGCGACTGACTCAGTCGCACGACTGAACACTCAGTCGTGCAAATGGATCAATTGCATGGCTCAATCGCACGAATGAACCATGCAAATGGTTCAGTCGCCCGAATGCGTAACCCTAACCTATAAATACCACCTAATTTGTGAAAAAATAAGGATTGAACACATTTCGACTCCAGACGTACCCTAGCCGTCCACAGACCTCTAAGATCATACTCCAAGTTCATATATCGCAGTAGATCGATCCTAATCGATTCTTAACATTAGATTCAATTATATAATTGTTTCTACGTGTGTTCTCACTGATTGGATCGCCAATCAAATAGGATTCCACACAAATTGATTCGGTTTACATGTTAATGAGTTAGTACATCGTTTAGTACACGATCCTAACAAGTGGTATCATAGCTTTGGCTCTTCATTACGTGTTGATTCAATCGTTTTTCATACAAAAATTGTGTTTTTCACTAAAAACGCAATCTTTTTGTGTCAAACGGCGTCTTAGACGTTTCCTGACCATAAAGTTTAGTTTTTTCGGCATACGGCAATTAGGGTTTGTGAAAATTCGAGTTTTTGCGGCCAAAACACATTTAACCTATGAATTTTCAAACTTCAGCAGGTTCAGTCTCATGTTTGGCTCAATCGCATGAATGAGTTCATTCGCATTCCCCAAACGCACGATTGGACTCATTCGTACCCTCATTCGTACGACTGAGAACCCTATTCGGACTGTTCAACCACATTACTTATTTGGCCACATCAGTTCATTTGGCCGACTGACTCATCCGCATTAGTTCAGTCGCACGATTGAACCATTCGCCTAGTTCAATCGCCCTAATAAGCCCAATCGCATACCTTCATTCGCACACATAAATAGTTTCTTAAATAGTAAAGTTAAATGAAATGGAGGACCAGTTTTCAGCATACACAGCAAGTAGAGACACTCGTATTCAAAATCTACTACTATTGGAGAATGAAGTGGGAATTCATAATAAACCCCCAAAGCTTATCACGTTAGATGACTACCCACAATGGAAGCAACGTTTCGAAATCTACTTAAATGGAGTAGATACAAATTTGTGGGAGGCTATAGAATCGGGGTACAACATGCTAGTATCAGCTGATGGTGTCAAACTTACGTTAAGTGGCATGTCTGATGCACAAAAAGTGAAACACAATGCTGAGAAGAAAGTCTACACTTTGCTTACCCAGTCTATTCTGAAGGATATCTTCCATCAATACTCTATGTATACTCAAGTAAAGAAATTATGCGATGCGTTGGAGAAGAGGTGTGACAGAAATGCCTCACTCAAGGCCATTAAGGCCAAAGCTTTCAAGAAGGAGTTTCACAACTTCTTTTCAAAGGGAAAGGAAAGCCTGGATGACGTGATTGACATATTCTACCACTTGATGAGTGAGATGCACTCTCATGGAGTAACTACGTCATTGGAGGATAAGGTATCCAACTTTGCACATGGATTACCAGAGAAATGGGCTTCCTTCGTTTCAAATCTTAGACACAATGGGATGCCCTCGAAGTTAAATATAAATGACTTCATTTTAAAACTGAGAGAGGAGGAGCTTAGGATGAAGTATAGAGCCTAAAAGGCCAGCTATGATCAGAATCTGGCTCTTTACAACGTGATTCCTCAGGCCAAGACATCTAGAGCACCACTACAGACTGCCTTCGTCTCAAGCTCAGCAAGTCCAGCACAAGCATCTACTTCAGGGTCTAAAACGTCAGGGTCGTCTGGTACCCAGTATATTATACCAGAAGCCAATGCAGCAAAATTGAAAACCAATAACTTCGGTAACATGACTGTTGTGGTGGCCAGAGAACACATGGACATCTTAGCTGCTGTAGCCCACGCCTATGATGGACTAATTACTGGAAAGATACGAAGTTGCCACCTGGCAGATGAGGATTATGAACAGGTGGATGAGATGGAGTTGGAACGGATGGATATAATTGAAGGGTTTGCTAGAACATAAAATAAATGTTTAACCACTTAAACTTTCTGAAAAACGCAGCGGAGTTACAACTTAATAAAACCCATTTTATAAGCTGAAAATAATGTTCTTTAGTGACCATTTTTAGATGAAAACAAACCCAAACAAAAGGATCATAATATGTGAATGAACAAGCTATGAAAATGTACAAAAACCACATTCAAATCACAGCCACAATGAGCTATGATTCTACCTCTTTGAGCAGCAAGAAACGACCAAGGAGAGGGCTGTTGTGAGCTTCAAAAACGTCCAAGATAGTGCTGAATGAGGGCTGATTAATGGCCAAGACTTCAAGCTAGAAGTCCTCAAACGTCTATACCCACAAGCCTTCAAACAAACACCTTAGTTGCTAGGATTTTGGTCACCAAAACTTCAAGAAGTAGCTGCTACAACACCTTCAAAACCGTGAGTTTGGAGAAGAATGAAGAGAGAGTTTTTTCTTGGAGTTTAGTTGCATATGTCTCTCAAGATGGCTGGTCCAAGAAGAATGCCAAGACCCTTAATTGGTTGTGTTTAATCAACAAAGTTGGTCCAATGAACAACAAGGGGGGGCGGCCGAATTTTTTTGTGGAATAAGGGTTTCCCCCCTTTTTTTAAACACAAACACATGTTACAAATGGTCTTATAATTTGTCCCTCTTAGAAAATGTATACAACTAACCATTAATTGTATAACATATATAGCCATTATTAATTTGTAATGTCATCTAAATAACATTACAAATAATATCATTGAACAATATATCCTAATAAATTGTTCCATGTTATATGCAACTTGTTTAGAAAACCCGTTTTCTAAATTGGTGTTAATATTTCATTGCATGATCATATCATCAACTAAATATTATTTGGTGTTTGCTAAGCTTGTTATTGGGTATAACCCGACTTGGATCATAACGTACTAACCACATCAATATTCTAAGTGTCTTGGGCACATAGAATCCTACAATCTCCCACTTGCCCAAGATTCATAGAAGATTGATGCAAGCAGTAAATACCGCCTAACAACGGTTTACTACCCTTAATACGCATGACTTATAGCCATTCAATAACATCATCCCTTTCAAGTACCCTACTTGAAATGATTTAGGTGAATTAATCATTTATCCTTTTGTTACAGATGTCATGTTAAATCCAAGGACACAGAATGATCATACCTTGTTGATTTAACTTAATCAGGCCTTAGACATCTAACTCTCAACGAATAAGAGGAACAAATTCCATCTTGACTACATACGTTTCTCACAATCACCTCGTGTTATACCTGAACATATCCTTATGTACTGTCCACTATTTCAGGACAGTGAAGAATAGGCTCGAGGTGTAACACTTGGTGAATATCAAAACCCAATATGTATCTCAGGTCGGAGGATACCAAATGATATTCGCCTTTACTCAAAATTACTTATGATCAATCAATTAGATTCCATGTAGTAAAATTTGAGATGCGGGTTAGTCCAATATTTGTATCCCACAAATATCTATGAACCTTGGTAGCAACCCATTGCTCTATATTCATCCTTATGAATATCAACCAATCCAAGTTCATAATAGTCTTACCTTCAAACTTGTTCCCACAAGTATGAACGACTACGGACATTTAGAGTAAACATTTTACTCATGGATTAAACATGCTAAATTGGAATATTATTTGAAACATTATAACCAAATAACTTTATTCAAATAATAGAAAGTTCCACATATCCAAATACAAAATTTACAGATCAAATCCAATCACTAGAATATCGAAGTCCCATGGCACAAGTATGACCTTCATGCTTTGCCTTTTCAAGGAGCTTCGTGAGAGGATCCGCAACGTTTTGATCCGTGTGAACTTTGCGAATACATATCTTTCCCTTTTCAACTTCATCTCGTATGTAGTTGAATCTCCGCTCAATGTGCCTAGTCTTTTGATGAGCACGGGGTTCCTTGATTTGAGCGATCGCACCCTCGTTATCACAAAAGATCTCTAGGGGGTCCTGAATGGAAGGGACAACCCCTAGATCGGCAATGAATTTCTTCAACCATGCAGCTTCTTGGGCTGCCAATGAGGCGGCGACGTATTCTGATTCTGTAGTTGACAGAGCCACCACATCCTGTTTGGAGCTCTTCCAAGAGACAGCTCCTCCATTCAGAATGAAAATGTATCCCGATTGAGACCGTGAATCATCACGATCGGTTTGGAAACTCGCATCCGTGTAACCTTTTACAACGAGTTCCTCGTCACCAGATCCATAGATTAGGAACATATCTCTTGTCCTCCTTAGGTACTTAAGTATGTTCTTAACAGCCATCCAATGACTGTTTCCAGGATTTTGTTGGTAACGGCTTGTCATACTTAAGGCGTATGACACGTCCGGTCGAGTGCATATCATTGCATACATGATGGATCCAATAGCAGATGCGTATGGGATTGCCTTCATTTTATCTTGCTCATCCTTTGAGCTTGGACATTGAGTCGTACTCAACATCGTTCCTCTTTGAATAGGTACGGTACCTTTCTTAGAGTTTTCCATCTTGAACCTTTTCAAGATTTTATCAATGTATGCACTTTGATTCAAACCAATCAACCGCCTTGATCTATCCCTATAGATCTTTATTCCCAGAATATAGGCGGCTTCACCAAGATCCTTGATGGAAAAACAACTTCCAAGCCAGGTTTTTACACCTTCCAAGGTTGGAATGTCATTTCCAAATAGTAGTATGTCATCAACATACAATACTAGGAAAGTTATTGTGCTCCCACTAGCCTTCTTATACACACAAGCCTCATCAGCGTTTTTGATGAAACCAAATTTCTTTACTTCCTCATCAAAACGGTGATTCCAGCTTCTCGATGCTTGTTTTAATCCATAAATTGATTTCTTTAACTTGCATACTTTATTAGGATGTATTGGATCGACAAAACCTTCAGGCTGAACCATATAGACATCTTCCTCAAGATATCCATTTAGGAAAGCGGTTTTGACATCCATTTGCCAAATCTCATAATCATAATGAGCAGCTATGGCAAACAATATCCTTATAGACTTTAGCATCGCAACAGGTGAGAAGGTTTCATCATAATCAACCCCTTGAGTTTGAGTGAAACCTTTTGCTACAAGTCTAGCTTTATAAGTATCCAAGTTTCCATGCATATCGGTTTCCTCTTGAAAACCCACTTACTTCCAACTACCTTGGAATTAAGAGGTGGTACTACAAGTTCCCAAACTTGGTTGTCATACATGGATTGCATCTCAACGTTCATGGCTTCTAGCCATTTGTCACAATCCGAATTGGACATTGCATCATGGTATGTGGTTGGTTCATCAGAATCTATCACATAGCATCCATCCATGAAAAATCCATATTTTTCTGGTGGATTACTAGTTCTACCACTTCTGCGAACGTGTTGTGTGTATTGATCAACCACTTGATCATCCTCAACATCCTCATGTTGAGTGCTAGTTTCAACCAAACGCGCATCGGGCTGTGGTTCTTGATCTTCCTCAAGATCCACTGTTCTACTGCTAGCTCCTTCCATAAGGAACTTTGCTTCTAAGAACTCACCCTTTCTGGCAACAAACACCTTTTGTTCCATTGGATCATAGAAATAATATCCCATAGAATCTCTAGGATATCCAATAAAGATACACTTGGTGGATCGGACATCCAATTTGTTTAGGGTGGGAGTCTTAACATAAGCCTCACAACCCCAAACCCTTAAGTACGATAGGGATGGAACTCTTCCATGCCATATCTCAAAAGGTGTCCTTTCTACCTTTTTGGTTGGGGCCATATTTAGAATACGGGCCGCGGAGAGCAGAGCGAAACCCCAAAATGATAGAGGTAATGTGCTTCTAGCCATCATAGATCGGACCATATCCAATAAGGTTCGATTCCTCCTCTCAGACACACCATTATGTTGTGGTGTTCCAGGTGGAGTGAGTTGTGAGACAATCCCACAACTCCTAAGATGATTTTGAAAGGCATCACTAAGGTACTCACCTCCTCTATCGGTACGAAGAATTTTAATTGACTTATTGAGTTGATTTTCTACTTCATTCTTGAAGGTTTTGAATATTTCAAAAGCTTCATCTTTGTGCCTCAATAAGTACACATACCCATAGCGACTATAGTCGTCGGTAAAGGTAATGAAGTATCTTTCACCATTCCTAGTCATTGGCTTAAAAGGACCACATACATCCGAATGTATGATTCCTAATAAATCTTTTGCCCTTTCGGTAGTTCCACTAAAGGGTGCCTTAGTCATCTTACCTTGTAAACAAGATTCACAAACATCAAATGAATCACATTCATTTGTTTTTAAAAGACCATTCTTTTGAAGTGTTTGTAAACGTTTCTTGTTTATATGACCAAGACGACAATGCCAAAGATAGGTATCACTCAAGTCCAACTTGAGTTTCTTGGTGTTAGTTTGGTACAATGAACTATTTAAAGTATTTTCATGAACCAATTCATAAATACCATTAATTGGAATAGCTTTAAAATAGAACATACCATTTAAAGAAACATGAATATCATTTTCAATAAAAGATAATACATAATCATAATGTCTTAATTGGGATACAGAAATAATGTTCCTAGTCAAACTAGGAGCATACAAAACATTCTTCAAAATAACTTCCAAACCACTTGGAAGTCTTAGGATGTAGTCTCCACGAGCTTCAACTAAGACTTTAGTTCCATTTCCCATGAAGAGGCTAACATCCCCTTGTTTGAAGTCCCTACTTCTTGTGAACCCCTGCAACAAATTGCAAATGTGAGTTCCACATCCGGTATCCAATACCCATGTGTTAGAAGATGTAACATTAAGATCAATATGAATCATGTATATTGTACCTGAGGTCTGCCCGGCATCCCTCTTCGCTTTCAACTCTTGGAGATGGACAGGACAATTCCTTGCCCAATGTCCAATCTCCCCACACTTGAAGCATGGGTCATTAGTAGCAACCTTTTGCTTCTTCTCTTGTGGTTTGGGAGGCACCCTTGCCACCCCTTTCCCTTTTCCCCAAGTAGGTCCCTTACCCTTGGCAACCTTTGCCTTGGGTGCGGGACGAGGCCTTTTATTGTTCCCACCTTCATTGATGGTGAGAACGGGTAAAACCCTTTTACCCATGGCCGCCTCGGCCGTTTTGAGCATTGAGTGAAGTTCACCAATGCTTTTGTCCCATGCATTCATGTTGTAGTTCAACACGAATGTCTCGAACCTCTTGGTAAGGCCATTGAGGATCAAATCCGTGGCCAATTCCTTCGAGACGGGACAATTAAGCCTCTCGAGGCGGTCAATGTGACTTTTCATCTTAAGTACATAAGATGAAACAGATTGATTGTCGTCCATACGACATGCATGGAGTGCTCGAACCGTTTCGAAACGCTCAACCCTCGCTTGCTGTTGGAACGTTTCCTTCAGCTGGGTTATCATGTCATAAGCCCCGTGGTGTTCATACTCCTTTTGGAGATCCGGAGTCATGCTCGCTAGCATGAGACAAGACACTTGGACGGAGTCCTCAGTGTACTTCAGCCAATCATTAAAGGCCTCCTCATCATCCTCGCTAGGTTGATCGGGGACAGGGTCGTCTAAAACATACGATCGTCTCTCTTGCTTGAGAACAATTCTCAAGTTTCGATACCAATCGATGAAGTTGTTATGGTTTAGACGTTCCTTTTGGAGGATCGCTCGTAGAGATTGGTTGGACGCGGATGAGTTATCGGAATTATCATTATTAGAGGCCATCTACAAAATTTTAACAAAGTTTTATTTAGTATTTTCGATATTATCAATTTTAATAATTAATGCCTATTAAGGTCAATTATATATTAAAATCTAGAACCCAACATTACATTTAAATTGTGGTTAGGTGACCTTTATCCCACGATTTAAATTAATAAGGTGGTCAACGATTGACGGTTGCAACCATTTGCAACTTCTAGAGGTATGGGATCGACTCTTGAACATCATATGTAAAGTCGGCATGTAAATCCCATCAACACCATTTGGAAACCACATTGTAGGTGATCCATTTAACATGGTTTGCAAATCAAGACATCCTACTTACACCCACGTGTGAGTTTGCCAAAACAAATGGTTAGGTGACCTTTATCCCATAAGTAAGGCATTCTCACCTCAAATCACAAGTTCCCTCAAAATGGTTAGGTGACCTTTATCCCACTAAGAGTTCCCAAGTGACTCAAGTGTTGCGTAAAAGGACGGTGTTGATCTCGTTTTAAAATTTTAGAGACTTCTTAATTCTAGTTTAGAAAACTCTATGTACTTGTATTTGTATGCTTTCAAATGCAAGGTACCCTATGGTTCTTAGATTAAAACCAATTTTAATCTTTAAAATCATTAAACCATTTTAATAACTTTTATTAACTATTAAGAACCATCGATTTCAGCTTGTTAAGTTTGTTAATGAGTTGTAATGCATGTCAAAACATCAACCAAACAATGAAACAATAAACAATCAACCAAGCATAAAACATAAACAACCATATGTGCATAACCATAGCCCTTATGTTGACAACACTTGTTTGCCATCACAAGTGTTGTCTTTGGTCTTTCTAAGGGTCAAACATATCATAAAGGTTCCAAGAACCTCCCACTAGAAACCGCATCCAAATGCTCCATGTTTCTTGTGTCTTTGTGTCCATCTTTGGGTCTTGATCTTGTACATCTTCCTTTTACAAAATTGTATCCTAATACATTTTTCTAGTAAAGGAAATGAACCTAATCTATTATTACATAACCAAATGAATGAATAATTACAACCCAAAGGAATAAACACAAATATTACAACCAATTGAATGAATAAAACAACCACTAGAAACATCCAAACAACACAAGGCCACAAGCTAGGTTATGCACTAAAACAACCAATGATCAAATCATCTAACCATATAATGAAAACCCCATTTAAAACCCCAAATTTCAGCCAACATAAACTGAAATTTTGGGTTTTAATCATTGTCCAAACAACCAACATGCATAATATGTTTCTTTCAAGGTCTAATCACTAGCATGTGTGATATGACCTTGAAAGTATGGGGAATCATTCATATAAACTATAACAGCCCAAAATCAGCCTATAACATTGCTAATATCATCTTTTAAAACCAATTTCAAGAGATAAATCAAGCAAGTCATCCACATAACCTGGCTCTTGATGCCATTGAAGGGTTTGCTAGAACATAAAATCAATGTTTAACCACTTAAACTTTCTGAAAAACGCAGCGGAGTTACAACTTAATAAAACCCATTTTATAAGCTGAAAATAATGTTCTTTAGTGACCATTTTTAGATGAAAACAAACCCAAACAAAAGGATCATAATATGTGAATGAACAAGCTATGAAAATGTACAAAAACCACATTCAAATCACAGCCACAATGAGCTATGATTCTACCTCTTTGAGCAGCAAGAAACGACCAAGGAGAGGGCTGTTGTGAGCTTCAAAAACGTCCAAGATAGTGCTGAATGAGGGCTGATTAATGGCCAAGACTTCAAGCTAGAAGTCCTCAAACGTCTATACCCACAAGCCTTCAAACAAACACCTTAGTTGCTAGGATTTTGGTCACCAAAACTTCAAGAAGTAGCTGCTACAACACCTTCAAAAACCGTGAGTTTGGAGAAGAATGAAGAGAGAGTTTTTTCTTGGAGTTTAGTTGCATATGTCTCTCAAGATGGCTGGTCCAAGAAGAATGCCAAGACCCTTAATTGGTTGTGTTTAATCAACAAAGTTGGTCCAATGAACAACAAGGGGGGGGGGCGAATTTTTGTGTGGAATAAGGGTTTCCCCCCTTTTTTTAAACACAAACACATGTTACAAATGGTCTTATAATTTGTCCCTCTTAGAAAATGTATACAACTAACCATTAATTGTATAACATATATAGCCATTATTAATTTGTAATGTCATCTAAATAACATTACAAATAATATCATTGAACAATATATCCTAATAAATTGTTCCATGTTATATGCAACTTGTTTAGAAAACCCGTTTTCTAAATTGGTGTTAATATTTCATTGCATGATCATATCATCAACTAAATATTATTTGGTGTTTGCTAAGCTTGTTATTGGGTATAACCCGACTTGGATCATAACGTACTAACCACATCAATATTCTAAGTGTCTTGGGCACATAGAATCCTACAATAATGTGGGCCTTGCAAGTGATGTCTGACGAGCTAAAAAGTTTGTCAAGAAGACCGGATAGAACTTGGTTGCAACCAAGGACACAACCTTGGCTTCGACAAGTCAAAGGTAACCTGTTTCAACTGTGGTGAGAAGGGACACATCAAACGGGAGTGTGTGAAGCCAAAGAAGACTGGTAATGGCAATCCACTCTCATCCTTTAATTGTCAGGACAAAGCCATATCTAATATTTCTACTTCATCAAGCAAGGACCCTAAAGCCTTGACTGCTAATGAGGATGAAGGACAGGACTGGAGCTTCCGGTTCGTCTCACCGGGAGAGTCCAACATAGCTAGTGTGGAGGACATAGATGACGATTCCACGAGTGAGGGAGACATAGCAGTAGAGCTCACGATGTCCAATTCTGAAGACACTGCACCTTTGGTCAACCACCTACCTGAAGAAGAAAAATCTACATCAACATTAGAATCACCAGAGCCAGAGACAACATATTCTGCACACATGGCTAATTCCTCTTCAACATCTCAGGTAAGTACTACTGACCAGTTGTTTAATAATCATGCCTGTTCTCATTGTAATAAATTTAGAGAAAGCATAGATTTAAAATTTTCTAGGTTATTAGATCATAATGATAGCTTAGTAAAGGATTTGGAACTGTGCACTGAAGATAACAGAGTTTTAAAACAAAATAAGCATAGTTACAAGGAAAAGATAGACCTTTTGAACAAACAGCTTAGGGAAATAGAAGTAGTTCCTTTAACGAAGCTAATGAAATTAGGTATTATCATAAATCCCTAGAGGATACTAAGAAGCATAAAGCAGTTTTAGAAGTAGAAGTCAACTCCTTAAAACAAAAACTGCATAGTTGGACAAGCTCATCTCATATTATCCAACACTTAGTGAGAAAGAGAGAAACAACGGGGAGGGATTTGGATAAAAAGTGGTTCTGCCACCACCTGAGACCTTGATGACACCAAAAGAAAAACAATCAATAATAACCCCATCAAGGATCATGTGGTGTCCACTCCTCTTGTTAGTGACCTAGATTCCACAAGTAAATCATTGAATCTGGCACTAAACAAAAGGAGCCCACTTTAAAGGAAAAAGGAAAGATGCCTTGTGTTAACCTGGAAAAAGAGTTTGAGAAGGTTAATTTAAATTCAGGTTCAAACAAAGTCAAATCAGATCCCAAAAAGACTATTAAACCTAATCAATCACGAGCATCATGTCAAAGTCCAGGTAAAAAAGAAATAAAAGATGTAAAACCAAGTAAAGCATTTAAGTTTTTAAAACCCGACCATACATCTAACAAAGAAGTGTCTCACTCAAAACAAAATAAGGTCATCTGTGTGACACCTACATCTCCACAAAAACAGATAAACCGTAAAGTTGAAAGCAGATGTTGCTACAATTGTGGAGGGTACGGTCACATTGCGTCTAATTGTCCTTATTATCAGACACCGAGGAGGAAAGTTGAACTTCCTGCATCTAAAACTAGATCTTTTAAGAGGAACTCAGTGATGCCTCCTAAAAGGGATAGTGAATCCAAAGTTCAACCCATCAGCCAGTCGTATGTTTATCACAAACAGGCCTTATACAAAGCTGGCCTATGGAAAGAAAAATCCGCCTCAGCATTTGAAAATGAGAAAAACTAGACATCCGAGCTTACCTCAACCTCAAATGGTCAATGGGTTGAGTTAATGTTGTCTGATGCCTCGGGGAACCCAAGCCAGTGAAGGCTTGGGTTCCTAAGATTAACTAATATTTTCATTGAATGTGAAGGGTGTTCGCTATAGTGCTGAGACTAACACGTGGATTGTGGATAGCGGAGCATCCAGGCACATGATGGGGAATAGAGCTCTCTTATCAAACGTTAGACAAATCAAAGGAGGGCATGTTTCATTTGCTGCAAACAAAGGGGGGTACATCACAGCCCAAGGAGAAGTGGGAAATCAGAAAATTAAGTTTGACAAGGTAAACTATGTCCAATAATTACAAAATAACTTACTTTCTGTTTCTCAAATATGTGATAAAGGATTCAAAGTAGTCTTTGACAACAAGAAGTGCTATGTTCTGAAGGACTACGTGATCCCGGAGGACTAAGTCCTAATGTTAGCTTCAAGATATAATGATCTTTATGTCTTCAATCTTTCAAAGGCCTCCATAATGGATCGTGAAGTTTAGTGCTTCTTGTCCAAAGCTACTGAGAAGGATTCCATCTCCTGGCATAGATGAATGGGACACATAAATCCGAGGAAGATGAATCACTTGATGGAGAATGATCTAGTGAGGGGAGTGAACGTCAAAAACTTCCAACTCCCGGATTTCTATGTTGCGTGCAAGAAGGGCAAACAGACGAAGAAGTCTCATAAGGAAAAGAAAGTACATTCCGTAGAACTACCTCTTGAGTTTCTTCACATGGATCTGTTTGGTCCAGTCAGTACAAGAAGCATCGCAGGCGACTTGTACTGCTACGTAGTTACTGATGACTACACAAGATTCTCTTGGGTAATGTTTCTAAAGTCCAAATAAGAAACATTTGAATCCTTCAAGGAATTAGTAACTACATGGAATCCCTATACAAGCTGAAAGTACGAAAAGTGGGCGTAGACAATGGAACCGAGTTCAAGAATCAGTGGATGGAGGCCTACTGCAAGGAAAAAGGAATTGTGCATCAATTTACCTCTACCTACACTCCACATATGAATGGTGTTGCTAAACGGAAGAATCGTA
The DNA here is from genome assembly GCA_025506515.1 of Flaveria trinervia. Taxonomy (NCBI): domain Eukaryota; kingdom Viridiplantae; phylum Streptophyta; class Magnoliopsida; order Asterales; family Asteraceae; genus Flaveria; species Flaveria trinervia. Next base: position 28,513,775 of record CM046447.1, read on the forward strand.
GCTTGATAGAGACCGCACAGACTATGCTAGACGATTCAAAACTGCCTATTCAATTCTGGAATGGGGCAGTTGCAAATGCATGTTATATGCTCAATCGAGTTCTGGTAGTTAAACGCCATGGAAAAAGGTGCTACGAGTTACTACAACAACGTAAACCTAACTTAGAGTATCTCGAGCCGTTTAGCGCTCCGTGCACCTGCTGAAGAAGACTCAGGAGGGAAAATTTAGCGAGAAGGTTGATGAAGATATCTTTCTAGGATACAACATACCGAACAAGAGAGTTTACAACAACTCAACGGGTCAAGTAGAGGTGTGGTGTAATGTTGATGTTCAGAGATACACCACACCACCTGCTGGAAAAAGGCCTGCTTACTTCTTTGATTATGATGGATTCTTCAAGTCCTTCAACATACCTCTCTCCACTTCGAAGATGAGTTGGCAAAAAAGATGATGTACCATGTCTTGAGCACACCGTCTCAAGATTCAACACCATCCGGTTCACAAAGTAAATCATCTACCTAACTCAGGGGGAGCACTTAATGTGAGTAACTCTTCCTCTGATGAAGAAAATATAGAGAATGATTAGAACAACCAGGATGAATAGGTTCCGAGTACCACAAGTCCACAAGCATTTGACAGTGATACTTCTGAGCCTTCCGAACCACAGACTCATATTGCCTCAGATCCAGAACCAAATGTTCACAATCTTGATTCTGAGGTGGTTGTTCTAACAACTCCCGGCTCACGTCTAAACGTCTATCATCCTTTGGATAATGTCAAAGGAGATGTGAGATCGGGAGTTCAAACCAGAAATTAGTTGTACTCAGTTGATTATGCCTCTGTGATGGAAAAGGGATACCTTCACGATGGTGCATGTCGTTGCTTTGTGTCTCAGTTTGAGCCAAAGTATGTCAGTGAAGCCCTGAATGATAAGGCATGGGTGAGTGCCATGCAAAAAGAACTTCTTTAGTTCAAGAAGTTGGGTGTATGGACTCTAGTGGATAGACCTAAAGTACTGAGGTCATTGGCACCAATGGGTCTTGAAATGCAAGAAAGATGATCAACGAGTGATCATCAAAAACAAGGCTCGGCTTGTTGTTTAGGTATTTCGACAAGTTGAAAGTATTGACTACAATGAAGTGTTTGCACCCGTGGCAAGAATGGAAGCAATCCGCATCTTCCTTGCCTATGCTTCTTATATGAAGATCAAAATTTATGAAGTAGATGGGAAGAGTGCGTTCCTTCATGGTGAGATCTGAGAGACAGTGTATGTCAGTCAACCAAGGGATTTGAGGATCCATATCATTAGGACAGAGTTTGCAAACTCGACAAGGCTATACGGTGCAGGATCGTTTAAGGGTTTGAACACATTACAAATTATCTAAACTCTAATCAAACAGTAAACTGGGTTAACCAAAAGTGATACAAAGAACACAATTAAAGCAAGAGATTGAACATGAGAATATGGTTTTCAAGGATGCAGTATATTGCTTTCTCAAGTTCTTTTACAAGTGTTACAAAGTATATTAAAGATACAAGAAACTTGAAATACTTATACTGCAACCTACAACCGCTATACTATGAAAGCCAGCTGGATACAATTGACTAGACACTAACAAAATCAATTGTAGAATCAAAAGGCATGTCTGCCTTTTGACCTTGTGACTATGACATGCCATAGCTCACATCCTTATACATTACAAAAAGGATAAAGTACATAAAGTGGAAAGTTTCAGACTCAAGACCTCAATGTACAGTTACCAAAAGCATGGACCTTTTCACCAACTCTTGTAAGTTGGTGACTTATCAGAGATGCAGCGGAAAAGGTGCTTTATGGAACAGTACATCAGATAAAGCATGTGTACTAAAAGTCTTCGGAAGAAATCTGTCTTCATAGGGTGAAGCTTCGGAAGGCTTTGTCTCTTGAAGCTTCGGAAGACTTCTTGTTTGGCTTCGGAAGATATTGGTCTTGGCTTCGGAAGATTTTACACTTAGAATGTTTTCCAATGTATTGTGTAAAACTTCCGAAACATTCTTCACTTAGTACTTAGTGCATGTTGCTGAGACACTTTGGATGTTTTGGGTTGCATCAGACTTATGAAATCCTTACAAACTCCCCCGAGGCTCATGCTACCAAAACACTTAGAAGATATTCAGATGTTGGTAGTCTTCAGTACAATCAAGACCATTCCTTTCTTCATTTGGTAGTCAGGATCATCAAGATTCTCATAGTATCTTCTCATTTCAAAGAGATCATGCAGAGGTAAGTTGATTATGTCTTGCCAGGAGTAAGATCATGCTACCAAAACACTTAGAAGATATTCAGATGTTGGTAGTCTCAGTACATCAAGACATTCTCAACACCTTGATCTCTGACAACATGCCATCTTTCTGGATTGGTAGAATAAGTCCAGGACAAGATAGGTGTCTAAGTTGCTAGAGGAGCCACTTGCATAGGAGTTGATTGGGTTGCCTCATCATGCACTTCCTCAGGTTGATCTGATTCAGCCTGGGGTGTAGAGGTAGATAACTTTGGCTTCTTCTTTTTAGTCTTTGGTTTAGAAGCCATTTTCTTCTTCCTCTTTAATGTCTTTAACTGAGAAGACTGATCTGCAGCACCATGTTGATCATCAGTGTCTTTCTCAGTTGGGTGTTCCTCCCTCACTGGTTCAGAAGGAGAGGAGTTTGACCCTGTCTTGGATCAGAAGATGAAGTTTGCTGAGGCTCAGCTGGAGGTTCTAGTTCAGGTGTCTCTGGTTGTTCAAACTTGACCTCCACTTCAGGTGGGACTTGACTTGGAAGAGAGTGCAAGTCAATCAATTCACCACTTTTATATTCTGCTTGATCACCCTTATATGCTCATCCATTGTAGATAGAGACATGGGACCAGTCTCTTTCCGGAGAATCCATATGACTTCAAGAAGCTCATCATTCTTTGTCTGTCAGCAGACTTCTTTGCATTCTTTTGAGTGATGGCTCTTGACTTTGCAGCTTCTTCCCTTAGCTTCCTTTTGGTTGTTTTTCTTTCTTTGACTAGCTCAAGCTCAAGTTGCTTTAAGTACTCGAACTCAATGCAGTCATAGGATAGGGGAAGAAGTGCATTTGCCTCATAGAAGCCTGTGGCACTCAGGTAGTTTATCATTTTGATTCTATCCTCTTCTTTATCTACCTGAGGTTCTTGTGGAGCCACATCTTCCTGTGCAGGACTTTCTTGAATTGGAGAGAGAGTGGGAGTATGCTTGTAAAGTCTTTTCTGTCTCTTCTCCTCTTTGAATTGGAGAAGTAACCTTGCATCTTCTTCTCCTTTATCTCTGTTGACACTTCCATGTCAGCCAGTTCATTCAACTCTTCTAAGGGGAGGGAGATGATTTCATCAACATCATAGTTCCTGGTCTGTAAATAGGTAATCCTGACTGCCCTTAACTCATCATCTTTAGTATTTGGTTTGGGGGCAGCCCTGATTGCAGCTTGCATGAATTTAGATAACCCAGAAGAACTTTCTCCCCTTAGCCTCCTTTTCCTCTCTCTCTCTCTTCCTCCTCAATTTCCTCAGGAGTCATTATCCTTTTCCCTTTGTCACCAACAGACCTTTGTGACTCAGGTGGATTGAGGCTTGGCCTTCATTGCTTGGTGTAGCTTCCATGCTCTGGCCAGAGAGAGGCTGAGAAACACCTTCACCAGCAGGTGTCTCAGATGGAGTTTGACCTCTGCAGCAGTTGTTGATGGTGAGACAAGGGTCTCAGGTTCTGCCACTGGGCCTTCAGCCAAGGTTTCCCCTATGAAACTAATCTTAGGGTCCACCTCAACATCCAGTTGACCGATGACATTGCCTGATTGCCTAAGTCTCCTTCTTAGAGAGAACTCTGCAAGGATCCTGTCTTGGATTCTTTGAGCCAGCCTTTCATCTTGTCTAGATTTGCTTGGATTGACAAGTGGCATGTTGACTAAATCCAGTCTTTCATAGAAGCTCAGGCTTTGGAACTGAAAGACTTCTTGTTGGCCGTGAACTCTGTGAAGTATAAGGGCTCTTCTGTCCTCATCATACCTCCACCTTATGATGTAGTTGCCAGTTCCTTGTGGTGGAGATGAGACAGCCCTTGGTATACCTTCCTCAAAGAGACTCCTGATGATTGAGTCTACAGAGTCCACATAATGTGAACTTGAGGAAGTTGCTGAGAATGCACAACAGCAAGTGAGGATGGTGAGTCCTCTATGTCCATTCTTTTGAAGAACTCCCAGGTTCTATGGTTGTAATAACTTTCTCCCCCTTTTTGGTAGCGTCACCTACTTGCATAGGTGAGCTGGAGGATAAGTCAATCACTTCCACAGGTTCTTGTGTTCCTGGTTGAGCTCTCCTTAAAGGTCTCCCAGCTAGTTTTTCCTTTAGATATGAAATCTGAAGTTGCTGATCATTGACCCTGTTTTGTAAGGTAGTCACCTGAGATTCCAAGTGACTAACCTTAAAGACTAAATAGGTGCATGTTTTTGACAATTTCTGCACCTTTAGTCTCAAATTCCCCTCATCTTCATCAGAAGAATCACTGGGGGATGAGATGATTGGACCAAAGTCTTCTTGCTCACCACCAGCTTGAGTTTCTTGGCTGCTGGTTGTCCTCTGCTCACTGGCAGCCTCAGTTGAGATGCCAGAGGGCAGAGTCGCCATGGTTGAGGTCTGAATGATGTAATTACTTTCAAAAGTGAGAGCCTCTTCCATATGGACATCCGGAACTAGTTCAGAAGTGTCCACCTCAGTAATAGGTGACTGATGTGGGATGGACTGAGGAGAGTCAGGGGTACTCGTCTCTCTTTGAGTAGGGGATGAGAAAAGAGACTGTGGTACACACCGAATCCTAAGTCTTCATCAGTATAGAAGGATAGGTTGGGAATTGGTTGGTTGAGATCCAAAGGCTGGGGATGGTAGCTGTCCCCTGAAGGTTGTTCACTTGAGTGTTGAGACTCAGAGTGAGAGCTTAAGGCTGTTGGGCTAGTGAGCTCATCAATGTGAGCATGAGGAACCTCATCACTGATTCTTGAAACAATGGGAGTGGTCTGCTCCTCAGAAGAAGTGGGAGCTCCAGTATCCACTTCTTCCTGTATTAGTGAGTATATGGGGGCCTCCACAGACTGAATAGTCTGAGCAGGGGTTCGTTTGGATTTTCTTGGTAGGTGATTGATATTTCAGGGTGTATAGAGGGTTGGAGAGCAGTAGGTGTGCGTTCAACACTAGCTTGGACTGCTAAGTTGTCACCTTGAGCAATGAGCTCTAACTTTTGGGACTAGGGCTGTTTCTACCCCTAAGAAGACTACAGTTGGCTTCTTCATAATTTTAAAGATGTCGGGCTTCATCTGTCCCAATTTAAGAATATTACTTGTTTCCCTCAACTGTGAGCCCAGTTCACAGTTGAGAATGTGTTGAACATATATAGGAAACATGTAGTATTCTAAGGAGTCTAAGTTTGCAAGTAAATTAGTATAAACAAATTGTGAATACCTGAACTTGACCCCCTGAATCATTCCATGAACTATAAAGGAGAGATCCTCAGGAATCTGGTCCCATCCACCATGCTTGTTTGATAAGCTGTGGATAACCACATGGAGCAGGTATTTCCACTGGGATGAGACCTTCCCTTTCCTGAAGGTCTTTACAGAGAAATCCCCTTCATAGCCCATCTGCTCGAAGGAATGATTAACCGCTTCCTTTGGGAAGAACACTTCACCTTCTTCATCATCCAGCTGAAGATGTCGGTTGATATGGCTGGAGTGATGAAGATTGTTCTCCCCTGCACGTGGCACACAGTGTCTTCTCCCCATCCATAATGACCTCTTGGCAGGTCTTCCAGAATTCAAGCAAGTGATCCTCATATAGAGTAGGATCAAGGTTAGGGAGGTGAAGTAGTGAGACAAAGACAAGAAACGGCAAACCTCTAAGAAATGAGGATCTTTGTCAGAGCATAACAGAGCAACCAGATTGTGTTGTCTGTGTAGCTGCATGGCAAAGTTAGGATCAATTCTGTGAGCAAGGTCAGCCATTGTGAGGTAGCTCAGAGGCGAAGAGAAAAAATGGGAAAGAAATTTCAGAGAGAAAGCTTTGGGTTTTAGGTTTGGAAGAAAAGCAGATGATAGAAGAGGGGGAAACCGTTGGGTTATATGAGAGAGAAGGATTTCAGATAAAGTTTAATGAAAGAGGATAAACTTTGAAATCCGTATGTCGGTCCCACCTCTGAAAAAGTAGTTTACCTTTTTGCTCAAAAAGTAGTTTTCTTGGAATTCGAAAAGCTTCCGAAGGTAATTTGTCTTCGGAAGTTTTGATTGAAAAAGCTTCCGAAGCTAAAATGGCTTCGGAAGAATTTTCCTGAGAGTCTTGAAGATTTATGCTTCGGAAGAGAAATAAACTCTTGGATGCTTTGTACAAGAATGAACAAAGCTTCCGAAAGTAAGTTTGCTTCGGAAGCAAAAAGTCCTTAAAAATGAATAAGTGTCTAAGTTAAGAATTTTAAGCTTTGGAAGATAAATTTTGACTTCTTCCGAAGGTAAAATCTCTTAGACAGTCATTTATTTTGAAGACATATTTTCTTCCGAAGGTAAAACGTTATCTTCCGAAGTATCAGAAAATTTTCAAGAATCTAAGAAAAGTCTTCAAAAAGAGTTTTACATTCAAAGAAACATGAGCTTATGAAAGTGATGAACTAGACAACTTAGGACACACTATTTTTTTAAGAAGAAATAATTAGAATTAGTTTTAAGAAAAAGTCTACTCAAAGTTAATCATCCCAATAGCTGATATCAGATACTTAAATCTCTGTTCATCAAAAGCTTTTGTGAACAGATCAGCATATTGTTCATCTGTGTGAACTTTGACTAGTTTAATTAATCCTTTTTCATAGTTATCTCTATTAAATGATACCTGATGTTGATGTGTTGGTCCTTGAGTGCTGCACAGGGTTCTCAGTGATAGAGATAGCACTATTGTTGTCTATGTGGATAGGAGTCTCTTTGAAGTTAAATCCATAGTCTAGCATCTGATTTTGAATCCAAAGCACTTGAGCATAGCAGCTTGCAGCAGCAATGTATTCAACCTCAGTAGTTGATGCAGACACACAGGATTGTTTCTTGCATTGCCATGAGACAACCCTTCCACCAAGAATTAACATCCCCCAGATGTAGACTTTGCAGTCATGTTGCAACCACCATAATCATTGTCTGTATAGGCATACAGATTGAAATTAGGATTCTTTGGATACCATAGACCAAGTGTTGAAGCACCTTTGAGGTATCTTAAAATCCTTTTCACAGTATTAAGTGAAACATCTTAGGGTTTGCTTGATATCTTGCACAAATACATGTAGCAAACATGATATCAGGCCTGCTAGCTGTAAGATACATAAGAGACCCAATTATAGCCCTGTATAAGTGCTCATCTACACACCCCCTCAAGATTTGGACCAAGGGAGTGGTTTCTAGCTATGGGTGTCTTAGCAATCTTACAATCAGTCATGTTGAATCTCTTGAGTATATCTTGAACATACTTTGACTGACTTATGAAGATTCCATCTTCAACCTGCTTCACTTGAATTCCCAGAAAGAAGTTGAGTTCTCCCATTGAACTCATTTCAAATCTGTCTTTCATCAGCTTTTCAAAGTCTTTGCAGAGCTTTGAATTGGTTGAACCAAAGATGATGTCATCCACATATACTTGAACTAGCAGAGTGTCTTCCTTGTCCTTTGATGAAGAGAGTTCCATCTATAGTACCTCTCCTGTATCCATGTTTACAGAGATACTCAGACAGTGTCTCATACCACTTCCTGGGTGCCTGATGCAGCCCATAAAGAGCTTTGTCAAGCTTGCAGACATAATCAGGATGATCAGGATCTACAAAACCAGGTGGTTGTTTGACATAACCTCCTCATCAATCACTCCATATAAGAAAGCACACTTTACATCAAGTTTATAGACTTTGAAATTCTTGGATGCAGCAAATGCCAAGAATATCCTAACAGCTTCTAGTCTTGCTACAGGAGCAAAGACATCAGTGTAATCAATCCCTTCTTCTTGTGTGTATCCTTGAACAACTAGTCTTGCCTTGTTCTTGATGATGATTCCTCTATCATCCTTCTTATTCCTAAAAACCCATTTGGTTCCAATGGTAGTCTTCTCATGAGGAAGAGGACAAAGGTTCCAAACTTTCTGCCTTTTGAATTGAAGCAGCTCTTGTTGCATAGCTTTAACCCAACTTCCATCCTTTAGAGCCTCCTCAACTTTCTTTGGCTCTAACTGGGATAGAAAACAAGAGTGAAGACAAACATTTGCTTCATGGGTTTGCCCTCTTTTCTTACCCCGGAGATAACATCTCCAATGATGTTTGTGGTTGGATGAGACTTGTGGATCCTTAGCTGAGGGATCACAGCAAGTTGCTGAGATAGATCCAAATTTGAGAAATTTAGATCTGCTCTTGAAGATTGATCCTCCACATTATCACACTTATCAAGATTAACTTGATCCAATGAGTGTGTGACATCATTGATGTGGTCATCTATGTATGGTTATTAGCATCAAGAAATTCTTGATCACTATCACCATCACCATTGTTGTCTTCTGCAATTGAGGTGTCTTTATCTGGTTGAGAAGCCTCTGAGCTGGAATTTGAAGGCATGCCAGATGTATCAGCTGGATTTGTCATTGTTGTGCTGATAGAAACCTCATTTGCTGAAGTAGTTTCAACTGGAGCTGAAGGTGTGTGAGTTGAAGGTCTTCCTAGCTCAAATCTTGGATCAGGATCACCTGTATTTAATTTTCTGCAGATCCTGAAACATGCTCACAAGATTTATTAAAACAATTGGTAACTAAATCAAGATCAAATAGCCAATCCGGACCAGAACCAGCCACACTGGGTGTGTGCTCATTGAAAGTCACATTGGCTGACTCCTCAATAATTCTAGTTCTGAGATTGTATACTCTATAAGCTTTAGCTTGGGAGAGTATCCAATGAAGTGTCCATCGTCTGATTTCTCAGCAAACTTGGCAACTTGATCTTTGGTATTCAAGATGGTGCAGGGACATCCAAATGACCTGAGAAAACCAATGAAAGGTTCCTCTTGTGCCAAAGTTCATAAGGGGTCTTACCATGTGTCTTAACTACTAAAACTCTGTTTTGCACATACCAAGCAGTATTAACTGCCTCTGCCCAGAAGGTGATAGGCAGTTTAGAGTCAGACAACATAGTTTGTTGCAGCTTCAATAAGTGTCCTGTTTCTCCTCTCAGCAACTCCGTTTTGCTGAGGAGTCCTGGGAGCACTGTATTGTCTTGTAATACCCTTTTCATCACAAAATGTATCAAGGATTTGGTTCTTGAATTCATTTCCTTGATCACATCTTATGGTTTTGACCTTGTGATCACATTGATTCTCAATCTTTAAGATGAAATTCTTTAGAATCTCAAGAGTCTCATCTTTAGTTCTAAGGAAGAAGACCCAAGTGAATCTTGTAAAATCATATGTGATCACTAGACAGTATAAGGTCCTTCCTAAACTCATTACACTGGTGGGGCCAAAGAGATCCATATGTAACAAGTGTAGGGGTGTAGTGATGGAGTTCATTTCCTTAGGCTTATGGGATGTCTTATGTTGCTTCCCTTTCAGGCATGCAACACAATGATCATCACTTGTAAACTCTTTCTTTGGCATTCCAGTTACCAGATCATGCTTAATCAATTTATTCATGTTTTTAAAGTTTACATGGCACATTCTTTTATGCCATAGAAAACTCATCACTATTGGCTTTAGATAGAAAGCATGAAACTTCTCCAGAGGGAGATGTTTCTTGCAAATCCATCTTGTACATGTTCCCTTTCCTAGGGGCTCTGAGCAGGATGTGCTCATGAGGAATGACCACACCAGGCTTGAGAACAATGCACTCATGCTCAGTAAAGAGCATGTTATGTCTTTGATCACAAAATTGGGATACACTCAGAAGATTGTACCCAAGCTCCTTAACAAAGTTTACCTTTTCAATGCTGAGCTTACCATTTGTGACCTTGCCCCTTCCAGAAATGTAACCACCTTCATCTCCTCCAAAAGCAACTGGTCCTCCATCAATTCTCTCAAAATTATGGAGTAGAGACCTATTGCCTGTCATGTGCCTGGAACAGCCACTGTCAATTATCCACGTTTTCGTTTGTCTTGAGCTGTTCCTGCACAAAGAAAATGATTAGTTACATTTGGAAACTCAAGCCGTACTTGTCTTGGGCTCAGTAAGTGTAATAGAAGGTAATGCAACAGTAATAGATCCTATGGTTGTACTGTGAGGATCTTCAGCTATTGTTGATGGAGAAATTTCAGTCATTTGGTCTTTTTTAGACTTCCACACCACCTTTGGACTCTTGGGTTGACCTTCAAAACCTTTGAAGCTTTTGGAACTTCACAGGTTTTGATGACTGAACCTTCAGAAGATTCTGCAGTCACTGCAGCAGACTTCAGTGCTTCGGAAGAACTCCTTTCTTCCGAGACCAATTTTACTTCCGAAGGTAATTTTCCATTTACCTTCTTTTTGATTTGGAGCTTCCGAAGGAAACAGACTTTCCTTCCGAAGCTTGAGACTTCTTGAGATTCTTTGAAGTCTTTGTATTGGTCATGTGGATGGTACTCTAGGATTGTATGGGCAATCCTTAGCAATGTGAGAAGTATTTTCACACATGACACATAACATTTTCTTGTCTTCAAAAGAGTCTCCTTTGAGAGCAAGACTGGCTTTGGTCACATCCCTTCTCCACCTTCATCTTGGTAGATGCTGAGACAGTTCTTTTGGGCTGTGAACTATTCTTGGAGTTTGATGGTCCAGGCTGTGCAGCAGTGGTACACAACAGCTCAGTCTTCTCTTTGCTCTGAGATGATTTGAACATGAACCAGGACTCTTAGATGAGGAGTCTTGGTTGATGTCTTCAGTCCTTACTACTTTGAAACCTGCAGAGATAAAAACTTGTTTCTGCTTAGCATCAAAAGTAGCCTTGATTTTTGAGCCTTTTTTGCTTTCCTTTTGCTCTTCCTGATCAAGTTCTTTCTTTTGGACTTGGTCATCACAGATGATTTCTTCTCCTCAGAAGGATAGTGGCCCTTGGAAGAATCCTCTTCTTCACTCTTCTCAGAGGAATTCTTCACTATCACTTCTTCATCATCCTCACTTATAGGATCTATGAGAGGAAGCTCATCTTCACAAGTTCCACACCTAGGATATCTTACAGACAAGATTGTGTGTGGAGGAGCTATCTCATTTGATCCTAGTCCATGTCTATTTTGATAGCACACTTTGTTGTGCAGGGATGAGGATATCATGTTTTTGAAGGTCTCTTCTTCAAGAACACTTTTCTCTGCCTTGGCTTTGCTGATCACAAGCTCAGCCTGGCACTCAGTCAATTTAGTTATGAGATCTTGGATCTGAGTTCTAAAATCTGTATGTTCATGTTTTAGTACTGAAATGGTTTTCTCCAAATCTTCTATTTTTAACTTGTAATCATTTTCAGACTTTCTAAAATCAGATTTTAATATGTTAATGACTCAAGATCGGATCTCATCTCTAAGTTGTAGGACCTATATCTATTCACTTTAGCAATGCATTCAGGAGTACAGAGATGTTCCAATACCTTGGCTTCATCATGGTCAGCCATCAGTGCTTGGTTTGGAGAAGCATCTTCCACCTGAAAACTCCAGTCAAAGCCTCCTTCTTCAATAGCAACAGCAGCATGTTGCTTAGGCTTCTCAGACTGAGGAGCTTTGTCAGTGTAGTTTGGTCTGGGTGGTGTTTGGCCCCCATTTGCTTTAGGTGCCTTACACTCCCTAGCAAAGTGACCCATAAGGTTACAGTTGTAACACTTAACTTTGCTTTTATCCAGCCCAAACTTTCCACTGGTAGCATTGCTTGGAAATCTTCTTCCTGTTCTCTTGTAGAACTTCTTGGCTCTGTGAGTGAGGAGAGCCATCTGAACTATCTATCTCCATGTATTCCAGGTCATCTGGATGAATACAGTCCAGGTCTTCAAGAGTGAAGAGATAATTCCCACAGCTTTCATCAATAGACACAAAGGCCTGAGAAGAACTTGTCTCTTGGAATGGACTTCCTTGAGTAAAGTTTTCCCTTGGTGTCTCCGCGAAGGTGATGAAAGGACCCTTTTGTGAGTTGTCAGGGTAGCATAAGAGATGATGTTGGGGTTCTATGTTTTTGTCCCTTTCAACCACATGAAGGGCTGAACCCATTTGATTGTTGGAGTTGCCAGATGAACCTTGTATGTTCATCTCCATCTAGTATCCACAATCTCAACATACTTGAAGTATTGTTGGTCATGGTTTCACCTGCTTTAAAGGTGAAATTTTCAAACTGCTGCTTCAGAAGATCTTTCTTGTTCTCCTTGGCTTCAGAGGAGCCTTCATACATCAGCTTCAGTGCATCCCACAGCTGTTTAGGCTGTTTTGCACTTCTTAAAACCTCTGTATACAGAGTTTGGGAGAGCAGTCTGAAGAGCAGTCATGGCCTTCCTGTCAATCTCTACTCTTTTTTTATCTTCATCTGAGTAGTTGGCCATATCTTTAGGAATCATACCAGCACCAGTAGCAGAGGGTGTGCTGGGTATGAAAGGTCCATTTTCAACAGATTCCCACATTCTTGAGTCAAGAGACCTGATGAAGCCTTCCATCCTCATGCACCAGGTGTCAAAATCATCAAGAGTGATCAGTGTGGATTTGTTCATGGTTCCAGTCTCCATATCAGTCTTTAAGATGGAAGCCATTTGAAGAGTTTTGTTTTTGTGTGTGTGAGGGATCTTAAGATGGTTAGATCTTATATCAAGAGCCTGAAAGCTCTGATACCAATTGCAGGATCGTTTAAGGGTTTGAACACAATTACAACACAACAACACAATGAGGAGATTATCTAAACTCTAATCAAACAGTAAACTGGGTTAACCAAAAGTGATACAAAGAACACAAGTAAAGCAAGAGATTGAACATGAGAATATGGTTTTCAAGGATGCAGTATATTGCTTTCTCAAGTTCTTTTACAAGTGTTACAAAGTATATTAAAGATACAAGAAACTTGAAATACTTATACTACAACCTACAGCCGGCTATACTATGAAAGCCAGCTGGATACAATTGACTAGACACTAATAAAATCAATTGTAGAATCAAAAGGCATATCTGCCTTTTGACCTTGTGACTATGACATGCCATAGCTCACATCCTTATACATTACAAAAAGGATAAAGTACATAAAGTGTAAAGTTTCAGACTCAAGACCTCAATATACAGTTACCAAAAGCATGGACCTTTTCACCAACTATTATAAGTTAGTGACTTATCAGAGATGCAGCGGAAAAGGTGCTTTATGGAACAGTACATCAGATAAAGCATGTGTACTAAAATTCTTCGGAAGAAATCTATCTTCATAGGGTGAAGCTTCGGAAGACTTTGTCTCTTGAAGCTTCGGAAGACTTCATGTTTGGCTTCGGAAGATATTGGTCTTGGCTTCGGAAGATTTTACACTTAGAATGTTTTCTAATGTATTGTGTAAAACTTCCGAAGCATTCTTCACTTCAGTACTTAGTGCATGTTGCTGAGACACTTTGGATGTTTTGGGTTGCATCAGACTTAAGAAATCCTTACAACGGGCTTCATCAAACTCCGAGGGCCTGTTATGAGAAACTCTCGACTCATCTTGTGAAACATAGTTTTTCGCAGGGGAGTCATTGACTATACATTCTTTATCAAGGAAAAAGATGGGGATTTACTAATGGTACAAATCTATTTTGATGACATAATCTTTGGTTCCAAGAACGAAGAATTATGTAAAGAGTTTGAATGAGTAATGAAGGCGGAGTTTGAGATGAGTGCAATATGAGATATGAAGTTCTTTCTCGTGTTACAGGTGAATCAGACACCAAATGGGATTTTCCTACATGGACCAGGTATGTAGGTGATATTCTCAGTCGGTTTGACATGGAGAACTCTTCTACAGCTAGAACTCCACTTGCTACAAACCATGATGTAGCACCCGACGAGAATGGTGATCTGGTAGATGCCACTATGTACCGAGGGATGATTGGATCTCTCATGTATCTCACTACCTCAGGACCTGATATCATGTATGCTACATGTTTATGTTCATGATATCAGGCAAAGCCTAAGGTGAACCATCTTATTCGGGTCAAAAGGATTTTTCGTTATCTGAAGGGTACACCCACACTGGGTTGTGGTATCCTCATGATGATGAATTTGAACTTATGGCGTATAGCGACTCGGATTACGGTGGCTGCAAGATGAACTACAAGTCTACATCAGTAGGGTCTTAGTTCTTTGGGAGAGGATAGTAACCTGGCAGTGTAACAAGCAGACCTCGGTTGCATTGTCAACCTATGAAGCCGAATATGTTGCTGCTGCAAGTTGCTGTTCACAAATCGTATGGATTCAATAGCAAATGCGGGATTACGGTTTGGAATTCTCTTCTACTCCAATCTTTGTTGATAACTCTACTGCAATTGTAGTCACTAAAAACCCTGTCCAACATCCCAAGACCAAACACATGGGAATTAAATATCACTTTATACATGATTGCTTTGAAAAGAACTTAATCGATGTGGTAAAAATAAACACAGATTTTCAATGCGCTGACCTCTATGCAAAGGCTTTTGGCAAACCATTTTTTCTATATCTGTTAGAGGTCAACGACATTAAAAAGAAAGTGAGGTCATTCCTAAAGATTACCATGTGTAGTCCGATGCTTCTTGTAAATTTTCTTTTCTTTTTCAATTTTTTATTTTATTTGCTTAATTTTTAGTAGTTTAATTAAAATTGGTCTTATTTCTTTGCCTATTAAAATCCTAGAACGCTAATCCATTACGGTTTGAAAATTTAAGGGGGAGAATAGGTTTAGATGGTATAAAAAACGAAGGAGGAGGAGAGGTAGCTGATAGAAATAAGATCGTATGTGTGATACCGATTCGATCTTTGGAATATGATAGTACACAGGAGCAAACCATTTGGGACTTTAAAACTTTAAATTGAAAAAAAAGATGCAAAGCTCAAGTATAAGTTTGTGTAGTCTGAGCAATATAAAAGGAAATATGATAGATAAACTAGCTAGTGCTAAGGTAACACAAAGAATGTAGACCTAGAGGTTGCTAGACCACAAATGATATGTTGGTAGATTCAACACAATAGATGACTAGGCCTTTTTGGTGATCTCAAGATTAAACTAAAATGTTTGACTAGCTGTGGGTAACACCTTATCCCTGGTTAACACAATCAGCAAGATTCCAATAAAGGTTGACGAGCAAAATAAACGGCACGAATGTGTGTGTAGACCAAAGCACGAGCAAAAGCACATAAAAATGCATATACAATCAAACTGATAACCTATGTTGTTCGTGAGATCTGTGCAAAAAGAATGAAATTGCTCAAACAAGAAGATAGGTTATGTGCCTCTCTGCTGTGTGGTGGCACTGACCTGAGGATAAGCATAACCTATATATTCTAGAATTCAGTGTTGTTTGCCTCCTCTCTGCTGTGCGGTGGCATTGACCTGAGGCTTGGGTTCTCTTTGAAAGTTCTACGAATAATTTCTTCTTGAATACTACCATAAGACCGCTCAAAAATCTCATGAGGAATGTTGATTACCATACAAGTGTGTGTGTGTTCCCGATATGAACGGGAACAATGGGCATGGATCTTAGGATGCATATTGATAATAACAAAACTTGAATGATGAGATGCTAAAATATAATGATGATGAACATGATGAAGAACACAAAGGTGTTTAATGTTTGATGTTTATTGATATATTGTTGAAATCATCATCCATGAAGGATGATGATATGATGTTGATGATGGACCTAATTCACCCTAACAAGTGGTGAATTAGTCACACTCTACAATGATAATATGTGCTGATATTTATACTAGTCTAGCAATAAAAATAATACAATATAAACCCTAGACTAATATTTTTGTTAATTTAGTGCTTCAAGTATTCAACTTTAATGATATTGAAATCTTCAATTTCTTCAAAGGAAGAATACCCAACAATACTCCCCTTAAATTGTAGATTTCCAGTGTGAATTGATGCTTTATCTTGTTTTTGTTGAATAGTTGTTCAAAGTCAAGAAATTTGTTCTTGATGCAGAAGCGAGGTCTTCAAAACTTTGTTGAGTAGTTGTTCAAAGATCAAAGTGCCTCCACATCCGCCCCGGTAGCAGAAGAGCAGAGGATACAGGATAAGAGTAATATTTAGTAATTTATGTTATTGAAGTCAAATGTATTCGAATCCTGTATTAAACTTATGTAATGGATGTTTATTTTTTGAATGTTTAACAATTTTGTTTTGATTACTTACTAATGATTGTTGTGTTACATGTATAAATCAAGCAGATCCAAACTTTTAGAGGGATGAACATGATGTTGCTCCCCTCCAACAGATCAAGACTCAGCTCATGATGATTCTTGATCTGCAAGGTATAGTCAGGTATTCTGTAATGTACACTCCTGAAGAAGGGGAGATCATTCACAATCTCACCGATGAGCAAATTGCTAAAATGTTCAAGCTAAATCCTGATGAGATTGTCAAGGATGCTCCAACAGTCCAAGTTGAAAGTGATGATATGAGATCGAGAGAGAAGATGTCACGGATCAACACTATCCAGGGTACACTGACATTGAAGGTAATGTCGTTCCGAATCTAGGCGACAACCTTGTCAGTGAAACTTTTGAAACTCTGGATAGAATGGAAAAAGAGTCTGACAAGACTGAAGATAAGGCCCAAGCCTCGGATGCTGAAGTTAATATTAGAAAGGCTGAGTGGGCTGCATGTTTTGAAGAGATAAGAGCCCAACGAGGTGCTTCAAAGTCGACTGTCTACACCAAGCTATACGAAGTGAAGAAACATCATATGGTGTCAGGAAAAATCATCGTGTGGGCATATTTTGAAGATCTTAACATTTATGCAGTTAAACGTGAGAAAGGGATCGAGTACTTCAGGTTCCCACACGACCTGAAGACTCTTCCTGGATTTGAGATGAACCAGTTAGCGAAGCTGAAATTGCTATACGCTGATCCACGCAAGATGTCTGGTTGGTTTGAAGCAGCTCTTAGAAAAGAGTACAACACCAGATGGGTCAACTTCAAACCTCAACAGCCAACGAGGTATCTCGGACGGTCTGAGGTTGATCCCATTACTGGAAAATTGAAGATAGTGCTGAAGTGGAGTCCACCGCAAACAATGTCAAAGATCCCTCTATGAGATGCCACAGGACTTCACTATACACTTCAAATGGTGGTACTATGATTGGAGGACAGGAGAACAGTCATAGTCCTGAACAAGAATGGTGTTATGGAAACCATCAGGGTGTTTGACCTTGTGTGGCTTACGAACTTGTCTGCAGATGATGTATATACATTGTACAAGTGGCCATTGTTCTATGACTCTTAAGATATTGTACAAGCTCTACAATTCCAGAACGTGATACGACTCTACTTTGCTTTTGAGATACACACAGGGTCACAAGAGAAGAGAAGTCCAAGAAGTATGAAGAGGATATGAAGATGGTAAGACATTAGATGGAACTAGTTCTATGGGGGAGTTTGTTGTTCATTTGGAGGAACAACCTTGCATCTGCTACTTCCTTACTCACTCTAGACATTTCCATGTCGGCCAGTTCATTTATTTCTTCTAAGGCAGAGAAATAATCTTATCAATGTCATTGTTGTTGGTCTGTTGGTATGTAATCCTAAATACCCTTACCTCTCATCATGAGTGTATGATCTAGGGACAGTCATAATTGTAGCTTCCATGAACCCTGAAGACCTAGTGAAACTTTATCCCCTTAGCTTCCTCTTATTCTCTCTCTCTCTTCCTCCTAAATCTCCTCAAGAGTCATTATCCTTTTCTTTTTGTCATGCATAGACCTTTATGACTTAGGGTGGAGAGAGCTTTGGTCTTTTTTGCTTGGAGTAGCATCTAGGCTTTGGCTAGAGAGAGGTTGTGATACACCTTCACCATCAGGTGTTTCACTAAGGGGATTGTTGGACCAAAAGAACCAATGAGCCGGATCAGAAAAACCTCTAAGTCCCACAGACATCACAACAACTGCTGAAGACTTGGTCAGCTGTTTCATAAAGTCTGAAGAGCAACAGCTGAAGTACAAGTACTGAAGACGTCAACAGCTGAAAATCTAAAGTACTGAAGAACAACAGCTAAAGATCAAAGTCTGAAAATCAACAGCTGAAGATCTAAAGTACTGAAGAACAACAGCGGATGACAACAGCTGAAGACATCAGCTGATGACAATAGCTGAAGTTCAAGTACAAGTACTGAAGCCTTCAGAGTTTGTTACAACAGCTGAAGAAGCATTCTTTAGTTGTTGTGATGGTTTCCTTTCAGTAGTTTTCTTTTTGTTTTAGTATTTGTAAAATGACTGAAGAGCATGTTCTTTAGTCGTTGAAGTTTCAGTAGTTTTCTTTTCAGTAATTGTAGTAATAGTTAACACTTAGCATTTTTGTAAGAAGATGTCAGCTGTTTGACAACTTTAGTAGTTCTGTTAACTATCAGTAGTTTGAATAAATTCTGTTAGATGTTACTATCAAATGACATCAGCAGACGTCACATCTTCTATATAAGAGATGCTGACCTAATTGTATTTGTGACATTCTGTTACCACGAAAGCGAATATTGAATGAATATATTTTGTAGAATTCTCTTTGTCTATAACCGTTTGTTCTTACTTCGAATATCTTTTGTGTTCTTGTGAATTTGCTAATTCATTGTTTGTTCTCCGCTGCTATACTCTCAAATCAATCAAACGTAGATCACTGATCCTAACAAATGGTCTCAGAGCGGGTTAATCATTGATCCATCTAACAGTTGATCATTGAAACTGCTATTTGATGTCTATGTTTGATTGAATTAGCTTATTTGCAAAAATTGGTTATAGATTATTGAATTTCTGCCACTTTCGTTTATTCATTTTGAGATCTCTCTTGGTTCAATTTGGTTTGTTGTGTTTTGTTCTAAATCTGTTATAGCTTAATTAAATTTGGTTGAATCTGAGATGACTACTCCTTCTAATGACCCTCACAATACCAGTTCTTCAACCAAGCCTCCGATGCTGGTTAGGACTGAGTATAACATAAGGCAACGAAGGATGCTTCATCACCTATCTGTTAACAGTTCAGGTTGTTGGACATCTGTAGTACATGGACCACATAAGCCTATGGTGAACAATCCGGAAACCAATCAAATGGTTCCGAAGAAGAAGGAAAGATACTCAGATGAAGATCGGAAACTGTTTGAGATTGATGCTAAAGCCCATGGAATTCTAGCCATGGCACTGCCGAATGAAATCTATTCAGGGCTTATGCATCATGAAACTGCTCATGACCTCTGGAATGCACTAAAGGAACAATTTGGTGGAACTGGTGAGGTCTTAGCAAACAATAGGGAAATCCTCGCCCAACAATATGAGACATTCTCTCATAGAAAGGGTGAGACACTGACTCAGCAGTTTGAGCGTTTCCTGTTTGATCTCTGAGCTGAAAATGGTGAAACAGGAATACACCAACAGCCAGATGAATAACAGATTCCTCAGATCACTGCCTGAGAAATGGGACACATACACTATTGTCCTACGCTCTAGTGCAAATCTGGATAGCCTATCTCTTACCCAACTTCATGGGAAATTGCTTACATTCAAAGGAGAGATAGAGCAGAAAAGGAAACTGTCATCATCAAGAAAGCTCACTGATGACTTTGTACCAGGGAACACTGCCTTGGTTGGTCATGAGTCAGAATATGCTGCATCTGAAAGCAATTATGATGAGCATATTGATTTCTCCTCAACCAATTCTCATCATGCATTTGTTGGTATTGATAGTCATTCTGGCAGTAATAGTGACAATCTATGCTTCATCATGGATGATCTGAAGGGAATTGCTAATGATGATTTAGAAGATGGATATTCTAAGCCAAATGGCCTTAGTTAAATCAGATCTTAGAAGTTCTACAAGAAACTAGCAGGAATTTCCTGGACTCTCTGGCAAAACCAAAGTTGGTTTTGACAAGAGTAAGTTGAGGTGTCACAAATGCCAAGGCTTGGACACTTTGCAAGAGAATGTAGATCAACTGGATCTAACTCTTCTGCATCCTTTGTGACTTTTCCTAGCACTAGTCTACAAAACAGAGGGCAACATCCTGCTGGTTCTGGTCATCAATCACACCCTGTATCTCCTGCATACTTGTCCCCCAGGGTCCAATGTCATATCCTTTTCCTTGTTATTACTTGCCTCAGTCAAATCCGGTTCAAGCTCCAATTGCACAACAACCAAATGCATTACTTGAACCTCAACCTTCCCAATCTCATCAACAATCTCAACCTCAACAACACAGCTTCTTCACCCCAGGAGTTGTTGACTAGAGCATTTACCAGATGATTTTTTGGTCATGAACAACTGTTCTCTGTGCTGGTCAACATGGTGGTGACATCCTTTTGGAAATCTAGCTTTTATGGCTTTGGAGTCTGTTGATACTTCATCCTCTAATGCATCTACACCACAGATATCACAGTATCCTCTGAGGCAAAAGCCAAGTTATGTTCTCAAACATGCATAGCCGCATTTGCATCTATTAGAGAAGCAAATGTAGCTTTAATTAACAAGAACATTGAGCTAGAACAAACAATTCCAAAAGAAAAGCTGAATTTGAGTCTGTGCTTAATGATAAGAATGATGAGATTTACAAACTTAAATGCCAAATCACAGATGATAAGGCTAGGGAAGAGGTACTTCTAGAGAAGTATAGAGACCTCAAAGAAACACTTGCAACTACCCAAGTAGAGTGTGATCGATGGGTAAATTCTTGCAAGGGTTTTGAAATGCTTCTTAGTAAGCAATTTGCTTCCAATGTGAAGTTTGGCATTGGTTATAATCACACTGCTCCTCCTACAGATTTTACTCCCAGAACAGAGATAGAATCTCATGGAGAAAGCAATAATCAATCCTTTTCATCATGTGATCTACTATCTATACAGCACCATCAGAGGTTGAAGTCAGCATTAAGTCCTCTCAGAACCTATCAGCTAATGTTGATGGTTCAAATGCTGACACTCACATGATCAAAAAGTTGATCACTCCAGGTGGTATTTCACAAAGTACTGAAAGTACTAAAGTGAATGTCATAACACCTGGAAGACAAACCCAAACTATTTCATGTACTAAAGAGAAGAAAACTGCAAGTAGTAAGGGTGGGAAAACTACTGAAGAGATATCAAGAAAGCAGGTACTAAAGGAACAAAATTGCTAGTACTAATAGCAAATTGCTGAGGAACAAGTCTTCAGTAGTTTCATCTTCTTCAGCAGATGATCAACTTAAGATGAAGAAAAAGCCATGTGAAATGTGTGGCTTATTCAATCATCTTACTGATGATTGCTGGTATAAAAAGGGCTCCAAACTCAAACATAATGAAAACATTAAGGAGAAAATGGATAAAATGAAAACTGAGTTTGAAATCAAATTTGTACTAGCAACATCAAAACCTGTAACCCCAAAATCCAAAAAGAAATTCACAAAGAAAGGGGTTAAACAAGCAACAGCTGAGGTTGCTCAAAGGGAGATGGTTCAACACATGAACCCATCTAACTCAAGCACTAATGTGTCTGATGAGCTGAAGGCTTTATCACAAAATCAGACACAACTTGTTATGATGGTTCAACATCTATTAGGGAGAGTCAACCAATTAGATGCTCCTGTTGAAACCACAGAGAAGAAAATCCATGCCAAAGAAATCTTCTTCTTCACCATCTCCATCCCCTCAGGCTGTCATTCATAGCAAGTCTGTTAGTTTACCATCTGTTGATGTGAATAGACCCAAAACCAAAAAGGTTTGGGTCTCAAAAACTAACTAATTGTTTATGATTGCAGGGTTCTTCAACATGCTAAAGTAGCATCTGGTATGTAGACAGTGGGGGATCTATGCATATGACTGGGAACAGCTCTCTTCTTCATGACTACTCTCAAGGAAAGAAGGGGTTTGTTTCTTTTGGCAATGATGCTAGGGGTTACATAATGGAAAAGGCTTTGTCTCCAATGGAGAAATAAAGTTTCATGATGTTAACCATGTGGAAAATCTCAAGTACAATCTCTTGAGTGTCAGTCAAATGTGTGATAAAGGCCATGTTGCTCTTTTCACCAGTCAGAACTGCCGGATTCTGTCATCCAAAGTTTTGAATTTGATTGATAAAGTGTTGGATGATCACACTCTCCTGAGGGCCAACAGGACAGGAAG
The DNA here is from genome assembly GCA_025506515.1 of Flaveria trinervia. Classification (NCBI taxonomy): domain Eukaryota; kingdom Viridiplantae; phylum Streptophyta; class Magnoliopsida; order Asterales; family Asteraceae; genus Flaveria; species Flaveria trinervia. The sequence continues at coordinate 28,536,085 of CM046447.1, forward strand.
AGTGTATGCCTTAGATCTTTCCAAGAAAATAAATATCAGAGGCCATCCTTGCCCATTTTCAAAGCCTCTCCTCAGGAATCAACTGTGGCACAGAAGGCTAGGTCATGTTAATTTCAAAAACATAAATCAGCTGTTCCACAATAGTTTAGTGAGAGGCTTACCAAAAAGGAGTTCCACTGTGATGAAACCTGCACTGCTTGTTTAAAAGGAAAACACCACAAGTCTCATTCCCCCTATTGATAGCCTAAGTCCACTGCCTGCTTGCAATTACTGCATATGGATCTTTTTGGTCCTGTGAGAGTGATGAGCATGGCAAAAAGAAATACTGTCTGGTAATTGTGGATGATTACTCCAGATTTGTATGGACTTTCTTTCTGTATTCAAAGGATGAGGTTGCTCAGAAGATTATCAACTTTGTGTTGTATGTTGAGAAGCAGTATTCCCTTTCAGTCAAGTGTATAAGGAGTGACAATGGAACTGAATTCAGAAACCATAAACTTGATGAGTTTTATCTTTCAAAGGGAATCAAAAGGCAGTTTAGCATCCCAAGGACTCCAGAACAAAATGGAGTCGTGGAGAGAAAGAACAGGACCCTAATTGAAGCTGCAAGGTCTATGTTGGCTGACTCTGGTTTGCCACTGACCTTTTGGGCTGAAGCTGTTAAACACTTGCTATGTGCAGAATAGAGCCTTAGTAAATCAGATGTTGATGAAGACTCCATATGAAGTTCTACATCACTTCGCTCCTCTAATTTCATTTTTCAGAGCATTTGGGTGTCCCTGTTTTATTCTCAACACAAAGGATCAACTCCAAAAATTTGATCCTAAGGTGGATACAGGGTATTTTGTTGGTTATTCATCTACTTGCAAAGCATACAGAGTCTTCAACTGCAGCACAAAGATAGTTGATGAGACTTTGCATGTGAAGTTTAATGAATCTCCAATGAACAAGATTCCATAAAACCCGTGGAGTTGTTTGATTTGGAAATACTGCAATATGTTCCTTCTCAACCTCCTGTTGTTGCAGACCATGTGGATAAATCATCTTCTGCAGCATGTCTTCCACCTGGTGGTATTGATGATGATGATAATATCAATACTCACCTATTCAAGTTTAGTGACCAACTGCCTGAGTCTGCTAAACTTGATGTTCTTGTAGCTTCAGCAGTTCCATCCACAACAAATGCTGATGAGATCTCTGATTCCTCTACATCTTTTGCGTTACCATCAAATCTTGGTTTCAAGAGTCTGTATCAACATCTGCTGCTGCTGAAGGTTCTACAAACACTTGCACAGATATCATTGTTTATCAAGAGCTGAAGAATCACCCAATGTCTCAAATTATTGGTGATATCAATGCTGGAGTTTCAACAAGAAGTCAATGTCTAACTTAGCTTCTATGCTCTCTTCATCAGTCAGCTAGAGCCAAAGAACTATCATTTGCTTTAAGAGACAATGGATGGGTTGAAGCCATGCAGCTTGAGCTACTTCAGTTCAAGAAACAACAAGTGTGGGAACTGGTTCCTCTACCCCCAGGTAAGTGTGCATAGGCACTAAATGGGTGTTTAGGATATAAAACTGATGAAAATGGGCTTATTGTTAAGAACAAGGCTAGACTGTTGTACATGGGTTCTCACAAGAAGAAGGTATTGATTATGATGAAACCTTTGCCCCTGTAGCCAGACTAGAGGCAATTAGATTGTTCTTAGCCTATGCTGCATTCCACCATCTCAAAGTTTTTCAAATGGATGTCAAAAGTGCATTTTTATGGCAAAATAAAAGAAGAAGTTATGGTGTCAACCAACAGGTTTTGAGGATAATAAACATCCTGAATGGGTGTATAAACTTGATAAGGCTCTTTATGGGTTGAAACAAGCCCCTAGAGCCTGGTATGAGACACTCTCCACTTTTCTTCTCAAGAATAATTTCACTAGAGGCTCCATAGATAAAACTTTGTTTATTAAGAAGGTGGATTAGCATAAGCTACTTGTTCAAATTATGTTGATGATATCATTTTTGCATCCTTTGATCCCCAGTTGTGTGATGATTTTACCAAATTAATGAAAAAGAGGTTTGAAATGAGTGCAATGGGAGAATTACAGTTCTTTCTAGGCTTGCAAATCAAACAAAGGCTGATGGCACCTTATTCATCAGTCCAAATATACAAAAGATCTTTTGAATAAGTTGATTTACAAATAGTAAGCCCTGTTCTACTCCCATGTGCAACACCACACAACTGGATGCGGATCAGAAAGGTAAAGCTGTTGATGAAACACTTTACAGATGTATGATTGGGTCCTTGATGTACTTAACAGCTTCTAGACCAGATATCATGTTTGCTACTTGTGTCTGTGCTAGATTTCAGGCTGCTAAAGAGTCTAATTGATTGCTGTCAAGAGGATCTTTAGATATTTGCAAGGTACACAATCTCTAGGATTATGGTATTCCACTGGACACTCATGCAAATTAGTTGCTTTTTATATAGTGACTATGCGGCGTGCAAGTTAACTAGAAAGTCAACTTCTGGTGGATGTCAATTCCTAGGCAACTGTTTGATTTCTTGGCAGAGTAAGAAACAACAACTATTGCTACATGCACTACTGAGCAGAGTACATTGCAGCTGCAAGTTGTACTTTTCAGGTACTCTGGCTTCAAAACAACACTTTTGGATTATGGCATTACAGATACTAAGACTCCATTATTAATGGATAGTGCTTCAACTCTATTCATTGTCAAAAATCCAGTCCAGCACTCTAGGACCAAACAAATAGAAATCAGACATCATTTTATTCGAGATTGTTTTGAAAAAGGTCTGATTGATCCTAAGTTTGTGTCTAGTGCTCATGCGCTTGCAGACATTTTTACTAAGCCTTTGGATAGTTCAACTTTCCAAAACCTTATGTTAAGGCTGGTATGCTGCAGCTAGAATAAGTGATAACTACTGATGATCTCAGTAAAAAAAAGTATTGATGATCATTAGTAAACATATCACATATAAGTACTGATTCTGGTTAAACAACTGATAAAGTTACACCTACTGATGAAGATATAACTACTGATGTCAGTAAAATCAGATAAGTACTGATGTCCTATGAAACAACTGAAAACAGCAAAACGTCTGAGTAAGTGTTGAGGACAGTATTAAACAGTGAAAGGCTATGAATGACGAAAACTACTCATGAGAACTTTCTCTTCAGTTGTTTCTACAACTGTGTTTCATCCTAAACAACTGATGACAAAACCATGTCTTCAGTAGTTTCATAACTGCTGATGACTAAAACCAAGTTATCAGCTGTTTACAATACCTGAAGACAAAACCAAGGTTTTCAGTAGTTTTATACTACTGATGACTAAACCAAGTCTTCAGTTGTTTTCAAACATCTGAAGTCAAAATCATGGTTTTCAATTGTTTTATAACTACTGATGCCTAACACCAAGACTTCAGTTGTTTCAACTTCTGAAAGGGTAATACCACGTCATCAGCTGTTTAAAACTACTGATGATTAACACCAAACCCTTAGTCGTTTTATGACCCGTCCCTATAAATACCATATCTGATCCTTCAGAGCTTCATCCTTTCTAAACCTAACGTTCAAACTCCAAAACTTCTCTCTCATTAATGGCGACCATGCAGCTCAAACCACGACATAACTGTGTAGCCTACCTCACCAAATCGCCTTTCTGGACAAAGTTCGATAACGCCATTGATCTAATGGTCCAGTCACCCTACAAAACGGCTTCCTTCTAAATCCCACCATTCATGCCGAATCCTTCACCAGTTTTGGACGAACGTCACCATTACCACTGGGGAGAACAACACCGAGTCTCTCCAGTCGGTCGTCAACAACCATCAAGTGCTCATCACTCCGGATATCATTCGACAAACCCTAAACTTGGATGATGCCACTTTTCCTGCTGGGTATCCAAAGGGCACAACTGATTTATCCTTTGCCCACCATGGATATCAGGGAAACCTTAGTGCCTCTACCATTCTGAAGAGACATTTCCATGATGCAGAACGTCTTATCTTTCACATGGTAAATGTTTGTTTAGCTCCTAAGACATCCTCTTCGGATCAAATGTCTACCAGATGGCAGCAGTTACTATTCTCTATCCTTGAGCAAGAAGACTTAAACTTTTCTAAAATCTTTTTCTTGAACTTAAGGATATGGCCTCAAAATCTATTTCTAACCGCTAGATATTATATCCTCGGTTCATTATGGCCATAATAGAGAATCAGCTGCAAGCTAAGGGACTTGTTGGCCTTGGAGTCCCTACAATGGCTGTATTGCCTGAAGTATACTCCAGGCACAACTCTGACCACACACTGAAACAGGCTGCCAAACTGCGAAAACCCACGCCATTGGAACCCACAGCCACCACTTCCAGAAACAGAGTCCCCTCCAAGCCAAAATCCAAAAAGCCAAAAACGGCTACTCGGGGAGATGAGTCCCCTGAGGATGCCCCTGTACCACAACGCAGGACACACATACTGGTATTAACCCCCCAGTTGTGTCAAAGACTCAACCAACCACAGCCGCACAGGTATCCTCTCAAAAGGATCCTGTTGCAACCAATATTGGGGAACCCACACTGCTGGAACCTATCTCACTGTAGAGGGTTACCATTGAAGCGCACCATTCACCCCGGGTGCAATCCGCTTCTACCCAATCACCACATGCAACCGCCCCCCAAAGTCCTACATTAATTGTTACCACAAGTGCTGAGTCAGTTGCACTCGTCACCCCCTCCCCAGATACCAATTACAACTGGGCATACCTCTACCATTGAGGGGGAGGATCAAAGTGCATCTGATAACCCACAGCATAGGGGTTACAATGTTCCATTTTCTAGGGTAGAAAAGGAGATTGGAACTTCTGGTGAGGCTGCCACTTATCCTGCTTCGCATATGATCAGGATGTGTTGGTACCATTACTAAGACCTTCCCAGAGGCAACTGCTGAGGAAGGACGTAGTCCTGAGGCAGGAAGTCCCCAGTTCCAAGACAAAGGGGCACATGCTACAACTGATCTACACTCAGTGCATGTTCATCCTGATTCTATTAGGGGGTCAGGTGATTCAGTACCCACTGATGATGACCTGGGCTTCTTTTATGATGTTTTAGCCCAAAACACCATCCTGGAAGAGGAGGTGAGCAGACTCAAAGAGCTTCTTGCCAAAACTTCTGAGGATCAAAGACCATCTGCCTCTCAAAACCCACAGATGGCACCTTCATCTGAAGGTCTCCTAAACACAGTGCCACTCCCAATTCTCAGCCACCTGCCTCTGCTTCTGTCACTATTTCTCAGGACCAGAACCCCCTGAGCAAATAGCTGCTAGCTCTCAAAACTCCTTACCTCTCATCACACCCATAATCACTGATATAGTGATCAAAAACCTTAATGAGAGGCTTCCATCAATTATACAACCCTTGATAGAGGAAGTTGTGAGCAAAAAGCTTTCTGACAATCAAACCCTTGCAACCAATGCAACCAAAAAGGGGGAGATTCAGTCAGTGAAAAGCAAAAAGGAAGAGGAGTGCAGAGAAGAAAGAGAAAGAAAAAGAGACAGAAGTGGTAAATGAGAAGGAGTTGGTTGGAGAGACGAAAAGGAGAAGGAGAAGGAAAAGGAAAATGCCTGAGCTAATGGTGAAAGAGGCTGATGCGAACACAGCAGATCAATGGATAACATCATTGATCAGTTGTTTAGGCAAGGCCATGACACTGAACAACTTGACTCTGAAATCAGAAGATTAGAGATTGCAGAAATCCAATCTAGATGGGCAAGTTATGATGTGTTAGAAAGAGAAAGGCTGGAGATCATGATCAGATTTATAGCGAAGTATCTTGGCAAGATCATTGATCGAAATCAAGGCTTGGTCCAGGACAGCATCTTGGCAATAACCACCAAGATCTGTTCGTCTGAAGTATACACCAAAGGGCTTGTTATTGAAGCTTTGAATGAAGCGGGTGCTGGGAGCGTGACTGAACTAGCCAAGCAATCTAAAGCCACACTCACCTCAAAAATGCTAGAACAGCTGTCAACATTCCCACACCAAAACCACCAAAACAATCACCCACTAAAACAACCCCAAAAAACCCTTTACCCCAAAAACCACCAAAACACCACCCACAAACCAACTCCCTCACCCTCAAGACCAATAGCCGATGATGTACCCCAGAGAAGAAGAGAAGGGTATTGAGGCTAGAAGATGATGAAGAAGATGATGATGAAGATAGGTTGCCACTCTCAGCTGTTATACAGTTGCCGAAGGCCACAAGTCTCTCCCAACAATTACTCCTGAAACTCAAAGACAAATTGTGAAAGTAAAGCTAGAAGAAGAAGAACTTCACAAACAACACGATGAGGAATTGTTGAGGAGGGTTGACAAAGCTTATACAGCCACATCTTCTATTCAACATGAAGAAGCAAGCTCTTAGATTATACACTCTTAAGCATACATTTCAATATCAAAAGGAGAGAGTAAGGATTTGGCCTAATCCCAGGGTGTCTCACAGGATTCACAAGAAAAACATTCCACACAGATACATTGGCCAGGTGAAAAAGATTGTAGATGAAGTGATCTCCCTGGTCTTTGTAGTATCACCCTGGGAAATCCTAGAGGACTTCAAGAAAGCTTACAAAGGTAACCAAACCCCACAAAAGATGCTTGAAAATAAAATGGTCAAAAAGGGGTTAGTTTATAAGAGGCTTGAAGAAGTTAGGAAAAATGAGCTCCAGTTGTTCCTTGAGGGTAATCACCCTGATGAGTTTGCTTATAGAATAATAACAACTGTGGAGCTAAAGAATGGGAAACAGGCCAAATACCTGTCTGAGTACTATGGGCCAGAATCTTTATTTGAAGGAGGTGCTGAAGAGTTGACCATGGAGGAACAAATTACCTTCCTAGAGGCCTATACAAGAGAGTCATATAGACTCATAGTGGGGAAGTAGATCTCATGAATGGGGTAACACCTCTGTGTCTAGTTCCCCGAGACAGAGTTCCCATTCATACTTTGCCAATCAAATCATTGAGACTACTTCCAGGTCGGTGCTTACAAGTGTCCCTTCTGAGCTGATCTAGAAGACAAAAAGACCAATCATTCTGCCATAATAAGTGGGACATCTTCAATAAGTTTAGAGGTTTTGGCTGCATTGGTTCAAGGGGAGTTTTTTGGACCAAAAGAACCAATGAGCCGGATCAGAAAAACCTCTAAGTCCCACAGACATCACAACAACTGCTGAAGACTTGAACAACCGTTTCATAAAGTCTGAAGAGCAACAGCTGAAGTACAAGTACTGAAGACGTCAACAGCTGAAAATCTAAAGTACTGAAGAACAATAGCAGAAGATCAAAGTCTGAAGATCAACAGCTGAAGATCTAAAGTACTAAAGAACAACAGCGGATGACAACAGCTGAAGACATCAGCTGATGACAACAGCTGAAGACATCAGCTGATGACAACAGCTGAAGTTCAAGTACAAGTACTGAAGCCTTCAGAGTTTGTTACAACAGCTGAAGAAGCATTCTTCAGTTGTTGTGATGGTTTCCTTTCAGTAGTTTTCTTTTTGTTTTAGTATTTGTAAAATGACTGAAGAGCATGTTCTTTAGTCGTTGAAGTTTTAGTAGTTTCTTTTTAGTAGTTGTAGTAATAGTTAACACTTAGCATTTTTGTAAGAAGATGTCAGCTGTTTGACAACTTCAGTAATTGTGTTAACTATCAGTAGTTTGAATAAATTCTGTTAGATATCACTATCAAGTGACATCAGCAGACGTCACATCTTCTATATAAGAGATGTTGACCTAATTCTATTTGTGACATTCTGTTACCACGAAATAATTGAATGAAATATATTTTGCAGAATTCTCTTTGTCTATAACCGTTTGTTCTTACTTCGAATATCTTTTGTGTTCTTGTGAATTTGCTAATTCATTGTTTGTTCTCCGCTGCAATACTCTCAAATCAATCAAACGTAGATCACTGATCCTAACAGGGATGGATTGTTGAAGTTTCTGGTTTTATGATAGTGCTCACAGGTTTTGTCACTGGGCCTTTAATTGAGATTTTTCCTTTGAAAGTAGTCTTAGGGTCTAACTTAACATCTAGTTAACCAATGACATTGCCTGATTGCCATTATGTCCTTGCTTAAAATACTTCAACAATCTAGTCTCGAATCCTTGAGCCATCATCTCAGCTTGCCTAGATTTGCTTGGATTGTCAAATGGCATATTGACTAGATCAAGACCTTTATAATAGTTCAAGGTCTGAAAGTTAAAGACTACTTACTATCCTTGAACTCTTTGAATTATGAGGGCTACTCTGTCAAGATCATACCTGCACCCAATTATGTAATTGACATTGCCGTTGGAATTTCCTCCTCAAAGAGACTCTGAATAAGTGAGTCTATTAAGTCTGCGTCGCTGTGAAATTGAGAAGGTTGCTGAGTACGAACAAATGCAAATGGGGATGGTGAGTCCTCAATGTCCATACTATGTGAATAACTCCCAGGTTCTGTGATTGCTGTGACTTTCTCTCCCTTTTCGATAGCATCACCTACTTGCATAGGTGAGCTAGGAGTTAGGTTAATTACATCCATAGGTTCTTGTGTTCTTGGATGAGCTCCTCTAAAAGGTCTCCTAACTAATTTCTCCTTGAGATAAGATATCTTAAGTTGCTAATAATTGACCCTATTTTGCAAGGTAGTAAACTGAGATTCAAGGTGACTAACCTTAGAGACTAAATAAAAGCATGTGTGTGACAGTTTCTGCACCTTTAGTCTCATGTTCCTCTCATCTTTATCAGAAGAATCATTAAGGGATGAGAGAATTGGACCAAAATCCTCACTCTCACCACCAGCATGGTGTTCTTGGCTTCCAAATTTCTCCTGCTCAGTGACAACTTCAGTTGAAGTGTCAACGGGCTGAGTTGCCATGGTTAAGGTCTGAATGATGTAATCAAATGAAGAAGTGAGAGCCTCTTCCATATGGACCTCCTAAACAAGTTCAGGGAAATCCACCTTAGTGATGGGTAGATGATGTGGGCTAGACATGGGAGAGGCAAGAGTACTTATCTCTCTTTGAGTAAAGGACAATTGGTACACAAAGAATCCCATGTCTTCATCATCATAGAAATCAAGGTTGGGAATGGGATTGTTTAGATCTAGAGGCTGGGGATGGTAACTTTACACTAAAAGTTATTTACTAGAGTTTTGATACCATGAGTGAAGTCTTAAGGATGTTTAGGAGATGACTCATACTGAGCATGAGGAATCTTACTATTGATTGTAGTTAAGATGGAAGTGGTTTTTTCCTCAAGAGAAGTAAGAGCTCTAGTGTCCACTTCCTCTTGTATAGGTAATGATATGGGGGCCTAAACAAGCTCAATAGCTTGAGCAGGGATTCGTTTGAATTTTCTTTGGTAGGTGAGTAACATTTGTGGCTATTTAGGTGGTTGAGAAGTACAATATGTGGGTTCAACACTACCTTGTGTTGCTAGGTTGTTACCTTGAGCAATGAGTTCCAACATTTTCAGACAAGGGTTGTTTCTACCCTAAAGAAGCAAACAATTGGCTTCTTCGTAGTTTTAAAAATGCCGGGCTTTATCAATCCCAATTTAAGAATGTTACCCGTTCCCCTCAAATATGAGTCTAGTTCAAAATTGATATGTGTTGAACATATCTAGGGAACATATAATATTATAAGGAATCCAGATTTGCAAGTAAACTTGTATAAACAAATGTTGAGTACTTGTATCTAACCCCTTGGACCTCCCCATGGATTATAGAGGAGAGATCTTCTAGAATTTGTTCCCATCCCCATGCTTGTTTGATAAGTTGTGATGACCATATGGAGTAGGTACTTCCATTAGGATGAGACCTTCCCTTTCTTGATGGTCTTTACCAAGAAATCCTCCTCATCTCCCATCTGCTCAAAGGAATGAATGACAACTTCTTTTGGGAAGGACAACTAACCTTCATCATCATCCAACTGAAGATGGGTGTTGATGATGGCAAGAGTGATAAAGATTTTCCTGTGTGGTAGACAGTGCCTTCTCTCCATCCATAATGACCTTTTTGCATGTCTTCCAAAATTCTAACAACTGATCCTCATAGAGTATAAGATCAGTGGTAAGGGAGGTGTAGTAGTTGGACAAAGAAAGGAACCAGTAGACCTCTAAGAAACTTAGATCTTTCTTAGAGTCCAACAAAGCAACCTGATTATGTTGATTGTGGAGTTGCATGAAAAAATCTGGGTTGTTTCTTTGGTTAAGGTAGGCCATTTGAGAAAGCTTAGTAGTGAAGGAAGATAAGAACAAAGGTGGTTTATGGGTGAATTTAGGTTTTGGAAATGTTCAGATGAAGAATATAGTGAAAAAGGGAGAAACCATTGGATATATATATGAAATGGATTTGAGACAAAGTTAATGAAAGAGAATAAACTTTGAAATCTGAATATGGACCCACCTTTGAAAAAGTGCACAAAAACATAGTTTTCTTGAAATTCTAACATCTTCCTAAGGTTATTTTACATTGGAAGTTTTTAATGAAATGCTTTTGAAGCCAAAATAACTTCAGAAGATATTCCAAAGAGTTTAGAAAATTTAGCTTCGAAAGAAATTTGTACTTGGGGAATTTTATTCAAAGAATAATAGAACTTCCGAGTCCAATTTGCTATCAAATGAAAAATGTACTTTAAAATCATACAAGTACTCAAAAGAAATTTAAGCTTTAGAAGATATATTGAAAAATTTCTTTCGAAGGTAAATTTTTTGAAGCAATTATTTGTTTTTGAAGACATAAGTTTCTTCTGAAGGTAAATACATATCTTTCAAAGAGTAAGATGATCAAAATTATGAAAAATGTAAGCAATATCTTATAAAAAGATTTTTTTTCCAAAGAAAATAAGGGCTTATGAAGGTGATAAAATAGACAACTTAGGACACACAAGTTTTAGAAATAATATGAGTTAGTTTGAAGAAAACCTACTCAAAGTTAAGCATCCCAATAGCTTATACAAGGTACTTAAATCTTTTTTCATCAAAAGCTTTGGTGAACAGATGATCATATTGTGATTTTTTTAACTTTGACTATGTTGATTAAGACTTTTTCAAAGTTATCTCTAATCAAATGATACATGATGTTTATGTGTTTTGTCCTTGAGTGCTGCAAAGGGTTCTCTATTATAGAGATAACACTGTTGTTGTCTATGTGGATGGGTGTCTCCTTGAAGTTAAACCTATAGTCCAACATCTGATATTGAATCCAAAGCACATGAGCACAACAGCTTGAAACAACAATGAATTCAATTTCGGTAGTTGAAGCAAACATAGAGGATTGTTCTTGCATTGCCAAGAGATTATCCTTCCACCAAGGAATTGACAACCTCTTGATGTAGAGTTTACAATGATGTTATAGTCACCATAATCACTATCTATGTATGTATACAGATTGAAATAAGAATTCTTTAGATACCAAAGCCCAAGTGTTGGAGCACCTTTGAGATATCTAAGAATCCTTTTAACACTCACTTGTCTGACATCTTGGGTTGGCTTGATATCTTCACAAATGCATGTGGCAAACATGTTTTTAAACATGCTAGCATTGAGGTACATAAAAGACCTAAATATAGCCCTATAAATATTTTCATCTACACACTCCCCCTCAAGATCAGGTGGGAGTGATTTCTGGCTATAGGTGTCTTAGCAACCTTACAATTAGATATGTTGAATCTTATAAGTATGTCTTGTACATACTTTGACTGACTTATGAAGATGCCACTACGTTGGTCCATTTGATCGTTTTAAATTACAATTGATATGTTCAACCATTCAATATTAGAAACAAAAGCCACATAATAAAGACGAAGATGAATTATCACAACCACAATGTATTCAAATGTAAACAATAAGGATCCAATGCAATCAATAGAAACAAAGCTGAAATATATTTAAGTAGAATACCAGCATATAACAATCTCTTGCAACACAAATATTCGATTAGGGTTTTGCAAGGATTCTTAACAATGAACAAAATCAAAGCTATTTATAGAAGTCATAGTTTCGCTGACAGTTTCACTCTCAGCGAAACTATGCTGCGAAAACTATAGATTCGCCCGGTAGAAACAACAGTTTCGCCGGGTGAACGAAAGAGCTAACTATGAGTGAAACTGTAGTTTTGCTCATCGTTTCGTTGGCAGCAAAACTAAACAAAACTATACTAACATTAAATCTATTATAAGGGAATATAAACAAAATCAAAACTAAAGTGAGTCCACCTATACATGATCTTCAATACTCCCCCTAGGTTGGACCTTAGTGTCTTCATCAGTCTTGATTTGTCTGATTGTCTCCAATCTCTGCCGCTGCCTCTGATGATTTTTTTCTATTTCCTACGGCATCATCCTTGGAACCTTCAGCCATTGATTCTCCCTAGTGAACTTCTACATCATTAGCTACTTCTACCCATGCATTAGCATAAGAAAATTTCTTGGTGAGATCCTTCACATCCATTCTAATCTCATCTTCTACCCTTACTTTCTCTACCAACACTTTCACTTCTACTCTCACTCCTCTTACTTTATTAGCAACAGTCATGAACAGACTGACTTCTTTTCTAGTCTCCTCCCCTGCCCCTGCCACGATATGATTGACACAAAGAATCTCTAGATCTTCATCACAGAAAGTAAATATCTCCATAGGGTCAAACAATGTATATTCCAGTTCACCCTTCACTCTGATCACTGCCTCCCCCAAGTTGTTATCATAGAATCATTTTTCAAACTGTTGTAATCTTGGGGGTTGAGGATCTGACAACCTTATCCTATTCATTATTTTTGGGGGTTTCACCCTTAGCACAATCTTCCATTTACCAGTCTCCTAGTCTTTATCTGTCTTTGACCTTCTACGTTCAACCTTCATAAAACCGAATGACTCAAAGTTATCATTCAATCCATTATGTATTCTTACTCTAGCAACATGGCTCTTTGACTTAGATTAGCATTTAGTATTAGCAGCATCGCTAATCTTCTTAAATCCCATTTTGGCAAGGTCTTGAACGGCTTTCGTCTTATTCATGTATGTAATCCCTCCCCCTCTCCTTTTGATCATAAACATCTTGAGGCCATAGTTATACTTCCAATTGATAATCTTCTTTTCTGCCTCTTTCTTACTCAACCCTTGTAAATTTTGAAAAAAGAGAGTTAGCTCTTCAATCTCCTTCTCTTTCATAAACCAATCATCCTTTAATATCTCAAATACGTCATTCTCATCATCTCCTTTCTTGACTACACATGTTAGTGGTCTTTCGTCCTCCTCATAATATTCGGGCTCCGAGTCATAATCAACTAACTACTCATCATCTTCTTCTTCATCCACCAATCCCTTCTCAACAGACTTCTCCACACCTTCAGTTTATTTGGTGAACATGTCCTCTCTGCCAATATCATCAATGTCCATCAATATATCCACAAAACTAGCTTCATACACCTGCTCCACATTCTCTACATTCATATTCTATCCTTCCTCATTCTTTTTCACAGCCTCTTGCCTTACACCAGAACCCCCTGCCTCTTCAGTTATAGCACCAGACGTGCCTTCTCCTACCCGAGAAGATTTACCAACATTTAGAAATGGGTGTTTGGAGGTGTGAGTCAAATCATCTAACTCAGGTTGAGTTAGCTGATTAGGCAGGCCGACAGATTTCTTCACTTCATTCATCTAAGTCAACAGTCTTTTTATCAACCTTTGCTGATCCAACATCATGCTTATTATCACTTCAATCATCTCATCCTTTCATCTTTCCCTTAGTTCTTGATTAGTAAGCTTGGTCTTAATCATGCTCAACTTATTAGCAAGAGAAGAGTTGAGGTTTCTGATCACATCCACATCCAAACCTGCTCTTCCTCCCTCCTCGGGGTCTCATGATAGATTGATGTCTGTGTTTGGTTCTCCTCTCAGTCTTTCCTACATCCGCTTTCTTCCTAGATCTCTTCTCTTTCTCAGCTCTAGCTTCCTCTGCCATCTCATGAACTTCCTCCTCAAAATCATAATCTTTCTCTTTTGCGTATCTCTTCCTCTATTTGACAACTTCAGTCTGTTTTAGTCTAGTCTCTCTACTCTTTTCTCCTACAACTCATTAACTCTCCTAATATAATTCCATCGTTTCGGAGGATACATGTTTTCCCAAAGGTGAATGATCTTCCTGCTAATGTGATGTCTAATAGCACAATAATCTGCATATATACAGGTGTTCATCTTCACCAATCTGTTGATCTCTCCATGCCTTGGAATATTGGGAATAACATCATCTATAATCATCTAAATGAATGTAGGGTATAGCAACCACTTAACCTTCTTCAGGGCCATGGCATTTTCAGCCATATAGTTAAAAATCAGTCTTGTAATGTTGGCCTTCTGCCCTATGCAACAAATCACCATGGCTTTACCCAGTATATGCTTATCCAATCTGATCCACCTTTTCGATGATCTAAGCGCACAATAAGCACATGGTCTGTATATCTCCACTCCTTGGAGGGAAAAGATTTTTTTTTCCTTTCTCATGCCAAACTAAGAACCATCATATCCCATCGACCTAAAAGCATCAAACACCTCCTGATCTGACAGTATCACCTCCTCTCCAATATCCACATCCAGTCTTAATACCCTTAATATAATCCTCGAAGTAATAATCAAGTCATTCTCCTTCACTCTAGCCACAACCCTTTAAGGATTGACTCTCGTGTCATACTCTGTCCTACGCCAGAAATCTCGAATGTGTAAGTCATATATGGTAGAAGAATGTGAGATCAGGTAGGCGATTGTAGATCTCTGGAGCCAACGAACGCTGTCTCTAGGCATGGCTGCCTTGGGATGAGAGTCATCCAGAAGAGTCGTAATATTATTCCTCTCATCAAATTTGAGGTTAGCCATATTGTAAGGTTTGATATAAGGCTGATGCAACCAAAACACCCAAAGTCTCTCCCACATGCATGCACAAGTGTACCAAAGTGGAATGCTTCAAGAGTTTCACACTCTGCCTTGCTTCAGAGACAAAGTCTTCCGATGCTTCAGAGACAAAGTATTCCAAAGCCAAACATGAAGTCTTCCGATGCTTCAGAGACAAATTATTCCAAAGCCAACACTTGAAGATAGATTTCTTCCAAAGACTTTTGAACACATGCTTTATCTGATGTTCCTTTTCCATCAAGTTGGACCCTTTTCTGCTGCAACTCTAATAAGACACCAACTTTACATAAGTTCATGAGAGGTTTTTGCTTTTGGCAACTATACATTGATATCTTGAGTCTCTAACTTTCTACTTTATATACTTTATCCTTTTTGTAATATATTAGGATGTGAGTTATGCTATGTCATAGTCACTAGTCAAAAGGCAATCTCCTCCTCCTCAATCTCCTCAAATTTCATCTTTCTTTTCCCTTTTCTAGTCACAAACCTTTGTGACTCAGGGTGGAGAGAGCTTTAGCCTTAACTGGTTGGTGTAGTTTCCAAGCTCTGGCCAGAGAGAGGTTGAGATGCACCTTCACAAGTAGGTGTCTCAAAAAGGCTATGAATCTCTACAGCAGTTGATGATGATGAGACAGGGCTCTCAGGTTTTGCCACTTGGCCTTCAGTCAAGGTTTCACCTATGAAACTAATCTTAGGGTTTGTTTCAACATCCAGTTGACCGATGGCATTGCCTGATTGCCTTAGTCTCCTTCTAAAGCTGAACACTACAGGGATCCTGTCTTGGATTCTTTGAGCCAGCTTGTCAGCTTCTCTTGATTGACTTTGATTGACAAGTGGTATGTTGACTTGCTCTAGACCTTCATAGAAGTTGATGGTCTGAAAATTAAAGACCTCTTGCTATTCTTGAACTCTAAGAATGATGAGGGCTCTTCTATTGTTGTCATACCTCCACCCAATAATGTGATTTGAAGTTGGTGGAGATGACATAGCCCTTGGTATTCCTTCCTCAAAAATACTTTTTATGTAGGAGTCTATGGAGTCTACATTAATGTGAACCTGAGGAAGTTGCTGAGTATGGACAATTGCAAGTGAGGATGGTAAGTCCTCGAAATCCATACTCCCCGAAGAACTCCCAGGGTCTGTGACTGTAAAGACTTTCTCCCCTTTTTTGGTAGCATCACCCTCTTGCATAGGTGAGCTAGGAGTTAAATCAATCACACTCATAGGTTCTTTTGTTCCTGGTTGAGCTCCTCTTAAAGGTCTCCCAACTAGTTATTCCTTGAGATAAGAAATCTCAAGTTGCTGATCATTGACCCTGGTTTGCAAGGTAGTCACTTGAGTTTCAAGATGACTAACCTTGGAGACTAAATAGGTGCATGTTTGTGACAGTTTTTGCACCTTTAGTCTCAAATTCCCCTCATCTTCATCAGAAGAATCATTTGAGGATGAGAGAATTGGAAGAAAGTCCTCACTCTCACCACCAACTTCAGGTTCATGGCTGCTGGATTTCCTCCTGCTCACTTGTAGCCTCAGTTGAGGTGTCAATGGGCAAAATGGCCATAGATGAGGTCTTAATGATGGAATCACTTGCAAAAGTGAGAGCCTCTTCCATATGGACATCCTGAACATGTTCAGAGGTGTCCACCTCAGTAATGGGTGACTGATGTGGGCTAGATATAGGAGACTCAAGAGCACTCATCTCTCTTTGACTAGTTGAAAAGAAGAGAGAATCATGGTACTCATTGAAACCTAAATCTTCATCAGTATAGAAGTCAAGGTAGGGAATTGGTTGGTTTAAGTTTCAAAGGCTGGGGATGGTAACTGTCCCCTGAAGATTGATCACTTGAGTGTTAAGACTCAGAGTGATGGCTTAAGGCATTTGGGCTTATGAGGTCATTAGGCTGAGCATAAGGAACCTCAACACTGATCATTGAAGTAATGGGAGTGGTCTGCTCCTCAAGAGAAGTGGGAGCTCTAGTGTCCACTTCTTCGTGTATGGGTGTGTATATAGGGGCCTGCACTGATTGAATAGTCTGAGTAGGGGTTCGTTTGTGTTTTCTTTGGTAGGTGAAAGTGATTTATTGGTGTTGAGGTGGTTGGGATGTAGAAGGTGTGGTCTCAACACTAGCTGGTGCTGTTAGGTTGTCACGTTGAGCAATGAGCTCTAACATTTTTGGGACAAGTATTGTTTATACCTAGAGAAGCCAACAGTGGGCTTTTTCATGATTTTAAAGATGGCGGGCTTCATCTGTCCTAGTTTAAGAGTATTACATGTTCCCCCTAACTGTGAGCCTAGTTCATAGTTAAGAATGTACTGAACATATCTAGGGAACATATAGTACTCTAAGGAGTACAAGTTTACAAGGAAATTTGTGTAAACAAACTGAGAGTACCGGGACTTGACTCCTTGAACCATCCCATGAACAATGAAGGAGAGATCTTGAGGAATATGGTCCCATCCACCATGCTTGTTTAATAAGCTGTGGATAACCACATGGAGCAGGAATTTACATTGGGATGAGACCTTCCCTTTCCTAAAGGTCTTGACAGAGTAGTCTCCCTCATAGCCCATCTGCACAAAGGAGTGGTTAACAGCTTCTTTGGGGAATAACACCTCACCTTCTTCATCATCTAGCTAAAGATGCATGTTGATGATGGCCGGAGTGATGAAGATTGTTCTCCCCTGCACTATGGCAGACAATGCCTTCTCCCCATCCATGACGACCTCTTGGCAGGTCTTCCAAATTCGAGTAGATGATCCCCATAGAGTGTAGGATCAATGGTAAGGGAGATGAAGTAGTTGGAAAAAGATAAGAAACAAAAAACCTCAGAGAAATGTGGATCTTTCTCAGAGTGTAATTGAGCAACCTGGTTGTGTTGCCTGTGTAACTGCATGGAGAAGTTTGGTTCATTTTTGTGAGGAAGATTGGCCATTTTAAGAGAGCTTAAGGATGAAGAAAGATGAACGAAAGTAATTTCAGAGAGAAATTTGGGGTTTAGGTTTGGAGGAAAGAGGAATGTTAGGTCTAGGATCAGTAGATCTAGTCCATTTTGTATTGGCTTAGTACTTGAATTAATATCTGTAATGAATGGTTGTAATTCATTATTGTGTATGCATTATATATATAGGTTAACCCATTTATATGTGTGTTGATTTATGTATGGTAGAAGGTACTAACATTATACTTGGTCAATTTCTCAAATTGACCAAGTGTAAGAAACATCTACGGATGAACATTTTGTTCTTTCGTAGATATGTTCTTGCAAGTAGAATGCATCCAAAGATCTTCTGCGTATGAACAACCAGCACTGAGGATGGAAGAACAAGATTGCTTCGGAAGAACAAGATTGCTTTGAAAGAACAATACATCTACGGAAGAACAAGACTTCTATGGAAGAACAAAACATCTACGGAAGACACTATTCCTACGAAGTCCAAACACTTGTATAATACAAGTGTTACAAGCTAACAAGTCAACAAGGCAGTTATGTGAATCCCAAGAAATCCAACGATTCCTTAACAAAAACAATTCAAATCCCAAGAGATCCGGTGTTTCCTATAATAGAAACCCCATTGTCTATATAAATGGATCCTAGGTTTCGAATCATGGTGGCTTCAACGGCAACAACAATAGCAATACAACAATTCCACAAACAGCAAACATCACATCAAATGTCATAATCAAACCCTAGCAGCCGTTGCATCATTCATCACAAAATTTAATATCATTCATTCATTATTTGTAATCATTAATATGGTTTAATGAAATACTTATTATTCATTAATTGTTTCTTTTAGTGTGTTCTTGAATCTTTATTTATATTGAAATTTACTACAAATTAATTAAACCCAGCCAACGTTGATTCCGCAAAATGTTGACTTGCCTTCAACGACATTGATAATTCTTGATTGCGATCCTTGGATTCACATGTGGTATGAGAGTCAATGCTCATTGATTTAGATCGTTTGATCTATCAGTGTTAGTTGTGTTTAATTGCTTTGAATTCTGTAGATTTGTCGGTTTATACTGATTTGATCTATTGTCTTTAAAAGGGTTTTGTGTGAATCTTGTTTGTCGTTCAACAGTTGTCTGATAGATTAACTTGGATCTATATTCAAATCAACTGAATAGCAGATCCTGTTGATAATATTCATCAATTAACATCTCAGATCTTAATTAATCACGAGTAACTTCAATGGCTCATCTTACCAACCACCGAAGTTAGAAACAAAAGCAGACTTCAAATCATGGAAAATCAAGTTTAGGAATAATGTAAATTATATAGATTATGACTTATGGGTCTCTATAACAGAAGGTCCTTGTGCTGGATTATAATGATAACAATCAACCCATAAGCACAAAAGATCTTTCACGTGATGATATTAAGAAGGTTAAAGTTGATATCAAAGCATACAGCTTGCTTAGTATGGCTTTGCTAGAAGAAATGTTGATCAGATAAGAAAATTATAAAATAGCAAATTCCTTATGGAAGATTCTTCATACACTTTGTGAAGGGAGTGATGAAATCCGAAGCATTAGGAAGGACACCCTTTGTTCACAATATGAAACTTTTCATCATATTAAGGGTGAATTAATTCCTCAACAACTCCACAGGTTTTTGCAACTTGTCACAGAAATGAACATTCTGGAGTTGAAATACACAAATGAGGAATTGAACAAGAAAATGCCCCATACTTTACTAGAAAGTTGGAAGCAAACTGTATCCAAGTTCAAGAATACAATAGATCTCAAAGCAGTCGGACTAGACATTCTAGTGGCTAAAGTTGAGGCTCTTGAACTGGATGAGAAATCAAGAAACCAGAGTATAAGAACTCATGTATCACCATATCACTTTAAAGAAACAAGAACTGCTAGAAGTGCTTTCATGTCTAGTAATGATGGTGATAACTTGTACTTTGAGTGAAGATAAAGAGGAAGTAAGTTTCTATGCTTCAAAACCTCCTAAGAAATCTTCTCAAAGTAAGCCAGGAAAAGAGAACGAAATATCCGATGATCAAAGAGAAAAATAATCTGACAAACCATCATCCAACAATCAGCAGAGTCGATCACTGTCATTCTAGACTCTGAAGAACCAAAAGCAGCGTTTGCAGCCTTCAGTTCAAGCTTTCAAGCTTACCTAGGAAGTACATTGCCCACTGCCAACATGTGCCAACAAGATTTAGAAGAACTGCCTCCGGATGTAGTGGAGGAAATGGATCTACAATGGCAAATGGCAATGATTGCATATAGAGCCAAACAAAGTCTGAGAAGAAACAAGAATTTGGTTGTTGCAAGTAAATCTTCACGTATAGGAGTTGATAAGTCAAAGGTAAGATGCTTCAAGTGCAATCTCTATGGACACTTTTCTAGAGAATGCAATCAACAAACTTCTGACACAACACAACATCAAAATCATCAGGCCAAACAACCCTCATCAACTCAAAGATGTTTTAGACAACAACAACTGACCAACTCATCCCCACTAGCCACCAATTCACTAGCAGAAACTAGCAACTCTAAAGACTCTGTGCTGATCATTCTTCAAGATGGAACCTGTGACTAGAGTGTGTATGAGAAGGAATCTTAGAAGAAAATCAAGCTCTAATGGCTCACGTGGAAAACAAGGTTCCACCTATGGCAAGTGAGGTAAGAGACAGGTTAAAATCATTATGTATTCAGGAAGTAGAAAGATATAGATTCCATGCTCAACAATTAGGTCATAAAGTTAAAGAAAACATGATTTTGAATCATTTAAGAGAACATAAACTGTATCAAATTAAAATTAACTCTTTACAAAAGGATTTAGAAAAAATTGTTTCTGAAAATTACATCTTTAAAGCACAAGTTGAGCATCTGACCACTTCCTTAACCAAATCCATGGCTGATGATGCATCAACTAAAGTGAAACTTCAGAAGTTTCAGCTCTCATCTCAGCAATATAAAAAATTATTAAATTCTCATACTGAATCAAAGAAAACGTCTGGGTTGGGATACAATCCTGTGGCACCTCCAGTTAACAATAACTATGTTTCTTTGACTGAATCAATGACAAATAATCTGTCAAAACATTTTGTGCCTAGTACCAATATAGGAACTAGCTCAGATCAACAAAACATTGATAATGAGGTGAATGAAACTGAGTCTTCTGAATCAGAAAAGGTTAATCAATTTAATTCAGAATTCAACTTAGATGAGTCGGATGACTTGGATGATTCTGATGAACATGATGCTGATTTTTTAAATAAGGGTAAGAATCTTGTGTTTGAAACAAATATTCCAAAAGTGTTGAAGAAACAAATTTACCATACCCTCCTCACCGAAGAAACATGCTGAAAACTATTTGCAAGAGAATGGCTCAGTTGAATGAAGGTCTTCAAGAACTAAATCAGCAACAAGCCTCCTCCAATAAATTAAATGAGAAATCTGCTTCTACCGAGGAAAGAGAGAAATCCATGGAAAAAGGAAAGAAAAAGGCATCAGCACATCATTAACGGAAGAAGAACCTCTTTCCTGTACAGATCTACGGAAAAAAGAAAACTTCAGTAGAAGTTAATGATGTTTGAGTAGATGATCTACGGAAGAGAAATTTAGCAACAAACAATCAAAAGATGCATAAAGTGAAAAAAAAGAAGACCATCCAAAGCTGAAGAAGAAAGAACAACATCAAAAGTTAGCAAACCATAAGAATGATTCTAAGAAAGAATCAGATGAAAAGTATTGCAAATGGTGTTGTAACATGAAAAATCACAATACTGAAGATTGTTACTTCAGTAGCTACTGCTCTATTTGCAATATGAATATCAATGACTGCTGATTGCTACTTCAACGAACATTGTGCCATCTACAACAAAAATAACCATTCCACAGGAATGTTATTTCAACAAAAAGAACAAGACAAAAGGCACAAAGAAGAAATAATTAGATAAGTTTGAATCAAATACTCAATCTACTCATTGTGAAAAGGGTTAAAAACTAAAGAAGTCTGAACAAAAATCAAAGGACAAAACATCATCAAGTGCTCATTCATTGATGAAAAGACCAACTTTCCAGCAATCAAAAACACCTCATAAAAGGGTAGATTTGACTGACAATGAAACAAAGGATGATGATGCATTCTTTGATAAATTTGAAAAGGGAAATCATATACCTCATTCAAAACAAAAGATTATGAGACATTAATCATAAAGTTTCATTATCAAAACAAAAGTCCCATATGAACAAAATTAAGTTGAATCAAGAAGAAATGGGGAAACAAGAACCTAGTTCATCAACATCCCATTCAATAGAATCATCCTCATCTGAAATAACTCAGAATGAATCAACTAAAACTAAAACTAAAACATTAAGACTTGTTCATGAAGGAGTAACTATTTTAGACATTGTTGACAAACCTAAGATTATTAAGACTTGGGTTGTCAATTCTAACTGATTTATTTATGAATGCAGGAACAATATTGGAGAGCTGACAACAAGTAGTATGTTGACAGTAGTTATTCCAGGCATATGATAGGAAACTGTTCACTTCTCCATGATTTCAAACATAAAAATGCTTCATATGTGGCATTTGGTAGGGATAAAAAGGGAGGTAAAATTGTTGGTGAAGGAATGATAAAAAATGGTGTGCTCAAATTGAGAAAGTAAATTATTGTGAAAATTTACAGTATAATGTACTAAGTGTGTCTCAAACTTGTGATCAAAATTATACCACATTGTTTGATAATACTAATTGTTACATTCTTAAGCCAGGATTTAATGTTCCACAGAATGGGTCCTCCTCAAATCAACGAGAAAAGAAAACACTTATGTTTTGGATATGAACAACACATCACTCACAAAACATGAAACATGCCTTCTATCTAAGTTATGAGAAGATGTATCTTAATGATGGCATAGAAGTCTTGTCCATTCTAACCTGAAGAACATGAACCAGTTGGTGAAAAATGACCTGGTCATTGGATTGCCAAACAAAGAATTTCATTGGTCACTCACTGTTCTTCTTGTTACAAAAAGGAAAACAACATAGAGTATCACATAAATCCAAAATTATCAATACTAATACTAGACCACTCAAATTGCTTCACATGGATCTGTTTGGTCCTACCAATGTGATAAGCATTGGAAAAAGGCAATATTATTTGGTGATAGTTGATGATTTCACAAGATTCACATGGGTCTTTTTCTTAAAACAAAAAAGTGAAACATCAGAAACATTAATGGACTTTGTGATCAAGATTGAGAATCAACTTGATACAATAGTTAAAAAATTTAGGAGTGACAATGGTACTAAATTTGTCAATTTTGAAGTAAATTCCTTTTGCAGGAGCAAAGGTATTGCAAGGCAATTCAGTGCACCAAGAACTCCACAACAAAACAGAGTTGCTAAAAGAAGAAACAAAACTCTTATTGAAGCAGCCAGAACAATGCTAGGTGATTTACAATTTCCTAACACATTTTGTGATGAGGCTGTAAATACTGCATGCAATGTTCAAAACAGAACATTAATTGTCAAAGAACATAACAAGACTCCTTATGAGCTCTTGTTAAAAGAAACCATACATAGGATATCTTATTGTCTTCGGATGTCATGTATCTATTATAAACATAAAAGAGTCATTGGGAAAATTTTTAGAAAAGGCATATGATGGTTTCTTTGTTGGATACTCTTCAAGATCTAAATCGTATAGGATTTATATTCCACAACATAACATTGTGGAAGAAACTCCTAATGTATCCTTTGATGAATCTATATTTACTAAGTCAGTTAAAGGTTCATCATGGTTGTTTGACATAGATGCTCTAACTATATCATTTAACTATGATCATTTCAACACTACAGGATCTAATGAAGTATGTTATCCATTTCTTCCACTCATATGACTGAAGTAACATTATCTGCTGATCCTCCAAGGATACATACATCCTCTTGTGGAAACACATCAGCAGCAGCTACAGACACTACATGTGGAAATGAACATGGTGCATCCAGAGATGTGAATGCTGTCCCTTGAACAGATCCATGCTCTAAGTAAATACAACAAACATTGGAAATGTTTCAGGTCCTCACTTATCATCCAGAGAAGTTCCTGTAACTCCTACGGAAGAGCAAAATGATTCCGGAGAAGTTCCTACGGAAGAGCAAACCGATACTGGAGACGCTTCTACAACCCATACAGAAGACACTCATGATCCTTCACCTCATGGTGAACATTTTGACTATTTTTATACTCTCAACCGGGGTTGGATCAGTCTGAGGCAATGGAAATAACTAACCTGAATCATCTATGCTAGTTGAATCAACTCCATCAATGAGAATCCATAAGACTCATCCAGTCAACAACATCATTGGAGATCTTACAAAGAGAACTACAAGTAACCAAAGTGGTACTGCCAACCTCTGTCTCCTCAGTTATTTTCTTTCACAAGTGGTCCCTCCAAACATCACTGCTACTTTAAAAGACAACAGTTGGATTGAAGCTATACAAGATGAGCTTCAACAATTTAGAAAGCAAAAGGTATGGTCTCTACTTGATTTGCCTGAAGGTCAACATCCTATTGGAACAAGGTGGCTATACAAAAACAAACTGGATGATAGAGGGATTATTGTAAGAAACAAAGCAAGGTTGATTGCACAAGGATATACACAAGATGAAGGAATAGACTATGATGAAGTTTTTGCACCAGTTGCAAGAATTGAGGCCATAAGAGTGTTTCTAGCTTATGCATCATATAAGAAGTTCACTGTGTATCAGATGGATGTCAAGTGTGCATTCCTATACGGGAAGATTCATGAGGAAGTTTATGTGTCACAACCCCTCAGTTTTGAAGATCCTCATTATCCTCATAGGGTATAGAAGCTAGATAAAGCCTTGTATGGTCTTCATCAAGCACCAAGAAAGTGGTATGAAACACTATCATCTTTCTCGCTCAAGCATGGCTACAAAAAAGGAACCATTGATCAGACACTCTTTCTTAAAAAGAACATCAAGGTCTCTTAGTTGTTAAAATATATGTTGATGACATTATATTTGGCTCAACTAATAAGAGATCGTGTGTAAATTTCGAAGAGCTGATGAAATCTGAATTTCAGATGAGTTCAATGGGTGAATTAACCTTCTTCTTGGTCTTCAAGTTCATCAAAAACCAGATGGGATATTCATCAATCAAGAAAAATACATACATCAAATTTGAAGAAATACAATCTTGGTGAAGTATCCTCATGCAAAACACCAGCATAAACAATTGACAAGATTGTTCCTGATCCTTGAGGAAAATCTATTGATCAAAAATTATATAGATCAATGACAGGTTCACTTATGTATCTAACTGCTAGTAGACCTGACATTATGTTTGCTCTTTGTGTATGTGCTAGGTACCAATCCGATCCAAGGGAGTCACAACTGAATGCTGTAAAAAGGATTTTCAGATACCTCAATGGAAAACCAGGACTTGGTTTTTGGTATCCAAAGGATGGTGACTTTACACTCTACCCATCTTCAGATAGTGACTATGGTGGATGTAACAGTAACAGAAAATCAACAACGGTGGATGTCAATTCATCGAACCCATGCTAGTATCATGGTAGTGCAAGAAACAAACCAATATCTGTATCCATAGCTGAGGCTGAGTACATAGCTGCTTTAGCTGGTTGCTCTAAAGTCCTTTGGTTGCAAAACCAATTGTTGGACTATGGTTACAACTTCCTTCAAACTTCAATTTACATAGACGATTATGTTGCTATGTTTATTGCAACATAGTAAAACAAAACATATTGAAATAAGATATCATTTTCTGAGAGATTGCTCAGAAAAGGGTTGATTAAGTTAGTCAAAGTGGATACACAACAAATCATCTTGCTGATTTATTCACTAAAGCCTTTGATACAGTCAGATTTTATTTTCTAATTGAGTCTCTAGGCATGATTCACTTAGATTAATCAATTTGAACAAACAAAATACTATGTGTAATGATACTTCAGCATGAATATGCTTGGGAAATGATAGTACACTACATCTTTTCTTATTCTTGAATTGATAAATAACAATATATCTTAGCAAATTCTTGATATGTGAGTAGATTCATCGAGTGAGTGGAAACTTCACTACATGCATGCCAAACATAATGCTAAGTGATTGTTTGTGGGAAACTTCATTTTGAGAACACAAAGTGAGTCTTATTCAGATGTGACCAAATCACTCATCTAAACTACTATGTACAAACACTTTATAATATCTATCTTTGCAAATCATACTCCCTCTGTTTTTGTGAACAAAGACCTGGGTGTATGATCACCATACTGAATATCAGTTAAAAGGTGAAACGACCAAGATCCACATATCCCTCTGTTTTGTGTGAACAAAGACTTGGGTTAAAGGCACCTCTGTTTTACGTGAGTAAAGACCTGGTGACCTGATGATGATCATATCTAAGCTCTCAAAAGAATCCTATATGATCATTGTATATTAATCTAGAGCTTTTACATCATTGCATTAATGACATGCCAAATGCATCTCAAGATAGAACTTATAACTTAAAGTACATAGTTCTTAAGTGTGAAAAAGTGATGATTTGACTTGCAAAGAGGAGACAAATCTTTGCGAATTGAATGTGAAGCCCATCACAGTTATTTCCAAATCAATATGAAAACATGATAAACAACATGCCTAGTTGATACATGAGCTCTTGTATGGATTTAAATGGACAATATTCTTGCAATCAGAACTTTGTTTAGGTATCAATTCAACAAAATAACTCATCAGGAAGAGGCGTAGTATTATAGTATGATCCCATCACATGTGTATATATGTCCGAGCATCATCATATAGTTAAATGTCACTCATGCTATTCTTCTTAAAATGATGGGTTGTTAGAACACCAAAACCGTAGTTTAAATTTTAAACTTACACAAAAACGCAGCGGAAGATTAGCATTATAACTTTGTTTATAAGCTGAAAATCATGTCCTTATGATGACATTTATATGTATAAAACAAACCCATAATCAAAGGATCATAATATGTGAATAAACAAGCTATGAACATATGTATATGTACATAAAATCACAGCCACGATGAGCTGTGATTACTACCTCTTTCAGCAGCAAGAAAACGACCAAGAAGGAGATGTTGGATGCTCCAAAAATGACCAAGGCTCCAAGGAGAGGATCCCTCAAGCTTGTATACCCAAAGCTTGTGAAGCAAACACTACTCTTGCTAGGGAGAGTACACCGAAAACCCAAAAACAAAACTCCAAAATACTGCTGCCTATGCCGAGAGACAAAGAGAGAGAGAGAAGTTTTTTTTCTTTCTTGCATGTATTGAATGATGAGTAAGTGGTGTGCAAGAGTAGTCAAGACTTGTGTGTTTTCAAGGACACAACGGTCCAATGGAATTAAGGGGGGAGGGTGGCCAAGGTTAAAAAAAACAGGTTCCGTCTTAAATTTTATCACACATTATGTATGTTAACTAGTCCTCTTACTAGATATAACAACTAACCTTTTAATTGTATAATCTATACACTCCCATTATTAATTTGTAATGTTATCTAACTTATTTAAATAAAATTACAAATAATATTATTGAACAAAATATCCTAATAAATTGTTCCATCTCATATGCAACTTGTTTAGAAAACCCATTTTCTAAATTGTGTAAATATTTAATTGCATGATCATATCATCATTTAAATATTAATTGTTGTTTGCTAAGCTTGTTATTAAGTATAACCCGACTTGGATCATAACGTACTGACCACATCAATATTCTAAGTGTCTTGGGCACAAGAATCCTACAATCTCCCACTTGCCCAAGATTCATAGAATATTGATGCAAGCAGAGTAAATACCGCCTAACAACGGTTTACTACCCTTAATATGCATGTATAGCCATTCAATAACATCATCCCTTTCAAGTACCCTACTTGAAATGATTTAGGTTAATCAATCATCTATCCTTTTGTTACACATGTCATGTTAAATCCAAGGACACAGAATGATCATTACATGTTGATTTAACTAATCAGGCCTTAGACATCTAACTCTCAACAAATAAGAGGAACAAATTCCATCTTGACGACATACGTTTCTCACAAACACCTCGTGTCATACCTGAACATACCCTTATGTACTGTCCACTATTCAGGACAGTGAAGAATAAGCTCAAGGTATAACACTTAGTGAATATCGAAACCCAATATGTATCTGAGTCTGAGGATACCAAATGATATTCGCCTTTACTCAAATTTACTTATGATCAATCAATAAGATTCCATGTAGTAAAATTTGAGATGCGGGTTAGTCCAATATTTGTATCCCATAAATATCTATGAACCTTGGTAGCAACCTATTGCTCTGTAGTCATCCTTATGAATATCAACCAATCCAAGTTCATAATAGTCTTATCCTCAATACTTGTTCCCACAAGTCTGAACGACTACGGACATTTAGAGTAAACAATTTACTCATGGATTAAACATGCTAAATTGGAACATTAATTGAAACATTATAACCAAATAATTTTATTCAAATAATAAAGAGTTTTGTATATCCAAATACAAAATTTACAGATCAAATCCAATCAATAGAATATCGTAGTCCCATGGCACAGGTATGACCTTCATGCTTTGCCTTTTCAAGGAGCTTCGTGAGAGGATCCACAATTTTGATCCGTGTGAACTTTGCGAATACATATCTTTCCTTTTTCAACTTCATCTCGTATGTAGTTGAATCTCCGCTTAATGTGCCTAGTCTTTTGATGAGCACGGGGTTCCTTGATTTGAGCAATCGCACCCTCATTGTCACAAAAGATCTCTAGGGGGTCCTGAATGGAAGGGACAACCCCTAGATCGGCAATCAATTTCTTCAACCATGCAGCTTCTTGAGCTGCCAATGAGGCGGCGCTGTATTCTGATTCTGTAGTTGATAGAGTCACCACATCCTGCTTCGAGCTCTTCCAAGAGACCGCTCCTCCATTCAGAATGAAAATGTATCCCGATTGAGACCGTGAATCATCACGATCGGTTTGGAAACTCGCATCCGTGTAACCTTTTACAACGAGTTCCTCATCACCAGATCCATAGATTAAGAACATATCTTGTCCTCCTTAGGTACTTAAGTATGTTCTTAACAGCCATCCAATGAGTGTTTCCAGGATTTTGCTGGTAACGGCTTGTCATGCTTAAGGCGCATGACACGTCCGGTCGAGTGCATATCATCTCGCATACATGATGGATCCAATAGCAGATGCGTATGGGACATTGAGTCATACTCAATATCATTCCTTTTTTAATAGGTACGTTACCTTTCTTAGAGTTCTCCATCTTGAACCTTTTCAAGATTTTATCAATATACACACTTTGATTTAAACCAATCAACCGCCTTGATCTATCCCTATATATCTTTATTCCAAGAATATAGCGGCTTCACAAGATCCTTAATGGAAAAACAACTTCCAAGCCAGGTTTTTACACCTTCCAAGGTTGGAATGTCATTTCTAAATAGTAGTATGTCATCAACATACAATACTAGGAAAGTTACTGTGCTCCCACTAGCCTTCTTATACACACAAGCTCATCAGCGTTTTTGATGAAGCCAAATTTCTTTACTTCCTCATCAAAACGGTGATTCCAGCTTCTCGATGCTTGTTTCAATCCATAGATTGATTTCTTTAACTTGCATACTTTATTAGGATGTTTGGGATCGATAAAACCTTTAGGCTGAACCATATAGACATCTTCCTCAAGATATCCAAATAGGAAAGCGGTTTTGACATCCATTTGCCAAATCTCATAATCATAATGAACAGCTATGGCGAACAGTATCCTTATAGACTTTAGCATCGCAACAGGTGAGAAGGTTTCATCATAGTCAACCCCTTGAGTTTGAGTGAAACCCTTTGCTACAAGTCTAGCTTTATAAGTATCCAAGTTTCCATGCATATCGGTTTTCTTTTTGAAAACCCACTTACTTCCAACTATCTTGGAATTAAGAGGTGGTACAACAAGTTCCCAGACTTGATTGTCATACATGGATTGCATCTCAATGTTCATGGCTTCAAGCCATTTGTCACAATCCGAATTACACACTGCATTATGGTATGAAGTTGGTTCATCTGAATCTACACATAGCATCCATCCATGAAAAATCCGTATCTTTCAGGTGGATTACTAGTTCTACCACTTCTGCGAATGTCTTGTGTGTATTGATCAACCCCTTGATCATCCTCAACATCCTCATGTTGAGTGCTAGTTTCAACCAAACGTGCATTGGGTTGTGGTTCTTGATCTTCCTCAAGATCCACTGTTCTACTGCTAGCTCCTTCCATAAGGAACTTTGCTTCTAAGAACTCACCCTTTCTAGCAACAAACACCTTTTGTTCCAGTGGATCATACAAATAATATCCCATAGAATCTCTAGGATATCCAACAAAGATACACTTGGTGGATTGGACTTCTAATTTGTTGGGGTGGGAGTCTTAACATAAGCCTCACAACCCTAGACCCTTAAGTATGATAGGGATGAACTCTTCCATGCCATATCTCAAAGGTGTCCTTTCCACCTTTTTGGTTGGGGCCATATTTAGAATACGGGCGCGCGGAGAGCAAAGCGAAACCCCAAAATGATAGAGGTAATGTGCTTTTAGCCATCATAGATTGGACCATATCCAATAAGTTTCGATTTCTCCTTTCAGACACACCATTATGTTGTGGTGTTCCAGGTGGAGTGAGTTGGGAGACAATCCCACAACTCCTAAGATGATCTTGAAAAACGTCACTTAGGTATTCACCTCCTCTATCGGTACGGAGAACTTTAATTGACTTGTTGAGTTGATTTTCTACTTCATTTTGAAGATTTTGAACATTTCAAAAGCTTCATCTTATGCCTTAATAAGTACACATACCCATAGCGACTATAATCGTCGGTAAAGGTGATGAAGTATCTTTCACCATTCTAGTCATTGGTTTAAAAGGACCACATACATCCGAATGTATGATTCCTAATAAATCTTTTGCCCTTTCGTTAGTTCCACTAAAGGGTGCCTTAGTCATTTTTCCTTGTAAACAAGATTCACAAACATCAAATGAATCACATTCATTTTTTTAAAGACCTTTCTTTTGAAGTGTTTGTATACGTTTCTTGTTTATATGACCAAGACGACAATGCCAAAGATAGGTGTCACTCAAATCCAACTTGAGTTTCTTGGTGTTAGTTTGGTACAATGAACCATTTAAAGTATTTTCATGAACCAATTCATAAATACCATTAATGGGAATAGCTTAAAATAGAACATATCATTTAAAGAAACATGAATATCATTTTCAACAAAAGATAATACATAATCATAATGTCTTAATTGGGATACATAAATAATGTTCCTAGTCAAACTAGGAGCATACAAAACATTCTTCAAAATAATATCCAAGCCACTTGGAAGTTTTAGGATGTAGTCCCCACGAGCTTCAACTAAGACTTTAGTTCCATTGCCCATGAGAGGCTTACATCTCCTTAATTGAAGTCCCTACTTCTTGTGAACCCCTGCAACAAATTGCAAATATGAGTTCCACACCCGGTATCTAATACCCATGTGTTTGAAGATGTAACATTAAGATCAATATGAATCATGTATGTTGTACCTGAGGTCTACCCGGCATCCCTCTTTTCTTTCAACTCTTGGAGATGGACCGGACAATTCCTTGCCCAATGTCCAATCTCCCCACACTTGAAACATGGGTCATTAGTAGAAACCTTTTGCTTCTTCTCTTGTGGTTTGGGTGGTACCCTTACCACCCCTTCCCCTTTCCCCAACGGGTCCCTTACCCTTGGCAACCTTTGCCTGGGTGCGGGATAAGGCCTTTTCTTGTTCCCACCTTCATTGATGGTGAGAACGGGTAAAACCCTTTTACCCATGGCCGCCTCGGCCATTTTCAGCATTGAGTGAAGCTCACCAATCTTTTGTCCCAAGCATTCATGTTGTAGTTCAACACGAATGTCTCGAACTTATTGGTAAGGCCATTAAGGATCAAATCTGTGCCCAATTCCTTCGAGATAGGACAATTAATCCTCGAGGCGGTCAATATGACTTTTCATCTTAAGTACATAAGATGAAACAGATTTGTTGTCGTCCATCCGACATGCATGGAGTGCTCGAACCGTTTCGAAGCGCTCGACCCTTGCTTGCTGTTGGAACGTTTCTATTAGCTGGGTTATCATGTCGTAAGCTCCGTGATGTTCATACTCCTTTTGGAGATCCGGATTCATGCTCGCTAGCATGAGACAAAACACTTGGACAGAGTCCTCAGTGTACTTTAGCCAATCGTTGTAGGCCTCCTCATCATCCTCAGTAGGTTGATCGGGGATAGGGTCGTCTAAAACATATGATATTGCTTGAGAACGATTCTCAAGTTTCGATACCAATCAATAAAGTTATCATGATTTAGACGTTCCTTTTGGAGGATCGCTCGTAATGATTGGTTGGATGCGGATGAGTTATCGTGATTTTCATTGTTGGTGGCCATCTACAAAATTTAACAAAGATCTATTTTAGTATTTTCGATATTGCCATTTTTTAATAATGATGCCTTTTAAGGTCATTTTTATATTAAAATCTAGAACCTAACATTACATTTAAATTGTGGTTAGGTGACCTTTATCCCACGATTTAAATTAATAAGGTGGTCAACGATTGACGGTTGCAACCATTTGCAACTTCTAGAAGTATGGGATCGATTTAAACATCATATTAAAGTCGGCATGTTAATCCCATCAACACCATTTGGAAAAAATATGTAGGTGATCCATTTAACATGGTTTGGAATCATGTACCCCTACTTGCACACACATGTGAGTTTACCCATATAAGTGGTTAGGTGACCTTTATCCCAGTAATGTGGTATCCCCACCTTGAGTCACAAGTTCCCTCTAAATGGTTAGGTGAACTTTATCCCATTAAGAGTTCCAAATGACTCAAGTGTTGCGCAAAAGGACGATGTTAAACTTGTTGCCAAAGTTAGAGATTTCATAATACAAGTTAGAAAACTCTATGTACTTGTATTTGCATGCTTTCAAATACAAGGTACCCTATGGTCCTTTGATTAAAACCTATTTAAATCTTTAAAATCATTAAATCATTTTAATAAAATTTTATTACATTTTAATGATTAAGACCCATCATTTCTATAACTTGTTAAGTTTGTTAATTAGTTTGTAATGCATGTCAAAATTTCAACCATACAATCAAATAACAAACATTCAAACAAGCATATGCATAAACAACCATAATGTGCATAACCTTAGCTACTATTGTGACCACACTTGTTTGCCATCACAAGTGTGGTCATTTATTCTTTCCTAAGGGTTAAAATCAACACAAAAATGAGGTCATCATAGACCCCCACTTCAACTTGCATCCATATGCTTCAAGTTCCATGTCTTTGATGTCCATCTTTGGGTCTTGATCTTGTGCATCTTCCTTTTCCAAAAATTGTATCCTAATACATTTTTCTAATAAAAGAAATGTACCTAATCTATTAATTACATAACCAAATGAATAAATAATTACAACCAAATAATAAACATAATATTAAACCCAATTGAATGAATAAAACAACCATTCCAATCATCCAAACAACACAAGGCCAAAAGCTAGGTTATGCACTATCAAGAGAACAATCATAGACATCATTCAAGAAACTAAATAAACCCTATCAAACCCAAATTTTCAGCCAACATATACTGAAAATTAGGGTTTTGTTGGCCAAACAAACAACATCCAAATATATCAACCAATTGATATTCCTATCTTTCAAAATTTAATCATAAGCATGAAGGTATAACTATGAAAGACTAGGGGTTTAATAAATCAGCCAAAATCAGCCTCTAATAGGTTGATTATAATATTTTAAAACCGATTTTAAAGAACAAGAACAAGCAAGTATCCACTTAACCGGCTCTGATACCATTGATGGGTTTGTTAGAACAACAAAACCGTAGTTTAACCATTTAAACTTACCCAAAAACGCAGCGGAAATAATCATCAGGAAGAGGCGTAGTATTATAGTATGATCCCATCATATGTGTATATATGTCCGAGCATCATCATATAGTTAAATGTCACTCATGCTATTCTTCTAAGAAATGATGGGTTTGTTAGAACACCAAAACCGTAGTTTAAACATTTAAACTTACACAAAAACACAGCGGAAGATTAGCATTATAACTTTGTTTATAAGCTGAAAATCATGTCCTTATGATGACATTTATATGTATAAAACAAACCCATAATCAAAGGATCATAATATGTGAATAAACAAGCTATGAACATATGTATATGTACATAAAATCACAGCCACGATGAGCTGTGATTACTACCCTTTCAGCAGCAAGAAAACGACCAAGAAGGAGATGTTGGATGCTCCAAAAATGACCAAGGCTCCAAGGAGAGGATCCCTCAAGCTGTATACCCAAAGCTTGTGAAGAGAAAACACATTCTTGCGAGGGAGAGTACACCAAAAACCCAAAAACAAAACTCCAAAATGCTGCTGCCTATGCCGAGAGACAAAGACAGAGAGAGAAGTTTTTTTTTTTCTTGCATGTATTGAATGATGAGTAAGTGGGTGCAAGAGTAGTCAAGACTTGTGTGTTTTCAAGGACACAAAGGTCCAATGAGAATTAAGGGGGAGGGCGGCCAAGGTTAAAAAAAACAAGGTTCCCTCTTAAATTTTATCACACATATGTATGTAACTAGTCCTCTTACTAGATATATACAACTAACCTTTTAATTGTATAATCTATACAATCCCATTATTAATTTGTAATGTTATCTAACTTATTTATAACATTACAAATAATATTATGAACAAAATATCCTAATAAATTGTTCCATCTCATATGCAACTTGTTTAGAAAACTCATTTTCTAAATTGGTGTAAATATTTAATTGCATGATCATATCATCAATAAATATTAATTGGTGTTTGCTAAGCTTGTTATGGGTATAACCCGACTTGGATCATAACATACTAACCACATCAATATTCTAAGTGTCTTGGGCACATAGAATCCTACAAGAATTTATGACAAATGCTTAATGTCATCATAATCACAAAATTAAGGGGAGTAGAATTCATGATGTTAACTTTATCAATCAACAGCTTTGTCTATTTCATGATCAATTTGAAGGAATTGGAATCTGAGTACCATCTTAGCTCCTAGATACATGTTATTTTCTTTAAAATCATTTTAAACTTTCTTGTGCTAAATTGTCATGAATAAAAAGTCAACATGCTCCAAAAACAATAAATGGTTCTAAGCAATAGACTTGGACCATACAACAATATTTCTCTGCATGGGATCCGTAGATGATCCGCAGAAGAATTTGTTGAGGGTCCGACTTCATTAATATGGTATAATTAATGTGTCTAAAAGTATAAATGATGTTGTTTGACTTCAAAATTCATTATTCGCATTTTCAGTTCACTTTTTCAAACCTAGAGAAACACACTCTCAACAAACTTTTCCCCCTTCTATAATATTCAAATTTTACCAAATCAAAACATTAAACAAACACATATCTGTGTTCTTATGTTGTTGTTTTCAAGGTAAAAGAAGTTGTAATATTCAAGAATGAACTATTTGATTCTTGTTTAATCTCACAACTGATCGTATTCTCATATCAATAATGTGATTCTAACGAAATCTTCTTCTTATGAACAGATGA
This sequence comes from Flaveria trinervia, assembly GCA_025506515.1. Classification (NCBI taxonomy): domain Eukaryota; kingdom Viridiplantae; phylum Streptophyta; class Magnoliopsida; order Asterales; family Asteraceae; genus Flaveria; species Flaveria trinervia. The sequence goes on from CM046447.1 coordinate 28,571,755, forward strand.
ATAATCGATTTCCAAGACAGCACAATGTGTGTGCTTTCTTAAACCCAGATGACTATGTTTTAGAAAGGTGTCAAGATATTATCCGATATCTAAGGAGATCTAGGTTGTTCTCTGCTTTATCAGCAGAGCCTATGATTCACCAATCGCACATCACTGATTTCTGGAACTCCGCCCAAATAGGGGAAGATGGTCAAGTTATTGTGGCTGATGTGAAGAATCGAAAACTGAGAGTCAATGAACAGACAATAAGAAGGGTTCTTGAGTTGGGAGATGTAGAAGCTGGTCATTCTGATGTGTTTGACAATGAATACATAAAGAAAGGCTTTCTCCTAATGGGGTATAATGGTGATTTTGAGAAGGGGGAAATCAAGAACGGAAGACTCTGTAAGCTGTACAAATTTCTCTGCCACACTTATCTTAGTGCATCTCAAACAGAAAATCTGGACTTCATAGATTTTCAAGTCATATCTCTTCAGGCATAATTGTTGTTTTTGAGGGAAGAACCTATAATTACTCAAAGTACATCTTCAACTTCTTATGTGATCACATCAAAGTACAAAAGGGGTGACAAGATGTATATGTTTCCAAGGTTTCTACAACTAATCATTAATGCTGATCTGCCTAGAACTACTGTGGATGGTGGTGTGTTCGTTCAAACACACCTTGGCAGATCCATACTGAATAAAATATCTAGAAAATATGAAGGATGAGACATGCCCATGTTTGATCATGTGGTAGATGCTCATGCAAACATTCCTCAAGAGCTTGTGTGGGAAGATCAACAGAAGGTTTCATCAACCAACTTTGTTCAAGACACTCACTCACCAGATATATCACCCATACATCATCAACCTCAACCATCCCTACCAAATTCACCTGCCAGCCAAAACACAAAACCCATCTCTACAATTCACCCTATATACCAAAATCAACAACAAACACCCAAACCACAATCACCAGCCAGCCAAAACAATCAACCAATCTCTCCAGTTCACCCTCAATCACCAAATCAGCTTCAAATGCAACTTTTTCAACTACTTCCAAATCCAGAAAATTCATCCACCGAGAGCGTATACACTGGGGAGAAAGAGTTAGCCTCACAAGCAAGTACAGTTCAACTGTCATTACCAAAACTGAATCCCCTGTACTCTCAAATGAAACTAAACCAGTCTCTCCGGTCACTGACCATCAACAACAACAACAACCACATCAAGAACCGGAAGATCAAGCTATTGAGGTCAGTTCAAGCTTAGCAAGTGTAGCCCATGAAGAAGTAAATGATGATGAGATTGCTTCTCAACATCGGGAAGAAGAAGAAGAGGCAAACTATGTTGATGTGATTGCCTACAATGAAGATGATCTAAGTGATACTGATATCCCTGTCAGCAAGAGTTATCTGCTTGTTGAATACAACAAGCTTGTTCTGAAGTCAAACAATAGAAAGCAAAGAATTCAAGAGTTGAAGAGAATGATGAAAGTAAAAGATGATCAGCTGATGAAGTAAGAATCAAGTCTAAAAAGATTGAGGGAGAACATTCAAGAAAACAATGAAGTGATTGATTCATTGCATGAGTTGGTTAAAGAATTTACAGACTCAACAAAGAATGAGATATTGAAAATAAAAAGCTAAGGATGAAGGTTGATCAAATGAATGAGTCTCTCTATGATCAATCAGCTTTGTTGAGAAGAAAAGAAGAAGAGATTGATCAACTGAAGATGAAGATATATGCTATTGAATCAGAGCAACTAAAGAAACCTTCTGAAACTTCAAAGCAACTTATGCAATACTCAAGAAAAAGGAAGTATTTGGATTCAACAAATATACAGACAATCAATATTGAAGAGACACCCAAGAAGTCAAGGCATACATCTTCACAACACACTCCTTCAGTGGATGTGTCAGCATTAAAGCAAGTAACTCATGATGAAGATAAAGCTGAGAGTGATGCTGAATGGAGATAGCTGATTGAAGATGAATCTAACAAGGCTCAAGAAGAATCAAAGACTAATGTTCTTCTTACAACAAAAGAGAATATGGAAGAGAGGCCTGAGTCATGTGTGTTTATGACACTGATCAATCATGGGTTCCCATTTGACACGGTTGAAAGAATGAACTTGACTGAGATGAAAGATATGCTGAAAGAGTTTGAGCTTGCTAGGTTCATAATTCCAAATTGTGACTATGAATCATTCACCACTTTTCAAGCCATTCGAAAAATCAAGAAAGATCTAAGTCACGGTGATACAACAAAAATGAGCTTAAAGGAAGAAGTATTGCTGAGTTGAGAAGAATGATGGAACATGTAATGTCTGTTGAACTTTATACTGGAGTCAGATTCAGAACTGAAGCTCCACACCCATTTATGAGCAACAAAGCAAACTCCTGCTCATCCTATAACTATTGAATCTAAAGATCAGCATAAAGTTAGAGAACCAAGAGCAATCATTCCTGGCAAAGTGTGGCCATCGGGAACAATAGTTAGAGAAATCACAGAGAAGAAGTCTACATTAATAGAATTGTTTGACCACATTACTAGTCCATCTTCTCAGGAAGGCAACATAATCATGGCATGGAAATATGATCAACAATAGGACTGTGCTATTATCAAGAGGACATCTAGAAGAATTGAATACTTCCGTGATACAGAAACATTACTAAGACTTGCTGGGAGAGACATCAAAGACCTGCAAAGCCTCATCATCTCAAACTATCCAATCCATCCAAGCAGAAGAGACTTTTCTGTTTCTGGGTAGCATGAAACAAGATTTGTAGATGATGTACTGAAGGAGGCTAAAAGGGAAGATGCTGAACATAAGAAAAGACTTCAAAAGTAAAAAGATCAAACATCAACTCCTCCACTATGGTTGATGATGAACTCTTAAGGAGGGTTGGATACTTAAACAGAAAAATAGCAACCATCAAAGTCATAGCAGGAAATCAATACACTATTCCCATAACTAAGTGAGGATATTTGGAGAAGACAAAAGAAATGGTGCTACTAAGGAATGCTGACGAGAAGAAAGGTGAAAAGATAAGAATTTTTGACCCAGTAGAAATCAAACTGCTACACCCCAGCTATACATCATACATGCATGATAAGTTCTTTCCATAGTTGTCAGATGAAAGAGCATAGAATCATCTATGCTTATATATGCACATGATTCAAGTAGTCGATAAACTACATGCTAAGCATACAAGAGAAGAAGACATGATGCTAGCCTACTAAAAGGAGCCAACATTGAAAAAGTATCAGAATTAGAATCTCATAGGAGATGAGCTCGAGATAGTACACAATGAAGCGTAGTGGAAACACACACCATTGAAGAAGACATTTTGGGCCTAAGTTTTGAGACTCTGCAAAGGATATGCAGAATGGAGATCAAGTACAAGTACGATGATCAAAAGGATGCAGTATCATACTTCAACAATGTTGATACATATATTACCTAGATTCTGATCTGAATGTAATATGTCTTTATTGTCTTACACTTATGTAACTATTAGGTACTTAATGAAATACAGAATGTTTGGTTGTGTTTATAATGTTTAATATTTCATTAATGAGTTGATTAACGCATATTGATGTAATTATAGGTTTGTGATTGTTTGAAGTGTTATGCATAATGTTAAAATATTGAATACACTCAAACTTGGTGAAGTGAAGTTCTCATGTGTCCATCTAGACCATGCGCCCCAACAGTGGTCATGCGTCTGAATGGCTATGCGACTAAGTGTCCATGCGCCTAAATAGTCCATACGCCTGAACAACTTCATGCGACTGACTCAGGCGCACGACTAAACACTCAGCCGTGTGAATGGATCAAACGCATGGCTCAATCACATGAATGAACCATGCTAATGGTTCAGTCGCCCGATTTAGCAATACTAACCTATAAATACCACCTAATTCGTGGAAAAACTAAAGCATTGATTCCTATTCGACTCCAGACATACATAGTCGTCCAGAAGCCTCGAAGTTCGTACTCCAAGTTCATAGAACGCTGCAGATCGATTCTTAATCGTTTCTTAGCGTTAGATTCAATTACTCATTGTTTCTACGTGCGTTCTCACTGATTGGATCACCAATCAAATAGGATTCCGCACTATTTGGTTTCGTTTACACGTTAATCCGTTTGTATTTCATTTAAATACTAGATCATACAAGTGGTATTAGAGCTTTGGCTCTTGATTACGTATGATTCAATCAATTTTGATACAAAGGGTGTGTTTTTAACTAAAAGTGCAATCTTTTTGTGTCAAAAGTTGTCTTGGATGTCCCCTGCTCATCAAGTTTTGGTTTCTACGGCATAAGGCGATTAGGATTGGTGAAAATTCAGGTTTTTACGGCCAAAAACGTTAAACCTAGAAATTTTCGAAGTACAGCAGCTTCAGTCGCACGATTGACCCAATTGCACGACTGAACTTTATTTGCATCCCCAGACGTACAATTGGACTCAGTCGCATCTTTATTCGTACGACTAAGTCTACTGGTCGCATTGTTCATACGCATCAATTTCACTCGCACGATTGAACCAGTCGCATAGTTTCATTCATAGGGGTAGCCCATTCCCATCGCTCCATTCGCACCAGTTAACAGATTATTTAAGAGACTTAAAGTTAATCGAGATGGAGGATCAGTTGTCAGCGTTTACAGCTAGGAAGGACTCACGGATTCAGAACTTACTGCTATTGGAGAGTGAGGTGGGGAACCATAATAAACCCCCGAAGCTTATAACATTAGATGAGTTTCCCCACTAGAAACAACGTTTTGAGATCTACCTCAATGGAGTGGATCCAAATATGTGGGAAGCTATTGAGAAGGGATATAGTATGCCGGTGGGAGCCGATGGGGTGAAACTTACTCTAGGAGGAATGACTGATGCACAGAAAGTTAAATATAATACTAAAATGAGAGTATATGCATTGCTAACACAGTTTATCCGCAAGGATACTTTTCACCAATTCTCAAAGAATAAGCAAGCCAAGAAGTTATGGGATGAGCTGGAGAAAAGATATGACGGGAATGCTTCGTTGAAGGCCATTAAAGCTAAGGACTTGAAGAAAGAATTTGACAACTTTTCATCGATGGGAAATGAGAGTTTAGACGATGTCATTGATAGATTCTACCATTTGATGAGCGAGCTGCACACACATGGTGTCACAACTACCATTGAAGATAAAGTGTTAAATTTTGCAGACGGGTTGCCAGAAAGTTCGGCCTCTTTTGTTTCAAATCAGAGACAGAATGGATTGCTATCAAAGTAGGACATTAAAGATTTCATACTAAAGCTATGAGATGAAGCACTAAGGATGAAGTATCAAACTCAGAAGTCTTCGTATACTCAAAATCCAGCTTTGTACAATGCCACTCCTCAAGTTCAGACGTCTGGAGCACCTTTTCAGACCGCCTTTGTGTCAAACTCATCTGGTCCTTCACAAGTCTCTCCTTAAGGTACAGATACGTCAGGGTCTTCTAGTACCCAATATATTGGATCTGAAGCAAATGCTACATGACTGAAGACTGAGTATCTCGGTAATGTGACAGTAGAAGTAGCTCAAGAGCACATGGATCTCTTGGCAGCAGCGGTCCAGTCCTATGTTGGACTTATTGCTGGGAAAATTGGAAACTACCATCTGGCAGATGAGGACTATGAGCAGGTTGATGAGACTGAACTGGAAAGGATGGATATTATGTGGGCCTTAGCAAGTGCTGTACGGAGAGCAAAGAAGTTCATGAAGAAGACCGGACAAAACTTGGTTTTACTAAGGACATGACTTTTGGCTTTGACAAGAGCAAGGTGACCTGCTTCAACTGTGGCGAAAAGGGGCACTTCAAAAGAGAATGTGTGAAGCCTAAGAAGACTGGAAACAGGAATCCATTCTCGTCCTTCAATCGTCAGGACAAGTCCACATCTAGCAGTTTCTACTTTCTCAAACAAGGACCCCAAAGCTTTGACTACAAATGAGGATGAGGGACAGGACTGGAGCTTCCAGTTCGTCTCACCAGGAGAGTCCAATATAGCTAGTATGGAAGACATTGATAACGATTTTGCAAGTGAAGGAGATATAGCAGTAGAGATCGCAATATCAAATTCTGAAGACACTGCTAATGTTGTCAACCAACTGCCTGAGGAAGAAAAGTCTACTTCAACGTCAGAATCACCAGAACTAAAATCAACAAACTCTATTCTCATGGTTGATTCTTCTTCTACATCCCAGGTAAGTACCACTGACAAACAGTTTAATAATCATGCTTGCTTAGAATGTAATAAATTTAGAGAAAGCATCGATTCAAAATTTGCTAGGTTGTTAGATCATAATAATAGCTTAGTAAATGACATGGAACTATGCACAGAAGCTAATAGAGTCTTGAAACAAAACGAGCACAATTACAAAGAAAAGATAGACCTATTGAATAAACAGCTTAGGAAACCGAAGTAGTTTCTTTTAATCAAGCAAATGACATTAGGTACTATCTGAACTCCCTAGAGGACACTAAGAAACAGAAGGCAGTTTTAGATGTAGAAGTCAATTCTTTAAAAAAGAAACTGCACAGCTGGACAAGCTCATCACACATTGTCCAACACTTAGTAAGAGAGAGGAATAATGGGGAGGAACTGGGATACAAAGTGGTTCCACCACCACCTAAGACCTTGATGAACACCAAATGTAAACCAATTAATAATAACTCTATCAAGGATCACATGGTGTCCACTCCTCTAGTTAGTGATCTAGATTCCATAAGTCAATCATTTGAATTTGACTCTAAAAAGAAGGAGGCCATTTCAAAGACAATAGGAAAGATGCCTTGTGTAAACCAGGAAAAAGATTTTGAAAGGGTAAAATCAAAGTCAAAGTCAAACCAGAACACAAAAGGACCATAAAACCTAATCAATCACGTGCATCATGTCACAGTCCAGGTAAACAAGAGATCCAATGTAAAACCAGGAAAAGCAATTAAGTTTGTGAAACCAATTCATACCTCTAACCAAGAAGTGTCTCAGTCCATAAAGAATAAGGTCAACAGTGTGACATCTACATCTCCACCAAAACATAGAAACCATAAAGTTGAAAGCCGATCCTGCTATAACTGTGGAGAGTATGGTCGCATAGCATATCACTGTCCTTATTACCAGACACCGAGGAAGAAAGTTGAACTTTCTACCTCAACATCTAGCTCTTCTAAGAGGAACTCTGTGACGCCTCCAAAAAGAGCAAATGAACACAAAGTTCAATCCATCAACCAGTCGTCTATTTATCACAAACAGGCCTTACACACATCTCGTCTATGGAAAGAAAAAACCTTCTCAGTGCCTGAAAATAAGGACATACCAAATTTCGATCAATCCTTAACCTCAAAGGGTCAGTGGGTTGAGTTTGTAATATGTGATGCCTCAGGGAACCCAAGCCAGTTAAGGCTTGGGTTCCTGACATGAACTAATGTTTTCACTGACTGTGCAGGGTGTTCGCTACAATTCTAAGACTAACACGTGGATTGTTGATAGCGGAGCATTCAGGCACATGACCGGGACAACACTCTTTTATCAAATGTCAGACAGATTAAAGGAGGGCATGTTTCGTTTGCTGGGAACAAAGGAGGTTACATCACAGCCTGAGGAGAGGTTGGAAATCAGAAAGTTAAGTTTGATAAAGTGAACTACGTTCAATAACTTCAAAACAACTTACTTTCTGTTTCATAAATATGTGACAATGGATTTTAAGTCATATTCTACAACAAGAAGTGTTATGTCCTAAAGAAAGACTATGTGATTTCGGAGGACCAAGTGTTGATGACTGCTTCAAGATATAAAGGCCTTTATGTTTTGGATCTCTCAACGGCTTCTACAACGGATCATGAAGTTCAGTGCTTCCTATCAAAAGCTACTGAGAAGGACTCCATTCCCTGGCATAGGAGAATGGGAAATATAAATCAACGGAAGATGAATCACTTGATTCAGAGGGATCTGGTGAGAGGTGTTAATGTCAAAAATTTCCAACTTCCTGATTTCTTTGTAGCATGCAAGAAAGGCAAATAGACAAAGAAGACTCATAAGGAAAAGAAATTTCATTCTATTGAGCTTCCTCTTGAACTTCTTCACATGGATCTGTTTGGTCCAGTCAATACAAAGAGCATTACTGGTGACTTGTACTGTTATGTGGTTACTCATGACTACTCAAGATTCCCTTGGGTAATGTTTCTGAAGTCCAAGTCAGAAACATTTGAGTCATTCAAGGAATTAGTAACCACACTGGAATCTCTCTACAAGCTGAAGGTGAGACAGGTACGCTCAGACAACGGAACTGAATTCAAGAATCAGTGGATGGAGGCTTACTGCAAGGAAAAGCGAATTGTACACCAGTTCACTTCTCCCTACACGCCTCAGATGAATGGTGTTGCTGAGAGGAAGAATTGAAGCTTGATAGAAACAGCACGGACAATGCTAGCAGACTCGAAACTGCCTATCGAATTCTGGAACGAGGCAGTGGCAATGCATGTTATACATTAAATCGTGTTCTGGTAGTCAAACGCCACGGCAAGACCTGTTACAAGTTACTACTACGACGTAAACCTAATCTGGAGTATCTCGAACCATTTGGGGCGCCGTGCACACTTCTGAAGAAGACTCAAGAAGGAAATTCAGTGAGAAGGCTGCTGAAGGGATCTTCCTAGGATACAACATACCAAACAAGAGAGTTACAACAACTCAACTGGTTTAGTAAAGTGTGGTGTAATGTTATGTTCAGAGATATACCACACCACCTACTGGAAAAGGACCCGCTTATTTTTTCGACTATGATGGATTCTTCAAGTTCTTCAAATCCCTATATCCTCTTCTGATGACAAGTTAGGTACACAAATGATGTATGATATCTTGAATACACCATATCTCAATTCAACATCATCGAGCTCACAGGGAGAATCATCGCATCACTCAGGGGGAGCACTAAAAGACAGTGACTCCTCCTCCGAAGATGAAGCTGAAAAGATTGACCAGAACAATCAGGACAGACAGGTTCCAATCCCTACAAGTCCACAAACATCTAACAGTGATGCCTCTTCGACTTTGGAACCTCAAACTCCTTCTACCTCAGATGCATAACCAAATGTTCATAATCTTGGCTCTGAGGTAGTTGTTCCTACCACTCCAGGATCATGTCTAAATGTCTATCTTCCCCTAGACAATGTCATTAGGGATGTCAGATCAGGAGTGCACACCAGAAATCAGCTGTACTCAGCTGATTATGCCTCGGTAATGGGAAAAGGATACATTCACGATGGTGCTTATTGGTGTTTTGTCTCGCAGGTTGAGCCAAATATGTTAATGAAGCACTGAATGATGAGGCATGGGTGAGTGCTATGCAAGAGGAACTTCTTCAATTCAAGAAGTTAGGTGTATGGACACTGAGTGTAGATAGACCTCAAGGTGCTAAGGTCATTGGCACCAAATGGGTCTTGAAATGCAAAAGGATGACCAAGGTGTCATTATCAGGATAAAGCTCGACTGGTAGTTCAGGGATTTCAACAAGTCGAGGGGATAGATTATAATGAAGTGTTTGCACCCATGGCAAGGATGGAAGCCATCCGCATCTTCCTTGCCTATGCATCGTATATGAAGATCAAAGTCTATCAATTAGATGTGAAGAGTGCATTCCTTCATGGTGAAATTCAAGAGACAGTTTATGTCAGTCAACCTGAGGGATTTGAAGATCCTTAACATCGGATAGAGTTACAAACTTGACAAGGCCTTATACGGGCTTCATCAAGCTCCAAGGGCCTGGTATGAGAAACTCTCGACTCACCTTGTGAAACACGGCTTTCGCAAGGGAGTCATTGACTGCACACTGTTTATCAAAGAAAAGGATGGAGACTTACTGTTAGTACACATCTATGTCGATGAGATAATCTTCGGTTCAAAGAACAAAGAGTTATGCAAAGAATTTGAAGCAGTAATAAGGCGGAGTTTGAGATGAGTGCCATGGCGGAAATGAAATTCTTGGGTTACAGGTGGATGAGACACCCAAAGGGATTTTTCTACATTAGGCCAAGTATGTGGGACACATTCTCAGTCGGTTTGACATGGAGAATGCTTCTGCAGCTGGAACTCCACTTGCCACAAACCATGATATAGCACCTGATGAAAATGGAGATCTGGTAGATGCAACAATGTACCGAGGAATGATTGGATCTCTTATGTACCTTACTACCTCTAGACCTGATATCATGTATGCTACAGGTCTATGTTCTAGATATCTGGCTATGCCAAAGGTAACCATCTGATCGGGGTCAAGCGGATATTTCGTTATCTGAAGGGCACACCCACACTTGGGTTGTGGTATCCTCATGATGATGACTTTTAGCTCACGGCGTATTGACTCGGATTACGGGGGCTGCAAGATGAATTACAGTCTACATTAGCAGGGTGTCAATTATTTGGGAGGAATTAGTGACCTGGCAGTGTAAGAAGCAGACCTCAGTTGCGCCGTCAACCTGTGAAGCCGAATATGTTGCAGCTGCAAGTTGCTGTTCTCAAATCATTTGGATTCAATAGCAAATGCGGGACTACAGTTTAAATTTATCTTCTACTCCTATTATGTTGATAACTTGGCTGCAATTGCAGTAACTAAAAATCAGTACAACATCCTAAGACCAAACACATCGGTATAAAATATCATTTTATAAGGGACTACTTTGAAAAAAATTTAATCGATGTGGTAAAAATAAATACGGATGTTCAACGCGCTGACCTCTATACAAAAGCTTTTGACAAACCACGTTTTCTATATCCCTTAGAGGTCAACGGCGTTAAAAAGAAAAGTGATGTTATTCCTGATGATGATCGTGTGTAGTCCGATACCGTTTAGTCTATTTTTCTTTTTTATTTTTTTTATTTATTCTATTTGGTTTTAAATTAAATTCATATTATTTAGCTGTCCATTAAATCCTAAAATATGTAAATCGGTCATGATTTTAAAATTTAAGGGGAGAATAGGCCAGCTAGTAACATTAAAAAAAAGGAAAGGAGAGGCTAGCTGACAGAAGATAGATCGTATCTGTGATACCGATTCAATACTTTGGAAAATGCTAGTACACAGGAACAAATCAAGAGGGATTTTAATATTTAATTTAGAAAAGAAATTTAAAGTCTATGTCTGTGTAGTCTGAGCAATATAAAAGGAAATATGATAGAAAAACTGGTATGTACTAAGGTAACACAATGAAAGTAGACCTAGAGGTTGCTGAACCACAATGATATGTCAGTAGATTCAACACAATAGATGATTAGACCCGACTGGTGATCTCAAAATCAAATTAAGTTGATCAACTAACTGTGGGCTCCCATCTTATCACTGGTTAACAAAATCAACAATATTGCAATAAGGGGTAACGAGCATGTAAACGCCACAAATGTGTGCGGATGACCATAAATAGAGCAAAGCACGAAAAAAACAAATGCTATCAAGCTAATAACTTATGTTGTTGGTGCATTATGTGCTAAGAAATTAACGATGCTCTAACAAGAAGATAGGTTGTGTGCCTCTCTGCTTTGCGATGGTGCACCTGACCTGGATAAGCATGACCTAGATATTCTAGAATTCATTGTCGTTTGCCGCCTCTCTGTTGTGCGATGGTACTGACCTAAGGATTGGCTTCTCTTTGAAAGCTCTAAGAATAGTCTCTTCTTGTCAAAATGCCCGTAGACCGCTCAAAAGCACCTAAGGAATGTTGATTATCATATAAGCGTGGGATCCACAAATTTGGTTTGAAATAATAAACCTTAAACTATCACCAATGTGTGTCAAAGTCTGTGTATGGATTTAAGAGGACAAATATACTGACAATCATAGTGGATACAAATTCTTGAAAGTCCAAATCAATGTGGGAATCTAATAGTACCAGTATGATTTCCTAAATTTGCTAACGACTCTAGATGAAAACGGAGAAGTGAGTATCAAATGGTTTTGATAACAAGTCCCAAATGATTTGACTTGCCTGTATGATTCCAAAATTGAATTGGTCCAGGTATTGTCAAACTAAATAGAAGCTGCCTATTCCAGAAACGAATCGAGTAGATTTCTATCTTAGGATCTACCTCTCACAAAAGTTAAAAACAAGTTAATTTTTGTACTTTAGTTTAATTTTTTATTTATTTAGTCATTCAAATTATGTTAGTCGGACTACATCCTGGAATTCAGTAAGGATTTAATTCACCTAAAAGGGTCATGTCTGAGGTGACCACATGTGTTTTCAAAAGATAAATGGGTCACGTCTGAGGTGACAAAGTGTTTAAAATGATCACGTCTGAGGTGATCAATAGTTTTTCAAGATAAAAAGGATCATGTCTGAGCTGATCAAATGCGCATAATGTTAATTCTAAAGCTTAAAGAAGGTTTAAATGTCAAATGGTAAGAAATGCAGAAAATTTCATAAGTATGACCCATTCGCACGAATGGACCATAAGTATGTACATATCTTGCGAATGGGAGATAGTCGTACGAATGGACCATGAGTATGGACCATTCAACCGAATGGCCCATACGAATGAACCAGTCGGATGTTTCAGAGCGAACAAATGAGTAATTCGCACGACTGTACTCCAGTTGGACGACTGAAGGGGGCCAACTGAACCAATCCCACGACTGAGGCCCATTCGCCCTAATGAAATGTGCGTATTAGCCTAGTCGTACGATTGAATTTAAGCTAAGTATAAATAGAAGGTGAATCGGTCGCAGAGACTCACCACTTCAAAATTTGCCCTAATTCGCACGACTAGCGTTACTCTACCCAAATTTCGTTTGATCACCATAAACTCTTGATTCTCGAGTACTGACCATTTGCACTGAGTTTACAGGTAATTTGCGATGCACAACCATGTTATATCACTCAAATTGATACATAATCTGGACAATCGGACTTCTTTGAAAAACCGTAACATTTGTGTTCAAATAACCTAACTAAATGACGTAAACAGATGAAATTAAAGATGCTAGGTGTTAACTAATTGATTGCGAGTCTAATGAACCAGAGCACGAAGTCTAAAATTCAAAATTGGTAAAAAATTGAATTTGAATTGAACAGTCAGAACAACATGCGAATGGACAGGTTGATGAACCTCAGTCGCACGACTGATGTGTGCGACTAGCTAAACCGCACGACTAAACCATGGCTATGAGTTCAGTCGGACACTGGTGTAACCGCATGAGTTTACATACGCATGAGTCTAGTAGCAACTCAGTCGTACGTATGGGTTAACTCGCACGACTGGAGTTCAGTCGCACTGCTAATGCGCACGACTTGATCTCAGACGCACAACCTCATTCGCATGACAGAAACGAAGGTTTTCAAGTCCAATTGATTCAAGACATTCTTAGCAAATGGATACTAATGTTTACTTTCATTGTGTAACAGATGGCAAGTCGATGGACAATGAGTACGAAGCACAACATATCTGCTCATCTTGATCTGACATCCAGAAATGCTTTAGACTTTTCTGGCATTCTCACTTTTCTAAGGAGATCGAGAATTGCACATGCTATATCTGCTCCATGTACTCCATATCGTTCTATACAGCAGGCCTTCTGGGAAGGTGCAATAGTTGACCGATCTTCTGAGCCTCACTGTATCAGAAGTACTATCTTTGGAGAGGCTATTGAGATCACATAGGAAGATCTCAGGATTGTGTTGTAGTTAGGGGAAGATGCTGACTGTCCTACTAGACTACACCCCCTTACTGTCAGAGGATGTTTTCTTCGAGCTAAGTACTTTGGGGACATCAATACAGGGGTGCTTAACAAGAGCAACCTGTTTCCCCAGTTCAGGTACCTTGCTCACGTACTGCTGAAGTGCATAGCGTCCAGGAAAGGAGGATTTGATGAGTTATCAGATCAGATCCAGAATGCCTATGTAGCGTTGGTGTTGAACCATTCGTTCAGCTTCTCCATGATGATTTTCTCCTACTTAGTGGAGAACATTGAGGGGAAAGGGAAGGAGGGCTTCTGCATGTACCCCCGATTCATGCAGATGATTATAGACCAGAAGCTTCCTTCCGTGCCGAAGGAGAAGGAAGATGCAGTATTGCTTGAGGTGATGGATGATACCACCTTAGGCCGGATGAAGGTATACAGGGGAAAGTAGGTGAAACCCTCTGTCAGGAGACTGTTCTGGCATCTGGCCCGTGAGGACTATGTGGTGCCAGCTCGGAGGAAGTGGCGTCACGATGATAGTGATTCTGATGTTGAGCAGATTGCTCTACCCTCCGATGACTCTGATGATGATGACAGCAGGGATGCTGGAGATACCATGCCCATTCCACCGAGGGGCACAACGACTGATGGTACACCTCTAGTATCTGCCCCTACTGGAGATATAGCAGAGTCGGCTGGGTTTCACCAGGATTTTATACCTGGTGAGGATGATGAGGAGTCAGATGAGGAGCCACTGACTAGGACTTTAGGAAACAAAGTCGTTCCCACAGAACATGGACTCCGGGCGGGTGGTGAACGCCCCAGTGGATCGGGAGAGACTGCCGCTGACCCGACCTATGCTCCAGAGCCGTCCAGATGTGTTCTAGGGGGAGCATCCTCCTCGACAGGATCGAGGAAGAAAAGGATGGCTCAGCCCCATGGCATGAAGAAAAAGAAGCGCAGACACACTTACATCGCCACCTCAGCCACCACCACGACCACCTCCACAGCAACCACTACCATCCCACACCCCCTACCACTGTCACCATATCACCCACCACTACATATATCCCATCCACCACCATATCATTCACACCTACATCACCACCACTATCATCTAGACCTAACCCAATCTTCACTACTGCCACCACTACTACCACTAGCCACTAAGTCAGGGCCATCTTCACATCCCACCCACGTATATGGATCACCTCTACCTCCCATTGGGGTAGAGGAACAAATATCAGCACTGAACCGTATGGTCATGCACCTGTTAGCAGCCAATGACGAGAAGACTGCGCAGATTCGATAGTTGGCAGATCTCACAGCTGCACAGTCCAAGCAGATCTCTCAGCAGGCTTAGTTGATTGAGCAGCAGGCTCAGTTGATTGAGCAGCAGGCACAACAAATGGCTGCTCAGAGTGAAGAGATTGCCCAACTGCAAGAGCATAGAGTCATATCAGCAAAGAAGATTGAGGAGTTGGAGGATGCTAAAAAGTCTATTATGCTCAAGCTCAAAGGAACTAAAGATGGGCCTCTAAAGACAAAGGAAGGAGATGGTGATAAGGGTGACGATGATGATGAGGATAAAGATGAAGATAGTGATGATGATGAACGGGATGAAGATGAAAAGTTTGTTGGACTAAAAGAACCAATGAGCCTGATCAGAAAAACCTCTAAGTCCCACAGACATTACAATTGCTGAATAAGATCACAACAGCTGAAGACATCAGCTAATTACAAGGTCTGAAGACAAGAACTAAAGACTACTGCTAAAAACAAAGTCTGAAAGTAAAGTACCAAAGACAAAGTCTAAAAGTAAAGAACTGAAGAGAAAGTCTGAAGCTATCAGCTGAAGACAAAGTCTGAAAGTAAAAGTCTGAAGAACAAAGACTGAAGACAAAGACTGAAGACCAAAGTAATCAGTAGTTGTCACAACAGCTGAAGTTATCAACTTCAGTTGTTGTGATGGTTTCCTTTCAGTACTTGTAATTTATAGTTTGAGTAGTTATAGTTTTAGTAGTTTAGTTTCAGTAGTTTTATGTTTTTGTACTTAAGCATTCTCTAAGATGTAATCAGTAGTTGAGAACATTCTCAGTAGTTTGCATAGTTTCAGTAGTTTGTATAATTCTGTTAGATGTCACTATCAAGTGACATCAGCAGACGTCACATTCCCTATATAAGGAATGTTGACCTAGTTGTAACGTGTGACATTGAGCCACCACGAAAGCATTAAATGAAATATTCCTTTTGCAGAATTCTCTCTCTATAACCGTTTACTTTTGCATCGAATATCAATTGTGTTCTTGCGAATTGTCTAATTCATTGTTTGAATTCCGCTGCAATACTCTCTAATTAATCAAACTTAGATCACTGATCCTAACAAATGGTATCAGAACAAGGTTAATCATTGATCGATCTAACAATTGATCATTGAAACTGCTATTCGATATCTAAGTTTGATTGAATTAGCATATTTGCAAGAATTGGTTATAGGTCATTGAATTTCTGCTACTTTCGTTTATCTGCTTTGAATTTTCTCTTGGTTCATATTGAGTTTGTTGTGTTTTGCACTAAATCAGTTAAAACTTAATTGAATTTGGTTGAATCTGAGAATGACTACTCCTTCTAATGACCCTCACAATACTGGTTCCTCAACCAAGCCTCCGATGCTGGTTAGAACTGAGTATAACATATGGCAACGAAGAATGCTTCATCACCTGTCTGTTAACAGTTTAGGTTGTTGGATATCTGTGGTACATGGTCCACACAAGGCTATGGTGAACAATCCGGAAACCAACCAAATGGTTCTGAAGAAGAAGGAACAATACTCAGATGAGGATCGTAAACTGTTTGAGATTGATGCTAAAGCGCATGGAATTTTGTCCATGGCACTGCCGAATGAAATCTATTCTGGGCTTATGCATCATGAAACTGCTCATGACCTCTGGAATGCATTGAAGGAACAATTTGGTGGAACAGATGAGGCCTTAGCAAATAACAGAGAAATCCTTGCCCAACAATATGAGACATTCTCTCATAGGAAGGGTGAGTCACTGACTCAACAGTTTGAGCGTTTTTCCTGTTTGATCTCTGAGCTGAAAATGGTCAAGCATGAATACACAAATAGTCAGATGAACAACAGATTCCTCAGATCACTTCCTGAGAGATGTGACACATATACCATTATCCTACGCTCTAGTGCAAATCTGGATAGTCTATCTCTCACCCAACTCCATGGGAAACTGCTTACATTTGAATGGGAGATAGAGCAGAAAAGGAAACTGGCATCATCAGGAAAGCTCACTGATGACTTTGTACCTGGGAACACTGCCTTGGTTGGTCATGAGTCAGAATATGCTGCATTAGAAAGCAATTATGATGAGCATATAGATTTCTCATCAAATGGTTCAGATTATGCATTTGTTAGTGTTGACAGTCAGTCAGGCTGTAATAGTGACAATTTGTGTTTCATTATGGATGATTTAAAGGGTATTGCCGATGATGACTTAGAAGAGATGATATTCTGAGCCAAATGGCCTTGATTAATATCAGATCTCAAAAGTTCTACAAGAGAACTGGTAGGAAATTTCCAGGACTCTCTGGTGAAACCAAAGTTGGTTTTGACAAGAGTAAGCTGGTGTTGGTCAACATGGTGGTGAACATCCTTTTGGTAATCTAGCTCTCATGGCCCTGAATCTACTGATAGTTCATGCTCCAATGCATCTTCATCACAGGTAACCCAGGTATCCTCTGAGGCTAAGGCCAAGCTATGTTCTGAATCTTGCATAAATGCATTTATCTCTATTAGAGAGGCAAATGTAGCTTTAATAAATCATAATCTTGAGCTTGAGCAAACCCTTTCCAGAAGAAAAGCTAAATATGAGCCTGTCCTTAAGGATAAAGTTGATGAGATTTATAAGTTTAAATGCCAATTAAATGATGAAAAGGCTAAGCTAGAGGTCATTCTTGAGAACCATAGAGATCTCAAAGAAAAACTTGCAGTTACCCAAGTTGATTTTGATGGCTGGGTATCATCCTGCAAGGGATTTGAAATGCTACTCAGCAAGCAATCTGCTTCGAATGTGAAGTTTGGAATTGGTTACAACCACATTGCACCACCTACAAATTTTACTCCAAAACCAATAGTAAAATCTAAAGATGAAAGTAATTTCCAAACCATATCATCATGTGCATCATCCTCAAGTGATCACCCAAAATCACAAGATGAGATCAGTGTTGATACCTCAACAAATCAATTGGCTGATGGGTTAACTACTGATAAGCACATGAAGCTGACTACTTCAGATGTTATCCCTCAATGTACCTCAAGTACTGAAGGGCAAGTCACAAAATCTGAAAAGCATTTCAAATCAGCTGAAATAAAGGATTAACAACTGCCGATAGAGAACAGCTGAAGAACAAGTCTTCAGTTGTTACAGATCTTTCAGTAGACAAAAGTACTGAAAGGAGGAAAGTACTGAAGAGCACACCTTCAGTAGTTTCGACATCAGCAGTTGATCACTCCAAGATGAAGAATAAGCCATGTGAAATATGTGGTAAATTCAATCATCTTTCTGATGAATGTTGGTACAGAAAGGGTTCCAAACTCAATAGAGATAAGCTCATTAAAATCCAGATGGATGAAATGAAAAATGAGTTTGAGACTAAGTTTGTACCACAGTCATTCCTTTGTGATAAACCTAAGCCTTCAACCAAATCCAAAAAGAAGGATAGGGTTTATCATAAAACAGCTGATAGTGTTCCTCATGATAAACATGAGACTATGTCTGTGAATTTTAAGGAGGAAATGGTGGGTCACATGAACTCATCAAACAGAAGTACTGATATGTCACAAGAGCTGAAAGCTTTAGCTGCAAATTGACACAACTTGTTATGATGGTTCAGCATTTGTTGGGAAGAGTTAACCAACTAGATGCACCTGTGATCAAACCACTGAAAAGGCATTCCAAGCCCAAATCCAAGGAATCCATTTCAGCACCATCTCCTTCTTCATTAGCTGTTAATCATAAGAAACAAGTTATGGTTAAATCTGTTGATGAAAACAGACCCAAAACCAAAAAGGTTTGGGTCGCAAAACCTAACTAGTTCTTGATGATGTATGCAGGGTTCTTCAGCATGCCAAAGGAGCATCTGGTATGTAGACAGTGGAGGATCTATGCATATGACTGGGAGCAGTTCTCTTTTTAATGACTACTCTCAAGGAAATAAGGGATTTGTCTCATTTGGTAATGATGCCAAGGGTTACATCATCGGGAAAGGATATGTGTCTAATGGACAAATCAGGTTTGATGATGTTAACCATGTGGAGAATCTCAAGTATAATCTACTGAGTGTCAGTCAGATGTGTGATAAAGGGCATGTTGCACTTTTCACAAGCCAGAACTGTAGGATTCTGTCTTCCCAAGTTCTGAGGCTGATTGACAAGGTATTGGATGAACATACTCTCCTGAAGGCCAACAGGATTGGAAGAGTGTATGCCTTGGATTTGTCAAAGAAGATTGATTTGAAGGGTCATCCTTGCCTGTTCTCCAAAGCCTCTCCTGAGGAATCTAAACTGTGGCATAGAAGGCTGGGTCATGTTAATCTCAAAAACATAAATCAGCTGATCTACAATGGTTTAGTGAGAGGTCTACCAATAAAGGAGTTCCACTGTGATGAAACCTGCACTGCTTGTTTAAAAGGAAAACAACACAAAGTCTCATTCCCTCCTATTGAAGAACCTAAGTCCACTGCCTGCTTGTAGTTACTGCATATGGATCTATTTGGTCCGGTGAGAGTGATGAGCATGGCAAAGAAGAAATACTGTCGGTAATTGTGGATGATTATTCCAGATTTGTATGGACTTTCTTCTTGCATTCAAAGGATGAGGTTGCTCAAAAGATTATAAACTGTGTTGTATGTTGAGAAGCAGTATTCCTTATCAGTCAAGTGTATAAGGAGTGATAATGGAACTGAATTCAGAAACCATACACTTGATGATTTTTATCTATCAAAAGGAATGAAGAGGCAGTTTAGCATCCCAAGGACTCCAGAACAAAATGGAGTAATGGAGAGAAAGAATAGGACCCTAATTGAAGCTGCAAGGTCTATGTTGGCTAACTCTGGTTTGCCATTGACCTTTTTGGCTGAAGCTGTTAACACAGCTTGCTATGTGCACAATAGAGTATAGTAAATCAGAGGTTGATGAAGACTCCATATGAACTTTTACATCATTTGGCTCCCCTAATTTCATTCTTCAAAGCCATTGGGTGTCCTTGTTTCATTCTCAACACAAAGGATCAACTCCACAAATTTGATCCTAAGGTGGATGCAGGGTATTTTATAGGTTATTCATCCACATGCAAGGTTTACAGAGTCTTCAACTGAAGAACAAAGTTAGTTGAAGAAACCTTGCATATGAAATTCAATGAATCTCCTAAGGATAAAATTCCACAAAACCCTATGGAGTTGTTTGATCTGGACATACTGTAATATGTTCCTTATCAACCTCCAGCTGTTGTAGATCTTGTGGATAAATCATCTTCTGCAGCATATCTTCCACCTGGTAGTACTAAAGATGATGATGATATCAGTACTCACCTTTTCAAGTTTAGTGACCAACTGCCTGTGTTCACTAAACTTGATGTTCCTGTAGCCTGAGAAGCTCCATCCACAACAAATGTTGATGAGATTTCTGACTCCTCTACATCATTTGATTTGCCATCTCATACTTGGTTCCAGAGTCTGGATCAACATCTGTTGCTGCTGAACCGGCTACGAATACTTGCACTGATCTTATCGTTTACCAAGAGCTGAAGAATCACCCCATGCCTCAAATCATTGGTGATATAAATGCTGGTGTCTCAACCAGAAGTCAATTGTCTAACTTCTTCTTCTATGCTCTCTTCATCAGTCAGCTAGAGCCAAAGAACTATCATATTGCTTTAAGAGACAATGGATGGGTTGAAGCCATGCAGCTTGAACTACTTCAGTTCAAAAAGAAGCAAGTGTGGGAACTGGTTCCTCTACCCCCAGGTAAGTGTGGAATAGGCACTAAATGGGTGTTTAGGAACAAAACTGATGAAAATGGGCTGATTGTCAAGAACAAGGCTAGACTGGTTGTACAGGGTTTTCACAAGAAGAAGGTATTGATATGATGAAACCTTTGCCCCTGTAGCCAGACTAGAGGCAATTAGATTGTTCTTAGCCTATGCTGCATTCCACAATCTTAAAGCTTTTCAAATGGATGTCAAAAGCGCATTTTTATATGGTAAAATAAAAGAAGAGGTTTATGTGTGTCAACCACCAGGTTTTGACGACAATAAACATCCTGATTGGGTGTATAACCTTGATAAGGCTCTTTATGGGTTGAAGCAAGCTCCTAGAGCCTGGTATGTAACACTTTCAAATTTTCTTCTTAAAAATAATTTCACTAGAGGCTTCATTGATAAAACTTTGTTTACTAAGAAAGTGGATCAGCATAAGCTACTTGTTCAAATTTACGTTGATGATATAATTTTTGCATCCTCTGATCCTCAGTTGTGTGATGATTTTACAAGTTTAATGAAACAGAAGTTTGAAATGAGTGCAATGGGAGAATTACAGTTCTTTCTGGGCTTGCAAATCAAACAAAAGGTTGATGGAACCTTTATTCATCAGTCAAAATATACAAAAGATCTCTTGAATAAGTTTGATTAATAAAAGTGTAAGCCCTGTTCTACTCCCATGTTCAACACCAAACAACTGGATGCAGATCAGAAAGGTAAAGCTGTTGATGAAAGACTTTACATATGTATGATTGGTTCCTTGATGTACTTAACAACTTGTAGACCAGATATTATGTTTGCAACGTGTGTTTGTGCTAGATTTCAGGCTGCTCCTAAAGAGTCTCATTTGATTGCAGTCAAGAGGATCTTTAGATATCTGCAAGGTACACAATCTCTAGGTCTTTGGTATTCCACTGGACACTCTTGCAAATTAGTTGCTTTTTCTGATAGTGACTATGCAGGGTGTAGTTAACCAGAAAGTCAACTTCTGGTGGATGTCAATTCCTAGGCAACTATTTGATTTCTTGGCAGAGTAAGAAACAAACATCCGTTGCTACATCCACTGCTGAAGCAGAGTACATTGTTGCTGCAAGTTGTACATCTCAGGTACTCTGGCTTCAGAACCAATTATTAATTATGGCATTACAGAGACTAAGACTCCATTATTAATGGATAGTGCTTTAGCTCTGTGTATTGTCAAGAATCCAGTACAACACTCTAGGACCAAACATATAGAGATCAGACACATTTATTAGGGATTGTTTTGAAAAAGGTCTGATTGATCCAAAGTTTGTGCCTACTGCTGATGAGCTTGAAGATATATTTACTAAGCCTTTGGATAGTTCAACATTCCAAAACTTGTGTTAAGGCTGGTGTTCTGCAGCTAGAATAAGTGATAACTACTAATGATCTCAGTATACAAGTACTGATGATCATTAGTAAAACAAGTCACAAATTTGTACTAATTTCTGTTAAACAAAACTGATGCAGTTACAACTACTGATGTAGTTATAACTCCTGATGTCAGTAAAAACAGATAAGTACTGATGTCCTATGAAACAACTACAATCAGCTAAAAAGTTTGATGAGTAAGTGTTGAGGACAGTATG
Organism: Flaveria trinervia; assembly: GCA_025506515.1. Taxonomy (NCBI): domain Eukaryota; kingdom Viridiplantae; phylum Streptophyta; class Magnoliopsida; order Asterales; family Asteraceae; genus Flaveria; species Flaveria trinervia. The sequence goes on from CM046447.1 coordinate 28,594,098, forward strand.
AAACAGCTGAAAAGCTACGAATTGACGAAAACTACTGATGAGAATTTTCCCTTCAGTCGTTTCCACAAACTGCTGTTTCACACTAAACAGCTGATGACAAAACCATGTCTTCAGTAGTTTCACAACTACTGATGACTAATACCAAGGCCTTAGTTGTTTACAACAGCTGAAGACAAAACCAAGGTTTTCAATAGTTTCACAACTACTGATGACTAAAACCAAGTCTTCAGTTGTTTTCAAACATCTGATAGTTAAAACCACGTCTTCAGTTGTTTTCATAACAACTGATGCCAACACGAACACTTTCAGTCGTTTTCTTTTCAGCCTTTTTCTTACCTATAAATACCTATACTTATAACCAAACGTTTCATTAGCCGTTTTTAAACCTTCTCTCTCTCAACAATGGTGACCATGCAACTCAAACCCCGACATAACTGTGTTGCCTACCTTTTGAAATCGGCCTTCTGGAACAAGTTTGACACTGCCATCGATCTTATGGTGTATTCCCCATACCGAACAGCCTTTCTTCTGAATCCTACCATATATCCTGATTCCTTATCCCAGTTCTGGACCAACGTCTCTGTAACCACTAGTGAGAATGCAAGCCAAATCACTCTCCAGACGTTGGTCAACAAGAAACAGGTGCGCATCACCCCAGACATCATTCGCAAAACCCTAAATTTGCATGATGAAACCTATCCAAAAGAATACCCGAAAGGCACCACTGATATGTCTTTCATAAATAACGGGTATGAAGGCGACCTAATGCTACAACCATCCTCAAGAAGCACTTCCATGATGCCGAAAGACTTATCTTTCATATGGTAAATGTCTGCCTAGCTTCTAAGACATCTTCTGGGATCAGATGTCTTCCCGATGGCAACAGGTATTGTATTCTATCCTTGAGTGACAAAATCTAAATTTTTCTGAGATAGTTTTTATGGAACTAAAGGATCTGGCTCAGAAACCTATGGCACACAAATGGCTACTTTATCCCAGGTTTATGATGGCCATAATTTAAAATCAGTTAAAATCTGATGGACTTGTTGGTCTTGGGGTCCCTGCTCCAGCTATGTTAGCTGAGGTATACTCCAGACATAACACAGACCCTACTCTTAAAGGGGCTGCCCGTATGCTAAAACCCAAGCAGAGGGAACCCACAGCCTCCACTTCCAGATCCCAAGTCCCCACCAAACCCAAATCCAAAAAGCCCAAAAAGGCTACTTAGGGAGATGAGTCCCCTGGGGATGGCCCTGTACCACAAACACAGGATTACATACTGGTTCTAACCCCCCCGTTATGTCCAAGACTCAACCTGCTGAAGCCGCACAGGTATCCTCTCAAAAGGATCCTGTTGCAACCACAATTGGGGATCCCACAATACTAGAACCTATCTCACTTGAGAGGGTTACCATTGAAGCGCACCTCTCACCCCGGGTGCAATCTGCTTCGGACCAATCTCCACATGCAACCGCCCCCCAAAGCCCAACACTGATTGTTGCTAAAGTGCTGACTCAGTTGCATTCCTCACCCCCTCCCCAGAACCACTTTATACTGGGAATGCCTCAACCATTGAGGGGGAGGACCAAAATGCTTCTGATAACCCCCAACATAGGGGTTACAATGTTCCTTCTCCAAGTGTATAAACGGAGGTTAGAACATCTGGTGAGGCTGCCACTTCTCCTGCTTCAGCATATGATTAGGTTGAAGTTGGTAACATCCATAAGACCTCACCAGAGCAACTGCCATGAAGACATAGTCCTGCGGCAGGAAGTCCCCAGTACCAAGCACAAGTGGCAATGCATCTACGATTCTACACTCAGTGCATGTTCATCCTGATTCCTTCAGGAGGTCAGGTGATTCAGTAAACACTGATGATGACCTGGGCTTCTTCTATGATGTTTTAGCCCAAAATACCATCCTAGAGAATGAGGTAAGCAGACTCAACGAGCAGCTTGCCAAAATGTCTCAGGATCAACGTCCATCTACCCCCATTACCACACAGATGGCACCTTCAACTGAAGGTTCTCCAAACATTCTCCTACACTATAACTATGCCACCAGCCTCTGCCTTTGGCACCACCTCTCAGGGACAAACCCCTTTGAGAAGTTGGTTGTTGTCTTTCAAAACTCCTTACCTCTCATCACTCCAATAACTACTGAGATTGTCCATAAAGCCATAGATGAGAGGATCTCCTCAAATCTACAAACCCTCATTGATGATGTTGTTCACAAATCTCTTTCTGCCTTTCAAGCCCCTGATCCCAATGCAACCAAAAAGGAGGAGACTTCGAGTCTAAGGCAGTGAAAGAAAAGAAAGGAAAAAGAGTTGATGATGAGAAAGAACCTACAAAAGATAAGGAGGTGGAGAAAGAACTGATCTCAGAACAGCTGATCACATATAAAAGAAAGAAGAGTGCTGAGTCAAAAGCAGATGAAGCTAAATCCTTAGAAGATCTTGTCAAAGATGCTGATGAAGCTCACAGCAGATCCATGGATAAAATTATAGATCAGCTCTTTCGATAAGGTAATGACACAACCACATTAGACTCTGAGATCAGAAGGCTGGATATAGAAGAGATTCAGGCAAGATGGGCAGGTTATAGTGTGTTGGAAAGGGAAAGATTGGAGATAATGATCAGATTCATTGCCAAATACCTTGGAAGATCATTGATAGAGATAAAGGCCTGGTCCAGAGAAAGTATTTTGGAGATAACGAAGAAAATATGCTCTACTGGAGGCTATAATAAATGGTTGATAATAGAAGCACTGGATCAAACAGGTGCAGGAAGAGAACTAAAATGGCAAAGCTCTCCAAAGCCAAACTCACCACCAAAATGCTAAGTCAGTCTTCTCACATTCCCACTTAAACACAACCCTTATCTCTAAAATCTCTCAAATCTATCCCTAAACCAAAGCCACCCACAACTCAACCCACAAAACCAATCCCTTTACCCCAAAAAAAACAACTCAAACCTTACCCAGTGATGCACCCAGAAGAGGAGAAGTGTTGAGGGTAGAAGAAGATGAAGAAGAGAATGATGATGATGATAGTCTGCCAATCTCTGCTGTTTTCAAACTCAAATCACCTCAGCACATAAGTCAACAAGTGATTACTCCTGACTAGCAAATGCAGATGGTGAAGGTAAAGATTGAAGAAGCTGAACAGCAGAACACAGAAACAGCACGATGAGAAGTTTCTCAAGATGGTTGATAAGGATTTTTCTCAGTCCTCATCATTCAAGAAATGAAGAAACAGGCTCTGAGGCTGTACAATCTTAGACATACTTTTCAACATCAAAAAGAAAGAGTGCAGATCTGGCCAGACCCCAAGGTAAGTTCTAGAATTCATAAGAAAATATACCAAGTAGATATCATGGCCAAGTGAAGAAGACCTTGAATTACAATTACATTGGCCATGGTAGTCTCACCCTAGGAAATCATTGAAGATTCAAAAGAGCTCACAAATCCAAGACAACCCCTCCATATATTCTTGAGAACAAAATGATCAAGAAGGGGTTGTTATAAAAAAGACTTCAAGATCTTCAGAATAGTGGACTCCATTTGTTGCTTGAAGGCTCTCACCCTGATGAATTTGCTTATAGAGAGATAACAACTGTGGAGTTGAAAAATGGAAAGGTAGTAAGATACCTGTCTGAGTATTATGGTCCAGAGTTCTTCTTCGAAGGAGAAGCAGAAGAACTCACCAAGGAGGAACAATTTGTTCTCCTTGAGGCCTATGCTAGTGAGTCTTATAGACTCATTCATGGGAATTAGGTTTCATGGTTGGGATAAGACTCTGTGTTCAGTTTCCCCAAAACAGTTCCCTTCCATACTTAGCCAATCAAATGATTAGAAACCTTTCCCGGCCTGTGCTTAACTGATTACCTCTGAAGCTGATTAAGAGGGTGTTTCTACCAAGAATAAGTGGGATCATTAATAAGTTTAGAGGTTTTGGCTGCATTGGTTTAGGGGGAGTTTTGTGGACCAAAAGAACCAATGAGCCTGATCAGAAAAACCTCTAAGTCCCACAGACATTACAACTGCTGAAGAAGATCACAACATCTGAAGACATCAGCTGATTACAAGGTCTGAAGACAAGGTCTGAAGACAAGAACTGAAGACTACTGCTGAAGACAAAGTCTGAAAGTAAAGTACCGAAGACAAAGTCTAAAAGTAAAGAACTGAAGACAAAGTCTAAAGCTATCAGCTGAGACAAAGTCTAAAAGTAAAAGTCTGAAGAACAAAGTCTGAAGAACAAAGACTGAAGACAAAGACTGAAGACCAAAGTAATCAGTAGTTGTCACAACAGCTGAAGTTATCAACTTCAGTAGTTGTGATGGTTTCCTTTCAGTACTTGTAATTTATAGTTTTAGTAGTTATAGTTTCAGTAGTTTAGTTTCAGTAGTTTTATGTTTTTGTACTTAAGCATTCTCTGAGATGTAACCAGTAGTTGAGAACATTATCAGTAGTTTGCATAGTTTCAGTAGTTTGTATAATTCTGTTAGATGTCACTATCAAGTGACATCAGCAGACGTCACATTCCCTATATAAGGAATGTTGACCTAGTTGTAACGTGTACATTGAGCCACTAGGAAATGATTGATGAATATTCCTTTTGCAGAATTCTCTCTCTATAACCATTTACTTTTGCATCGAATATCAATTGTGTTCTGCGAATTGTCTAATCAATTGTTTGAATTCCGCTGCAATACTCTCTAACTAATCAAACTTAGATCACTGATCCAAACAATAAGACTGAGGACAGGCAGAAGGACGATGATGAGATGGAGGAGATGCACCTGCATCTGCCTCAGCTCAGGGTCAAGAATAAGATCAAAGAGAAATCAAGACCAACGAGCTTCCTCTTCTGCCGCACCAAGTGATGATCCAGCGATTCAAGATAATAGTAATGATTTGAAGATTATGTATTTGATAGCTTTTGTACTTGAATCATGTATTAAACTTATGTATTTGATGTTTATATTAAGATTAATGGTTTTGTCTGGATTATTAACTAAGGTTTGTTGTGTTACTGTTTACAATAAGCAGATCCAAGTTTTCAAAGGGACGAATTTGATGTTGCTCCCCTTCAACAGCTTAAGACTCATTTGACTATGATTCTTGATCTGCAAAGGATCGTCAAGAGATCTGTGAGTTATACACCTGAAGAAGGAGAAATAATTCATGATCTTTCAAATGAGCAACTGGCTGAAATGTTCAAGCTAAACCCAGACGAGATCATTAAGGATGCTCCAACTGTTGCGTCTACCAGTGAAGAAGAGCTAAATGACATCGATGAGATAGAGATAGAAGACATCACAACAGAGCACTATCCTTATTATGCTGACAACGAGGGAAATGTGGTCCCAATATGGGTGAATCCCTAGTTAGTGATACATTTGAGGTATTGGATCACATGGAGAAGGAGTCCGAGAAGATTGAAGGAAAAGCCCAAGCCTCAAACGAAGATGTTGATATCAGAAAGGCAGATGGGCTGCTTGTTTCGAAGAAATCCGAGCCCAACACACAGCTCCTAAACAAAATGTCCACACCAAACTCTACAGAGTGAAGAAACATCATAAGGTGTCAGGCATGATTATTGCGTGGGCACATTTCGAGGATCTAAATGTTTATGCAATAAAGAGGGAAAATGGCATAGAGTACTTTAGATTTCCACATGATCTAAAGACTCTACCTGGTTGTGAACTCAACCAGCTGGCTAAATTGAAGTTATTATATGCTGACCCAAGGAAGATGTCAGACTCGCTTGAGGCTGCCCTAAAGAAAGAGTACCACACCAGGTGGGTCAACTTTAAACCTCAACAACCTACGAGGTATATCAGACGATCTGAAGTTGACTCCATCACTGGTAAGCCTAAGATAGTGCTGAAGTGGAGTCCCCCAAGAACAATGTCTAGAATCCCTCTCAGGGAAATGCCACAGGACTTCACTCCACACTTTAAGTGGTGGTACTATGATTGTAGAACCGGGGAGGCGGTCATAGTTCTAAATAAAGAGAGACAAATGGATACCATTAGGGTATTTGAACCAATGTGGCTCACTAACTTGTGTGATAATGATGTCTACACTATATACAAGTGGCCACTATTCTATGACCCACAAGATATTGTACAAGCCCTCCAATTCCAAAATGTCATAAGACTCTGCTTTGCGTTCGAGATACATGCAGGAGTCACAAGAGAGGAAAAGTACAAAAAGTATGAAGAGGTGATGCAGAAGGTAAGACATTAGATAGATCTAGGTCCAAGGGGGAGTTTTTTGATACATATATGTACCTAGATTCTGATCTGAATGTAATATGTCTTTATTGTCTTACACTTATGTAACTATTGGGTACTTAATGAAATACAGAATGTTTGGTTGTGTTTATAATGTTAATATTTCATTAATGAGTGATTAACGCATATTGATGTGATTATATAGGTTTGTGATTGTTTGAAGTGTTATGCATAATGTTATAATATTAAATACACTCAAACTTGGTGAAGTGAAGTTCTCACGCGTCCGACTGGACCATGCGCCCCATAAATGGTCATGCGTCCCAATGGCCATGCGACTAAGTGTCCATGCGCCTAAATAGTCCATACGCCTGAACAACTTCATGCGACTAACTCAGGCGCACGACTGAACACTCAGCCGTGCGAATGGATCAAACGCATGGCTCAATCGCACGAATGAACCATGCTAATGGTTCAGTCGCCCGATTGAGCAATACTAACCTATAAATACCACCTAATTCGTGGAAAAACTAAAGCATTGATTCCTATTCGACTCCAGACGTACCTAGTCGTCCAGAAGCCTCGAAGTTCGTACTCCAAGTTCATAGAACGCTGCAGATCGATTCTTAACGTTAGATTCAATTCCTCATGTTTCTACGTGCGTTCTCACTGATTGGATCACCAATCAAATAGGATTCCACACTATTTGGTTTGGTTTACACGTTAATCGGTTTGTATTTCGTTTAAATACTAGATCCTAACAAACAAAAGGTTGGTGGCAATATTGAAAGGACTTTCTGTTTTGAAGAACTGATTACAAGTATCTAAGCCTAAGGGGGAGTATTGTTTGGTCTAGGTTCAGTAGATGTAGTCCATTTTGTATAGGCTTAGTACTTGAATTAATATATGTAATGAATGGTTGTAATTCATTATTGTGTATGCATTATATATATAGGTTTACCCATTTATATGTGTGTTGATTTATGTATGGTTGCAGGTACAACATTATACTTGGTCAATTTCTAAAATTGACCAAGTGTAAGAAAATCTACAGATGAACATTTTGTTCTTGCGTAGATATGTTTCTTGCAAGTAAAATGCATCCAAAGATCTTCTGCGTATGAACAACCAGCACTAAGGATGGAAGAACAAGATTGCTTCGGAAGAACAAGATTACTTCGGAATAATAAAACATCTACGGAAGAACAAGACTTCTACGGAAGAACAAAACTTCTACGGAAGACACTATTCCTGCGGAGTCCAAACAATTGCATAATACAAGTGTTACAAGTCAACAAGTCAACAAGGCAGTTATGCAAATCCCAAGAATCCGAAGATTCCTTAACGGAAACAATTCAAATCCCATGAGATCCGGTGTTTCCTATAACAGAAACATCATTGTCTATATAAATGGATCCTAGGTTTCGAATCATGGCGGCTTCGACGGCAATAGTAATAGCAATACGACAATTCGAAAAACAACAACCATCGCATCAAATCTCACAATCAAATCCTAGCAGCCGTCGCATCATTATCACAAAAATGAATATCATTCATTCATTATTTGTAATCATTAACATGTTTTAATGAAATACATATTATTCATTAATGTGTTTCTTTTAGTGTGTTCTTGAATCTTTATTGATATTGAAATTTACTACAAATCAATTAAACCAGCCAAAGTTGATTCCGCAAGCGTTGACTTGCCTTCAACCGACACTGATAATTCTTGATTGTGATCCTTGGATTCTGAAGGAAGATGATAGAAAGAGGGGGAAATCGTTGGGTTTATTAGACAAAGTTAATGAAAAGGATAAACTTTGAAATCCGTAAGTCGGTCCCACCTCTAAAAAGGTAGTTTGCTTTTCCTCAAATAGTAGTTTTCTTGGAAGTCAAAAAGCTTCCGAAGGTAAATTTTCTTCGGATGATTTAATGAAAAAGCTTCCGAAGCTAAAATGACTTCAGAAGAATTTCCTAAGAATTTTGAGAATTTTGGCTTCGGAAGAAAATCAAGACTTGAAAGTTTTGTTCAAGGGAACAAAGCTTCCGAGAGTTAATTTGCTTCGGAAGTATGTTGTCCTCGAAAACATATAAGTTCCTAAGAAGAATTTTAAGCTTCAGAAGATATTGCAGAAATTTCTTCCGAACGTAAATTACTTGGGCAATTATCTCTTGTAAAGGCATAAGTTCTTCCGAAGTAAAGACATATCTTTTGAAGGATCAATAATTTCAGAAATCTAAGGAAATTCCTCAAAAAGTTTTCATCCAAAGAAAAACAAGAGATTATGAAGGTGATAAATTAGACAACTTAGGACACACAAATTTTAAGAATTAATAGGAATTAGTTTTAAGAAAAACCTACTCATAGTTTATCATCTTAATAGCTGATATTAGATATTTAATTCTTTATTCATCAAAAGCCTTTGTAAACAGATCAACATATTGTTCATATGTGTGAACTTTGACTAGTTTAATTAATCCTTTTCAAAATTATCACTAATTAAACGATACCTGATGTTGATGTGTTTTGCTTGAGTGCTGCACATGATTTTCTGTGATAGAGATAGCACTGTTGTTGTCTATATGAATGGGAGTCTCCTTGAAGTTTAACCCATAGTCAAGCATCTAATTCTGAATCCAAAGCACTTGAGCATATCAACTTGCACCAGCAATGTATTTAGCTTTAGCAGTTGATGCAGGAGACATAGGATTGTTTCTTGCATTACCATGAGACAACCCTTCCACCAAGAAACTTACATCCCCCAGATGTAGACTTCGCAGTCATGTTGCAACCACCATAATCACTATGTGTATAAACATACAGATTGAAATCAGAATTCTAAGGATACCACATACTAAGTGTTGAAGCACCTTTGAGGTATCTTAGAATCCTTTTGATAGTGATAAGGTGAGACATCTTAGGGTTGGCTTGATATCTTGGAAAAAGACATGTGGCAAACATGATATCAGCTTGCTAGCTATAAGATACATAAGAGACCTAATCATAGCCCTGTATAAGTGCTCATCTACACACTCCCCCTCAAGATCAGGTCCAAGGGAGTGGTTTCTAGCTATGGGTGTCTTAGCAATCTTACAGTCAGTCATGTTGAATCTCTTGAGTATGTCTTGAACATACTATGACTGACTAATGAAGATGCCATCTACAAATTGCTTCATTTGAAGAAATTGAGTTCCCCTATGGCACTCATTTCAAATCGGTCCTTCATCAGCTTCTCAAAGTCTTTGCAAAGTTTTGGATTAGTTGAACCAAAGAAGATATCATCTAAATAAACTTGAACCAGCATTATGTCATTTCCCTATCCTTTAATGAAGATAGTTCCATCTATAGTACCTCTTCTGTATCCATGTTGAGATATTGAGATAGAGTCTCACACCATTTCCTGGGTCCCTAATGCAGTCCATAAAGAGCTTTATCAAGCTTGCGAACATAGTTAGGGTGTTCAGGATCTGCAAAACTAGGTGGTTGTTTTACATATACCTCCTTAGCAATCACCGCATAAAGAAAAGCACACTTGACATCAAGTTGATAGACCTTGAAGTTCTTGGATGCAGCAAATGCCAAGAATATTCTAATAGCTTCTAGTCCTGCTACAGAAGCAAAGACATCAGTGTAGTCAATTCCTTCTTCTTGTTTGTATCCTTGAACAACTAGTCTAGCTTTGTTTTTTATGACAATGCCACTATCATCCTACTTGTTCGTAAACACCTATTTGGTTCCAATAGTAGTCTTCCTATGAGGAAGAGGACAAAGGTTCCCAACTTTCTGTCAATTGAATTGAAGTAGCTCCTCTTGCATAGCTTGAACCCAACTTCAATCCGTTAGAGCCTTATCAATTTTCTTTGGCTCTATCTGAGATAAGAAACAAGAGTGAGGACAAACATTTACTTCATGGCTTTGTCCTCTTGTTCTTATCCCTGTGTCAATATCTCCGATGATGTTTGTAGTGGGATGAGACTTGTGGATTCTTAGTTGAGGGATCATAACAAGTTGCGGGGAGATATCTAAATTACAAAAACTTAGATCTAGCATTGTTATATCTCCCACTACATTAGTACACTTATCAAGAGAGACTTGATCTAATGAGTGTGTGACATCATTGATGTTGTCATCTATGGAGTGGTTATCAGGATCAAGAAATCCTGATCATTGTCACCACCATCATTGTTTTCTTCTACATTTGAAGTATCTTTATCCGATTGTAGAGCCTCTAAGCTAGAATTTAAAGGCATCTTAGATGTATCAGCTGAATTTGTCATTGTGGTGCTCATACATACCTCATTTGTAGAAGTAGTTACAACTAGAGCTTAAGATGTATGGCTTGAAGGTCTTCTAAGCTCAAATCTTGGGCTAGGATCACCTATGGGTAAGATATCTGTAGGTCCTAAAACATTCTCAGAAGATTTGTATTAACATTGATAACTAAATCAAGATCAAACAACCCATCAGGACTAGAACCAGCCACACAGGGTGTGTGTTCATGAAAGTCACATTTGCTGACTCCTCAACAATTCTAGTTCTGAGATCGTATACTCTGTAAGCCTTAGCTTGAGAAAAGTATCCAATGAAGTGTCCATCATTTGCTTTCTCAGCAAATTTGGCAATTTGATCTTTGGTATTCAAGATGGTGCAAGGATATCCAAATGACCTGAGAAAGACAATGAATGGTTTCCTCTTATGCCAATGTTCATATGGAGTCATGCCATAGATCTTAACTACTAAAACTCTATTCTACACATAGCAGCGAGTGTTGACTGCCTCTGCCAGAAGGTGATGGGCAGCTTAGAGTCAAAAAAACATGGTTCTTGTAGCTTCAATTAGTGTCTTGTTTCTCCTCTCAACAACACCATTTTGCTGAGGAGTCCTAGGAGCACTGTATTGTCTTGTAATACCCTTTCATCACAAAATGTATCAAGGATTTGGTTCTTGAATTCAGTTCCCTAATCACATCTTATGGTTTTGACCTTGTGATCAGATTGATTTTCAATCTTTAGGATGAAATTCTTCAGAATCTTAGGGGTCTCATCCTTAGTTCTAAGGATGAAACCCTAAGTGAATCTTGTAAAGTCATCTGTGATCCCCAAACAATAAGAGGTCCTTCCTAGACTTATTACACTGGTGGGGCCAAACAGATCTATATGTAATAAGTGTAAGGGTGTAGTGATGGAGCTTCTTTCCTTAGGCTTATGAGATACCTTATGTTGCTTTCCTTTCAGGCATGCAACACAATTATCATCACTTGTAAACTCTTTCTTTGGCATTCCAGTTACCAAATTCTTAATTAGTTTATTCATGTTCATAAAGTTTACATGGCACATTCTTTATGCCATAGGAAAGACTTATCACTATTGGGTTTAGACAGAAAGCATGAAACTTCTCCAGAGGGAGATGCTTCTTGCAAGTCCATCTTGTACATGTTCCTTTTCTTGGGGGCTCTAAGGAGAATATGCTAATAAGGAATGACCACCCCAGGCTTAAACTCATGCTTAGTAAAGAGCATGTTATGACTCTGATCACAAAATTGGGATACACTTTAAAGATTGTACCCAGCTCCTTGACAAAGTTTACCTTTTCAATGCTGAGCTTACCATTTGTGACCTTGCCCCTCTACAAATGTAACTACCTTCATCTCTTTTAAAAGCAACTGGCCCTCCATCAATCCTTTCAAAGTTTTAGAGTAGTGACCTATTTCCTGTCATGTGCTTGGAACATCCACTGTCAATGATCCAGATATTTTTGTTTGTCTTGAGTTGTTCCTACACAAAGAAAATGATTACTTACATTTGGAAACCCAAGCCTTACTTGTCTTGGGCTCAATAAAAGAAGTAGAAGATAATGCAACAATAATAGATCCTATAGTTGTGCTTTGAGGATCTTGAGCTGTTGTTAATGGAGAACCTTCAGTCACTTGGTCTTTCTTAGACTTCCACACCACCTTTGGAAATTTCGACTTGACCTTTAACACTTTGGAAGCTTTTGAGACTATAATATGTGTGGGGGACATATCTCATTAGATCCCAGTCCTTGCTTGTCTTGATAACACACCTTGTTGTGAAGGTATGAGGATATCGTGTTCTTGAAGGTCTCTTCTTTAAGAACACCCTTTTCTGTCCTGGTTTTGCTGTTCACAAGCTCAGCCTGGCACTCTGTCAGCTTAGTTATGAGATCCTTGATCTGAGTCCTATAATTTGTATGCTCTTGTTTTAGAACTGAAATAGTTTTCTCTAAGTCCCCTATATTTAGTTTATAATCACATTTAGACTTTCTAAAATCTGCTTTTAAAATGTTCAAGGACTCAAGATCATATCTTATTTCTAAGTTGTAGGACCTGTATGTGTTAACTTTAGCAATGCATTTAGGGGTACAGAGATGTTCCAATACCTTGGCTTCATCATGATCTGCCATTAGTGCTTGTTTAGGAGAAGCATCTTCCACCTAAAAGCTCCAGTCAAAGCCTCCTTCTTCAATAGCATTTGTGGCTTCCTGCTTTGGCTTGTCATTATGGGTAGCTCTACCAATGTAGTTTGGTCTGGACTATGCTTGACCACCAGTTGTTCTTGGTGCCTTACACTCCCTAGAAAAGTGGCCCATCAGGTTATAGTTGTAACATTTAACTTTACTTTTGTCCAGTCCAAACTTGCCACTGGCTGCATTCTTGGGGAACTTCCTTCCAGTCCGCTTGTAGAACTGCTTGGCTCTGTGAGTGAAAAGAGGCATCTGCTAAACTATCTCCATGTACTCCAGATCATCTGTATGGATATAGTCCAGGTCCTCAAGGGCGAAAAGAAAGTTGCCACAACTTTCATCAGAGGACACGAAGGCTTGAGAAGAACTTGCCTCTTGGAATAGGCTTCCTTGAGTGTAGTTCTCTGTTGGTGTCTTAGGGAAGGTGATGAAAGGACCCTTTGGTGAGTTGTCCGGGTAGCACATGAGATGATGTTTTGGTTCTATGCTATCCTTTCAACCACATGAAGGGATGAACCTATTTGATTGTTGAAGTTTCTAGATGAACTTTGCATGTTCATCTCCATCTAGTATCCACTAAGAATCCCATACAACTCTATTACAGTGAGAGTTTTCAGATTCTCAGTTCTCTTGATAACCACACAGTAGTGTGTCCATTACCCAGGAAGTAAGCACATGAACTTCCTTACAACATCTCTGTTTCCAAGAGCAACTCCTCCATCCACTAAGGTATCCACAATCTTATCATACTTGAAGTATTGTCAAGTCATGGTTTCACCAGCTTTGAAGGTGAAATTTCAAACAAATGTTTCAAGAGAACGTTTTTGTTCTCCTTAGCTTCAATGGTACCCTCATACATCAGTTTCAATGCATCCCACAACGGCTTAGCTGTTTTGCATTTCTTGAAACCTCTGTACACAGATTGTGGAAGAGCAGTCTGAAGGGTTGTCATGGCCTTCTAGTCAAACTCTACACTATTTCTATCTCATCTGAGTAGTCAGCCATATCCTTGTGGATCATACACCACAAGTAGCGGAAGAGATGCTTGGTATGTAATGTCCATTTTCAAAAGACTCCCACATTCTTTGGCACCAGGTGACAAAGTCAGCAAGAGTGATCAGTGGGGGCATTGTCATGGTTCATGTTTCCATATTAGATTTGGAAATGGCTTCCATTTGATAAGTAAAGTATTTGTGTGCGTGAGTGATCTTAAGTTGGGGAGATCTTATATCAAGAGCCTGGAATGCTCTGATACCAAATGCAGGACCGTTGAACGGTATGCAAATACAACACAACAACACAATGAGGAGAGTTTCTTAAGAACACTCAACTAATCAAATAGTAAAACTAGTTAACCTAATGTAATGATACTAAGAACACAAGAAAATATGAGACAGAACAAGATAGCAAAATACATGAGGAGATGGTTTTCAAGATTGTAGTATATTGCCTTCTCAAGTTCTATTACAAATGTTACAAAGCATATCTACAAAGTTACAAGTACTTGAGATTCATATACTACATCCTACAGTCGGTCATACTTTGAAGGCCAACTGGATACAATTGACTAGACACAAAAAAATTCAATTGTATAGTCAAAAGGCAGATTGCCTTTTGACTAGTGACTATGACATGCCATATCTTACATCCTAATCTATTACAAAAATATAAAGTACACGAAGTAGAAAGTTAAAGACTCAAGACCTCAATGTATAGTTGCCAAAAGCATGGACCTTTTCACCAATTATGACAGTTGGTGACCTTATAGAGTTTGCAGCGGAAAGGTGTCCAACTTTATGGAAAAGTATATCTAATAAAGCATGTCTTCAAAAGTCTTCGGAAGAAATCTGTCTTCAAGTGTAAGCTTCGAAAGACTTTGTCTCTAAAGCTTCGGAAGACTTTGTCTCTGAAGCTTCGGAAGACTTCTTCTTTGGCTTCAGAAGATATTGGTCTTGGTTTCGGAAGATTTCACACTTGGAATATTTCTGTTGCTTGTGTGAAACTTCCGAAGCATTCTTCTTCAGTACCCATGTGCATGCATGTAGGAGAGAGTTTGGGTGTTTGGGTTGCATCAACCTCTACATGTAATCTTTACAAACACCTTTATAGGGCTATGAATAGGTCTCTTGTGTATCATACAGCTAGCAGGCCTGATATCATGTTTGCCATATGTATTTGTGCAAGATATCAAGCCAACCCCAAGATGTCACACCTTATCACTGTCAAGAGAATTCTAAGATATCTCAAAGGTGCCTCAACACTTGGCCTTTGGTATCCGAAGAATTCTAACTTCAACCTGTATGTTTATACAGATAGTGATTATGGTGGTTGTAATATGACTGCAAAGTTGACATCTGGGGGATGTCAGTTACTAGGTGGAAGGGTTGTCTCATGGCAATGCAAGAAACAATCCTGTGTCTCAGCATCAACCGTTGAAGCTAAATACATTGTTGCTACAAGCTGCTATGCTCAAGTGCTTTGGATTAAAAATCAGATGCTTGCCTATGGATTAAATTTCAAGGAGACTCCTATTCATATAGACAACAACAATGCTATGTCTATCACAGAGAATCCTGTGTAGCACTCAAGGGCAAAACACATCAATATTAGGTATCATTTAATTAGAGATAACTTTGAAAAAGGATTAATCAAAGTAGTCAAGGTTAACACAAATGAACAATATGTTGATCTATTCACCAAAGCCGTTGAGGAGCAGAGATTTAAGTATCTTATATCAGCTATTTTGATGATTAACTTTGAGTAGTATTTTCTTAAAACTAATTCATATTATTTCTTAAAAACTGTGTGTCCTAAGTTGTCTAGTTTATCACCTTCATAAGCTATTGTTTTCATTGGGTGAAAACCTTTGAAGACTTTTCTTAGATTTTTGGAAAAATCTTGATCCTTCGGAAGATATGTTTTTATCTTCGAAAGAAATTTATGCCTACAAAACAAATAACTACCTAAGTAAATTTCCTGGGAAGAAATTTCTAGAATATCTTCTAAAGTTTAAAATCTCTTAGGCACTTAAATGTTTTCATGGACAATTTCCTTGCGAATCAACCTAACTCTCGGAAGTTTTGTTTTGTTGAACAAAACAACCAAGTCTTAAATTCTCTTCCCAAGCAAATTTTTAAAAACTCTTCGCAAATTCTTCCGAAGTCATTTTGGCTTTGGAAGGTTTTTCATTAAAACTTCCCAAGACAATTTACCTTCGGAAGCTTATTCGAATTCCAATGAAACTACTTTTGAGTGAAAAATAAACTACTTTTTCAGAGGTGGGACCAACATCCGGATTTCAAAGTTTATCCTCTTTCATTAACTTTGTCTTAAATCCTTTTCACATATAAACCCAATGGTTCCCCCTCTTTCTATCATCTTCATCTTTCCTCCAAACCTAAAACCCAAATTTCTCTTTGCAACCCCCTTTGTTCATCTTTCCTTCACCGTTAAGCTTTCTAAAATGGCCAACCTTAACCGAAGTAATGACCCAAATTTCTCCATGCTGTTCCATAGGAAACACAACCTGGTTGCTCTGTTAAACTCTAAGAAAGATCCACATTTATTAGAGGCTTGCCAGTTCTTGACTTTGTCTAACTACTTCACCTCCCTTACTATCGATCCTATTATCTGTGAGGATCATCTGCTTGAGGTCTGGAAGACCCGTCAAGAGATTGTTCTTGATTGGGAGAAGGCACTATCTGCCATAGTGTAGGGGAGGACAATCTTCATCACTCCAGCCATCATCAACACCCATCTTCAGCTAGATGATAAAGAAGGTGAGTTTTCTTTCCCAAAGAAAGTTGTTAATCATTCTTTTGCGTGATGGGCTATGAGGGATATTTCTCTATAAAGACCTTCAAGAAAGGGAAGGTCTAATCCTAGTGGAAGTACTTACTACATGAGGTAATCCATAGCTTATCCAATAAGCATGGGGGTTGGGACCAGATTCCTGAAGATCTCTTCTTCATAATGCATGGGATGGTTTAAGGGGTCAAGTTCAAGTACTCTCCAATTGTTTATACAAATCTGCTTGCTAACTTGGACTCCTTAGAGTATTACATGGTTCCTTGATATGTTTAATACATTCAAAACTATGAACTGGGATCACAGTTGAGGGAAACAAGTAATATTATAAAGTTGGGATAGATGACGCCCGACATCTTTAAGATTTTGAAGAAGCCAACTCTGGGCATCTCAGGGGCAGAAACAACCCTTGCCCCCAAAATGTTAGAGCTCATAGCTCAAGGTGACAACCTAGAAACACAAACTAGTCTTGAACCCACACCTAATCCAAATGACCCCTACTGAAGCTATTGAGTTTGTGCAGGCGCCCATATACTTACCCATATAGGAGAAAGTGGATACTAGAGCTCCCACTTCTCCTGAGAAGCAAACCACTCCCATTACTTGAAAGATCTATGTTGGGGTTCCTCATGCTTAGCTTGATGAGCTCACAAGCCCAACTACCTTAAGCCCTCACTCTAAGTCTCAACACTCAAGTGAACAACCTTCAGGTGATAACTACCATCCCCAGCCATTAGACTTAAACCAACCCTTCCAAACCTTGATTTCTATACTGATGAGGACTTATGTTTCAGTGAGTATAATAAGTCTCCCTATTCCTTGCCTACTCAAAGAGAGATGAGTGCCCTTGACTCACCTGTGTCTAGCCCATATCAGTCCCCTATCACTGAGGTGGATCCTTCTGAACTTGTTTAGGAGATCCATATGGAAGAGGCTCTCACTTCAGCAAGTGATTACATCATTTAGACCTCAACATGGCAAGTTAGCCTATTGACACTTCAACTAAAACTATCATTGAGCAGAGGAACTCCAACAGCTAAGAACTCCAAGCTGGTGGTGAAAGAGAAGACTTTGGTCCAATTATGTCATCCCCTAATGATTCTTGTGATGATGAGGAGGGGAATATGAGACTAAAGGTGCAAAAACTATCCCAAACATGTACCTACCTAGTCTCCAAGGTTAGTCACCTTGAATCTCAGTTGACTACCCTGCAAAACAAGGTCAATGATCAACAACTTGAGATTTCTTATCTTAAGGAAAAACTAGCTGGGAGACATCTAAGAAGAGCTCAACCAGGAACACAAGAACCTGTGAATGTCGTTGACCTATCCTCTAGCTTATCTATGCAAGTGGATGATGCTACCAAAAAGGAGGAGAAAGTCATCACAGACATAGAACCTGTGTGTTCTTCACATAGCATGGACTTTGAAAACTCACTATCTTCACTTGCAACTATTCATACTTAGTAACTTCCTCAAGTTCGCATTCATATGGACTCTATAGACTCTTTCACTCAAAGTATTTTTGAGGAAGGGATACCAAGAAAAATGTTAACTCCACCTCAAGGAACTTCAAATCACATTACAGAGTGGATGTATGATGAAAATAGAAGAGCCCTTATCATTCAAAGAGTTCAAGGGCAGCAAGAAGTCTTCAACTTTTAGACTTTGAACTTCTTTGAAAGTCTTGACCTTGTTAGCATGTTACTTGTAAACCAAAGCCATTCTAGACAAGCTGACAGGCTAGCTCAAAGGATTCAAGATTGGATCACTATACAGTTCAGCTTCAGAAGGAGACTAGGGCAATCAGGCAATATCTTTGGTCAACTTGATGTTGAGGCAGACCCTAAGATTAGTTTCATAGGGGAAACCTTGACTAAAGGCCTAGTAGTAGAACTAGGGAGCCCTGTCTCACCAGCAACTACTCCAGAGATTCATTCCCTTGATGAGACACCTGCTACTACAGGTGCATCTCAACCTCTCTCTGTCCAGACCATGGAAGCTACAACAATCAATGAAGGCCAAAGCTCTCTCCTCCCTGAGTCATAAAGGTCTATGAGTGACAAAGGGAAAAGAAAAATGACTTCTAAGGAGATTGAGGATGAGGGGAGAGAGAGAGAGAGAGGAAAAAGGAAGCTAAGGGGATAAATTTCCTCTTCTAGGTCTGCAAGATTCATGGAAGCTGCTATCAGGGCTACCCCCAGGCCAAACACTCAAGATGATGAGTTAAGGGATGTCAGGATCAACTACTTGCAAACTAGGAACTATGACATTGATAATATCATCTTGCTCCCCTTAGATGAATTAAATGAACTGACTGACATGGAATTGTCAAAGGAAAGAAAGGAGACAGATGATGCAAAATTACTTCTTCAAATCAAATAATAAAGAATATAGAAAAAGGCAATACAAGCATGTGGTTCCACCAGAACCTTAGTAGACAAAGAGACTGATAAGATTAACATGATCAACTACCTGAGTGGCATAGGCCTCTATCAGGCTCATGCACTTCTTCCCTTACCCTTTGATTACATTAAGTTTGAGTAACTCAAACAGCTTGAACTTGAGTTAGTCAAAGAAAGAAAGATTACTAACAGGAAGTTAAGGGAAGAGGCTACAAAGTCAAGAGCCATCATCTAGAAAAGCATGAAGAAGTCTGCTGATAGGCAGAGGATGATGAGCTTCTTGAAGCTAATTGGATTCTCCGGAAGGAGACTTGGCCCTATGTCTCTGTCCACCATGGATGAGCATATTAGGGTGATCAAGTGGAAGATTCAAAGAGGAGAACCTATTGACTTACAGTCCTCACCAAGTCAGGTCCCTAAGAAAGTCGAGATTAAGGTTGAACCATCTAAGACAACATAACCGGAATCACCTGCTGAGCCTCAACAAGCTTCCACTTCTGATCCACAACAGGGTTCTGTCCCCTCTCAATCTGTACCTATGAGAGAGGAAGACCTAACTGAGAAAGACAAAGAAGATCAATTAGGTGCTGCAGGCCAGTCTTCTCTGTTAAAAGTTTCAAAAAGGAGAAAAAGGATGGCTTCCAGACCAAACCCAAAGAAGAAGAAGAAAGAAGCATCCATCTCCTAACCTCAGGATGAGTTAGAACATCTTGAGGATGTGCAACAAGAGGATGCTCCACCGACTCCAGTTCAAATAGCTCCTCTAGCATCAGGAAGACCCATCATGTCCTGAACATAAACTACAAATCCCGAAAGATTGCATGTCATCAGAGATCAAGGTGTTGAAGATGTCTACACATGGCAAAACATGTTCAATCTGCCTTTTCATGATCTCTTTGACATGAGAAGACACTTTGAGAGTCTGAGTGATCCGAATCATCTTATGAAGAAGGGGATGGTCATCATCATGATGAGGATTGTTGTTATCTGAAGTCTTCAAATATTTTGGTAGTATCAGCCAAGGGGGAGTTTGTATGGTTTGATATAAGGCTCATGCAACCCAAACACCCAATGTCTCTCCTGCATGCATGCACAAGTGTACTGAAGTGGAATGCTTCAGATGTTTCACACTCTGCCTTAGAAAATATTCTAAGTGCAAAATCTTCCGAAGCAAAGACCAATATCTTCCGAAGCCAAACATGAAGTCTTCTGAAGCTTAATATTCTAAATGTGAAATCTTCCGAAGCCAAGACCAATATCTTCTGAAGCCAAACATGAAGTGTTCCAAAGATTCAGAGACAAAGTCTTCCGAAGCCAACACTTGAAGACAGATTTCTTCCAAAGACTTTTGAACACATGCTTTATCTCATTTAACTTTTCCATAAAGCTAGACCCCTTTCTGCTGCAACTCTAATAAGACAACAACTTTACATAAGTTGGTGAAAGGTCCATGCTTTTGGCAACGGTACATTGAGGTCTTGAGTCTGTAACTTTCTACTTTATGTACTTTATCCTTTTGTAATATATTAGGAAGTGAGCTATGGCATGTCATATTCACTAGTCAAAGAGAAAGGTGCCTTTTGACTCTACATTGATTTTGTTATTGTCTAGATCATGTATCCAGCTGGCCCTTAATGTATGGCCGGCTATAGATTGTAGTATAACTATCTCTAGTCCTTTGTATCTTAAACCATTGCTTTGTAAACACTTGTAAGGAACTAGAGAGCAATATACATCATCCTTGAAAACCAACTACTTGTGTTATTCTGGTTTTGTCTCTTGAATACTTGTGTTTCTTAGTTCCCACTTGTTTGTAGTTCCCCATTTGACCTGTTAAATGTTATTGCATACTCTCCTCTTTGTGTTGTTGTGTTGTAAGTTAGTACCCTTAAACGATCCTGCACATATTACCTGAAAAATAGATGAAACACATTAGGATGATATATTAAAAAGTAATGTAAAAGGAAAATAATTAAAAGAATAAAAATTAATAATAATCAATTTAAATTCGCTAGCCGAAATTATAGTTTCGTTGGATGAAAACTTAGTTTCGGCAACTGAAAATGTAATTTCGGCAGTAGTTATGGGGTAGTTTCAGCAATACAGAGCAATAGATTCGTCACGCTGAAACTATGGCTTCGACGCAACGAAACTGAATTATGATCAGCGAAACTGTTATGTTCACTCGAACAACATAACAACATAGTTTCGATGAAAAACCTTTGAACTTTCTTTCAATTTCGCAAGAATATCGATACTTTTGGAGCAAGAACTGTGAAGGTACCAAAAAGTCCAACTCAAAGTAGTTCATTAATAATTGATTAAACGTAGAATAAACTAAAGTCCTTCATTTGAAACTCATAATCAAAGAGAAAATAGAAAACAAACGAGAATCAAAAGAACAAGAACTCAGAATGGTAATATAATGTCACGGGAGTGAACTCAAGACCTAAAAGCCTAATAACATGAAAATGAGAGGATAATTTCGCAAAGTTATATAGGACATAGTTTCACACGAAGCAAAACTATAATTTCGCCCGTATAAACTCTTGTCGAAACTGACCTTCCGACGTGCGAAAGAGCCGGCGAAGCTATAATTTCAACTTGTGAAACTACCAGTGAAAGTATTGTT
Organism: Flaveria trinervia; assembly: GCA_025506515.1. Classification (NCBI taxonomy): domain Eukaryota; kingdom Viridiplantae; phylum Streptophyta; class Magnoliopsida; order Asterales; family Asteraceae; genus Flaveria; species Flaveria trinervia. Next base: position 28,615,667 of record CM046447.1, read on the forward strand.
GGAGCACATATTGTCATATATAGTGTGCTCGTCGCTTGACAAATAGTCTAGGCGTAATGTAATACACCTGATATGTTGTAAACACATGAAACCGAGTCATTCGTAGGAGCATATGCGAATGAGAATTAGTCATACGATTGAGCCATGCTAATGGACCAGTCGTGGGACTGAGAGATGCTATTGGGACATTCGTATGACTGAACCATAAGTATGGTACAGTCGTATAATTGAACCATACGTATGGTCTAGTCATATGATTGAACCATACGCATGGTCCAATCGTACGAATAGGCCCAGTCGCATCTGAGAGTGTGCCCGGGGCCTAGGTGCTGCCAGATAAGAGGGGAGATCATGCTCGATCTCCCCTTGCCAAGAGTCTTGATTCTTATTTTTAACGAGCTTGTAATCATAAGCTTTTATCAATGAAGCTATTTTATTATTGTTCGTTCTATTGTTTGTCTCTTGGTTTTCTTTCCTTCTGTCAAGAACACGCTCTGATGTCAACCGATCCAGCGACTTCACAATTGGTATTAGAGCCGATTACTGCTAGAATGATCTAACAATCATTATGGCAACCCGAGCTCTTAATTTCTAGATCTATTTCATGTTCTTTGACGTTAAACCCACTTCGTGTTCTTCATGTTTTGCTCAGATCTTGTTACGTGTGTTATTTCTTGTTTAAAATCGAACTCGAAATCACATTCTTATCACCCTTGCGAATCTTATGATGTCTATTTTGTTTTGGTTCATGTAAAATTCATCAGATTAGGGATTTTGACAGCCATGGTGGCTGCAGATCTGAAAATTTGCGTACAAATCCGTTCATGCGACTGGACCATGCTAATGGACCATTCATACGACTAGACCATGAGACTGGACTAGTCTTATGTCCAGTCATGCGCCTAGACCAGTCTTATGTCCAGTCATGCGATAGGACCAGTCTTATGTCCAGTCGTGCGATTGGACCAGTCTTATATCCAGTCATGTGACTGGACCAGTCTTATGTCTCGTCGTGCTACTGGACCAGTCTTATGTCTAGTCGTGCTACTAGACCAGTCTTATGTGCAGTTGTGCTACTTGACCAGTCTTATTTCATGTCGTTCTCCTGGACCAGTCTTATGTCCAGGCGTGGACTGGACCAGTCTTATGTACAGGCGTGCTATTGGACCAGTCTTATGTCCAGTCGTGCTACTAGACCAGTCTTATGTCCAGTCATGCTACTAGACCAGTCTTATGTCCAGTCGTGCTACTGGACCAGTCTTATGTCCAGTCATGCTACTGGACCAGTCTTATGACCAGTCGCATGAATATATCATTCGTATCATCTATTCACATGCATGTGAAATTTGTGCTTCATGTCATAAGAATGAACGGTGTTCTAGACGAAAAAAAGGTCTGGAAGTACCTCTTCCATAGATTTGAGGATGAGCAAAGCACATTCACTCTGAGGTTCTTTTGTCAAATAAGTTCGATGGATACCCCAATATTCATTGCACTTCAAGAATAGAGGACTGTAGTTAGAACACAACAGAGAAAAGACAAGATGCTAGCGGTCAGTGCTAATTTTATGGGGTAGTCAGGAGGATTCTGATTCTTAGGGGGAATCCTTGTATAGAGAAATTGAAGATGCAATAAGAAAGTGATGATGTGAGCTAGTTTTTGGTGATGAATGTGAGTGCATGCTGATTTGTTTGAGATTGTTAGCTATGGATTGGAACCTTCTACTTTTTGCCCAATACACTGTATGAATATGCCAGGAGAGCACAATGTCTATATATTGGGATATGCTGAATTTGAGAGGAGTTTTTGCAGGTGTTGATGTTAATCAGGTTAACCTGTGTGAAGATTGGAACAATGGAAAACTATTTATGTCATTATCTGGAAAAATTACTCATATGGGGAATCTTGCTGCTATGATGGTGTTCTACAAAGTAAACGAAAGCTATTGTGCCTAAATTCATTTTCAGGAATACTATAGCAACTTGACGGATTAGCAACATTGGCTATTATGGTTTTTCATTTGATTCTATTGGCAACTAGAGCAAATATTGACTGAAGAATGTAAGAGGTGTTATCTACTATTCACAGGCAACGTCTAGGGGGAATTTGTTGGAGCATATACTGTCATATATAGTGTGTCCGTCGCTTGACGAATAGTCTACGCTTAATGTAATTCAACGGATATGTTGTAAACACATGAAACTAAGTCATTTGCACGAGCATATGCGAATGAGACTTAGTCGTACGACTGAGCCATTCTAATGGACTAGTTGTGCGACTGAGAGATGCCATTGGGCCATTCGTAAGAACGAACCAAGTGCAGTCGTACGATTGAAGCATACACATGGTCCAATCGTACGAATGGGCCCAGTCGCATATGATATGGACTGAGGCCTATGAATACCAGTTTCATTGTGTAGAGAGGTAAGGGTTTTGAGAGTGAGCCCGAGGCCTCGGTGCTGCCGGATGAGAGGGGAGATCATGCTCGATCTCCCCTTTCCAAGAGTCTTGATTCTTATATTTAGCTAGCTTGTAATCATTAGGTTTTATCAATGAAACCATTCTATTATTGTTTGTTCTATTGTTTGTCTCTTGTTTTTCTTTCCTTCCGTCAAGAACACGCTCGGATGTCAACCGATCCAGCGACTTCACAAGTATAATTTCCCTAGAACCCAAAAATAAAAATAAATTTAATTTCTTTTAAGATAAAATAAAGAAAATTAATACAGAAAAGGGTTAAAACAAAATAAAGGAAACCAAAAGAAATTTGCCCCACAAGACCTTACCACACTTCACGTAATTGTTAAACAAAAATAATTTTGGTTCTTTAAAGGAAAACATTGAATCCACGCCTTGTCCCTTAAGTTTAGTTCTTTAAGTTTGGTTCTTCTGGAGAGTTAAAGTTTGGCGGGATTGTTGATATACTTGTCCCTTTAAATCCATGCCTTCTTTATTTCAACAAGCATACTGCATCTACCGTTATCATGTTTTGGTTCTTTAAAGGAAAACATTGAATGACTAAGTCCCCACACATAGTTGGCAAAGAAACTTATCCAATTATCATGATATTTGAACTAATGACACGCTTTGCTTGACTGTTCTTCTCAGAAACAACAAAGGTCCTATTCCAAAAGAAGCAAAGCTCTTAAAGACAACTAGTGATGATAGCTCCAGGTCTATACTTACGTATAACATAGGAGTTGAGCAATTGTGACCGGGGTTGAGTAAGAGTGATATTCTTACTGTGAATCGAATATGATAATCAAGTCAATGATTGAGTGGTGGAAACACACATCAAAGAACATTCAAAGCAAGAAAAATACTAAAAAATGCTGTTTGTATTGATATATGAAAGTTGATAAGTTACAGAGAATGATTACAACAAAAATTCTCTATCTATTAGCCTTCACCTCAGTACGAGGTCAACTATTCTATTTATAGGCAGACACGATGCCTTTACAAAATTACTAAACTACCTCTGACCTATTACATCAGAAACTAGTCTATGTCTTGATCCGCATCTCTTCTTGTTCATCCGCATTGACAAATGCGGATGAGATAATCTTGATTAGCATCTCCACTTGATCATCCACATTAGTAAGTTGGTCATCCGCATTGTTTAATGCAGATGAACAAATACTTATGCGCATTTGGTCGGTCATCAACATTTTTCAATGCGGATGAGCAAAGTCTTGTCCGCATCTTCTTTTGTTCTTCCGCATTAGTCAATGCGGAAGAGTAACTTGTTCTTCAGCATTAGTATTATGTCTTCTGCATTAGTCAATGCCGAAGAGTAAACACTTGTCCGCATCAGAGTTATGTCTTCCGCATTAACTAATGTGGAAGATAACACTTGTTATTTTCCTTGCAGATCTTCATCCGCATTTCCTCTAGGACTTGTGGGATTCCAGCTGAGCAATCATCAATTCACCCATTGAGTTGGCATGTATGATCCTTTCAGGGTGCAATAATACTCCCCATAAGGATTATACAGCCTAGTTTTCCTCTATGTTTGGGAGGTGATTGATGTTATGATGATTCAGCTGGGTCTTTTGATGATACAAAAGGTGCAACTTATCTTTGATACAGAATTGCTTTAATCATGTTGACAAAATCTTGAGCCTCTTACATTTTATCCTTGCTCAGTACATGAATCTTCATTCTGCTCATATTATGGATTGCTTTAAGTGGTAGCTTCTTCAAATAAATAGGTTCCCAAAGAGAAACTATTAAAAGTCCATCTCTGTGAATCAATTGGGAACCATCTATATCAACTTCAAGCTTGACAATGTTGCCCAATTGGAGAGGTGTCTTCTTCTTATTTCTTTTCTCTCTTTTTGCGCCAATCTGATCATAGGTCATCTTTAGTAGTTTGATACATTTCAGAATGAAATATAGATCTTCTTCACCCAGTTTGTTTGATATATCTCTAAAGCTTCTTGTATAGATGTATTGAATGTATGATTGATCTAGTAATCTCACTTCATAACCACTGAATAAGCTGATCTCAGCACCCTCTTTTCCTCCTCATTTCCTCTCAATCACTAACTCATATGTCTTCTCATCATAAAACACATTTGAAATTGGAATTGAGGAATGTGTACAAGCTACCATTTTTCTTTTCAAGGCTTCAGTAGGTTTGACTTTAAGTTCAGGGAATACAACTTCTTCAGCTGGTTTTGTTTGTTTCTTTTCTAGTGGATTCTTGAATGTTTTGTCTTTCACCATGCATGTAGCTTTCAAAGTGTTGAAGTTGTTTGTTCTTTTGAACATTTTGAGTATTCCTTCAAATTCATAGCCTCTGGACATGGCATTGTGGTTGATCAGCTCTAGGTTGGCCAGTTCTTTCAAGTCATGAATCTCAAGTGCATTTACCAAAGCAGAGTACTCAGTAAAGAATTGCACTAAGCCAGAGATCCTTTTGACCATAAACATGTTCCATGCACTATCATACTTCCAGGTAATAATTTTTTGATCTGTTTTGCCTTTTGGAGTAGATATTCCTCTGATGATCTAAGTAGTGGTCAACCCTTCTTCAAACTTCAGTTGAGAGGGTTCAACAAACCACTCTGGATATCTATGAACGACAGGTGCATGAAAAGCTTGATCTTTATGAGTAAGACTCATGTCATGTGCAGACACTCTTGCTCTTGGCTTCTTGTTAAGCACCTCTTCTTCTAAATGCTTTAATTTTTCTTTATTCTCATTTATCATCTTGAGAGTAGCAGCTCTTAAAGAATTTGTCTTCATGTTAGCCAACTTTCTTTTGGTGAAGCCTTGTTTTGTGAGGTAATCCTTCATTTCCTTATCAGTCATACTATAAGGATTAGGAAATAGTGGCTCATGAATTGGAGATGATCTTTTTATTGATAATAGCTTGGATAGAGGAGTCTGTCTTGGCAATGGTCTATCATACCCAGATATTTTCTTCACAGAAGAACCTTTATGCATAGTAGTATCTTTGAATATTGCCTTTTCATACTCAGTTTCAACTATTGGATCAAGCAACCTTTTTACTTTCTCTTCCTCCTCCTTCATGCCTTCATAAGTCATTCCAAACACTTCATCAGGATCATAACCTTGATTGATCAAAAACATGGCTTTAATCATCAAGTCATCAGTTTGTGCTTTTGATACCATAACTTCCATTGTCTGTTCTGCTTTAATGGGACTGTCTATAGGAACATCCTATTCAGCTTCATATCCACCAGCAATCTCACCTTCTTCTAAATCAATTGCACCAGCCAATTTCTTCAATTGAGCTTCTGCATGCTCATGTTCTTCAAAAATTCAGTAATTGCTGCTAGACTTCTGGGGTCATCTTTTTGTTTCTTGATTGGTTCTTCTTCAACTATTGGTTTCTTACCCTTAGCCTTTTCAGCTAAGTATTTTCTTTTTCATGAGTAAGTTTGAAGTTGAGGGCTTGAAGCTTCACCCTATTCTATTACATCAGGCATTCTATTGGGAGTTGTTTGTACTTGTTCATCCACATTCATTTCTTGCTTTTCTTCTTCTAATTCTTTTTCTTTCTCTATTTCTTGATCAACCATTTCTCTTATTCTTTCTTTTTGCTCTTCAGTTAGAGACACTGCAGGAACAATCTGCATGTTCAGCTCTTTCTCCAAAGGTTCTGGAGATTTTGGAATGAGCATAATTGGATTAGAATTAGCTTTTAGGTTGCTAACAAAGTCCTAGAAATCACTATCAATATTGAATTCTTCAAAAATAAAGATGTCTAGTGTACTGAAAAGTTCTTCAAACTCAGCTTTTTAAGTGTGATAAGTAGAGGTTTCTCCAGAATAAATCACCATTTCTAACCTATGTTCCTCATGTTCTGTCTAACTTGTATTACCCTCTTGTTCTTCATTTTCATCAACTGACTGGTTGTCATGAACATCAACCTTTTCTTGTTCTTCTTTCTCATCATCATCATCCACTTCATTTCTTTGGATCATAATCATCATTTCAAGCTTAGATATCCTTTTGTTCTTGCTATCAATTTCTTTTTTAAGTTTGGAGATGATATTAGCTTGTTCTTCTATGATATTTTCTTCTTCCTCCATTGCTATTGTTTGAATTTCAAGTGTGTCAATATGTCCACCGACTTCTTCTCTTGAGTGCTTAAGGGCAGCCTTTACAACTTCAATTTCCTTATCTTTCTCAGTCAATTCAGGATTATGTTTATCTTTAAGATGTTTTAGCTCCTGTTCCTTCTCATTTAGTTCGAGAATTCTTTCATCTATGATTCTTTCCTGTTGGACCAAAAGAACCAATGAGCCTGATCAGAAAAACCTCTAAGTTCCGCAGACATTACAACTGCTGAAGAAGATCACAACAGCTAAAGACATCAGCTGATTACAAGGTCTGAAGACAAAGTCTGAAGACAAGAACTGAAGAGTACTACTGAAGACAAAGTCTAAAAGTAAAGAACTGAAGACAAAGTCTGAAGCTATCAGCTGAAGACAAAGTCTGAAAGTAAAGTACTGAAAACAAAGTCTGAAGCTATCAGCTGAGACAAAGTCTGAAAGTAAAAGTCTGAAGAACAAAGTCTGAAGAACAAAGACTGAAGACAAAGACTAAAGACCAAAGTGATTAGTAGTTGTCACAACAGTTGAACTTATCAACTTCAGTAGTTGTGATGGTTTCCTTTCAGTACTTGTAATTTACTTTTCAGTAGTTTAGTTTCAGTAGTTTTATGTTTTTGTACTTAAGCATTCTCTGAGATGTAATCAGTAGTTGAGGACATTCTCAGTAGTTTGCATAGTTTCAGTAGTTTGAATAATTCTGTTAGAAGTCACTATCAAGTGACATCAGTAGACGTCACATATCCTATATAAGGAATGTTGACCTAATTGTAAAGTGTGACATTTTAGCCACCATGAAAGCATTGAATGAAATATTCCTTTTGCGGAATTCTCTCTCTATAACCGTTTACTTTTGCATCGAATATCAATTGTGTTCTTGCGAATTGTCTAATTCATTGTTTGATTTCCGCTGCAATCCACTCTAATTAATCAAACTTAGATCACTGATCCTAACAAATGGTATTAGAGCAGGTTAATCATTGATCGATCTAACAATTGATCATTGAAACTGCTATTTCGATATCTAAGTTTGATTGAATTAGCATGTTTGCGAGAATTGGTTATAGATCGTTGAATTTCTGCTGCTTTCGTTTATTTACTTTGAGTTTTCTCTTGGTTCATATTGAGTTTGTTGTGTTTTTCACTGAATCAGTTAAAACTAAATTGAATTTGGTTGAATCTGAGAATGACTACTCCTTCTAATGACCCTCACAATACCGGTTCCTCAACCAAGCCTCCGATGCTGGTTAGGACTGAGTATAACATTTGGCAACGAAGAATGCTTCATCACATGTCTGTTAACAGTTCGGGCTATTGGACATCTGTGGTACATGGTCCACACAAGCCTATGGTGAACAATCCGGAAACCAACCAAATGGTTCCGAAGAAGAAGGAACAATACTCAATGAGGATCGAAAACTGTTTGAAATTGATGCTAAAGCGCATGGTATTCTGGCCATGGCTTTGCCTAATGAAATCTATTCTGGGCTTATGCATGGTGAAACTGCTGATGACCTCTGGAATGCATTGAAGGAACAATTTGGTGGAACAGATGAGGTCTTAGCAAACAACATAGAAATCCTTGCCCAACAATATGAGACATTCTCTCATAGGAAGGGTGAGACAGTTTGAGCATTTTTCCTGTTTGATCTCTGAGCTGAACATGGTCAAACATGAATACACTAATAGCCAGATGAACAACAGATTCCTCAGATCACTGCCTGAGAGATGGGACACATACACCATTGTCCTACGCTCCAGTGCAAATCTGGATAGCCTATCTCTTACCCAACTCCATGGGAAACTGCTTACATTTGAAAGAGAGATAGAGCAGAAAAGGAAACTAGCATCATCACGAAAGCTCATTGATGACTTTGTACCAGGGAACACTGCCTTGGTTGGTCATGAGTCAGAATATGCTGCATCAGAAAGCAATTATGATGGTCATATAGATTTCTCTTCAAATAGTTCTGATCATGCATTTGTTAGTGTTGATAGTCAGTCAGGCTGTAATAGTGACAATTTGTGCTTCATCATGGATGATTTGAAAGGTATAGCTGATGATGATTTAGAAGAGATGGATATTCTAAGCCAAATGGCCTTGATTAATATCAGATCTCAAAAATTCAATAGGAGAACTGGTAGGAAATTTCCAGGACTCTCTGGCAAAACCAAAGTTGGTTTTGACAAGAGTAAGTTGAGGTGTCACAAATGCCACGGGCTTGGGCACTTTGCAAGAGAGTGTAGATCAACTCGATCTAACTCCTCTGCACCCTTGTGACTTTTCCAAGTAATAGTCCACAAACAGAGGGCAACATCCTGCTAGTTCTGGTCATCACTCACAACATCCTGCATATTTTGTCCCTCAGGGTCCAATGCCATATCCATATCCCTGCTATTACATGCCATAGCCAAATCCAGTTCAAGTTCTACCGCACCATAACCTCAAGCATTACCTGAGCCTCTACCATCTCAATCACATCTCAATCACAACCTCATCAGCTCTTCACCCCTGGTGTTGTTGACTGGAGTAGTTTACCAGTGATCTTGCTCTCATGGCCCTGTAGTCTAATGAGAGTTCATGCTCCAATGCATCTTCATCACAGGTAACCCAGGTATCATCCGAGGCAAAGGCCAAGCTATGTTCTGAATCTTGCATAGATGCATTGATCTCTATTAGAGAGGAAAATGCAGCTTTAATTAATCAAAATCTAGAGCTTGAGCAAACTATTTCCAAAAGAAAAGCTGAGTATGAGTCTGTCCTTAAGGATAAAGATGATCAAATTTATAAGCTTAAATGCCAATTAAATGTTGAAAAGGCTAAGCTAGAGGTCATTCTTGAGAACCATAGAGATCTCAAAGAAAAACTTGCAGTTACCCAATTTGAGTGTGACCGCTGGGTATCATCCTGCAAGGGATTTGAAATGCTACTCAGTAAGCAATCTGCTTCGAATGTGAAGTTTGGAATAGGTTACAACCACATTGCACCACCTACAGATTTTACTCCAAAACCAATAGTAAAATCTGAAGGTGAAAGTAATTTCCAAACCAGATCATCATGTGCATCATCCTCAAGTGATCACCCAAAATCACAAGATGAAAACAGTGTTGATACCTCAGCAAATCAATTGGCTGATGGGTTAACTACTCATAAGCACATGAAGCTGAGTACTTCAGATGTTGTCCCTCAAAGTACCTCAAGTACTAAAGGGCAAGTTATAACTACTGAAAAGTATTTCAAATCAGCTGAAATAAAGGATTAACAACTGCTGCTAGAGAACAGCTGAAGAACAAGTCTTCAGTTGTTATAGATCCTTCAGTACTAAGCAAAAGTATTGAAAGGAGGAAAGTACTGAAGAGCACACCTTCAGTAGTTTCCACATCAGCAATTGATCAATCAATAAGCCATGTGAAATATGTGGTAAATTCAATCATCTTTCTGATGAATGTTGGTAAAGAAAGGGTTCCAAACTCAGTAGAGATAAGCTCATTAAAATTCAGATGGATGAAATGAAAAAAGAGTTTGACACCAAGTTTGTACCACAGTTATCCCATTATGAGAAACCCAAGTCTTCATTCAAATCCAAAAAGAAGGATAAGGTTTATCATAAAACAGCTGATAGTGCTACTCATGATAAACATCAGACTAAGTTTGTGAACTTTAAGGAGGAAATGGTGGGTCACAGGAACTCATCAACACAAGTATTGATATGTCACAAGAGCTGAATGCTTTGGCTACAAATCAGACACAACTTGTTATGATGGTTCAGCATTTGTGGGGAGAGTTAACCAACTAGATGCACCTGTGATCAAACCACTGAAAAGGCATTCCAAGCCCAAATCCAAGGAATCCATTTCAGCACCATTTCCTTCTTCAACATGTTAATCATAAGAAACAAGTTATGGTTAAATCTTTGATGAAAACAGACCCAAAACCAAAAAGGTTTCGGTCTCAAACCTAACTTGTTCTTTATTATGAATGCAGGGTTCTTCAACATGCTAAAGGAGCATCTGGTATGTAGACAGTGGAGGATCTATGCATTGACTGGGAGCAGTTCTCTTCTTAATGACTACTCTCAAGGAAAGAAGGGATTTGTTTGATTTAGTAATGATGCTAAGGGTTACATCATCGGGAAGGATATGTGTCTATGGGCAAATGAGGTTTGATGATGTTAATCATGTGGAGAATCTCAAGTGTATGTGTGATAAAGGGCATGTTGAACTTTTTACAAGCCAGAACTGCAGATTCTGTCTTCCCAAGTTCTGAGGCTGATTGACAAGGTATTGGATGAACATACTCTCCTTAAGGCCAACAGGATTGGAAGAGTGTATGCCTTGGATTTGTCAAAGAAGATTATTTGAAGGTCCATCCTTGCCTGTTCCCCAAAGCCTCTCTAAGGAATCTAAACTGTGGCATAGAAGGCTGGGTCATGTTAATCTCAAAAACATGAATCAGCTGATCCACAATGGTTTAGTGAGAGGTCTACCATAAAGGAGTTCCACTGTGATGAAACCTGCACTGCTTGTTTGAAAGGAAACAACACAAAGTTTCATTTCCTCCTGTTGAAGAACCTAAGTCCACTGCCTGCATACAGTTACTGCACATGGATCTATTTGGTCCTGTGAGGTGATGAGCATGGAAAAGAAGAAATACTGTCTGGTAATTGTGGATGATTACTCAGATTTGTATGGACTTTCTTCTTGCATTCAAAGGATGAGGTTGCTCAGAAGATTATAAACTTTGGTGTATGTTAAGAAACAAGTTTCCCTATCAGTTAGTGTATAAGGAGTGATAATGGAACTGAATTCAAAAACCATACCACTTGATGATTTTTATCTATCAAAAGGAATCAAGAGGCTGTTTAGCATCCCAAGGACTCCAGAACAAAATGGAGTACTGGAGAGAAAGAACAGGACCCTAATTGAAGCTGCAAGGCCTATGTTCGCTGACTCTGGTTTGCCATTGACCTTTTGGGCTAAAGCTGTCAACACAGCTTGCTATGTGCAGAATAGAGTTCTAGTAAATCAGAGGTTGATGAAGACTCCATATGAAGTTCTACATCATTTGGCTCCTCTATTTTCTTTCTTCAAAGCCTTTGGGTCCTTGTTTTATTCTCAACACAAAGGATCAACTCCACAAATTTGATCCTAAGGTGGATGCAGGGTATTTTGTAGGTTATTCATCCACATGCAAGGCTACAGGTCTTCAACTACAGAACAAAGATAGTTGATGAAACCTTGCATGTGAAATTCAATGAATCTCCAAGGATAAAATTCCACAAAACCCTATGGAGTTGTTTGATCTGGACATACTACAATATGTTCCTTATCAACCTCCAGCTATTGCAGATCATGTGGACAAATCATCTTCTACAGCACGTCTTCCACCTGGTGGTACTGAAGATGATGATGATATCAGTACTCACCTTTTCAAGTTTAGTGATCAACTGCCTGAGTCTGCTAAACTTGATGTTCCTGTAGCCTCAGCAGCTCCATCCACAACAAATGCTGATGAGATTTCTGACTCCTCTACATCATTTAACTTGCCATCTCATACTTGGTTTCAAGAGTCTGGATCAACATCTGTTGCTGCTGAACCTGCTACAAACACTTGCACTGATCTTATAGTGTACCAAGCTGAAGAATCACCCCATGTCTCAAATATTGGTGATATCAATGCTGGTGTCTCAACCAGAAGTCAATTGTCCAACTTCTGCTTCTATGCTCTCTTCATAAGTCAGCTAGAGCCAAAGAACTATCATGTTGCTTGAGAGACAATGGATGGGTTGAAGCCATGCAGCTTGAGCTACTTCAGTTCAAAAAGCAGCAAGTGTGGGAACTAGTTCCTCTACCCCCAGGTAAGTGTGCAATAGGCACTAAATGGGTGTTTAGGAATAAAACTGATGAAAATGGATTATTGTCAAGAACAAGGCTAGACTGGTTGTACAAGGGTTTTCACAAGTAGAAGGTATTGATTATGATGAAACCTTTGCCCTGTAGCCAGACTAGAGGCAATTAGATTGTTCTTAGCCTATGCTACATTCCACAATCTTAAAGTTTTTCAAATGGATGTCAAAAGTGCATTTTTATATGGTAAAATAAAAGAAGAGTTTATGTGTGTCAACCACCAGGTTTGAGGACAATAAACATCCTGATTGGGTGTATAAACTTGATAAGGCTCTTTGGGTTGAAGCAAGCTCCTAGAGCCTGGATGAAACACTTTCAAATTTCTTCTTAAATTAATTTCACTAGAGGCTCCATTGATAAAACTTTGTTTATTAAGAAAGTGGATCAGCATAAGCTACTTGTTCAAATTTATGTTGATGATTTATTTTTACATCCTCTGATCCCCAGTTGTGTGATGATTTTACAAGTTTAATGAAACAGAAGTTTGAAATGAGTGCAATGGGAGAATTACAGTTCTTTCTAGGCTTGCAAATCAAACAAAAGTTGATGGAACCTTTATTCATCAGTCAAAATATACAAAAGATCTTTGAATAAGTTTGATTTACAACCTGTAAGCCCTGTTCTACTCCCATGTGCAACACCACACTGGATGCAGATCAGAAAGGTAAAGTTGTTGATGAAACGCTTTACAGATGTATGATTGGGTCCTTGATGTACTTAACAGCTTCTAGACCAGATATCATGTATGAAACTTGTGTTTGTGCTAGATTTCAGGCTGCCCCTAAAGAATCTCATTTGATTGCAGTCAAGAGGTACACAATCTCTAGGTCTTTGGTATTCCACTGGACACTCTTGCAAATTAGTTGCTTTTTTTGATAGTGACTATGCAGGGTGTAAGTTAACCAGAAAGTCAACTTCTGGTGGATGTCAATTCCTAGGCAACTGTTTGATTTCTTGGCAGAGTAAGAAACAAACATCTGTTGCTACATCCACTGCTGAAGCCGAGTACATTGCTGCTGCAACTTGTACATCTCAGGTACTCTGGCTTCAGAACCAATTATTGGATTATGGCATTATAGAGACTAAGACTCCATTATTAATGGATAGTGCTTCAGCTCTGTGCATTGTCAAGAATCCAGTCCAGCACTCTAGGACCAAACATATAGAGACCAGACACCATTTTATTAGGGATTGTTTTGAAAAAGGTCTGATTGATCCAAAGTTTGTGCCTAGTGCTGATGAGCTTGCAGATATATTTACTAAGCCTTTGGATAGTTCACCTTTCCAAAACCTTGTGTTAAGGCTTGGTATGCTGCAGCTAGAATAAGTGACAACTACTGATGATCTTAGTAAACATGTCACAAATATGTACTGATTCTGTTACAAACTACTGATGTAGTTACAACTACTGATGTCAATAAAAACAGATAAGTACTGATGTCCTATGAAACAACTGAAAACAGCTAAAAGGACTGATGAGTAAGTGTTGAGGACAGTATGAAACAGCTGAAAAGCTAAGAATTGACGAAAACTACTGATGAGAATTTTCTCTTCAGTTGTTTCCACAAACAGCTGGTTCACCTTAAATAGCTGATGACAAAACCATGTCTTGAGTAGTTTCACAACTACTGAAGACTAACACCAAGTCCTCAGTTGTTTACAACACCTAAAGACAAAACCAGGTTTTCAGTAGTTTCACAACTACTGATGACTAGAACCAAGTCTTCAGTTGTTTTCAAACATCTGATAGTTAAAACCAAGACTTCAGTTGTTTTTATACAACTGCTGATAATACCAATACTTTCAGTCATTTTCTTTTCAGCCTTTTTCTTACCTATAAATACTTGTACTTATAGCCAAACGTTTCATTAGCCGTTTTCAAACCTTCTCTCTCTCAACAATGGCGACCATGCAACTCAAACCCCGACACAACTGTGTTGCCTACCTTTCGAAATCGGCCTTCTGGAACAAGTTTGACACTGCCATCGATCTTATGGTGGATTCCCCATACCGAACAGCCTTTCTTCTGAATCCTACCATATATCCTGATTCCTTATCCCAGTTCTGGACCAACGTCTCTGTAACCACCGGTGAGAATGCGAGCCAAATCACTCTCCAGTCGTTGGGCAACCAGAAACAGGTGCTCATCACCACCGATATCATTCGCAAAACCCTAAATTTGCATGATGGCACCTATCCAAAAGAATACCCGAAAGGCACCACTGATATGTCTTTCAAAAATAACGGGTATGAAGGCGACCTAAGTGCTACAACCATCCTCAAGAAGCACTTCCATGATGCCGAAAGACTTATCTTTCATATGGTGAATGTCTGCCTAGCTTCTAAGACATCTTCTTGGGATCAGATGTCTTCCCGAAGGCAACATGTATTGTATTCTATCCTTGAGTGACAAAATCTAAATTTTTCTAGAGATAGTTTTTATGGAACTAAAGGATCTAGCTCAGAAACCTGTGGCACATATGGCTACTTTATCCCAGGTTTCTGATGGCCATAATTTTAAATCAGTTAAAATCTGATGGACTTGTTGGTCTTGGGGTCCCTGCTCCAGCTGTTTTAGCTGAGGTATACTCCAGACATAACACAGACCCTACTCTCAAAGGGGCTGCCCGGATGCTAAAACCCAAGCAGAGGGAACCCACAGCCTCCACTTCCAGATCCAAAGTCCCCACCAAACCCAAATCCAAAAAGCCCAAAAAGGCTACTCAGGGAGATGAGTCCCCTGCGGATGCCCCTGTACCACAAACACATGAATTACATACTGGTTCTAACCCCCCAGTTATGTCCAAGACTCAACCTGTTGAAGTCGCACAGGAATCCTCTCAACAGGATCCTGTTGCAACCACAATTGGGGATCCCACAATACTGGAACCTATCTCACTTGAGAGGGTTACCATTGAAGCGCACCTCTCACCCCGGGTGCAATCTGCTTCGGACCAATATCCATATGCAACTGCCCCTCAAAGCCCAACACTGATTGTTGCTAAAGTGCTGACTCAGTTGCATTCCTCACCCCTCCCCAGAAACCACTTAATACTCGGAATACCTCAACCATTGAGGGCCAAAATGCTTCTAATAACCCACAGCACAGGGGTTACAATGTTCCATCTCCAAGTGTAGGAATGGAGGTTAGAACATCTAGTGAGGCTACCACTTCTCTTGCTTGAGCATATGATCAGGTTGAAGTTGGTAACATCCATAAGACCTCACGAGAGGCAACTGCCAATGAAGGACATAGTCCTGAGGCAAGAAGTCCCCAGTACCAAGAACAAGGGGCATATGCATCTACTGATCTACACTCAGTGCATGTTCATCCTGATTCCATCAGGAGGTCAGGTGATTCAGCAAACACTGATGATGACCTGGGCTTCTTCTATGATGTTTTAGCCCAAAATACCATCCTAGAGAATGAGGTAAGCAGGCTCAACGAGCTGCTTGCCAAAATGTCTCAGAATCAAAGTCCATCTACCCCCATTACCACACAGATGGCACCTTCAATTGAAGGTTCCCCAAACACTTCGCCTACAGATATAACTATGCCACCAGCCTCTGCCTTTGGCACCACCTCTCAGGGACAGAACCCCTCTAAGCAGTTGGTTGCTATCTTTCAAAACTCCTTACCTGTCATCACTCCAATCATTACTGAGACTGTCCATAAAGCCATAGATGAGAGGATCTCCTCAAGTCTACAAACCCTCATTGATGATGCTCTTCACAAATCTCTTTCTGCCTTTCAAGCCCCTGATCCCAATGCAACCAAAAAGGGGGAGACTTCCAAGTCTAAGGCAGTGAAAGAAAAGAAAAGAAAAAGAGTTGATGATGAGAAAGAACCTACAAAAGAGAAGGAGGTGGAGAAAGAACTGATCTCAGAACAGCTGATCACATATAAAAGAAAGAAGAGTGCTGAGTCAAAAGCTGATGAAGATAAATCCTTAGAAGATCTTCTCAAAGATGCTGATGAAGCTCACAGCAGATCCATGGATAAAATTATAGATCAGCTCTTTCGACAAGGTCATGACACAGCCACATTAGACTCTAAGATCAGAAGGATGGAAATAGAAGAGATTCAGGCAAGATGGGCTCGTTATAGTGTGTTGGAAAGGGAAAGATTGGAGATAATGATTAGATTCATTGCCAAATACCTTGGAAGATCATTGATAGAGATAAAGGCCTGGTCTAGAGAAAGTATTTTGGAGATAACAAGAAAATCTGCTCTGCTGGAGGCTATAATAAAGGTTGATAATAGAAGCACCGGATGAAATAGGTGCGGGAAAAGAACTGAAATGGCAAAGCTCTCCAAAGCCAAACTCACCACAAAAATGCTAAGTTAGTCTTCTCACATTCCCACTCAACACACACTCTTATCTCTAAAATCTCCCAAATCTATCCCTAAACCAAAGCCACCCACAACTCAACCCTCAAAACCAATCCTTTACCCTAAAAACCACCTCAAATCTTACCCAGTGATACACCCAGAAGGAGGAGGAGGGTGTTGAGGGTAGAAGAAGATGAAAAGAGGATGATGATGAAGATTGTGTGCCAATCTCTGATGTTCTCAACCTTAAAACACCTGAACACATAAGTCAACAAGTGATTACACCTGACTTGCAAATGCAGATGGTGAAGATAAAGATTGAAGAAGCAGAACAACAGAAGCAGCACGATGAGCAGTTTCTCAAGATGGTTGACAAGGATTTCCCTCAGTCCTCATCCATTCAAGAAATGAAGAAACAGGCTCTGAGGTTGTACACTCTTAGACATACTTTTCAACATCAAAAGGAAAGAGTGCGGATTTGACCAGACCCCAGGGTAAGTTCTAGAATTCATAAGAAGAATATACCAAGTAGATATCATGTCCAAGTGAAGAAGACCTTGAATGCTGCAATTACATTGGCCATGGTAGTCTCACCCTGGGAAATCATTGAAGAATTCAAGAGCGCTCACAACTCCAAGGCAACCCCTCAATCTATTCTTGAGAATAAAATGATCAAGAAAGGGTTGTTATACAAAAGACTTGAAGATCTTTAGAAGAGTGAACTCCAGTTTTTGCTTGAAGGCTCTCACCCTGATGAATTTGCTTATAGAGAGATAACAACTGTGGCGTTGAAAAATGGAAAGACAGTGAGATATCAAACTGGTCAACACTACTTTTGTTAAGTTGTCTGTGATGTTTTTGTTTCTTTAACCTACTTCTCACTTCTTTCTCAAACTGGTCAACATGTTCCTTGTTACAGATATCAAACCCAACTCCCTGCCTTAACCTTGATGACTGAGGGTTTGATGAAGTTTGATGTGTTGAACGTAGTTTTACAGTTTGTTTCTTTTTTTTCAGTGAAACATTTTCTGATTTGCATGAATTTTGTGGAGATATAATCTCATTATCAGAACTACTCTCAGTAGTGGGTTTCACTGTTTTCACATATTTCTTTTGCCTTCTAAAACAGATGGTATAAATTTTATAAAAGTTACAATTGCTTTTATAGGGCTTGATGGTTTCATGACACTCACTGTCTTGTCTAAGCACTCTTTGATTTTGATTGGGTGTCCTAACTTGATTTTATCCTCATTGGTTTCAAAATAAACATCAGGTTTCTTTTGAGGATTTGTCACTTGTTTCACTACTGATTTAGGTTCCATAGTTTTAGGTTCGATTGATTCAGAGAGTGAGACAGAGTCAGGCATGACAGTGTAATTGTCATTATATGGTGGAGGACATGAAATATACCCAATCCCTGACATGTCCTTTGGATCCTTTTATGAATCTAGCATCTCTTGCAGCTTGACTGAAGATATTTTTCACTTTTCGAGTTTCACTTCTGTCATAGGTTGTTGAGCTTTAGCTTGAGCTAACTTTTGAGAAAGTAGCTCATTTTCAGCTGCAAGATTGTGTTTCTCACCATGCAATTTTTTTATGTTAGAAATGAGAGATTTGATTTTGATTTCAAAACTTTTTAGTTCTCTCTTCATCATTTCTGGCTTCACTTTTTCTTCTTTAATTTTATCTACCAGTTTATGGTTGTGTTCTCTATACTGTTGTATTTCATTTATGCATTTCTTACTACATAGGTTAGTTTTTACCTCAGTAGGCATTGAAGATGGTCAATCATTGATATGAGCCATAAAAGCATGATTCTGGAATTGAGGCTTGACTTCCTCAGCATACACACTCCAGTCACATATCCCATCTTGTTTGATCACAAGGGCACTGGCAGAAGGCTGACTGCTTGTATGGGCTTGATTAGTCATATGTGCTTGATTTTGGTATGTTTGTTGATGATGAGAATGATAGTACTGCCATTGTTGATTGTTTGAGTGATAGCTTGAATTGGGCTGTGATGATGGTTGACCTAGAGAGTTCCTTGAATAGTTGTTTCTTTTGGGAGCATTGCACTCTCTTGAGAAATGGCCAGTCATGCCACAGTTAAAGCATTTCACCTTGGATTTGTCATATCCAAGTTTTGTGTTTTCATTCAGGCTCAACTTTCTTCCTTTTGTGAAGAATTTCTTTGCTCTCATGGAAATCATTGCCATTTGCCACTATAGATCCATCTCCTCAACATCATCAGGATCCATTTCTTCCAAATCATCAGAAATTAGGTGGGCAAAAGTGAGTCTTCCCCCTAGATATGCTTCAAAACTTGCAACAAAGGCATTGTAAGTTGCTTTTTGCTCTTCTGATTTTAACTCTTCTGGTGAGGTTTGAGGAGTAGTGGAGACTTTTGGTGCTTGAGCTGAAGTTGAAGGGTGATTGAATGGTGGAGATGCAATGAACCCAGTATTGTTCATTTGATCTCTTGATGCGATGAAGTCATCTTCCTCTATGATGAAAGCATTTTCAACAGAATGTGATTCTGAAGGAATTTGTAGGCCTCAATCACTCTTGGTCCACTCATGTTTCTGCTTTGTTCATCAAGTTCCAAAGCTTCAAACTTAGCTATCATAATGTCTAGAGTGCTACTCTCAAGATCAAGAGTATTTTTCAGCATTGTGACATTTTGCTTCCAACTTTAAGGTAGATTGTGAAGCATTTTCTTGTTAAGTTCTTTAATGTTGTATGAAACACCAATAATTTCCGAGTCATTAACCAACTGTACAAATCTATGTAGTTTTTTGATATTGATTCTCCTTTGGTTTGATGGAAGGTTTCATACTGATTGATCAGCTTGTCTTTGTTAATTTCAACAACCTCACTGCTTCCTTCACACATAATTTTGAGAGCATCCCAAACAGCTTTTGCAGTTCCATGCTTTTCCAATCTTTTCAGCACATCCATTTGAGTGCTTGAGTCAAAATTGAGTATGCTTTGAGATCAATTTTGATTTTCTTATTGTCATCTTCACCCAGAGTTAAGTCTTCAATTGGTATTCTAGCAGTCTTGTACAGTGCAGCTTGACCTGTTGATAGAGTAACAGGAATATGTGAACCCTTACATATTGAGATCCAAAAATCAGGATCTACACCTATGATATAATTTCTAAACCATATTCTCCATTGTTTAAACTCAGATTTGTGTTTAAGCATGGGAGGTTTAGGTGTATGACCTAGTTCAAAGTAACTGTTAGAATCCATGTTGATTTGTGTTAGTATAGATTTAGTTGATTTTAAGATTGATTATGTTTGATGAGTCCAACTTGTTCAAGCAGTTCTTTCAAGGTTTAGAATGAGTATTCTTGCTGTTTGACAGGAGTATTCTTGCTGTTTGCTAAGTAGAGATGATGATATCTACTACTAACACTTGATTATCAGATCAGTCGAGTTTGATTCAGTCTGTGCGCAAATCTGAAAGAGAATTAAGAGCCAAAGCTCTGATACCAATTGACTGGGTTTGAGTTAGAGTGATATTCTTACTGAGAATCGAATATGACAATCAAGTCAATGATTGAGTGGCGGAAACAAAAATCAAAGAACATTTAAAGCAAGAAAGATACTCATAAATGTTGTTTGTATTGATATATGAAAGTTAATAGATTACAGAGAATAATTACAACAAAAATTCTCTATCTATCAGCCGTCACCTCAGTATGAGGTTAATTATTTTATTTAATGGTAGACAAGATGCCTTTACAAAATGACTAACCTACCCCTGACCTATTACATCAGAAACTAGTCTAAGTCTTGATCCGCATCTCTGCTTGTTCATCCGCATTGACAAATGTGGATGAGTTAATCTTGATCAGCATTTTTACTTGATCATCAGCATTAGTAAGTTGGTCATCCGCATTGGTTAATGCGGATGAACAAATACTTGTGCGCATTTGGTTGGTCATCTGCATTTGTCAATGCGGATGAGCAAAGTCTTGTCCGCATATTCTTTTATTCTTCCGCATTAGTGTTATGTCTTCTGTATTAGTCAATGCGGAAGAGTAAACACTTGTCTGCATCAGAGTTATGTCTTCCGCATTAACAAATGCGGAAGATAACACTTGTTATTTTCCTTACAGATCTTCATCCGCATTGGTTCTTGGACTTGTGGGATAATTATCTTTAGAGCAATCATCAATTCACCCATTGAGTTGACATGTATGATCCTTTCAAGGTGCAACATAGTCAATTCCTTCTTCTTGTGTCTATCCTTGGACAACTAGTCTTGCCTTATTCTTAATGACACGTCTTCTATCATCCTTCTTATTTCTAAATACCCATTTGGTTCCTATGGTAGTCTTCCCTTGAGGAAGAGGATATAGATTCCAAACCTTCTACCTTTTGAATTAAAGCAACTACTATTGCTTAGCTTAAACCCAATTTCCATCCTTTAAACCTTCTTTGGCTCTATATGGGATAAGAAACAAGAATATGGATAAATATTTGCATCATGAGTTTGGCCACTTGTTCTCACCCCTATATGAATATCTTCAATGATGTTTGTGGTGGAATGAGACTTGTGGATCCTTAGTTCAGGGATCACAACAAATAGCTTGGTGAGATCTAAATTATATAAACTATGATGTGCAAATTGTGATTCATCCACCACATCAGCACATATATCAGTGAAAGTTGATCTAGTGAGTGTATGACATCATTGATGTTGTCTTCAATAGAGTGGTTGTCAGCATCAAGAAATTCTTGATCACTATCACCACCCACATGATCCCTAACATTTAAGGCTCCTTTATTTATGTTATGGGCCTCAAAGCTAGAATTTGAAGGCACCTCAGATGTGTTAGTCGGATTTGTCATTGTTGTGCTAATAGGAACTCTATTGGCAGGGTTAGTTACAACTGGAGCAAGAGTAATGCAACTTGATACTCTCCTTAGCTTGAATCGTGGTTCAGGATCACCTACTAATAGTATATCTGTAGATCTTGAAGCATGCTCACACGATTAGTTAAAATAGTTGGTAACTAAATCAAGATCTAATACTAAATTAGGACCAGAACCTTTCACACTGGGAGTGTGGCCATTGAAAGTCACATTCGCTGACTCCTCAGCTTGGGAAGAGTAACCAATAAAGTGTCCTTCATCTGATTTCTCATCAAACTTAGAAATTTGATCTTTGGTATATAAGATGGTGCAAGGACATCCAAATGACCTAAGAAACCCAATATATGTTTTGTCTTATGCCGCAGATCATAAGGAGTCTTACCATGAGTCTTAACTACCAAAACTCTATTTTTGCACATAGCAGGAAGTGTTTACCGCCTCTACCTAGAAGGAGATAGGAAGATTATAGTCAAATAACATGGTTATTATAGCTTTAATAAGTGTCCTATTTATTCACTCAACAACACCATTTTGTTGAGGAGTCCTGGGAGCACTATCTTATCTTGTAGTACCATGGTCATCACAATATCTATCAAGGATTTGGTTCTTGAATTCAATTCTTTGATCACATCTTATGGTTTTGACCTTGTGATCACACTAATTCTCAATTTTCACAATGGAGTTCTTCAATATCTCAGGAATCTCATCCTTAGTTCTAAGGAAAAGTCCCTAATGAATCTTTCGAAGTCATCTATGATCACTAAACAATATGAGGTCCTTCCTATACTTATTACACTTGTGGGACTAAGAGATATATATGTAATAAGTGTAGGAGTGTAGTGATGGAGTTATTTTCCTTTCGCTTGTGAGACATCTTATGTTGATTCCCTTTCAGTCATGCAACTCAATGCTCATCATTTGTAAACTCTTTCTTTGCCATTCCTGTTGCCAAATCATTCTTAATTAATATATTCATATTTTTAAATTTTACATGGAATATTCTTTTATGCTAGAAGAAAGACTCATCATTAGTTTCTTTAGATAGAAAGCATGAAACTTCTCCTGAGGGAGATGTTTCTTGCAAATCCATCATGTACATATTCCCTTTCCTAGTGGCTCTGAGCAAGATATGCTCATGAGGAATGACCATCCCGACCCTGAGAATAATGCACTCATGCTCAGTAAAGAGCATGTTATGATTCTGCTCAGAAAATTGAGATTCACTCAAAAGAATCTATCTAAGTTCCTTGATAAAGTGTACCTTCTCAATGTTGAGCTTACCATTTGTGACCCTGCCCCTTCTAGTTATGTAACCTTAAACATCTCCTCAAAAACCAAGTGGTCCTCCATTAATTTTCTCAAAATTTTGGAGTCGTGACCTATTACCTGTCATGTGCCTGGAACAACCACTATCAATGAACCCTACATTCCTATTTGTCTTGCACTGTTCCCGTATAAAGAGATGGTTAGTTACATTTGGAAACCCATGCCTTGCTGGTGTTGGGCTCATCAAAAGAAATTGAGGACAATGCAATAGTAATTGATCCTATAGTCAGATTTGGAGGGTCAATTGTGGATGTTGATGAAGAACTTTCAGTCACTTGGTCTTTCTTTATCTTCCACACCACCTTTGGAAGCTTATACTTGACCTTCTATACGATGGAAGTTTTGATGACTTCAAAAGTTTTCATAATTTGACCTTTGAAAGATCTGTCTATATCTGCTGCAGGCTTTAACACTTCAAAAGTATTTCTTTCTTTTGAGATCACATTTTCTTTCGAAAGAAAGTTTCCACTTGTCTTCTTCTTCATTTTGGAGCTTCTGAAAGGAAAAGAGGATCCTTTCGAAGCTTGTTTCTTCTTCAAACTCTCAGATGTTTTCTTTTTGGTCATGTGGACAATACTTCTACGATTGGAGAGGCAATCTGTAGTAAGATAAGAAGTACACACACATATGACATAATCTATTTTTTTCTTTCTAAGAGTCTTCTTTTGTGAACAAGGTTGAACTTGATCACTTTCCTTCTCCATCTTCATCTTTGCAGATGCTATGGCAATTCTTTTAGGGAGAGAACTACTTTTGTAGCTGGATGGTTCAGGTTGTGTAGTAGTGGTACACAACTTATCAGCCTTCTTCTTCATGTAGGGATGATTTGAACATGAACTACAACTCCTCGTACTAGATTTTAAGTTTATGTCTTCAGTCTTTACCACCTCAAATCCTGCATAAATGAAAACTTGTTTCTGTATAGAGTTAAAGGTGGCCTTGATCTCTTGAGGCTTTTTGAACTTTCTCTTGGCCTTCCTGATTAAGTTCTTCCTTCTTATCTTGGTCATCCCAACTCTTTTTCTTACCTTAGAGGAATAGTGTCCCTTCTTAGAATGATCTTCTTTACTCTTCTTAGAGGCATCCTTCACTGTTTCCTCTTTATCATCTTCACTCTTGGGGTCTATAAGGAGAAGCTCATCTCATAAGTTCCATACATTGGAGATCTTACAAATAGGATTGTGTATAGAGGAGCTATCTTTGTAGACCCCAATCCCTACTTATTTTAATAACAAACTTTTGCTTGCAAGAATGAGGATATAATGTCCATGAAGGTCTCTTATTAAAGAACATATTTTGCTACCATGGCTTTTCTAGTCACAAGCTTAGCTTGACATTCAGTCAACTTAGTTATGAGATCTTTAATTTGAGTCTTGTAGTTGGTGTGTTCATGTCTAAGAGTTAAAATGGTGTCTCTAAGTGCTCTACGTTTAGGTTTTAATCATTTTCAGCTCTTTTGCAATCATATTTTAAAATATATTAAAGACACAAGATTAGATATCATCTCTAAGTTGTAGGATTTGTATCTATTAACTTTTCCAATGTGTTCAGGTGTACAAAGATGTTTAAATACCTTGGCTTCATCATGGTATGCCATAAGTGCTTGTTTTGGAGATGCATCTTCAACAAGAAAGCTTCAGTCAAAGCTTCCTTCTTCAACAACAAATGCAGCTTGCTGCTTTAACATCCCATTCTGGGTGGCTTCTCAATGTAGGTTGGCATGGCTTGTGTTTGGTCACCATTTGTCCTTGGTGCCTTACATTCTACTGGCTGCATTGCTTGGAAACTTCCTCCCTATCCTCTTGTAGTATTTCTTGTCTCTATGAGTGAGAAGGCTCATTTGCAAAACTATCTCCATATATTATAGGTCACTTGGATGGATACAGTCTAGATCTTCAAGGGTGAAGACCAAATTTTCTATGCTTTCATCAGAAGACACAAAGGCTTATGAAGAGCTTGTCCCTTGGAATGGGCTTCATTGAGTGTTTGTTTCTCTTGATGTCTCAAGGAAGGTGATGAAAGGACCCTTTTGTGACTTGTTAAAGTAAAAGATAAGATGATGCTATGGTTCTTTACTATCCTTTCAACCACATGGATGGCTAAACTCAGTTAATTGCTCAAGTTACCAGATGAATTTTGCATATTCATCATCATCTGGTATCCACTAAGAATAGCATACAACTCTGTCAGAATAAGAGTCTTAAGGTTCTTAGTTCTCTTGATGACAACATAATAATATGTCCATTATCTACGGACAACAGACATGAACATCCTAACAATGTCTTTTTTTTGAAGAGTTACTTCAACATCCATTAGAGTATCCACAATCTTAACACACCTTAAGTATTAATGAGTCATGATATCACATGCTATGAAGCTGAAGTTCTCAAACTGCTACTTCAAGAGATCCTTCTTGTTCTCCTTGGCTTCAGCTGACCCCTCATACATCAGCTTAAGTGCATCCCATAGTTGTTTAGCAGGTTTGCATTTCTTGAAGACTCTGTATATGGTATTTGGAAGAGTAGTTTGAAGGGCTGTCATGGCTTTCTGATCAATCTATATTCACTTCCTGTCTTCTTCAGGATAGCTAGCCACATCTTTTGGAATCATACCACCCCGAGTAGCAGCTGAAGTGGTGCTTAGTATGTGACGCCTTGAGACAAACATTCCCATATCCTAGAATCTTGTGACTCGATGATCTCTTCCATTCGTTGGCATCAAGTGTCAAAGTCTTCAGGGGTGCGTAGTGGGGACTTTGTCATGGCTCCATGTAAGGCCCCGTCCTCAGATGCTCACAGCTAGTCAACCATCGCACATAAAATATATATTTACATTAACTTCAATAAAACATTGCAAAGAAAACATTTAAACAACCATTTCATTTCATTATAATTGTTTTTGCAAAAAAATACATCGTTAATTAATTACAGAATATATCGTTGTATTACATCTCAAAAACATTATTCAAAATGGATGCCATCCAAAATGAGCCAAGTTGCCGCCCCGTGCCATACTCAGCAACCATTACCTCCCAACTAGAAAAACATAAAAGTCAGCGTTACTGAGTGATTTCTAGTTTTAAAATAAATTATACTTTACTTCTGTTTAAAACAATTCTTTACATTCTTACGCGATCAAGCATCATACATACACATAGATAATATCATTATTATCTTCATCATTGTTCGTTAACTTTCGTTCATTCATCATACATCATTATCATTCACTTTCATTCACTTTCATTTGTAAACTTCTTACTTATCTTTCGTATGTTCGTTACTTCTGATGACATTTATAGTACCCCGAACATTGTGCACGAAGCTGGTTATTGGGCCTGATTTCTTTCATAGACCTCGAACATTGTGTATGAAGCTGACTCAAGTACCTAGGGCAAGTACACTCATCACTATTTGTTCTCTTCATTCCGGACCAATGCCATATGCGATACCCAGAACATTGTGCACAAAGCTAGTTACTGGGCCTGAGGTCATTCATTGATCTCGAACCTTGTGCACGAAGCTGACTCTAGTACCTAGGGTAAGTGGCAAGGATCCCATAAATATGGTCAATCAGAAGGATTAGACCCCCCGTGTGCATCCTTCCGGGGTAGCTAACCCGCACATATTTGAGCTAACATCCTTCATTGGGTGTGCACCTCCTTTTAGTGCTCGCAACACATTCTTACTTTCATTCATTCATTAATCCATGAATTCTTCCATTTTGTTTCTCTTTTCATTATCTTCCACTTTACGTTTCATAATACTTCTCATTTCATTCATAAACATTCAACATAAAGCCATGGAAAATAAACGTACATAATAAGAAACATAAACATAATCATGTAAACATCACCATACAAGGCACCATCATAGATGACATAACAATCATCAATCATGCCATACAATACCCCATACATCATCAAGAGTTAACTTACTTAACCCAAGGGAATATCCCAAGTCAAAGTCTACATTTCACTTTTTCCCGAAGAATCAGAAAAATAATCTAAGTCTTTGGCGCATGCGCACTATGCAGGCGCATGGCCTTTCAGGCGCATGGGGAACACTTAGACGCATGGGGAACTTTCAGGGGCATGGGCACTATTGTGGCGCATGGGCAACACTTAGCCAATTCTGGGCAAATCCTAGGCGCATGGGCACTATGCAGACGCATGAGTGCCTAGGAATATGGGCAACGCTTAGCCAATTTCAGCCTAATTCTAGGTGCATGGCTTTGATTTGGGCACATGAACTTTAGGTGCATGGGGACTTTTAGGCAGTTTTTACCATTAGGCGCATGGACCACTATTTGGGGATATAGGCAGTCTAAGTAACACTTAAACAACTAAATTCAGACCCAATCATCATTTAACATGTTCTAAGATTAAATCTTAAATTTGAAGTCATAGAAACACAATCTTAACATCATCATAACCATATACACACCCAAATCAAACCCCACCTGCAAACACATACACATATACATACGGGTAAAAACCCATTTTCTATAAAAAAGTTTCATGCATTTATTTCCAGCCCAAAATGAGTTAAAATGAGTATGAAGGGGGTTCTAGAATTCACCTTAACAGCTCTTGCATATGACTTTTTCAAAACCCGTTTGCAAATTGAGTTCTACACCTGAAGCCCACCCGGAACACACACACCCGAACACACAAGCACAAAAAAGCCTACAACCAAGGCTAAGGCCAGTTAAGAACATCGCAAAACCATGAATTTTTACCTTAAATTTGAATTCTTCTTCTTGTTCTTCAAACACCCAAGAGTATCTGCTTTTCTTCACTTTCCCTCTTTACAAAAATCCCATTGAGTGATGTGAGTAGCAACATGGGCGGCCATGTTGCTTTATTCACCAACTTTTTCAAAGTTTTGTCCTTTTGACACTTTTAACCCCTTAGCTTGGGTTAAATTGAATTCCTTCTTTTCCTTTACTTTTATTCCTTCTTTGAGCCTTTAAAATAACCAGGTATTACAAGTCCACCCCCTTACCTAAGTTTCTTCCCTGAAACCTGTTATTCCTCAAACAAATGTGGATAATGCTATCTCAACTCCTCTTTAGTTTCCCATGTAGACTCAGATCCCTTTTTGTGCTTCCTCTGTACAAGCACAAGGGGAACTACTTTATTCCTAAACCTCTTCCCCTTACGGTCAATGATCGCCACTAGTTACTCCACATAATTGAGTCGTTCATCTACCTCGGTTTCCTCCAATGGTACAACCATATCCTCTTCTGCTAAACACTTTCTCAGATGAGATACATGGAATGTTAGGTGAATTCCACTTAACTTATCTGGTAGATCCAATCTATAGGCCACCTCTCCTACTTGAGTAATGTTTCGGAAAGGTACTATGTACCTTGGGCTAAAATTGCCCCTCTTTTTAAACCAAATGATACCTTTCCAAGGTGAGCCTTTCAACATAACTTTTTCACCCACATGGAATTAGTCGGTCATCGCCTCTTATCGGTATACGACTTTTGCCTATCCTTAGCTGCCTTCATAAAGGCTTTGATCTTTTCAAGTTTCTCAGTCGTAGCGTCAATCACTTCAATACTTCCCAACTCTTTCTCACCAATATCACCCCAACACATGGGAGTCTACATCTCCTACCATATAGCATCTCATAAGGGGGCATGCCAATGCTGGCGTGATAACTATTATTATATGAGAACTCAACTAATGGTAAGTGGTCATCTCCACTTCCTCTGAAATCAATAATGCATGCCCGAAGCCTATCTTCTAGCGTCTGAATTGTTCTCTCCGACTGAACATCCGTCTAAGGATGATAAGTCGTGCTAATATGTAACCTCGTCCCATAGCATCATGGAATTTCTTCAAAAACTTAGATATAAACCGGGTGTCATGATCAGACACAATAGACACTGGCACACCATAATGAGTTACATTCTCTTTAATAAAAAGATCCACTAACCTCTTAGATGATATGTCTCGCAGATCAGTAGGAAGTGAGCACTCTTCGTCAGACGATCAACTATCACCCATATAGCATCATACCCTCGCGTGGTATGCGGTAGCTTCGTAATAAAGTCATGGTGATATGCTCCCACTTCCACTCTAGTATATCCAAAGGTTGGATCATCCCATACGACTTCTGATGCTCGGCCTTCACTTGTAAACAACTAAGGCATTTACTCACATACTCCGCTACATCGCGCTTCATACCCGACCACCAATAATCCTTCTTCATGTCTTGATACATCTTCCTAGAACTGGGATGAATAGAGTATCGAGTTTTTTGAGCTTCATCCATAATATACAAATGGAGAATCCCAAAATGAGGAATCAACATTCGTCCAAATCGGGTTCTAACACCAAATGTGTATTCCCCAACTCCGCGACCAGACCTTTCATTCTTTCAGAGTTAAGACAATCTTCCTTCGATGCGTCATCCTAAAACTCCTTGACTTGCTTCATCATATCGGCGGTCATAACCAACTAATAAGTCTTCACCTGAATCGGCTCGGGTCTCTTTTTTTGGCTAAGGGCATCGGCCGCCATGTTGGGTTTGCCCGGATGGTAATGGATCTTGAAATAATAATCTTTTATGAGCTCCAACCATCTCCTCTACCTCATGTTCAAGTCCTTCTACTCGAAGAAGTACTTCAAACTCTTGTGGTCAGTGAATATGGTGCACTTCGTTTCGTATAGGTAGTGCCTCCAAATCTTTAACGCGAAAACCACGACTACTAGCTCCAAGTCATAAGTAGGATAATTGACCTCATGAACTTTCAACTGTCGGGATGCATAGGCTATGACCTTCCTTTTTTGCTTCACACACATCCTAACCCCGATTAAGAAGCGTCTGAATAAACCACCAAATCTTCGTTTCCATCGGGTAGCGACAAGGCAAGAGCATGAGTCAATCTTGCCTTTAACCCCTCAAACGCCTTCTCTTGATCTTGACCCCAAACAAACTTCATATCTTTACGAGTCAAATTATCAACGGAGAAGCTATTTTGTAGAAGTCTTGGATGAATCTTTTGTAATAGCCCGCCAAACCAAGAAACTATGAATCTCGGCTGGCGTCTTCGGAGACTTCCATTGCATCACCACCTCCACCTTGGTCGGGCCCACCATAATCCCCTTGGGATTCACTACATGACCCAAAAACTAAACTTCATGCAATCAGAATGCACACTTGGAGAACTTAGCATACAACTTCTCCTTTCTCAATGTCTCCAACACCTCTAGAATGTGACCGACATGCTCTTCCTCGTTCCTCATATAAATCAGGATAACATCAATGAGCACAATCACTGATTTATCCAACATTGGCTAACACATTCAATTCTCCAAGTCCATAAAAGTAGATGGTGCATTGGTTAAACCAAAAGACATAACGAGAAACTCGTAGTGTCCATAACATGTGCAAAAGGCTATTTTAGGAATATATTGCTCCTTCACCTTTAACTGATAGTAACTGGATCAAAGGTCTATCCTCAAGAACCAACTGGCACCCTTGAGCTGATCAAACAGATCATCAAATCTCAGTAACGGGTACTGATTTTTCACCGTCATCTTGTTCAGCTCACCGTAGTCTATACAAATCCTCATGCGATCGTCTTTCTTCTTCACGAATAAGACCGGAGCACCCCATGGAGAGATACTTGATCTAATGAATCCCTTATCAAGCAGCTCATGCAATTGACCTATCAACTCCTTCATCTCAGTCGGAGCCAACCGATACGGCACGATAGGAACAAGTTGGGCACCCGGTAGAAAGTCAATCTGGAACTCAATCTCACGATCTAGTGCCACTCTTGGTAAGTATTCTTGAAACATGTCTAGAAACTCACAAAAAACTAGTACTTCAGATAGTTGTAGTGTTAGCATATCCACATCCTTTACGTACGCCAAGTAGGCACTACATCCACGCCTCATGCACTTTTCCACCACCGCTAGTGAAATCACTTGAGGATCGTCATAACTCGATCACCGTAAACCGTCACCGAAGTCCTGTCTGTCGCTGTCAACTGAATTATCTTCTTGCAACATACAATGTTTGCCTCGTAGTCGGCTAACCAATCCATTCCTACGACTACATCGAACCGGACTAAGGTCATCACGAATGGTCTTAAAGGAAATTTGTGACCTTCTAATTCTACATCACAACCTTCTATCACCTCAGAGATCCTTGTAGACTTACATATGGCACTTTCTACATTGAGGGCTTACCTATACTCCTACTACTAACATGCAATTTAGTATATAAAGCAGTAGAAATAAAACTTTTACTAGCACCAGAATAAAATAACACAAAAGCAAGAGTTTTGTTCACTAGAAACATACCTCACACAACATTGGGGTTCGTCCTAGCCTCCTCATGTGTCATCATGAATGCTATGGCGCTCACCCTCTGCCCTTCTCCTCCAGCCTTCTTCGCTCCTGAACTTTCATCCCTCGGCTTCTTACAATCCCTGCTCATGTGGCCCCCCGGCACAGTTGAAACACCTCCCTACCTTGCATTCTCTCGCCACATGGCCAGGCTTCCCCTACTTGAGGCACACGTTCAGTCCCCATCTACACTCTCCCGTGTGCTCCTTTCCACACTTGTCACACCTCTTCATCCCCGCACCAGGTGTGACCACACTTCGGTCATCCACCCGTGCACCTTTGTTGCTTGGAGTGGCCCCGCCACGTCCAACCTACTTCCCATTCAAATTCCGGTCACCACCACTCTTCTTGCTAACTTCAGCCACCACCACAGTACGTTCATCATACAACCTTCTTGCCAAGTCACCCGCCGACCTAAACATGCTTGCCCGCTCAGCGATCATGTACCTACGGATGTCCGTCGGCAATGCTTGGATATATCTCTTGATCTTTCGTGACAGAGGCATCACCTAATCTGACACCAACCGTGCCATCTCGTTGAACTTCATGGTGTATTGCTGATGTGTCATGGTTCCCGCCTCCACTATAGGAACTCACTCTCTACCTTATCCATCTCCTTATGAGGACAGAACTCCTCAATCACCAATTTCTTTAGCCCCGCCCACTTCATCCTTCCAATTGTCCGACTACCCTCGGCTTGGACGATATTTTTGCACTAGCACAAAGCCGAGTCCAAAAATGAGTGGGCAAAAAGCTTCACCTTCTTGTCTTCTCGGCACTCGTTGATATCAAGAACAACTTCCATCACTCTCACTGATCGGTGAGCAGCAGTAACAGTGTCATTACCATCAAAGGTAAGGGGCTTGCAACTCTGAAATGCCCCGTAATTACAGCCTCGTGTCACCTCCCGCACAGGCTCTTCTTCCACCTCATCATCATCGGAGAGAACCGTCTTAGTCTCCGGTCGCTCCCGTCCTCCTGAGGACCTGTTCGTCTCTCTTCTATCTCCTTCCCGTATGGCCTTTATCTCTTCGGTGACCTCAGACGGTAAGATCGTCTGCATGACCTCATGCACCTCTTCAACAACAGTCTCCTTCACAAGGCTCTCAAGTTAGCACTCTTGTCCCCAGCCTTCGGATGAGGGGTCTTGGGTTCTTTATGAACCACCTCTTCAGCTCTAAGCCTTTCTCCTGTAGCCTGTGGTTTAGCACCACGTCCACCACGACCTCCACCACATGAAGCCTTTGACGATCTACCACCAACCATCCTCTAAACATGTTAAATATAGTAAATCCATAATTAAAGTGGCAAGTTGTGATTAACTACTTAGTTTACTCTTCATACCTCAAGTTTTTCCTACCCTGACTACATCAGCGTCTAAATCTACTAATAGCACATAAACCACATAACATGCGCACATAATGTCGGTTAACATCAATGAAATACCTGATGGCATGCAAT